>CM046881.1:590017698-590671756 GCA_025667525.1 Glebionis coronaria | reverse complement strand
CATATAAATGTTTAGGAAAAAGAATTATTATGAGTATAAGAATTATTTTTTATATTTGGATCAAAGTTTTAATAAACAGTATATATAACTATATAAAAATATATATGTATGGTTTTCAGTTCGATTTTTGGTTTCGATTGTCAAATTTACATCCAACTCGTAAACTAAATTTCCAGTTCGGTACAGTTAGGTTCTGGCAAATTCAGTTCTTATATTAGTTTAGTTTTTGGTTGTTTTTTATTCACAATTCCCACACAAGTAGATAAAATATTGGCGTTTAGGAAGAGTGGTGAACCTATATTTGAAACTCAAAAGGGGGATAGATGGTTTACCACACTGAATCTGTACGACCCTTCCTCACAACAAATCAAGAACCTTGGGATTTCCGGACAATATGGGTCATTCTTCATGGGTTTTAACAAGGAATCGCTACTTTTGCTTGATCACGCGGATTCACATATATATTCTAATGATAGCGGATCAACCTTATGAAGACCACATTTTAAAGTGTAGATTTACAAAGAACAAGTTACCTAAGGATAGAGGGGCCGATTTGAAGCTAAGGTGTCGAAAAATCAGTTTCATCTATTTTGGTTTTTTATCACTAAATTAATGTTCTTCAAATATGTGCTTTGTAGCAAGGTTAGTGACTTCGGTATTCTCAAGTTTAATGTTATTTCTATTATTCCATGGCTAGTGTTATTTCTGCTCGTTTTCTTTAATGGTCTATTAGGAGCTGGGAATGTCTTTTATTGATGTTTTATTGCTTGTGTAATTAATGATGAACATGCCATTGAATATTCAACATTTGAAAGTGTAAATGCTTGTGCGTGAATAAGAAATGATATTCATGTACTTCAACTCAGGAATAGGGGAGTAAACACATTAGTAGTGGTTAGGCGATGTTTGGAGAAAGTCACGAGTTTTATATTCTTTAAAAAAAATACTGTTAAGGGTGATTGGATTTAATATCTAAATGGAAAGTCGAGCATATTGCTAGACAAAATTGACGATCTCCTAAAAGTGTAAAATAACATAGTGGAACTGGAAATTAGAAACAGAGTTGTGGCTAACAATGCTTACATCAGTTGGGTACCACTAGGTTGGCTGCAGTTCAACAATTTTGGCTCAGCGTAAGTTTTCCCCCACTCTTCCCATGTCTATTGAACAATACTTGCTACCTCTCCAGGTTTATTAAGC
Source organism: Glebionis coronaria (assembly GCA_025667525.1). Classification (NCBI taxonomy): domain Eukaryota; kingdom Viridiplantae; phylum Streptophyta; class Magnoliopsida; order Asterales; family Asteraceae; genus Glebionis; species Glebionis coronaria. The sequence goes on along the minus strand of CM046881.1, from coordinate 590,670,556 downwards.
TTTTGTGGCAGTTATTATCAAACATTTGATTCACATAGAAAATTCTGGAATTCTGGAATAGACACTGCCTGTTTTTTGTTGTTGTGCCACTTAAGTACCTAACAGTAGCAGCCATGTTGTATCCTTTATCAAGTAGATGTTTTTGAGTTTAGTTCACGGAAGTTCAAACAGTAATCTATGTCGTAAGTGGGTTTACATGGACTTAAGTAGCTATAGGTTGCAGTTCCCATAGTGAACATTGACAAACCAAAGGGACATTGCTCAATTGAGTTCTTATAGCTGAGTCCTCCTCGTTCCCTTAGTTTATCTTTCTTTTAATTTGAAGCTAGTTTGCATATAATTGTTACTCAAAAAACTAGATATGAAAACTACATCAAATTGGATCAATTAAATCTCTATGTTATATTACTATAGAACCTTATCGGGTGCCTTGATTGACCCTTTCGTCGTATATACACGACAACCCATTGTAGCTTCCATACATTTTAGTGAGTTGTGCCTCTAGGTCCCAGAAGCCAGCCAACAAAGTTAAGTTAAAATCCTCTTAACCTCTGCCACAACACATGATTTATTACAAGTGAACTATCATTAGTATGAATATGCACGTTAAGTTTGGTGCTGTATGAACCTGCAGACGTCATGGGGCTCGGGCTTCTATGTTGCAGCCTGTCGAGGTCATTAAATCCTTAACTGACAACATAGCAGAAACCCGCAATATTTTTGAACAATGGGAATTATTGTTAATAACCAAAAGAAGAAAAAAAATTAACATATTGGTACAAATTAGAGAAACAAAATGGACAGGTTGGGTAACGGGCCAAAATGGGTTTATTTGGCATGGGTCAGGTTGTATTTTTTCATTTATAAAGGAGGTTCACGAATTTTAAGTACACTGTGGGTGATTTTTATTCCGTTTGCTCTGTTCACTTTAAGATATTCTGCCTTGTTGACCCACTAGAGATGAAACATAACCCAAACAGATCCAAGGGTCAGATTTAGACAGACTTTGTTATTGCTGCAGCTGGACAAGCTACGATGGTAAATAATAGCTTTTCTTATATAAACTTTAATCAATTTGCACACTTGAATATTCAGAAAACGACTGAAAATGGTAAAATGCTCTCATTATGATATGGGTCGAAACGGGCCAACTAGTTATATTGTATACTGTATAACAAAACATCGGTGTAGGTTTATGATTAGAATATGTGGGTGAAATAAATAAACTGTTTTGAGTAAAAATTTATGGGAACTTTAAGGGGGTGTTTGGGATTGTTGATCCAAAGTTGTTTGCTATAAAAGGCAGAGATCCACTCTTTCTTCCTTGCATCATCAAAAGTCATTCCTCAATAAGCACTTAAATGCATATGAATCTTGCAATGTCATTCCTCAATAAGCACTTAAACGCATATGAAACTTAGGTACGCGTCACTCAGATGATAGGAAAACTTGAGGACACTTCCCCCCTATGACTAAATTTCCTCCTAAAATGTTCATTAAAACTTGAGTACTCTTATAATTGCATCATCCATTAAAACTAGAGTACTCTGACAGAAGGACTGAATATTGTATTGTATGTTTGTTTCATAGTTAATTTAATAATAGGAAGAAGAATGGACGTGGAGGACTACAGCATAGAGGAAGAATATGAAGAAGAAAGTAACGATTCTGAATATGAGAAGGAAGCTATTGAATTACAAGAGGAGGAAGTCGAAGATTTGGAGGAGGCGAGGTCACCATGGGTTTCAAGCTGGATGGGATTATGCAGATGATAAAATAGTTCATGGGATAGTGGTGATCGATGATGATATCCGTAATCCAAAAAACTTGTCTGATTGCTCTATTTGCTATCAACCTTGGACTATTGGCGGAATACATCGACTTTGGTACCTTTTCTTTCTTTTCTTTTAAGATTGATCAGAATATAATTAGTGAGTTTGACTGGCTTTGATAATAATAATAATAATAAAGCTTCAAGCTTGATGAGTTTAAGGGCTTATCTTATACTAATATACTAGTGTACTTCAGCACTGATATTTGATTTTCGTATATTACCTAAAGGGTTTTTTTAGCTTTCCCCAACTCACCCAAAGTTATTCTATGGGTACATTATAAGCGTTTCCTGGTTTTCTTGGGTCAGTATATTACCTGAAGGTTTTTTTTCTTTTTGTGTATTTGCTGCAGCGCTCTTCCTTGTGGGCATATGTATGGATTTTCATATATTAAGAAATGGCTTCTTCAAAGTTCATCCGGTGGGAAGGTAGGTTTTACTTTATTAACCATGATTATTAATTCAGTTTTACCTTCAATCTTGTTTTTATTGCCCTCTTTTTTTTCAACAGTGTCCTCAATGCAACACCTTATGCGCATACGATGATGTTGTACTTCTTTATGCATCACAGTTGTGCGTTAATGATCATTAGAAGGTAACCAATATCTTTGTTAAAAGCTAGCCTAGAGTTCTTTGCATAGTTAGTTGGTTTCATTCACTGTTAAAAAAAAAATTCCATTCACGCAGGGATTATCCACTAGAAGCTTCCCGTTCACCCGACATGGTGCAATTGATTATAATCATTATGAAAAGCTACGGATGGTTGATGCAAATAAGCTATGGCACGATGAGGACGACCATCTTTCTCATGTTTTGAAACATCTTACTGATGCAAAGAATCTTCCACTTAGACTGGAGGTACAGAATGATATGTTAACACAAGCTGAGAAATTGGAACACCAGGCTAAGGAATTGAATGGCCCTGATGCTCGACGCGCTGATGCTTTACGACCGCGGGCTGATGCATTAAGACGGCGGGCTGATGCATTGGAACGCCTGTTGAATTGGATCGCTGTCCTGATGCTTTGGAACGCTGGCTTGATGTATTGGGTCGGCGGGTTGGTGCATCTCAGTCAAATATGTTTTCTTTGTTCAAATGTACTTTGAGCATCATCAGAAGAACACCGACCCATGTTCCTCTTCGCTCAATACTTTGATGCAGCAACTTTATCACGACTTATTTCCATCGTCCAGCGTGCCTTAGTTTGCTAATTGTACTTTAATAACTGTTACATAATTACTATCTTCTTCTATCTATCAAGTTTTTCTTGTTTTTCTTGCATCAAATTTGTTCACTTAATGAAACTTGATTACTGGGAATATTATGTGAATTAATTAGAGCCTCCTTGTTTCTTATGTCACTAATTGATGCTGTGTGCGAGGTCTTTCGTTGAGCAGTCCTGCTACTGAGGGAAACCTGGTATCATTGCGAGTTGGAGCCGGTAAATACTACCAATTAAAGACATTACTGTCTTTTCATCTTATCAATATGGTCTTCATGTTTCTTATCTTGGTAATATCAATTTGTAGTTATAAACCGTATGGTTTACCATCTGGATTCATCTTCATGCAGTGCATATCGTATTGTTAAGTAAATAACTTGCGTGTGCTGTTGATCCCAAACTTAGATCGATTAGCTTTGTGTATACGAGATTAGATCAAGTATAACACGTAGAGAAACCTTTGTTGTATGCTTTGTGAATCTAAGTATTATGCGGAATTTAATACTTAAACAAGAACACAAGATGTAAACAAAACTTTCACTTTGATTATCAATGTCGAACTTGCTTACAATGAAAGATGTTTACGAATGAAAACTTAATGAAAACTTGATTACAAACATTAACCTAAAGGCCTTCTTTTATAGACTAAGAAGCCTTGTACAATAAGCTACGTATCAACTATTCTAGGTAAAGATAAACATAGAAAATACATTGTCGTTTCTATCCTTACTAGAAGTATTCTAGAACATAATAAACGTGTAGCTCATATCTTCCATCAGTGCATGTCTTCAATCTGTCAACGCTTGACTTTAACTTGTCAACGCTTAAGCTGTCAGCGCTCACTTTGCTCTTGTCAACGCTTGAGTTGTTCTTGTCAGCGTTCAAGTGATCTGGCCTTAATTTATTCCCAACAATCCTCCCCTAAACTTGATATCCACTCTTATGATCAAGTTTCTGAATAAACATTAAGAACTTGGAGGAGTCTGACAAACCTTATCATATTGGTAATAAATAAATCTGATCAAATTCTTTGCCACGTCACTTGTATAATCTATCTCCAACTGGGTGTCCTTCATATTTTCCAAAATAGCCTTGGATATGAAATACTGAGCATCTACAAGTAAATACTCAGCAAACTTTGTAGAACTCAAATAGTATACACCAGCAGCTGAATATAACCTCCATTGAAGACCACTGAGATCATCTTCAAGATCCTTCCATATTTCAGGATCTTCTTCATTTGTCCCACACATTCTTTTGAATGTGGTCCAAAGTTTTATTCCATTAGCTGAAGTTGGTGCTTCAGCCTCATACTTGGTCTCTAGCAACCTCCAAAGGTCCACCAAGTCTTCTCTATCACAACTTGCAAATAAAGATATGAGAGTGGTAAAAGTGTGTACCTCCTTGCCATATCTTCCAATCTTCCAGAATCCACATTCATCTTCATCATAACTCACAATTGGATTCCTGGAATCTAGTGGTAACACATGCACCATATCTGAAGCTTCTAATGGGGAGAGCTTGAGGCTCTTTCTAATAACTGCTTCACTTGGATATAGTTGATTCATATCTTTTGGAAACTCAAGTGTAAATCCCTTCTTCACTGGTCTGGGAACAATCATAGCTTTCTTGATTTCCATCTCTTCTGCAAGTTGCTCCTTTCTTTCATCTGAAAGTGTTTTCTTCCTGCACTTTCACCCAAATAGGATAAGCCCTATGTTCCAACTCATCAAATGTTAAAGCCTTCAGCTTTTGATGTGTCCATCCAACTCTATGACATTTGAGCAACATAAAGTAGAGCTTCCTTCTATCCCTTTTCAACTCAAAGAGAATGTTGCTTGCCTTGTGCTTCAAAATCACCTTACAATCCTTCTGAACTCTAAGAAGAATTTCCAAACCCCATATCTGATCTGAAATGGTCAAGTCTGGATTATCCATACAGCTTTCTTCCCAAGAATTGTACATCTGAACCACCTCTGGCATATCAAAATCAATCTGCAACTTTAAATCTCTCAGCTTTTCCCTAGCAAGCTCATCACCATACTCAAGTCTTTCTGGTTCAACAATCATCACACTTGAATCTGAGCTAACTCCATCACTTTCTTCTTCAGAAGTCACAACAAATGGTGACTTTTCCTTTTCACCTTGTTCCATCATTTGCTCAGCCAATCTTCTATCAAATTCAACCTGAGCTGCATTCTTTGGAACAATTTCTTCTACCAACTTACCCTTACCCTTATCTGATGGTGCAATTGTTGGTAAGGTAGATGGTAATACCTGAGTAGGAACATCCTTGATGATAGATGATGACTGGAATACATCACCTCTATATGCAGATCTGTCAACGCCCAAATTTCCTCTATCAGCGCCCAAAATACTTCTATCAGCGTCCAAACTTGTCTTGTCAACGCTCAAATATTTTCCCTCAGCGCCTTGTGTAACCTCTCTCAACATATCTGTAAATGATAAATTTAAATTGGTTGGAGAGATCAAGGACGTATCAAAACCTGTTTGTTCCTTCAAAGTAGTAAGAGCTTCAGCAACATCCAATGATTGACCATCTTGACTGCTCTTATCACTCAGATTTCTTTGATCTTCCTCCCCTTTGGAAGACTCCTCCATTCCTCCCTTTGCATGAGCACTCTCCAAAACAACAATCCTCTCCCTCAATTCCTTGAGTTCAAGGCCTTGGTTGCTGACAATTTGTACTAAGTCTGCATTCTGCTTTTGCAAGCTAATGCAGACAGCCGTCAATTCCAAAAGAGTCATTGGTTCCAGTCTGCCCTCTTCTGAAATAGGGATTTGACCTCCCAAGTCAGGTTCATTGGGCATGGATGAGGACTTAATTATGGTGGGACCGCCTTGGCCAGCATCTAAGCCAGAACCAATAGTCCCAGCCTCATCCAGGTCACCAGCCACACTTGTGGTGGTGGTTCTCTCTGCTTCATGGCTAGGACCACCAGAGGAGAACTCTCCAGTAGTCCTTTGGCGTTTAATCAACCTATATTCAGGTGGTGTGGAAGATGGTGTGGAAGAATGGGTAGATGTGGGTTGGTTAAGGGGTGTTTGGGATTGTGATGGTTGGGTGTCAGCGTTGGAAATAGGCACATCAACGCCCACATTAGATGTGTCAGCGTCAAAGGGTTCTTGGTCAATTTGCATTTGGTCAGGTGAGGGTAAAGGTTCAGGGATAGGTTCAAGTTGTGGGTGAGGGTCAATATGAGGTTGGGGGTCTGGTTGGGGTTGTGCTGCTGCAATAACAGCAAGCATGGCTGGGGTTAAAGGTAAGTCCCTATGAGGTGGTGAATTCATCTTGGTAAAAATAGCTTTCTTTTGTTCAGGGATTTTATAAAAGTCATTGTGATCCCTTGAACAATATCTTTGATCATCAAAAATCATTTGCAGAAAACGGGGATAAGCTAAAGTCATTTTTGTCCCCTTGTTTTTACACATTCCTTCAAAAATCATTTTAGACCAGTTATATTTTTGCCCTGTTGCAATACACACAATAGCAGTTGCAATGGATCTATTGATCTCATTGTGTGCAGTACATTTGGGACTCAAACATTGAAGGAGAATGTGAATGAGATACTTCCAGGCCGGGGGAAATTCCTGCTTATGGTACTTATTAAGAGTACCTTCATCAGGAATAGGGTATCCCAAAGCCCTAAGCCCTTGTTCTATTTCAGTTATGGGAAGAATGGTTATACCATCAGCATCATCAAGATGCAAGGCCTGGCGTACCAAGGCCTCAGTAACCACCCAAGATCTCCCATGAACAATAGAAGTTAATGTGGTCACTCCATTAACTGTTGAGGAACTGACAGTGTTCCAAAACTGTTTAATGTGTGTGACTGGAATGAGTGGTGCATGAGAAAGACCATACCTTAATGGGGATGCGTTCAAATACGCCACCATTTGTGTGTATTGAGGGAACAAAGTATTATCAGCAACAAGATAAGCAATCATGTTGTGTTGAGACTTAAACCCGAAATCCAATTCTGCTGAGTTAAATCTTGGTGCCATTGATGAAAGCTGTTAATTTGAAGTATAGAAGATGAAGGTTGATAAGAGAAAAGTGTTAGACAAGAATTATAGATACCCTGTTTAAAAATATGAGCCAAATTTATAGGAGTGGATGAATGCATGTGATTGGCCCAAAAATAGGCAAAGATTTTCAAAAACTAATCATGAAAATATTGAAAAAGTTATAAGTTATCTCATGCATTTAATGAAAGTAACAACTCCTAAAATTACGGCTTGAAAATATGTCAAAAAGTAACAACTGGGTAGGTCCCATTGATTGTCAACGGTCAAATATAACCCATCAACGCCCAACGGCTATAATCTTGTCAACGTTCGCCTAAAGCCATGTCAGCGTCCAATTTGGTCACAACAACGCTTGGAAAAATCTTGTCAGCGTCCAAAAATAAAATTGTTTTAAAAAGTGAAAAATGACCTTAACAAGTAATTTATCCTAGAGAAGATAACCAAAAGCTGATAATTATCATAGGGCGGCAAGCACTATCCAGTTATGCACACTTGCATAAGCAAGATAGACATAACAGTCCTCTAGTGTCCCTTGCTAACCAAAATTCTTAACAACCAAGTTACCTTATAAAATCCTTGTTACTCCCAGGTAAATCCCATATCAAAATTATTCCCAAGGCTCCCAACAGACCACAACCAATTCTAGGCCAAAAATGTCTTGGCAGCATGCAAAGTTGATATACTATGCATGCTACAGTGCCTCATGGTTTAGTAAAACTAACCCATACTCACCTGTGGACACAATCTAGAATTGTGATAAGAGTATCATATGGATACCCAAAAATCCTAAAGGTTCCTAAAATCTCCCCTTAAACAAAGATACAAAGAGTTTGCTAAAAACATGCATGAACATAAAAAATTTATGTCAAGATAGGAATGAAACATTCCAACCATCATCCATAAATAAAAACTTGTCCAAATGCTTCTCCTTTGATCCATAAGCAACTCTGTATCCAATGGTATACTACTAACACCATCTGCACATTTAGATTGAAAACCACAAAACTAACATTGTTGCTGACAACGCCCCGATAACACATAATAGCGTTGAAAGAAGCTTTGTCAGTGTTAGACAATTATATTGCTGACAACGTTGCAAAAACACTTATCAGTGTTCAAACAACCTTTGTCAGTGTTAGAAAAATATAGTGGAAAATCTAAATTATCAATAAGACCAATAATAGTAATGCATCATCCTGTACATACTTTTATAAAAAGAATCCAAAACACATATTAAGTGAGATTAACCATTCCAATACTTGTTACCAAGTACTGAAATCTTCCAGTATCAAAAGGTTTAGTTAATAAATCTGACACATTTTCCTCAGTGTCAACCCTATCTGGTTGTATTAAACCTTTCTCAAAGTAATCTCTTATAAAATGGTGTCTAATTTCTATGTGTTTAGTTTTAGAATGATGCACAGGATTCTTAATGATGCATAAAGTACTATTATTGTCAACAAATATCTTAGTATGAATGAAGTTATACCCATAATCCAACAGCTGGTTCTGAATCCACAACACTTGACCACAACATGCTGCTGCAGCCACATATTATGCTTCAGTTGTAGAGTTAGCCACCACTGTTTGTTTCTTGCATTGCCAAGATATTAATCTGCTCCCAAGAAATTGACATCCACCAGTTGTGGATTTCCTATCAAACTTGTCACCACCATAATCACTATCTGAATATGCAATCAGCTCCAATGGTGAATCCTTTGGGTACCACAAACCAAGAGTAGGGAAACATCTTAGGTACCTAAAGATCCTCTTCACAGCATAAAGGTGACATTCTTTGGGAGTCACTTGATGGCGTGCACATGCACACACAACAAACATGATATCAGGTCTGGAAGCAGTAAGATACATCAAGGATCCAATCATGGATCTATAATGCCTGACATCAACATCTTTCCCATCTCCAATCTTTCCCCAAGGGTGTTCTCTATCCATAGGAGTAGAAGCCCTCTTTTCATGTGGAGAAAAGCCAAACTTCTTCAAGATTTCAGCAACATATTTGTCTTGGGAGATGAAGATACCATCTTCTTTCTGCTGAACTTGTAAACCAAGAAAGAAGTTCATCTCCCCCATAGCACTCATCTTGAATTTGTCTGTCATGAGCTTGGAGAAATCCTCACTCATCTTTGGATCAGTAGACCCAAAAATCATATCATCAACATAGACCTGCACAAGCAACACATCTTTGCCTTTCTTCTTTGTAAATAGTGTCTGATCTATGGTGCCCCTCTTGAAGCCATTGTCCACCAAATAGGTAGACAAAGTACCATACCATGCTCTAGGGGCTTGATGAAGGCCATACATAGCCTTTTTGACTCTATACACTTTGTCTGGATGCTCAGGATCCTCAAAACCAGGAGGTTGCATGACATAAACTTCTTCAACAATGGTGCCATACAAGAATGCACTCTTTACATCCATTTGATAGACTGTAAAGCCCATGCAAGATGCATAGGCTAGAAAAATCCTAATAGCTTCAATCCTTGCAACTGGTGCAAAGACTTCTTCATAGTCTATCCCCTCCTCTTGTGTATAACCTTGAGCCACTAACCTTGCCTTGTTTCTGACCACAATACCTCTTTCATCTCTTTTGTTCCCAAGAACCCATCTTGTCCCAATTGGTCTGACATATCTAGGACAATCAACCAGCTCCCAAACATCCTGAATAGCAAATTGGTGAAGCTCATCCTACATTGCTTCCACCCAACTTGGTTCTTTGAGAGCATCAAATATCTTCTTGGGTTCTTCTTGTGACAGAAAACATGCAAACAAACATGCTTGCACAAGAGGGGTATCAACCTTCTTGTGTATATTGGCAATAAATCCACCACGATTTTGATGGGATCTTCTTGTCTGAACTGGAGTCATAACATCACCAATGGTCTGAGATGGGGGGTGATTCTTCATTGTGGAAGTGAGAACTCCTCCTTCAAAAAGTCTGGTGTCCTCAACTTCACGCTCCATGTTGCCAATATCTTCTTCATCAGACTCTCTTTGATCAACAGGAATCTCTTCATAAACTCTGGAAGGTCCTCCTTGTTCAAAAGTGGAAGAGAAAAGATGTGCAAAGGTGTTGTCATCGTCTGAACCTTGTTTGTCAGCGCTTGGGCTAACAACGCTTGAACTGTTGTTGTCAACGTCTGAGCCATCAACGTCTGAATTGCTCTTGTCAGCGCTTGATTTGCCTTTGTCAGCGCCTGAAGAACCATGCATGTTTGTATCTGGTGGTATTTGGAAGCCACCATTATCTTGTCCAGCAGCAGCAAAAGCATCAGTCCAAATGGGAATAGTAACATATTCAAATGTAGGAGATGCCTTTTCTGCTTGTGATCCAACCCTTTCATCAGCCTGTGTACCTGAAACATGAACAACTTGTTCCTCCATAGCATTTGAAGTTACCTTCATAATGTCTGGATTAGTGACAGGCATATAATTTAAAGTTCTAGATAAGGGTTCCAAATCAAACAACCAATTAGGACCACTTTCAGGATAACTAGGTTTATTCTCTAAGAACCTAACATGTACTCTTTCAACAATACGTTTGTCCTCCTTAAGATAAACTCTATAACCCTTGCTCTGCACTGAATACCCCATGAAGTAACCTTCATCACCTTTTGCACTAAATTTCCCTAAGGCATCACTAGTGTCTAAGACTACTACATGACATCCAAAAGGTCTGAGAAAACCAATATTAGGTTTTCTTCCCCAAAGTAACTCATAAGGTGTCTTGTTCTGAATTTTGTTAACCAATGCTCTATTTTGCACATAGCATGCTGTATTAACAGCCTCAGCCCAAAAGGCTATGGGAAAGTGAGCATCAGCCAACATTGTTCTGGCTGCTTCAATTAGGGTTCTATTCTTCCTTTCAGCAACCCCATTTTGTTGTGGGGTTCTAGCAATACTAAACTGCCTAGTAATTCCCTTCATGGCACAAAAATCATCTAGCTTCTTGTTCCTAAATTCTCCACCATTATCACTCCTAAGCATCTTAACCTCATTGCCAGACCTTTTCTCAATTTGAGTGATAAATTCAATAAGAACATCAGCTGTGTCACTCTTCATAGCTAGAAAGAATGTCCAAGTAAACCTAGAAAAGTCATCAGTGACAACAAAACAATATGACTTGCCATTCAAACTTTCTATATTAGTTGGACCAAAGAGGTCCATGTGAAGCATATGAAGAGGTCTGGAACTAGTATGCACCTACTTGGACTTGAATGAGACCTTGTGCTGCTTGCCTTTAAGACATGCAACACAAGAGTGGTCATTGTGGAAGGCCTTTTCAGGCAAACCATCAACTAAACCAAGCCTCACAAGTCTATTTATATTTTTAAAGTTTATGTGCCCTAGTCTCCTGTGCCACAAATTACTTTCATCTACTGAGGCCTTAGCATAAAAACAAGACATATTTGTATTCACTTTAATCCCATTTAAATTCACATTGTATATGTCCTTATGCCTAGGTGTTCTATACTCAATGTACTTCTCATCAGGGATCTTAAAATCCTTGCTTAACACCAAACACTCAGTATCAGTGAAAAGAACCTTATTTTTGTTATCACACACTTGTGATACACTAAACAGATTATAGTCCAGTTCTTTTACCAGGAAGACATTCTCAAAACGTAGATTATTGGTGAGAAGGGTTCCTTTGCCTGTGATGGTGCCGTAGCCCCCTCCAAAGTATACCTTATCACCATCTTTAATAGGAGAGAAGTTCGTCAGATAGTCTTCCTTTCCTGTCATGTGCCTTGAGCATCCACTATCCCAATATCCATAATCATTGATCTGCTTTTGAATGCCCTGCACATAAAGAAAACAAATTAGTTTTCTTTGGGAACCCAAGTCTCAGAAGACTTGGATTCATCTGGTTGTTCAATAAGAACAGACTTAGTTCTCACAACAACCCCATTCTCATCCCTTTTAGGATGAAATACCCAGTTAACCCCAATTGGTTTTGTAATGACTTTTGAAATATAATTAAACCTGTTGCAAGTCATTGAAATTCCATTATTATTAGGGTTTTGATCCTTCTTGGGTCTCCATGTTAAGCTTGAAGAAGCTTTAGACCCCTTACCTTGTGGCTGCAAATACTTAGGTCTGGTCACGTTTCTGTCAGCGTTGGATTTTGTCTTGTCAACGCTGAAATTACGCTTGTCAGCGTTGAACCTAGGGTTTGCTACAGGAACCCATTGCCTATTTGACCAGGTATCTGTCTTTTGAAAAGGTCTTTGTCCATGAGTGTTAGACCTTCTAGTAAAGAATGGGGCTGGTCTAATCATTTGTGGACTTTGCTGCACACAAGGTCTGGGTCTGACAACGTTTGACTTCCTAACAACGTTGACTTTCTTCCTATCAGCGCTGAAATTGTTCCTATCAGCGCTGGCTTTGGGAGCGTTGACACACTTGTATGCCAAATGTGAAAAGCTACCACAAGTATAACAGGCTTTCTTAGACACATTCTTAGGTCTAGAAACAAAGAAACCTGTTCCATGATTGTTGACTTGGCTCTTGGGTGACCTATTATTTCTATACATCTCTGCATATTTAATGGTAGGTCTTCTAACAGTGTTGGAGCCTAGGTCAATAGCTTCACCAGTAACTGGGTGAGTAACCTTAATGGGTGGGGATTCATTGGGACTTTCACACAGCAAACCTCCCTTAACAAATAAAGTAGGGTTAGCTTTCTTCCACTCATTTAGGTCAGTCAGTTTTTGTTGATACTCTTCTACTGGGGTGACAACTCTTGGTGGAGGAATGAATTCCTCTTCTTGGCATTCTGGTATACCAGTCCAAGATAAATCCTTTCTAAGGACACCATAGAAGTCACCAGCTGGTGGTGGAACCAGAGAGTAATCATTCTCATTCATCCCAAGCCCAGTCATATCCTTAGGATCTCTTTGTTTAGCTATACAGTCTCCTAGGGCTTGGGTGGCTCTATCAAATCTTTGAATCTTGAGGTCAACATTATCTTTATTCTTAATGGCCTCATCTAACTTAGCCTGTAGGTCTTTATTGACCTTTGACATGATATTTCTAATATCCATACTACCCTCTAGCTCATGTTTTAAGATATTTATCTTATCTTTTAAATCATATTCCATTTTCTTGTATTCAGAAACGGTTTTCTCAGTTTCAGTAAGAGCTAGTTGGTAATTGGATAATTTACACCTTTCAGTGCTCATATCCTCTTTTAGTTTTAACACTTATTTGTTAAGTCTGTCAGTGTTTAACCTACAACCTTTGCTACAGAAAGCATCATCATATACCTCATTATCAGATGAAGAGGAGGAGTGTGCCATGAGAGCATATTCAACATGCTCTTCTTCTTCAATACCATCAATCAAAGCTTTGTCCTCTTCAACATCCTTAGTCAGATAGCTCCAATCCCATCCAGTACCATCAATTCCTTGAACTGCAACCATGGCTTTGGAGTCTTGAGCTTTAACAACCTGACTTGAGGGTTTACCAGCATCAGATCTTCTAGGAGATCTGCATTCCCTCATGAAGTTCCCCATACGATGACAGTTGTAGCACTCAACTTTGGATTTATCAAATCCAGCAGTGTCTTTAGCATTGAAGGTCATCTTCTTCTTGAACCTTCTATTCCACCTATTTGCTCTTATACTAGCAAGAGCCATGTTCCACTTGATGTCCATCTCTTCCAAGTGTTCATCACTTATCTTCTCAAGGTCCTCATATGTAATCACTGAACCATTGGGCAAAGAAGCAATGTAAGCACAAACAGTATCCAAATCCAAACCAGCAGGTTTAACTCTTGGGGAGTCATTCATGAATGTGTCAGCGTCTGAAAAGGAGACGTTGACAGGACTTGTCCCAGCGCTGACAAATGATGATCCAGTAACTGGATGCATAAAAGAGTCCTTCTGATTGAATTGACCTTCACTATGAGAGAAGAAGGCCATGTTGCTGGTGCTAGCTTTGCTTGAAAGAGTTTCATCTTCCAACAGTCTTAGTTTGTTGTAGATGTCATCAAACGAAGAGCTCTTGTGAGTATTATTGGCAAGAATAGATCTTGCCTCAATCTTCCATGTCTCACCAAGACTTTTCAGAAAAGTAGCATTGGTGTCAATATCACCAACTTGTGTCCCCATGAAGGACAATTTGCTTGTGATGTCAAGCAATCTGCTTCTCACACTGCTCAGTTTCTCATTGGGCTGAGCTTTGAAGACAGCATAATCATGCAGAAGTTGCTTTTTCTTTTCTTCCTTAGTTTCTGCATTACCACCATATGCAACTTCAATTGCTTCCCAAAGATCCTTAGCAGATTCATAGCTTCTATATTTGTGCTGATTTTCTTGTCCCAAAGACACTTTCAGAATATTTAGGGCTTTCATGTCAGCCCTTTTCTTTGCAATATCTTCAGCACTTACAGCTCTACCATCTCCAGGTTTTTCTTTCTTATCTTCATCAGGACATCCTTCAACAGCTGTTCTTGTCGCAATGGCATTCAGAATCTTTTGAGCTTTATTGAATGAGTTTCCATATTCAATGATGTCCCAGAGTGTGTAGTCAAAGATCCCCAGATATTGTTCAAAGTTGAACCTCCATAAGTCAAAGTTGGTTGCATCAAGCATGGGAATCTTGATGTTTGGTAAGGATGAGGAGGAGGAGGTTATTGCTTCAGACATGATGTTTTTAGGGTTTTGGGAAAATTAGGGTTTTGGTGTTCGTATATCGTTCTGGTGTTCTTCAAAGATCAAAAGTTCCTCAACAAGCTCTGATACCACTTGTTGATCCCAAACTTAGATCGATTAGCTTTGTGTATACGAGATTAGATCAAGTATAACACGTAGAGAAACCTTTGTTGTATGCTTTGTGAATCTAAGTATTATGCGGAATTTAATACTTAAACAAGAACACAAGATGTAAACAAAACTTTCACTTTGATTATCAATGTCGAACTTTCTTACAATGAAAGATGTTTACGAATGAAAACTTAATGAAAACTTGATTACAAACATTAACCTAAAGGCCTTCTTTTATAGACTAAGAAGCCTTGTACAATAAGCTACGTATCAACTATTCTAGGTAAAGATAAACATAGAAAATACATTGTCGTTTCTATCCTTACTAGAAGTATTCTAGAACATAATAAACGTGTAGCTCATATCTTCCATCAGTGCTTGTCTTCAATCTGTCAACGCTTGACTTTAACTTGTCAACGCTTAAGCTGTCAGCGCTCACTTTGCTCTTGTCAACGCTTGAGTTGTTCTTGTCAGCGTTCAAGTGATCTGGCCTTAATTTATTCCAACATGTGCTCTAACATTCGACAGTTGTTTTTCCTGTCAGTGATATAGTTTCCTACAGTTGCTTATGTTCTTCCACTTTTCACCCCTTGGAGTATAAACTTATCCATAATCAGTGTCATCTATACCAAGGTTGTAAATATCGCTCGGCGGGGTCTCGGCGGTCGACCACCGCCAAGCGATATATCGTCTTGGCGGCGATATATCGGTTTCTCGGCGGGTACTATAAAATCATTATTTTATATATTTTTATCTTTGTTTTATATATTTTAAAATTTATTTAACATAAATTTGAAATTCTTATATATTTTTATAATATTATTAATGTATTCATTAGTTTTAGTTATATATCTTTTAAAATTTACATTAAAAAATAAAAACACAATAAAAAGCAATCAAAATACCAAAAGTCAACCGATTTTTTACCGATATGACCGATATTTGACCGATATGGACCGATATTTGACCAAAACGCCAAGTTGGCCGATATGCTCCATGGCGTGGCGGTGGACCACATCCAAGCGATATATCACCGATATATCGGCCGCCATGACCGATATTTACAACACTGATCTATACTAGTTATATTCACTTTCTACGTACGTTGGTAGTTCTGTGTTACAATATAGTAACATGGATGCTCATTTGTTTTCTCAGTTATGTGGTGCCATTGGTTTGAGTTTAACAGACTTAACTGGAAGACCTTTGTTCTGCTCCATCTGGGGCAATTGAGCTTCTAGATGCCTGTGTAGCTGTGCTTATAAGCCCACTGGTGTTGATCTGACACTTCAGCAATGGGTGCAAATAAGGCGATTGGTTAGATCCAAAAAGTCTTTTACCATTTTTTAATAGTGTATATCACGTTAGCTACATATCACTTTTTATTATTGGCATTCAAACTTTTGTAGGGTTCTGCAAGTGGATGTCTGGAGGAAGATGCCCAATCTGTTCGTATGCTTTTTGTTCATGGTGGCAAATGTTTTATAGCTCAAAGTTATGCAAAGAATATGGGGTCTTTATGGTGAAAGAGTTGATGCATTGAGCATTCTACGTGAATCCCCCCTTTAGAAATATAATTAGAAGATATATACTTGTCCTAGATAGACAAAAACGATCTATTATTGTCGTTGTCCCTCTAAGCCAATAGCCATGAAGTCCTAGATGACAGTAAAATATCTTTCAATTCTCCATTATCTAACAATCAGATGGGATAATATATTGATATTGGAATAAGATTATGGAATTAGACTATGTATACTTGTAAACCAGCATAAAGTGTACTATT
Organism: Glebionis coronaria; assembly: GCA_025667525.1. Classification (NCBI taxonomy): domain Eukaryota; kingdom Viridiplantae; phylum Streptophyta; class Magnoliopsida; order Asterales; family Asteraceae; genus Glebionis; species Glebionis coronaria. The sequence continues at coordinate 590,653,879 of CM046881.1, read as the reverse complement.
TCATACCTAACAGGTTTGTAGGACTGCTGACCTGGCAAGTCAGGTTGAGGGCCAGCTGAAACTTGTTATACGACCCATGTACTCATTATAGGTTGTCATTAGTACCCATTTTTTAGACCATGATTAGATTTGGGTTGTGTTTTCTCAAACGGGTCAAATGCGTAAATATAAAAAGTTTAGCTAAAATGCGACTGAGTCGGATGGGTCAATTAGGTCAACATCGTCGTATTAGTATTGTATTCGTATTCATATTTTTTTCTTTGTACATTTCTTTATAATGTGTCTAAAACTAAACGGGTTGACCCGGCCTATTTTTACTGAGTACTAAAAATGACTCATTTAAATCTGAACCTATTTTGACCCATTACCTACAAATGACTCATTACTTGCCTCTACACATGTTGATGTGGCTCTTTACTCAAATTTAATGCGTTTGGGATAAGTTAATAATACCTGTACAGGTTATTCAGTCATTTACATTAATTCTTCCCTTTTGGTGAACTCCTACCATCAGTTATGACCTTCAGGAAACATCGAAAACGTGTTTGGACTGCAAGTTGGTAAAGGAAAGCGTTCTGATTTATATGAAAGTTGGATTCATCTGTATCAGCTAGTTGTCTTAACTTTTTGTCAAGATTGTTAGTCAACGGTAGCTGCTTTTGCGCTCTCGTAATTGTAAACTTGTAGTTTCATCTATAGCAGCTTCTTCTTAACCCTGACAACATCAGATAGCTTTTTCCGAGTTGCTTCATTTCTTGAGAAAACTGGTCAAGTTTTAGTATCTTTGCAATAGTGTAATACTAAGCTCGAGCCACGTAAAGCTGGTCTATCATTATTTTCACTACAAAATCTTTCATTTTCTCCCTATATTGTAAATTTTACTTCACACATTTTTTCACTCTCACAATGGCTTGTGAAAACATCACTCTATATCATAGAATGCTTAATATAAGTTCAAGTGGTATTGTGAAACATCGAAAAAATCACTAAAAACTCACCCCCGGGTGCTATCGGGTCGGTGTACATAAATTTAAGTATCGGGTCGGTTTTTGATTTTTGAAAAATCATTGGCAATCCGACAGGAATCAGGTTTTCGGGTTTGGGTTGCATTGGGGCGGGTCATTCGGGTTATTGAGTGATACTACAAATGAGGAGCTAATGGATTACCAAAGGTTACTTTGATCAAACAGTGACGGAGCTATGTAAGGAGTAGAATGTGATTCCTTCTGGTCTACTACCATCTACATAGTAACAATCTACAACACAATTCAAGGCATTACAAGGAAAAAAAAACCATAAAACTTTCATACAAAATCGATCAAGCTAGCATTAAGTTACAGATACATGCATCTTCATCCAAAGTCGATCATCCACTGACAATATCTCTGTGACTTTGCGCATTGTTGGCCTTTCCTGTGGGTTGTTGTTCAAACATGCACGTGATACATTCAAAATTGAATGAGCTAGTTTCTCAACTAGAGATGATGGTCGCGGAATCCGTCTATCTCTTATATTGGCTAGCATGTGGACTTGACCACTTTGCACCTGATAGGCGATGTCCATACGAGAGGGGCGCTGCCCTTGGCCCACCAAGAAGCGCAGCGCAGCTCCTTTGAACCCTGCTCTTTTGTCACAGTGGTAACAAGTTAGCTAAACTATAACCAAAGCTAGTTGTCATTGAAATTGAATAATACTATTATACAGTCGAAATGAAATAAGCTTACATGATCAACCAAATTACATGATGTAAAATAGTATTTTGCTATATCACATGTCTTGTAACAAAAAACTGTAACGACTAGGAATTGGTTTACTGCCCGATCACACATTTGGTGCCTCCAAAGTGTTTTTAAGTAGCATTGATACGGTCATGGGTCCAACACCTCCTGGAACGGGCGTAATACATCCAGCCACTTTACATCCTTCTTGATAATCGACATCACCTACAAGCCTGTATCCTAATTTTCTACTAGCATCGTCAACTGCATTTGTACCAACGTCGATAACTGCAGGACGAGGATTTAACCCGCTGCCTTTATCTGGAATATTAGAGCAAGTAGAAAGCGTCATATAAAATTAGTAAAGAAACAAGAAACAAGAGTTTAGTACTTCGACGTCTTTTACTTGTAGACAGGTCAGTTCTAGTTATTTATATGAAACAAACAATGATTACCATCATAGCTTGTCCAGCTGCAGCAATAACAATGTGCCTCACGTATGATACTTTCTGGATCGGGTGTATGCGAATGAACTACAGTAACTGTAGCAATCTGCTTTCAGTAACAGCAGTGAAACAGGTAAGCCAAATATGTTACTTCGACCAACAACCACGGCCCGCTTTCCCTTTATGGTTACACCACTGCGTTTCAGAAGTTCAATACATCCCTGTTTAAAAGATAAAAATAAATGATTTAGCTTCTTTTCATTTAATATCATTCCCGTTCTTGAGTTTACGTACGCACTTTTCCATTTGTTGGTATTTCAGGCATCATTTCAACAATGCACTTCTCTAGTTATATCTGATGCATTAGATGGTCGAAAATTTCGAGAAAAATGGACAAAATGTTTCTATTTTTCACGCACATGAAAAGTACCGTTTTGACCCAAACCAATTTTGATCTGTTACCCACACCCACGCATTTTGCCACCTTCAAACGAGAGGCACATAATGAAATTTGTTAAATGGTGAGTTAAGATTTTTCTTGCCTTTGGGGTGCAAGGAAGAAAGAGCGGGTCTCTGCCTTTCATTGCTAGTTTGCCAACGTTGAGAGGGTGAAAGCCATCTACATCCTTGTCGATACTGATTTCTGTCAAGAATTTCTCTTCACTGATGTGTTTCGGCAAAGGAAGCTGAACCAGTATGGTTCAACCTATGTGCCCCGTTTGAGGTAACCCATAGACCTTCATATGTAAAAGGGTCAAAAATTTTAAATGGGGCCAAGCTTCCACCTGATCGACACTAGCCTGAGCAATATATAAAAAAATCTAGTATTATTTTATATGAATATAAGCTCCTAGATGTTGAATCCCAGATCTTGAGGCTCAAACAGTCGAAACCGTTTTATCTAGGTTGTCAATTGTACATGTGATGAACACAGCGGAATTGCACAATTAACATGAATAAAGATGTTTAACAAAGATGAAGTTTTCCCAAAGGGTTTGTATCATTGATTAACACAAACCACTCTAGGTGTGTGTACATTGAATCCCACACCTAGAGATCAATGTTTACAGTAGGTTACATTGTGAATATGAAAGTAGTAAACAAAACCTACGTATGGTTCCTTTTATAACATAAGGAAACCATGATACATGGAAACTAAATAATATATTAATGAATAAATCAAAACAGAAATATTCATACTTATCACTACTTGACCAAATCTCCAGCTTTTTAGTTATGGCAGGGGAAATATCACAACAGGGGAAAGTAACATAGCAGGGGAATCTTCTTTGAATTTCCTCCACCAGCTTGAACTCTTTCCTAATGCCATATTTGGTCCTTCTAGTTTCCATGGTGATTTGACTCATCAACTTTTGACCCAACAATCTTCCCCTAGTTGATGATGTCAAAACACTTCCCCTTAAACATACAACACCAAAGATCAACAGGTTGAACACTCTCTGTAGACAACTTCCCCTTTTTGACATGATCAAATAGGGGTCTTCTATGTAAACAACCTTGATTTTCAACAACTCCCAACCAATACCATACTTCTAACCCAAGTTTTCTACTTTTCAAAATACCATCCATGAAGCACATAGGGGATAAAAAAATGATTTTGAGCAGTAGATACTCACACTAGTTGTAGTAATACCAATGAGAAGTAGCGAAAATCTTCACCTTGACGTCGTATGTGAATGACTAACACTTTATCAAATGAGCTTCCCCTTAAAGTGTGCTAGTCATTTATGAATCTTCTAATTCAGTAGGCTATGTATAATGATCATGAAGAAAAATAATTATAAAAATCTTGATGCTGAAGTAGAATAACCCAACATCGTGTTCCATGTCTTGTACTAACCATGTGACTCCAAAACTCACGGCTATAATGAGTAGGCCCCAAAACTCACGGCAATAATGAGTAGAAGCCTCGTGATAAAATGAGTCCTCACCCCTGTAAATGAGACACATATAATAGCGAATACGAGCATAGAGCGTCTTAAGAATGATCTCGTACCCAACTACCTTTTTATCACGTCTTTATCACAACTTAAAAACACCTACAAGTTATCTTCATGCCCTGCTAAGTAGAAGATATAATAGAACACCAATTCGCGAAAATCTACCTCAAACGTCAATATCATCACAAAAATTATTCTTCACAATCATGAAAATAAATCAAGCCTTTATACCATTATACCAGTTGTTGTGAATAACCAAACTCCAAGTCACTGCTGTCCCAAAACTCATATCTGACAGCAGGGGGAACTTTCAAAAACAGTGGGAATCTGTTAATGAAAGCAGTGGGATCTATTGAAGGCAGGGGATCGTAGCAGGGGCTTCTTTTAGTGAAAGCAGGGGGAACTTTTTTTTTTTTTTTTAAAAGCAGGGGAACTTTTAATTCCACTGTTTTTGTTATTAAATGTCACAAACCCAAACCAAAGGAATAGATTTGTAACAAAGAGAAAAATAACAAAAACAGAGGAAACTTAAAAATTACCTACTATTTCTTCCGTACAACTTCGTCTTTGCCTCAGACCTGCATTCCAACCCCAGCTGTTGTAGTTTGCGAAACCAAACCCCACGTGATAGGTATAACCGGACCAGTAATATATATCAACAACATACGCATGGACCAATCACACCTCGTGTTACCAAGTATCCTTCGCACATCAAAAACTCACTATACAATGAATATTTGAATCACGTGAATCCCCTTTTAAAATAACCAATATCTATGATATTATGACAAGAGACGACAACCAATGTGAATATGTCTTTGTCGTCTTTTCATTAAACTCATGATTAATTTAAAGACACATGTGAACACCAATTATAACCCACTTCCCACGTGATTCATCTTTGTTGAATTTGGACGAATAAAACAAATTTACCATAAAATAATATTGAAAAGATGTCATCATGCGCCTTCATATTTCTTTAACTTTTCACATGAATGCCATTATGATAGATACACCAATCAGCAACTTTACTTTTCACGAGAATATATATTCATCTTTCTTCGTCCGCAACAAATAAAACAGTCGGGTTTTTTTTTTTCTTGACAATACCAACAATTCACACCGACCATGAATTGCTTTTATGTCACGAATAGCATCAATTAAATCACAGCCTCAATCAATCATCAATATTTTTAGGGCTTTGAGGAATTGACCCTCTCAATAAACCCTAAAACATCTTCACAGCAACAAAATCAAACATCTTGATTCTCCAAGATATCGAGCCACCCGCTCTGATACCACATGTTGAATCCCAGATCTTGAGGCTCAAACAGTCGAAACCGTTTTATCTAGGTTGTCAATTGTACATATGATGAACACAGCGGAATTGCACAATTAACATGAATAAAGATGTTTAACAAAGATGAAGTTTTCCCAAAGGGTTTGTATCATTGATTAACACAAACCACTCTAGGTGTGTGTACATTGAATCCCACACCTAGAGATCAATGTTTACAGTAGGTTACATTGTGAATATGAAAGTAGTAAACAAAACCTACGTATGGTTCCTTTTATAACATAAGGAAACCATGATACATGGAAACTAAATAATATATTAATAAATAAATCAAAACAGAAATATTCATACTTATCACTACTTGACCAAATCTCCAGCTTTTTAGTTATGGCAGGGGAAATATCATAACAGGGGAAAGTAACATAGCAGGGGAATCTTCTTTGAATTTCCTCCACCAGCTTGAACTCTTTCCTAATGCCATTTGGTCCTTCTAGTTTCCATGGTGATTTGACTCATCAACTTTTGACCCAACACTAGATAAGGTGTCGCAGATTTTACGCCAGAAATATAAGCAAACTTCTTAAATTACTGACCATGTACTTCGGGGTCTGCATTTAACTCATGGACCTTAGCGATCAATTCAGCTTCAGGCACTTGTTCTGGAAGGTCTATGTCAATAGACTGGATTCGAACCTCGGCACACGCTTTTCTCTTCATATAACATAGCTTTGAGAATCTTTTATGTGTCCAACAATCACCACAGCAAGTCCTGGTGCCTGAAACAGATAAAGTGATGACACGAAGTTACAAATTTGAGCACGTAATCATATAAACATGCCCGACATCCATAAAATGTAGGTTCAAGATTGCTAAAGCATTAGACCTTGTCATATTTCTCAGCCAAAATTTTGACTACAGAGGCAATTTCATCACGAATTGTTTGTGCAATTTCTTTTCCATCAATAATGTGCACTTTATGGTCTACATATGATGCCATAGCAATAACAACCGACTAACTTAATATCTCATGATCCCACCAAACCTGTAGCAAGCATGATACACTTGTTATATTAAGTACCTACTTCTAATAAACTTCATTATAATGATATTAATTCAAAGTGACGTTTGGTACCATATGCTAAAGAGCATCACATAGCTGAAAAACCAGTATGCAAATTCATTGACATATATGTGGCAGATCCTAAAAGGGCGTTTCACATTGCTTACAAAATTTGTTATTATCGTCTTATAAAAACCGACGATAACAACCATGCCCAGTCCCGTCTGAGCGATTTGTTTTTCAAAACAAATAACTTCAAACTGCTTAGTCAGAGCAGCTAATTTCAGTTGCAAATAACCACATAACACCCTCAAACTACTTCTCTAGTATTTCAAGATTCTTATTCAAACAACCTTATTTCACTCAATAATCATATACTACGTAAGCAGTTTTGGTCAACAATCCCAAACACCCCCTTAAAGTTCCAATCAGTTTTATTCATATCGTCACGCTATACACAACTTTCGTCCTGAAAATGTTCGAACTTGTCAGGTTTCAAACAATATGTGTGAAATGCATTTTTTTTTCTTTCTACATGCTACTTAAACCTGATGTGAAGAGTGAATTCAAAACTATTATCTTGACCCGTTTACTCTGTAATTGGTCGGTTTGAGCATGTTATATCTCTAACAGGTCAAAATTGTAAACTGAAACCTTTGCTTGAAAGACCATGACATATTGATACTCTGTCATAAAAGAGAGTAATCTGACGGTGACTCAAAAGCGCTCGTCCAAGGTTGTCAAAAGCGAGAAAAGCGCTCGCTAAAGCGAGAAAAGCGACTGAAGCGACCCAAAGCGCTTTATATCTGTTGAAGCGAGGCGTTTTACTGAAGCGAGGAAAGCCACTGAAAAGCGATCAAAAAGCGACCTCAAAGCGCCCGCTTTTGTAAAAAACGGCCAGTTTTCAAATTTTTAGATAAAGAAGATGTACAGCCGGCCCTAATCTTTTAAATTATTTGAATGAACTTCTATTTTGTGGTCTTTTTATATTAAAAATGAAGATTTTAAGATAATTATGCTTTTATTTAATAATTGTTTTCATGCTACACTATTATATGCACATAGAATAAATTGCTTACTAAAGCGCTCGCTTTTCTCGCTTCTCGCTTTTCGCTTTGGAAACAGGTATGTCGCGTTAAGGTCGCTTTCGCTTTTAACTACCTTGCGCTCGTCGGTATTTTGATACAGATTTGAATCTAACGATGGAGATAGTTGGGAGCCGGAAGAGGATTTCGGTTAAAAGATCATCGTTGGATCCTATCAGAGCCCCACACTAAGTCAATTGATGACCATAGTCCACCAAGTATGCCTCTAGCCTCTAGGAGACAGTTTCTCGACGTGTTTTGCGTTCTCTTTATTTTGGCTTTGCTGCTCAACATTTTTTTATGTGAAGTGGGTTGGCATTGTTACTAAAAAAAGGTGTATTTAAGGTAGGTGCTCATGTCGAAAGATTGTTATGGAAGCTTTGGCCTAAGACTATTGTACTATGACTTATATACATCATTCAAAATTATCTTATAAACAAATTAGAATATACCTTAATCATGAATCCTGATATTCGGTTCAAGGTTGGTGCGACTTTTTTCTTTATGACAACGTTTCCATCCCTTCCTTTCTCGATATGATTTTTAGGCCGGACCGAAACACTTCTTTTTGTGCATCCCATTTTTATAGAAATCTCTGGTACAGTTATAACAAGCGGTTTTGTTTGCAGCCAAATCAGATAGTTTAATCTTTTAGTATAATCATCTACTGCATATGTGCCCACATCGATACCTGCAGCACCGGGTTTGAGCCAACTACTCTTTATCTAGGAAAAAGATTAGGCACATACAAAAATTTTAGACTAAAAAGAGTGTGTGATAAAAGCTTATAGTGAATATCGTAGCGTTAAGCATCAAAAGTCTTAATATGTAACCATCCAAACATAAACATCAGGAACTTATGTGCAAACTTAGTGTCCAACGGGGTTTCCACCACTTGCATATCATTTTATTCAGAAAAATAAATTATCATTGCATATCATTTTGGGTAAAAGAAATTCAGCTCAACCCAACTAGTTGGCCTGTTTCGACCCATATCATAATGAGAGCATTTTACCATTTTCAGTCGTTTTCTGAGATTCTAGTGTGAAAAAATTGATTAAAGTTTATAAAAAAAGCTACTCTTTACCATCGTAGCTTGTCCAGCTGTAGCAATAACAATCTCTGTCTCAATCTGTGTTCGGGTTATGTTTCATCTCTAGTAGGTCAACAAGGCAGGATATCTTAAAGTGAACAGAGCAAACGGAATAAAAATCACCCACAATGTACCTAGAATTCATAAACATCCTTGGTAAATGAAAAACCAAACCCGACTCATGCCAAATTAACCCATTTGGACATGTTACCCAACTTGTCCATTTTGTTTCTCTAATTTTATTCGGGATATGTTACTTTTTTCTTCTTGTGGGTTTCTGCTATATCGTCAATCAAGGATTTAATGACCTCGACAAGCTAGGACATAGAAGCCCAAGCCCCATGACGTCTGCAGGTCTTACTGCCTGTAGTGGTTCTCAAATAGACGTATTTTTATTCATACAACACCAAACTTAACGTGCATTAATACTAATGATAGCTCACTCGTAATAAATCTTGTGTTATGGCATAGGTTGGCAATAGACTGCAAGAAGCTCTAGCTAGTCCTAGTTGACACACAGTGTAGCTAATCTTTCGGTTATACTGTTAGATACACATTTTTATTCGAAGTGGTTACTCACGACAACATACAATTTCATTTGTCAACTTTTTTCTACATCTCATTCATTAAGATGACATTCTTTTTTTACTTTAGTTTAAATTTGTTGGCTGGCTTGTGGCACCTAGAGGCAACTCACTAAAACGTATGGAAGCTTCAACAGGTTGTCAGGTATATATGACGAAAAGGGTCAATCAAGGCACCTGATAAGGTTCAATACACATGGGAAGAGTGGGGCAAAAACTAATGCGAGCCAAAATTGATGAACTTCACTTACAATCATTTATGTTTCAAAAGGGACTTGAGCATACAACGATTAGGTTGAGATGAATCGAAGAAGCTCTTGAACCTAAAATCACGTACTGTTTTGTGTTGTAACCCACTGGTAAGATATGTAGGTGCAAAGTTACATTATTTGCACTGCAGCCAACCTAGTGGTAACCAACTGATGTAAGCATTTTTAGCCGCAGCTCTGTTTCTACGATGTTATTTTACACTTTTAGGATATCGTCGGTTTTGTCTAGTAATATGCTCGACTTTCCGTTCTATATATTAAATCAAATCACCCTTAACAGTATTTGTTTAAAGAATATAAAAGTCACGACTTTCTCCAAACAACGCCTAACCACTACTAATGCGTTTACTCCCCTATTACTGAGTTGAAGTACATGAACTTAATTAAAGAAAACATCTATAAAGGACATTCCCAGCTCCCAATAGACCATTAAAGAAAACGAGCAGAAATAACACTAGCCATGGAATAATAGAAATAACATTAAACTTGAGAATACCAAAGTCACTAACCTTGCTACAAAGCACATATTTGAAGAACATTAATTTAGTGATAAAAAACCAATATATATGAAACTGATTTTTCGACACCTTAGCTTCAAATCGGCCCCTCTATCCTTAGGTAACTTGTTCTTTGTAAATCCACACTTTAAAATGTGGTCTTCATAAGTTTGATCAGCTATCGTCAGAATATATATGTGAATCCGCGTGATCAAGCAAAAGTAGCGATTCCTTGTTAAAGCCCATGAAGAATGACCCATATTGTCCGGAAATCCCAAGGTTCTTGATTTGTTGTGAGGAAGGGTCGTACAGATTCAGTGTGGTAAACCTTCTATCCACCTTTTGAGTTTCAAATATAGGTTCACCACTCTTCCTAAACCCCAACATTTTATCTACTTGTGTGGGAATTGTGAATAGCTTTCTAAAAGACGAATCATGCTCCATCACCCATACACTGCAACATCTTGCTCCTTCTACCATAATAGTTCCATACACAACAAGACACTCCCTTAGCTTAGAAACATAACAATCTATGGACAACTTCTTTGTTAAGACATCTGGCAGGTCTACAACTTTAAATCCCTTCGTAGTCAAATCAAATGACACAACCATACGTTTTATGGTAGTTTCACCATAATCAGCGCGCATCACTTCCCAAGCACCCCAATAAATAAACCCATCTATAACAACGTGAGGTGACGTATACATATTAAAGTTAACTGATACACGAGGCAGTTTACCACATGGAATCACATTCCAAACACCCGAACTCAATGTGAAAACTTCACCATGCCGACGCCCGTCAACTCTATGTGAAATCTTAACAACGGTAGGATCATTAGTAACGGGACAAACCCCGAAACCATAAGAGAGACGATAAGAGAGACGGACAGAACTAGGGACAACAATACCAAATGCTTTTTGAATGGAAGGGTTCCAAATAACAAACATCCCTTTCTTATAACCTCTATGAAAACCGTACAAATACAACAATCCATGAGACGCGCCAACAACGTACGAAACACTATATTGGTTAAGCAAAGGGGACACAAGAGATGCAGCAAACTTAGACTCTTGTTCGTGTAGCTTAAAAGTTACGATATCATCATCTACTAAACAAATGTACCTTAAATCATCGGAATAACCAGGAGATAAAGCAAGCATACGAGTATGCGACTGCGTATCGCGGGTGCCGTACCCTTTGATAAACTGATGGCTGTCAATAAAAGCCTTCCATGGCTTCGCAACAGACCTGAATTGGATCAAGGACTTTACATCAGAAACCTTTTTAATGATTTCCATTTGGATATCAAAAGGGATATTGTCTGACATTTTTCAATTAGGGTTTATGCTAAGTTTTGGATCTGGGTTTTGAAGGGCGGAGTGTGCCGTCGTGTGCGGTCGTGAGACCGCTGTGATGTCCGGGTCAGTGGTGGCTCCTTTTTGGTACGATGATGTGGTGATTTTGGATTTCTTTAAGGTAATGAAGAAGTGGCATCTGATATGGGCCAATTTGTAAAACTTGTGCTTGGGCCTAGTATGATGTGACTAACAACCGGAGTTGAAGTAGACAAAAAAGTTAACTGATTCACGAAGCATTTTAACACATGGAATCACATTCCAAACACTCGAACTCAATGTAAAAACTTCAGCATACCGAGGTTGCATAAGGCCAACAATGTTACTTGGACCAACAACCACTGCCTGCTTTCACTAGTTTGATACAACCCTGTGACACCATGTCTTATTCGTTCTTGATTTTCCGTGATGTGGATCGCCTCTTAGCTTCTAATGCCCCCCTGCAATCATATCTTATGTTCTAATATATGAATTCTTTAACATTAATCACTTTGCAGAGTTCTAATAAACTTGACTTGACTCGACTCATTGGAAACCATGTAAAAAGGCCCATTTTGAACCGAAATCCTTGTGCCTTAATGCCATTACCCTCCATCTCTATAATATACGCACATATATTAAGAAATTTTAAATTACAAGAATTGTGGATTACTACTGCTGGCTGATGCATTAAGACGGCGGGCTGATGCATTGGAACGACGTGCTGTTGAATTGGATCGGCGTGCTGATGCATTGGAACAGCGTGCTGATGCTTTGGAACGGTGGCTTGATGTATTTGGTCGGTGGGTTGATGCATCTCAGGCTGATGTGTTTTTCTTTCTTGACATGTACACCGAGCATCATAAGAAGAACACCGATCCATCTGCTTTTTCGGTCAAAACTTTGATGCAGCAACTTCATGGCGACTTATTTCCATCCCGTAAAATATCTCTCGATTCTTCATTATCTAATAATCACAACTTTCACAAGTGATAATATATTGATCTTGGAACAAGACTATGGAATTAGACCATGTATACTTCAAAACCTATATTGGTATTACAAATATACATCGACCTAACAGGTTTGTAGGACTGCTGATGTGGCAAGTCGGGTTGAGAGACAGCTGAAGCTTGTTATACGACCAATGTACACATCAGAGGTTGCCATTTGTACCCATATTGTTTTAACTTTTAACCATGAGTAGATTGGGTCGTGTGTTTTCTCAAACGGGTCAAATGGGTAAATATAAAAAGTTGGCTAACATGCGATCGAATCAGATGTTTCTGTAGGTCAACATTGTTTTAATAATTCGTATTCATATTTTTTTTGTTTATAGATATCTTTATAATGTGTCTAAAAGTGTGTAGACCCGATGGATTTACCCGGCTTAAAAAAGACTCACTTAAACGAGAGCCTATTTTGACCAATTACCCACAACATCTGACCATACTTGCCTCAAGATAAATGTGCTTAGAATAAGTTAATAATACTCACACAGGTTATTTGGTCTTACACTAATTCTTCCCTTTTTGGCGAACTCCCACCATCAGTAATGACATTCACGGATTCCCTAGATGGTAAATAAAATCGGGAAAAATCGAAAACGTGTTTGGAATGCAAGTTGGTAAAGGAAAGCGCTCTGCTTCATTTGAAAGTTGGCTTCATCTTGTATTAGATCAGCTAGTTGTCTTTTTAACTTAAAGTCAACACTAGCTGCTTTTGCGCTTTCGTACTTGTAGTTTCCATCTATAGTAGCTTCTTCTCAACCCTGAAAACACCGAAGATCTTTCATTGAGGATACATTCACTCTCTAATATTTCGCCTTATTTTTTTGAGAAAACAGGTAAAGTTTTGGTGAAGTTAGTCTATCATTATTGTCGTTATAAAATATTTAATTTTCTCCCAAATTTTACTTCACACAGTTTTTCACTCTCACTAATGGCTTGAATAGTATTGTGAAAACTTTGAAAAAATAAACAAAAACTCACCCGGGTGTTATCGGGTTGGGTGTATATAAGTTCAATTATCGGGTTGGTTTTTGAATTTAGAATATGGTTGTCGGGTTGTATTCAGGTCGGGTGACTCGGGTTATCGGTGATACTAAGGAGCTAATGAATTACTAAAGGTCACTTTGACCAAGCAACACTCACTAATGGAGGTATGTGAAGAGTATCGAGTTTACAAAATTCTCCCACATCGGTAAATAGCATAAATAAAACTAGGTATATTAATGCATGTATCATGCAATTACATTAATCATTAATGAAATAATCTTAAAAAACTTATGACAACTAAAGTTTAAGGTTTATTCATAATTGGTTTTTAATGTATAAAAATAAAGAATTTCTTTTTATAATTGAAAAAATCAATCCAATTGATTGATGTACACTAGTTTCATTATCATTAAAAAAAATTAAAATTATCGCGAAAAATTTTATGTGTGAGAAACAATAGGAAAAGAAAATTCATTACAACATAGAAAAGCCACAAAATTGCAAAAAACTACTCTAGCTCAGTTAGTAGAACGTGTGGCTTTTAACCACGTGGTCGTCGTGCGTTCAAGACCCACGGATGGTGTGGGTTTTATGAAGTTAAGTATCTCTTTGTCTTATAGTTTTTTAATGCATCAACTAAAGACATTCGATCGGTCACGCCGCGCTCCAGTGCCATAATTCTAAACACCAGCCCACAAATCATCCTCTTGTTGTTTATGTTTATCACATATCAATGGACACATAACCTAATCGAATGTAAAGTTCTCACGTTAAAGGTGTTTTGAGTGCTAGATGAAGACCAATGAAGGTAAACTCAGTGTAAATTTGTTTGTGCTTCGGTTCACTATGCTCTTTTACATCTATGATTAAAACTTGAGTCTGAAAGAAGCTTATGCCATATACGTTTTGATCAAAGAAATATACTATCATGGCTAAAATATATTACTCGAAAAAACTGTTAATAAGAACATGAATAGTACCACATTGATTGCTAGAAAAGCGCACTAAAATGCGTGACACCAAACTATGTGCCTCAACACGTCGAAGACATGAGCCAAAAATCAGTTCCGGAGCTGGGGAGCATCCCTTCCTGGCCCTGATATGCTCCGCCAGTGGCAAAAACCTAGACAAACAAATAGGCTTATCAGCTCAGTTGGCTAGTTTGTAAGATCTTAATTACCTTGAGCAAGTAAATAACACAAGGGGTGGTGGCGCAGTTGGCTAGCGCGTAGGTCTCATAGCAAATGTTGAGTTATTCTGAGGTCGAGAGTTCGAGCCTCTCTCACCCCAATGCTTTGTTTTCAAACAAACTATTTTTTCTGTCAAGAACAACAAAAATATATATCTACTTGTAGATGCCAAAACCAATAAAAATTAAATGGGCTTATTAGCTCAGCTGGTTAGAGCATTGTACTAATAATGCAAAGGTCGCAGGTTTGAGGTTTGAGGTTTGAGGTTTGAGACTTGCATGGGTTATTTTTTTATCAGTAAAGTTAATAGTAAAGAAATGTTATTTTTTTTATGTCTGATTGTCCAAACACTCATGTGGTGCTAATAATGCTAATGTCACAAGTTTGAGACCTTCATGTGATTATTTTGAGGCACTAACTATCTTTCAACTAAGACACTCAAACGAGATGTAATTATTTAGCAATAGAACAGTATACCTTTTTAAGCTTTTGGCTATGACGAATATTTTGCCCATATTCACTTATGATCTATATTTTTCCCAAGAAGTCAACCTCATGATCTATATATTGAGATGATACTACATGGGAGAGTACGTCAAATTAGCTTGTCATCTGGCAGAATAAACCCCAGATACAGCAACAATTGGCAGGTCTGGAGCATCATTGATCCCGGTTGCCACACTATGTTTTCATGAATTATTTGAGGCATTGGAGGTAATGCAGCTTTAGTTCTATCTAGTATTACAAATATTGGATAATTATTCTCGACTATAAATAAGCAGAATTTATCACACGATTATGGCTGTATATTTAAATGATATAACACTCGGTCCGTAGAAAGAATATGTTCAAATGTGACAAGGGATTGCTAATTGCAAAACACATTACGGCTTACTTTGTGAATACTCAGGGGTGCAAACGAGCCGAGCTTTTATCGAACCCAAGCCCAAAAGTATGGCTCAAAACATATAATGAGCCGAGCTCAAGATTTTGATAGCTTGGCTCGAGCCCTTATCGAGCTTTTTCGAGCCTTAATATAAATATATTTTTATATAAGTACGAAAACTTTCATTTAAGTATTAACCTTATTATCAAGAGTAACTATATAAAAACTTAAAATAATTTATTGATAGTCGTTATCATAGTTTAGTACATACATAAAATTTGCGGTGGTGTGTAAACGATAATGATATATTTTTTTCGTATATATAATTTCGAGCTTTTCAAGCTAAGCTCGAGCTTTGCTCGAACCCTAATCGAGCCGAGCTCAAGCTTTCAAGGTAAAAGCTCGACGAGCTATCGAGCCGAGCTCGAACCCATTATTTTATGTTTCGAGCCGAGCTCGAGCCCTGTTGAGCTCGGGCTCGGCTCGGCTCGTTTGCACCCCTACTCTCAACCCATGCGGTCTCTAAATATCTACTACTGAATATATAACTTATAAAGAATTTTGTCCCACATCGGTTAGGAAGGTGATATATTATAGATGATGTTATCTATAAATAGGGAAGGATGCTAATCGAATAACCACATACCTTGACACGGTCAATGAATGATCAAGAAGGTTCATGGCCTAGGTTGGTGAGCACATTGCACTTTAGTGCGGTGCTGCCTAAGGTCAGCCCAAGTGGTTGAACCTATGTCATAATTTGTTGTAGGGGCATGCGTTCGCGCGGCCCCGTCAATTACTAGTTGTCAAACGTTTTCTTATTCACCTAAACTCTTACCAATCACTAAATTTTGTTGAATATGTTCAAATATGACTAGGGATTACTTTGTGTCGCATACTCAACCCATGCGGTCGCCAAATATTAACTACTGCATACATAACTTCTAAAGAATCTTGTCCCACATCGGTTAGGAAGGTGATATATTAGAGATGATGTTATCTATATAGGGAAGGATGCTAATGGAATAACCTCTTACCTGGACAGGATCAATGAACAATCAAGAAGGTTCATGGCCTAGGTTGGTGAGCACATTGCACTTTAGTGCAGTGCCGGTCAACCCAAGAGGTTAATCTATGTCATAATTTGTTGTAGGGGCATGCGTTCGCGCGACCCCGTCAATTACTAGTTGTCAAACGTTTTCTTTTTCACCTAAGCTATTACCAATCACTAAATTTTGTTATACATATTGCAAATATTCATTACTGAGTATATATCTTTTACATGGTTCAACTATAACAAACCTATATATCCCTTTTCTGTAAATAGTTCACTACACATAGTACAATCATTTTCCATATGTATTTCACCCACTTTGTCTATTCTTAGAAGTAAAAAATAACACATGATGTTCTGACTCGGTGAAGAAACGAACATGCAGTTCATGTAGAAGCAAATCACGAGGATTACTGGTGCCCATAACCACCATTTCATGTTTTTATGGTTATCTGCACAAGTAGAAAGGTTTTTGTACATCATCTTTATTTGCACAAGTAAAATTTATAACGTGATGTAAAAGCATATGAACCCCAAGCTACGAGGTTCATTAGTATGCGTAAGATAAGGTCCAATTTCAGTTTAAGTTCTGTAAAATCTCTGCAATGATATTGATAACATACATATGAAATTAGTTAGTGAAATATAGAAACAAGAACAACAGGGGATGTAGCTTAGATGGTAGAGCGCTCATTAAAACTTCCACAAATTTGGAGCAGAAGACAAGAAATGGTCAAATGATTACATTATTTGCTGAATAACAAATGACTCCTAATCACAAACACAACCATAAGCATCTTTACTATCTTGAAATACCGACTACCCCAATGTCACCAAGGTCTATGGCTCACACAAACGATTATTGAAAACAAGAGGAGGACGAGTGTCCCCCTTCTATTGCACTTGGCGGTGTCAACATATCAGGCATACCAGGTCCACCTTTAGGACCTCTCCTTTGATAACTACCTTCCCCTGAAAACATGAATTCAAGAATAAATTTTTTTGTTGCAAACTCGCTATTTTTTATGTAGATAAAAGCTCATTAAAATCTGTAAATCTGAATGTTGCAAGACGGACTATCGAAATGAAAAAGCAGGAGGTAAAAGTTATTGCATTCACACTTTTTGTTCAAAATCGAAGGTTCTTTCTTTTATGCATCCGTAAAGTTAATCTTTTTCGGGGCGACCATTTTTCCGAATTTGAGTTGAAATGGGTTCTTGGAAGTTGTCCTTATACCTGCTGACCCAGATCCCTGTTGACCCAGAACCATGTTGACCCGGACCCGGGTCGAACCGGACCCAGGTCGACACGTACCTGGATTGACCCAGACTGACCAGATATGTCTCTTTAAAGTAGTACAAATAGGCAATGCCTTTACTATTACGGTTGAACTTACCCGACTGGACCTGAGTCGAATTGACTCGAACTTGGCTAACATGAATTCAATTAGGGTCAAGTTCGGGTATGTTACTATATAGCCTTGTCCTGTGTTTGATCTGAACTCGACGGGTATGTTTCTAATAACCTTGACCTGTCTTTGATCTAAACTTGACCAACACACCCCTAATTGCAACTGCACATTACTATTTTTAAAACTATTTTAACAACCTAAAATGCAGTTTTACACTACAAGTGCCTCTTGGTTTTGTTTTTTCCAATCTGTCTTATAAGTGTGTGATCAACTTTGCTAAACACAATCTTCGTTTTGGGTTTGTAAATCTGTCTTATGGGTGTGTGATCAACTTTGCTAAATTGTGAAAACTGATTTCAATGTTTAGTACTTTTCTTAATCTGTAACTATAAACAAGTCTGTTATATGATACACTCGATTCTTTCGGCAATGTCACCACTCATCACAACTTTGCCTCACAGCGCCGGGTATAGTGGTAACTCTGGCGCTGTTAAGCTTTGAGATTCAAACAGATCCATAGGTGTCTTGAGACATTACGATACCCCACCCGAATCCGACACTGATGATCAAGATAAACTTTTTTTATGGTGATACAAAAGCCTATAGCAGGTATCCAGGAAATCACTAAAAATTCATCAAAGACAATACCACATTATCAAAAATCCGAATACAGCAAATACAAAGCATGTATCCACCTATCATCTTAGCCCAACAAATATAAGATGGAACATATTTTAATCTGTGTAAGGCAAGAAAATAAGAATACAATATCGATCCTGATAAGGAACAACAGGTTAGTATCTTTGTTAGGAAGAATCATAAACGAAATGGCTCAATCCCATTTAAGTATGTTTATGTACTAATCTTCAAAGTGATATGCATGTGTGTATGTTATCACACGTTCCTTACTCATAAATCTTAATGCAACGATTCAAAATCACAAGTAATCCTTAATGGGCCTGTCTATAATATTCAACATCATAACTGATCACAAGTTTCTCCTGCAACCAAAATGTCGTAACAAGCGTAAATGGATATTGGAAAAACTAAAAAAAAAGTATTCCACAAGGCCGCTTCCTTTACTTTAAAACAAAATTGAGAGCGGGGATGCTTCATTTTCAATTTTATACATAATAAAAAGAAAATTACAACATAAATTGAGACAATGTCATATAAGCAAAGACAAAGACGAGCATAACTAACCTTTGAGTGCTCACAAGTTTAGCAAGAAGATATCAAAATCCCAAATAAACTGGTAGTAATGAAGTGATTATACCCAGTATACCCAACAGCAATGGGTATTAGTATTAAAGACTTCATAATGTGCCTTTGGCAGCGGCTTCTTCATACTCCAACTGAGATAAATAAACCTTAAATCCGGGCAGGATAGCATAACTGGCTTGACATCTTCCAAAGAGAGTTCGTAACATGAGGCTAATCTAAGTCCAAGTAATTTTTGATGACCAGAAAAAGCTCATTAGTAATTTTCGCACAACCCTCCAAACTTAACACCAACATCTTCAAACACTTGCTACCAATTTCACACAATGAAATGTCCGTTATACTGATCAAGAAATCTAAATGCAATGTCTCAAGATTTGGGAGCTCACATATGGCCACAACCCCATAGTCTGTGATATAAGCCCCACAGTTAGACAAATCCAGGTCTCTTAGACTAACCAATTTCTTCAAGTGGATAACCCCATTATCGGTAATCCTATCACATTTACTTAGATATAGTATCTCCAAACAATACCTCAAATCCCCATTGGCCAAATACTCCAAACCCAAATCACTAATCAAGTAACAACCTCGCAGAGATAAATATTTTAAACGAGTTGCTTCTCCAATCATTTTCAATGATTCGTCGGTGACATTTACACAGTTTCGTAAAAGTAGTCTTCTTAAATTTTTGCATGATCTTACAAGGGAACCAATTCCAATTTCCCTAAAGAGTAACCTCTCACTTAGATCCATACAAACCAAATGAGTGCAAGCATTCGCTATTGCACACAAGCCAACATCATCAAAATCCAACTTACCCACCTCATGATCAAGGGATTGCCATAAAGAAAGATCTAGGCGCTCAATATTGGGGCACGACTCGGCTATATGTTTCATGTGGTTGTTCGAAAGTGGTACATGGCATTCAAACCCAGACATTTTCGGGGACGAAGTTAGCACATCGTATAGTATATCAGGATATTTGTTGTTTAAAGACTGCAATTGAAAACATGCAACTTTTAAGAATTTCTTACAAACTTTGGAGAACGATTTTTTGTCTTGTTTGTTTGGAAGTTGCTCAAAAACGGAGAAGAGCTCATCCTCTCCAAGCGGTTCCATAATTCTCTTGGTTTTCTTGCCACCTCACCTGTCACGTGTACATGGATATGTTAGAAACGTTGATATTGAATCTATGTCACAGTGAAATGTGAACAGATAAACCCTCTCTATTGAGATGATCGTTTTCTCTATTTTATCAAATGTGCATACAACAAAGAACTCGGAATTAAACTTGGTAGCATAAATAATGTTCACAGATAATGGAAACTTCAACCGTCTTAAAGACAGCCGGTGTTACATAATTAAACAATACGTTATTAAATTCTAGAAAATTAATCAATAGGGGAACAAGTAAAATGAGTTGAACATGACGTCTCTAGCTCTATAGTGATGGTGCACATCTTATTTAGGGTGTGTTTGTTTCGGCTTATATAGCCGGTTTATGGCTTATGTTTCCTAAGCTCATTTTTTGTGGTTTATTTTGAAACTTTTTGGCTTATATAAGTTTATTGTCAAAATGAACTTATATAAACCGAACAGTTTCAAAATAAGCCACAAAAAGTGATCTTATGAAACACACGTCCAAAACCAAATAAGCCATTAGCTGAAAAAAACACCCATTCGAAATCATAAGGTCCGCCACTTTGTACAGATACAGTTGATTTACAATATTTTGAGAAAAATGTATGAAATGAACCAAGGACTGAAAACTAGTAAAACAACATTTTCCGATAAGTATCTTGTGGAATATAACCTTTGAGACATAATATCAACATTTGGTATGCAACTCTTAATTTTTATTCTTCCAAATTCCAGGAAAACAGCTACGCACCTACGCGCACATACACACAAAAGTACCTATGAAATAGACGGAATTGATAAAAAACTTTTAAGTGAAAAATTAAAGGATTTTTTTACCTATCAAAAAGCAAGCAAAAATGGAAGCTGAAGAAATGGATATACAAATTTGGGGTTTTTAAACTGTCAAATTTAACAAGTTTTTAAAATGTCAAATTTAACTATGTCGATTTATACTGTCAAATTTAACAAGTTTTTAAACAAATACATAAACAGCCCCTTAACTATAAAAACATAGCTAAAATTGTCAATGCTTTAAAACCCGTTTTGACCCAGCCGGTTCAATCGGCTGAATCGAAAACCGGTTAGGAGACCGGGTTGGTTGTGGTCGAGTTTTTTGTTTATTTGAGAACCGAATTGAACCAGAGGTTTTTCAATGACTCCATCGACCTAGCCCTTATGTTCAAAAAAAAAAACATCGACCTGGCGGTTAAACCGATTGAATCCATGACCAGGTGACCCAGCACTAGACCAATTGGTTAATCGCATAAAATCATTAATATGGAATATAACTTTTGGTCATCAGAAAATCAGAAGCCTACATTATATAATATCAAATTGTGAACAAATAAAAACCGTACTTTTGTTATTGTAGTTTTTTACATATGATATAGTTATTTTTTATTAAAGGATAAAAAAAAGTGATATTTTCTATGCACTCAAACATGCCAGAACTGGCAAAAACTGACACCGACCCAAACCCGAATTAAGGAAAATCTCCAACCGAGAACCGAACCGATTGACCATATAAACCGAAGCCGAACTGAATAAGTTGGTTCGGTTCGATTTAGGTAGTTCGAACCGACTAAGTGTCGTCTTTGACCCGAACCTGAACTGACCAAACCGAAATAAATATCCAAGACCGAAAAACGAACCGAATAAGATCGATTTTGTTCGGCCCGGTGGGTGGGTTCGGTTTTCGGGTCACTTTGCTCAGCGATACTTGACACATAGATTACATATACCTGCAGAAAAACTAGAAATGCTAAATATCGTACAAATCATAAACTAAAACTGTATGCCGTCCTGTAAGCGGGTGTATGTTTCGGCCTATGGCTTGTTTGATTTTCGGATTATCTTTCATAAGCCCACTTTTTGTGGCTTATTTGCAGACTTTTTGGCTTATATAAGTTTAAAAATGAGCCACAAAAAGTTAGCTTATGAGATATAATCCCAAAATGAGCCCCAAAATTAACACCCCCTAAACCACTTGGTTATTTCCGTTTTTGAAACAAGCAGAAAAACTAAAAATTAAATACTCTAAAATCCCAATCACATAATCTAGTTATCTAGTTATTTTGTTCCTTCATAAAGTAATACAAACCAAGGACAACGTTTAATATCTCCAAGCAAATTACAAAATTAAAAAAGTGAAGTTAAGGTTTGACTTGCCAAATTCAAAATTGAGTCACGTGAGATGCATGAAGTGGTAGGATTTTTGTAAAAAAAGAATTTGAGGTAAGAGAATTTGGTTTAACAACACTTTCATAGATCCGGTTTATCTTTTTTCGTGATATAAAAATCCCATAGTACCAAAATCTCTTTCTAAAAAACCGGTCAAAAACAATTCGTTGTAAACACTACATTATAAGAGACTAATAAAACCAGTGGTTCAGCTTTCACTTACACTACATACGCTCAGAGATTACTAAAACAGCCCTACCGTATGAATCGCCTTCACACATAAGTAACAATCTTATTTAATCTATCGACATGTAATACCAAAATGATGACCCCTGAGGTTAAAGTGTCAAGCGTCAGTAGAGTCACCTCACTTGTTCTTATGAGCAGACTCTAGTTTCGTTTTTTATCAGGTGATTAAAGGCCAAGTAAACACCAAGATACTAATGACTTAAGGTGGCTAATCAAACTGTCATAAAGCAAGCTACAGAAACTTAAGCACTTCATTAGCGTAAACTGATCGATACAAGAAAGTGTCCTGTAAAACCTCTAGTCATTACCCACTCTAAAGGTTGTTTACTTAATCTAGTCCTAAGCGGCTAGCGAGAATTCAGTATCTTCCACTCTTGATAAGAGACTTGCGATGGTTTCTCAATTCATCTCAGAAACAAAGCCAACAGATACACTGTTGACATATCAATTATCGTGGCGTATTTGAGCTAAATCAACTAGAGTGTTGATAAATGAATTAACAGATAGTACAAAACAACTAACTGGAGTGTTGATAAACCAGTACAAGTAACAATATACATCTTCAACTAAAAGATTGACAAAAAATTAAAATCAAAAAAAAAAAAAGAAAAACAAAAAAAATGGTACCTGATTGATTGGATCGAATTGGGGATTTTAAATTGTGTTTTCTTTATTTATTCAATTGCTGGGGAAAAGTAATTGAGGATGCCTTTGGTATTTGGGTTTACCCAACCTTTAGGCTGAAAGCCTAACTAAACAATTGTTTGGTTATCATGTTAAGTTTGTAACTTTTTCTAAAGTGATCACTTTAGTGGGTTTATAACTTGTGATAGGTCACACAATTCTTTAGTATTTAATTTTTATTTGTTTATTCAATTTCAACTCATCTTTGCAATTCCAATAATTAAAATATTATAAATTTAATAATTTAATATATTTTTTATTCCTACATTAAATTAAAATCTAAACCTAAAATTTAAACCAGACATTACTTTTCATTTAATATTATCCAATCCAAAACCACCTACTTTACAAACTTACACCTAAAGTAAAACCCGATATCCAACCAAACGGACAAAAAGGAGTGGTTTTAAAGTGACACGTGTTAATTTTACTATGCGATTTTTTTTTTCACATGATTTATTTTTCTTTACTATTTATTTAATCCTACAATCAATATACACCACAACAACATTAAGCGCGTGTAGATTCTTTACACGACTCGGTATCATAACGCCATGTAACGCGAGCCACCTGGCCATAACACCAGCCCAGACGTTATGGTATCGTTACCTCTAATGACTTGTTCTATTATATCAAAATCTTTTCTAGTGACTTATACAAAAATGACATGCTAAATGTAAGTGTTTGACAAAAATTCTACAAGTTATTTTCATTTAATAAGAGCATGTTTATTTTTTTTAATTTACACCCGTATTAAATGAATACATAATAGAAAAAAAAAAGTTTTAAAAGGCTCTTATACATCTAGGAAGTTTTATAAATATGACTTTATGAAATATATAAGTAAATAAAAAAATTGAGTGTCATAAATGTATAAGTTTTTAATTGGAAAATGTATTGTAAATGCTTTTATGTATGTGTAAATTTGACTTTTATATTGTTTTAATATTTTAGGCTGGTTGCATGGAGGCCCAATCCTATTAGGTCGATAATTTAAAGAGTCGGTTTAGCTGATGCAGCAACCTCTAAAATCATAGACTAAGCATTAGTCGTTCATGCAGGTGACCGATTTGATTAACAATTAATTCCAAAGACTTATATCAGAGTTTTGTTTTTGTCTAATCTTTTTGTATTTTCTAAATCTTTTTCTCAGATAAAGGGTAGTTTGACATGGAATATGTAGGTTAAATTATTTTGTTGAAAATATTGAATTTTTGTTTTGGAAAAATACTTTTCAAAAAACAATAAATAAATAAAAACAATTTGAAAAGTTAAAAAATAAAAACAAATACTCGTTAGTATAAACGACTAACAGTGCAAATGTTTGATGCAAACGCTCGTTAATCATTTGCCACATAAGCAAAGTTGCAGGTTAAACAGGTAGAAAATTGGATAGATATACCATATTAGTCGGTTTCAAAAAGTACACGTACTATATAGATAATAAAATAAATACACGTACCATATCGTTACACTTTTAAAAGTACGTAGCTATTTTATACCTTAAACCCTATATAGTATTGGTTTAGTAGGTACAAACAAAAACACAAAAATAAGCATGAAATAAAAGTTTTTCTGGCTTACTAAATAGTACTCAAAAAAATACAAAATATATTCTTTTTATACCTTTCTGATTCAGTTTAACAAAGCTTTTATTAGTTTTATGAGTTTGTGTTTCACATTTTTCGTCTGTTTAATACTTTTGATTCGTCAATTTTTTCTTTTTTTTATCCCGAACTTTTCTTTCCAGAGTTTTATAACAATTTTAAAATTATAAAAAAACCTAAAAATTAAAAAACTTGAAAATTTAGGAGGCGTATAAATTGATTATATAACCTCACCCAATGTTTTAATGGACGGGTGGATTGTACATTTCGAGATTCACATGTATATATATAATCATTTTCTTTTTAACCTTAACTTTTGCACTCACTATAGGTTTTCTGTTATGGACTTGTAACTTTTATTAATGAGTAGGAATCATGACGTTGCTAATTAATGGCTATGCATAAATTCTTAGACAACCAGATTAAACGGCCTAATTTGATTTAGCCCATGCAAACCCAAGAGTCCAGGCCTAATTAAATAAACCTAGTTAATCGAACAGCTGTTGTTTTATGACATGGAAAATGGCAAAAATGGAATGCATTTATAAGCTTAGTGGCTAAATTGGTATAGATCAAAGTATAATTAATGATGTTGAACATAAAAGAGGAAAGAAAGTACTGTTATGTTGCACTTTGACTAGTATACTGTCTTCAGACTGTATGCTTCAGAAAGAATGCTCAATTCAGAATATGCATAACTCACATCTTTTGGCTAACTGGTTTGTCACCTCTTCATGCAGGAACCTGGCGTAATGGAAGCAGAGTTGGCTCATTTGATGTGGATACTGCACTAGTCATAAAAAAGTTTCTCACTTCTCTCAATCCAGGTTTGCTTTGTGTGCCTCAAGAAGTTGGATTTGGACTTATTCTATGAGTAGCAAAGTAGCAAACGCTCTCTTTACAAGACTATGTATATCGACTAAATATCAAACGTGTGACTAATGGTTTTAAATATGTGTAGACAATCACAGCTACCTATCTTATAACTACAGAATTGTTCACTCTTAAAATTTTATATTACGTGCTTTGTTATTATGTCTTGTTATCCCACATCGGTTGAAAGTACAAAAGATGATCAGTTTATAAAGACCACAAACAAACACACACTCACGACCATTCTTGGACAGGAACTGTTCTATAGGCTCGTACCTCTGTATTCTTGATCCCTCAAGAGACAGAAAACTCATGTCTGGTTGATGCATCATCACCTTGTGACTAGAGCGTGATTAACCGAGCTTCATGGTCTTGGCCCTGGCTCAGTAGAGGATCGTTGCCAGCCCACTTAACGGGTCTCAGCATGGTCACATGGTTGTCTGACAGACAAAAACATTCTTTTTTTTTGTCTTCGGGCGTTGGATTGCAGCACACACATGATTTTGTCGTGCAACAAATGAAACTGTTAGGAGTTGTACAAGAGTACCATTTCGATGAAACGTCTAAACGATCCGTATCACGTATAAACAATAAGTTTATCTTTTTTTATGAAAGTGAGATTATTGATTAGAGTTTAAAAAAAATATCATCGTCTCAAAAAAGTTCGTATTTAAATTAGACACTAAAAAGTTACCGTCGAGCTAAGAAGGGGTCAACGATGATCAAGTGAACGGGGTGATGCAGCAGTGCTCTTCGAGAGTCTCAAAACGTCAAAATACCCAAGTTGTCCAAGAATAAAAAGCCATGCTAATATTCTTTGTATCGTTTCAATTTTATCGGATGTCCGCGAAAAGACAAATATTTGTTTTGAGGCAGTATATAAAGTAGTATAAGTTCTTCTTCTGAGCGATGTGGGATGAGCGAGTTTACAGTAATCAGTCAATTTGAACTAAGCTAAAGCTAATATTATGAAAGAATATAATGCTAAAGTTACCCATTTATCTTTTCTTTTTAGTGATAATAACTTTATTTTTCCTAATAAACATATTTTAAACTATCCTATTATATCAAATTGAAAGATTACACACTTTATATGAAATACAATACTCCGTAGTTTGATACACATTAAAGAATAACAGGTCAGTGCTGATAAATTCTCGAATGATTATATAGGACAACTTCGTTTGTATATTCTTTTTTACAAAAATGCATACTGATGTGACCAAAATCCGCATGATCTTCAGCAATTAATGATGTTATACTTATACCTGAGTTCATGAAGGATCATATGTACTTATCTATTACTGAGCCATTGTCCATACAACCGAAGTAGACATATGCGTGTCTTTTATGTATTAAGCGAAAACCAGAACTACAAACAAGGTGGTAGCTGCAAATGCTATAGTGATGTTTCGCTACTTCAATCCATAAAAAGAATGACGAGAATCAAAGGCTTAAAGCAAACAACTATGCAATTAGAAAACCAAGAAAATTGCCTTTTTTTTTTAAATAACAGACAATTCCCTCAACCTCAACATCTGTAGTTAGTTGTGATAGCTATGTACAGGTCTATAAAGACATTGAAGCGTACCTTCATATATAAAAACAATGGTTCCTGCAAGTACTTTTTTGTCGTTATTCTGTCTCGCCTTTTTCTAACCAAAAGCCAGTTGGTCAATAATTAGCTATTCCAAAATCTGCACAAACATTCTATGACGACTGCAAGCTCGGATGTTGGCTATGATCATTTGGTCTATCAAGTGGAACATTATCCATCTGTACATTCCTGTACTCATAGTTCAACGTATTTACTTTTTCTACACTTTGAAGTTCATTTAGACTCTTTTTACTGTAGAATGTAAATCCTATAGTCATAACAATTGCAATGATGAAAGAGATTATGTTGTAGATGATTTCTAATGCGCTCATTTGATGATGTCCATATTGTATATTTGTAAACGTCCGTAATAACCTCCCACTGTATTAATAAACAATAAGATCACCAGATATGTAATACTAGTATTTAGTTTGATAGCAAGTAAAAACTAGAAGGGAGCTAGATGGGTCAGTTGGTAACAAGTCAAAACAGGTTCGGGTTATAACAAGTTAAGGCGGTCAGGTTGAAATAAACGTGAGTACAAATGAAAGAATCAGAAACTAGAAGATTTAGTTACCTGTAGATATAAATGAAGGTTTCAGGTATCATTCCCGCAATGGATCCCCATAGATAGGGCCCAAACCTCATACTCATCACTAAAATTGCATAGTTGAAAATGGTGTATGGGAATTGTGAAATCCTAAAAAGTGCAACCATTCGAAATTGAAGCTGTCTGTGGCCATTTCTTTAACCATTGCTACAAATTATTATAAACAAGAGATAGTAAACTATCAGAGAGTTTTCTTTCAACCTGAAAATTTACTATTCAAGGTTAAAAAACTAAATTTTATATATTTTACTAGTTTTTATGGATTAACTGATTCAAAAAAAGTAATACTATCAGATGGTTATATTATAGATCAGTTTCATGAGATTATGCATACAAAATCATCATATTCGCACACCAGCAAAATTCAAATGTAGTTATTTAGTATATAAGAAATAAATGCCTTAATATGCAGCGTACATTACACAGGAAGTAAGTCGACTTGCACTCCTACTTCAAGTTTAATAACCATTCTCCTCGTGTCTTTATTCTAGAAAACGCGATTAACTAGTTCAAATTGACTGATTATTGTAAAATCACCCCCATCCCAGATGAAGAACTTATAACTAGTTCATATACTACCTCAAAACACCTATATTTGTATGTTCGGGGACATCCAATAAAATTGGAAAGATAACTCTAAACTATGATCCGATCTTTTTAACTTTTTTGAGAAGATAACAATAAGAACATGATATTTTGTTTAAACTCTAATCAATAATCTTGCTTTCATAGAATAGATAATTTATATACCTGTCAGTTATTGTATATACGTGCTATGCATCATTTGGACATTTCATAACTGTTCTATAGGCTCGTACCTCTGTATTCTTGATCTCCCTCGAGAGAGAGAGAAAACTCATGTCTGGTTGATGCATCATCACCTTGTGACTAGAGCGTGATTAACCGAGCTTCATGGTCTCGGCCCTGGCTCAGTAGAGGATCGTTGCAACATTCAATGAAAAAAACAACTATCGTTATCTATTGTCGCATTGCACGAGTATCATGCTTCCTAATTATAAACCTAAAATTTTTAAATACTAGTTATTGCAAATTTACTAATAAAAATGACTTTATGAATTAAATATATAAAGAAAAAAAAGACAAAAAAAATGATAACATTAGCTCGTACTTTTTTTAAATTTGATTTTAATGTTGATAAGGTTCAACAATAAAATTAGTTTATGAACGAAATGTTTCTTAAATTTGTTTTTTGAAGGTTTTTTTTATGTATTGTAATTTGTATTTTTAGTTTATGAGATGAGTAGTTTGTTTAATAAACGATGTAATTATTGAAAGAGTTTTATGAAAAAAAAAATGGTGTTTGTCGGTGTTATAATTAGAAGTGTTGGTGTTGATTTTGTGTTACGCTGATGTGACGTTGATTTGACTGTACTTTTTGACTGTTGTGATGTTGGTTTTGTGTTCCTACACCGCCCTCTCTTATTAGAGTGTCATTTATGTAGCTGCTGTTTTATTAGCCACATTTTTGTTAATGTTAAATTGTTATGACACCTTATACTCTTAATCTCAATAAAAGTTATAAATAGTGTGAACCACGACATCTTATCACGTCACACTCGAAATCAACGTGAAAATCCGTGTACGTAAAAGTTACATCTAGCGCCTTAAGGTCGCAAATATACAAATTTTAGAACACCGGCCTCTCTCCTAAAAAAAAGAAGAAAGAAGACCAGTCTCAATTAAGGATGTGATTCGAGTTTACCCAGTCAGGTTCGGGTTAACTCAGGTCGAGGCTAAAAAATTCATACATGAACTTAAGCTTAATTAGAACTCAGGTCACTCGGGTTTAGATCAATTCGGGTCGAGTTAATTCGGGTCAAGTTAAGTCAGGTTCGGGTCAACTCGAATATAAGTAAAAAGTCTAAGTAGTTTCTTATTTAAGTATATTTTAATTATTAAAGTGTTAGTCGAGTCGGATAAAGTCGAGTTGGTTGAGTTCGGATCAAGTCGAGTCAGGTTAATTGGGGTCGAGGCTAACCTAGTAAAATCGATGTAGATGTTTACGTGTGTTTCTCTTGGTTAGACTCTAGCCAAACTGAAACCGAACCGAGGCCGAACCAAGAAAAACTGAAACCAAAAACTAAGGATCCCATTCTCGCGAACAAACACGACACCTACACACACCTAGAGGTGGGCAAACCGGGTTTTTTTTCTAGAAATCGGATACCGGTTTGGTTTGAGTCAACTTGTCAACAAACCGGTTGGAGTTGAAATCGGATCAGTTTGAAACCGGTTTTTGTTTGGACTTTTCTCGGTTTTAACCGATAGAGGTCCCGATCAGGTTGTTTTATCAAGCTAGTTAGGCCAGATAGGCTCAGAACCAGTTTTTATTCGGATCAGATCGGCTTTAACCGTTTTTTCAGCAAAACCGATCCTCGCCATTTTATTAAATCGGCTACGAACCACCGGATCGATTTGAGAAAAACCAATTTTAATTAAACCTTCTTTTTAAAACAAGATTTAATTTTTTTTGGAATAGATACATGAACTGATTTTTTTGCCCACCCTACACACACCTAGGAGCACCCCTTCCTGCATATCCATACAAGACCCGAGTAGGCGGGTCGAGTAAGTATATAAAACCGAAAACCAAAGAAAATAATGTCGCTTCGGTTCAACTCGATTTGATTTTCAATTGATTTTGCTCCGCTATAAAAAATAAAAAAATTACTACTTGTTGGACAATAGCATTTATAATGCATCAAGTATAAGACTTAATGCAATCAATACAAACCTTATTTAATGACTATGACTTGAAACAAAAGCTTGGAGTTTCTCAAGGTTTTCCAAAAAAAATTTCAAAAACCTTGCTATGCAATGGCAAAAACCTTGTCAAAAAAACTTTTTAAAATTGTAAAAAGCTTTACACCACCACTTTTTCTAAGTACCTTAAACTAATCCACTTTAATAAAACCGCTTGACTTTGATATATGTGCAGAACAAAAAAAGCACAAGATTTTGTAAGTTTTATAAATTTTGTAACTTGATAAGCAGTTTTGGATAAGAAGTTTTGAATAAGCTGTATAAGGATGCTTATACAAGGTTTTAATAGGCTATTTCGAAACACCCCTTTAATTCAAATTGCTTATTTCATACAGCATTAGCAAGTTTTAACTTGAATCAATATTCTTAGTTTACTACAATTTGCAATATGTAAAAAAGGTGTTTTGATTTGATTTGAAGATGCTTAGAGGGTGTCTAGGATTTGCTTATTAACCATGTCAATGTGCTTATTTGAATAAGCATTTTAGTACTGATTATATGTTGTTGGTGAAATAAGCTGGTTTGGATTGAAACGATTTGATTTTTTGGAATTCTTTAGTGGGTGTTTAGGATTTGCTTATTAGCCATTTTTATGTGCTTATTGGGGTTTGATACATTAGATGAATGAGCAGTTTTGAATAAGCAGTTAGAAAATGCTTACACGCGGTTTTAATAGGCTATTTCTCAACACCCCTTTGGATGGTGTTGGGTATTGCATTAAAAAGATTTGATTTTTTTAAATTGTTTAGGATTTGCTTATTAGCCTTGTTTATATGCTTATTGGGGTTTGATACATTGGATAAGCAGTTTTGGATAAGCAGTTTTGAATAAGCAGTGTAAGGATGCTTATATAAGGTTTTAATAGGCTATTTCTAAACACCCCTTTAATCCAAACTGCTTATTTCAACAAATCAATAGCAAGTTTTAACTTGATTCAAGATTCTTAGTTTAGTACAATTTGAAATGTGTAAATAAGGTGTTTAGTATTGATTATATGTTGTTGAAATAAGCTGTTTTGATTTGATCACTTGAAGATGCTTTTAGAGGGTGGTTTAGGATTTGCTTATTACCCATGTTTATGTTCTTATTGGGGTTTAATACATTAGATGATAAGCTTCTTATCCATACCCAAATAAGCGTTTTAACAGGCTATTTCCAAACACCCATGGCTGTTTGTTTTAGCTTATATAAAGTAAGCCCATTTTGACTTATATAACATAAGCCTCAATTTTGTGGCTTATTAGGAGACTTATGGGCTTATATCAGTTTATCATGATATAATGAACTTATATAAGCCAATAAGTCTCCAAATAAGCATGAAAAATTGGGGTTTATGACATATAAGCCGAAATATGGCTTATTTTCAGCTTATGTAACAAAAACCCCAATTTTGTGGCTTATTTTGAGACTTAGGGGCTTATATAAGTTTATCATGATATAATAAACTTTTATAAGCCCATAAGTCTCCAAGTAAGCTACAAAATTGAGGCTTATGTTATATAAGCCGAAATGGGCTTACGCTATAGGATTTGCTTATTAGCCATGTTTATGTGGCTATTGCGATTTGATACAGTAGTTAAGGAGTTTTGAATAAGCAGTTTGAAGATGTATACACACGGTTTTAATAGGCTATTTCTGAACACCCCTTTAGATGGCGTTAGGTATTGCTTATTTTTTCTCCGGCTTATATAAGTTTATCATGATATAATAAACTTTTATAAGCCCATAAGTCTCCAAGTAAGCTACAAAATTGAGGCTTATGTTATATAAGCCGAAATGGGCTTACGCTATAGGATTTGCTTATTAGCCATGTTTATGTGGCTATTGCGATTTGATACAGTAGTTAAGGAGTTTTGAATAAGCAGTTTGAAGATGTATACACACGGTTTTAATAGGCTATTTCTGAACACCCCTTTAGATGGCGTTAGGTATTGCTTATTTTTTCTCCATCAAATAAGCTGTTAAGAGATACGTATTTCCGGAACAGGTGTTTGGATTTGCTTATTAACCATGTTTATGTGCTTATTTGAATAATCAGTTTGAAGATGCTTACACACGGTTTTAATGTGCTATTTTCGAACACCCCTTTAGAGGGCGT
This sequence comes from Glebionis coronaria, assembly GCA_025667525.1. NCBI lineage: Eukaryota > Viridiplantae > Streptophyta > Magnoliopsida > Asterales > Asteraceae > Glebionis > Glebionis coronaria. The sequence goes on along the minus strand of CM046881.1, from coordinate 590,620,946 downwards.
TGGTTATTGCTTATTTTTTCTTACTAAAAATAAGTACTCCTGTTTCTGAACACCCCTTTAGATGGCGTTGGGTATTGCTTATTGTTCTGCATAAAAAAAGTAATTATAAGCTGCTTAAAAATAACTACTTCTGAAACTAGTGTTTGGATTTGCTTATTAACTGTAAATTTCATGTGCTTATTTGAATAAGCAGTTTGATGATGCTTACACGCAGTTTTAATAGGCTATTTCTGAACACCCCTTTAGAGGGCGTTGGCTATTGCTTATTTTGTTCTGCATATCAATAAGTGCTTGTGGACTTTTTAGCTTATTTGATCTGGGCTTATGTTTTCATAAGCTCCAATTTTCCATTTTATTTTGAGACTCGTGAGCTTATATAAGTTTATCATATTGTGATGAACTTATATAAGCAGGAAAATTGGGGCTTATGAAATATAAGCCCCATAACAAATGAGTTTATAAGCCACATAAAGCTTAAACAACCACCCCCTTTGGATTTGCTTGTTAACCATGTTTATGTAGTTATTTGAATAAACAGTTTGAAGTTGCTTACTCACGGTTTTATTAAGCTATTTCATGACACCCCTCCAATCCAAACTGCTTATTTCAGAAAGCATTAACAAGTTTTAATTAGCAATGCCAATGCTCTTCTCAATGATACTTCGGGTCATCAACTTGTTTTGTTATACGAAATATAATATTACAGTTTGGAACTTTAAGGGGGTGTTTGGGATTGTTGATCCAAAACTGCTTATACGATTATCTGTGAGTGAAATAAGATGGATTTAATAAGAATCTTGAAATGTCTGCTTATTGTGTATAAACAGTTTGAATTTTCATTTTGTTTTGAATGACAAATCGCTCAGATGGGATTGGGCATTGTTGTTGTTTAGAAATCGCTACTTAATGCACTAATTTTCTTGATTTGTTGCCCTTTTGACCTTATATAACAAATTTATATCATGTTCGATACAGGTTTGGTGGGATTTTGAGATATTAAGTTAGTCGGTTATTATTGCTATGGCATTGCCTGTAGACCATAAAGCACACATTATTGATGGAAAAGCAATTGCACTAACAATTCGTGATGAGATTGCTTCTGAAGTCAAAATTTTGGTCGAGAAATATGGCAAGGTATATCACTTACTCCCCTGCTTGTTTGTGCCATTTTTTTTAGGCGATTTACATTTTTCCGCAATAATCATGAGTCTAAAGGGCTGGGTCGGGTTGACTATGAGCACTTTTTTGTCCAAATTAATCAGAAATTTTATAAATAATAAGTCTGTCAAACAGAATTTGACATTTTGACTATTTGATTACAATGATTAAGCAGGTTTGTTAAGCTAAAATTAATCCACTCTTACTTGCCGCTTATGTCATTTAATGACTTAAATTTGGAGTATAGCATTATTTGTTGATCTCATGCTTAGCTAATGCTTTAACAATCTTAAACCTACGTTTTATGGATGCCTATGTTTTATGGATGTCATGCATGTCTATATGATTCTGTGCTGAAATTTATAATTTCGTGTCATCACTTTATCTGTTTTAGGCACCAGGACTTGCTGTGGTGATTGTTGGACACAGAAAAGATTCTCAAAGCTATGTTAATATGAAGAGAAAAGCGTGTGCCGAGGTTGGAATTAAGTCTATTGACATAGACTTTCCAGAACAAGTGCCCGAAGCTGAATTGATCGCTAAGGTCCATGAGTTAACTGCAGATCCCCGAAGTACATGGTCAGTAATTCAAGAGTAAAGTATGGGCATCCAAACACCATTCTAGGTTTAATATGTCCCTGATATCGTTTTGTTTTGTTTAGGGGCCGTCATGAATCAAAGGTGAGTTTATTGTGCTGCAGGCATATTGGTTCAACTTCCTTTGCCGAAACGCATAAATGAAGAGAAAGTTCTAACAGAAATCAGTATTGACAAGGATGTAGATGGCTTTCATTCTCTCAACACCGGCAAACTCGCAATGAAAGGCAGAGACCCTCTCTTTCTTTCTTCCATCCCAAAGGTAAACTATTCTTGACAAGAGTTTCAAGCTGATATTTTATATTGACTTCAAGTTCCATGGAAGGATTGACACTCGCCTCATCTTTATACTGAACCATAGCCTCTTTTTAAACCACTATTCAACTTGCGTGTATTTGTCGAGATGTTATTTTGGTGTCGACAGGCATTTAACCTAGTGGAACTTAGGTGCATACCTCACCTATAGGTTGTCGGTTCAAAATTGTGTGCGAATTTTCCATTTCATTCTTAATCTAAAAGAATGTGACTACTATTCTTTACCGTTTGCGGTAGCTGCATCTTGTTCTATAACAGTGATTATTGCACTCCATGTACACAGTGAATTTCGCTAGCGTTTCGCTAGCTTACTCATATAGTGATCAAATAAATTTATATGTTGAAAGGTTCAAACAAGTTAAATAGAAAAACAGGTTTGTTAAAAAAAACGGGTTAAATGGTCAAAAGTCATCTGAAGTATATTTTTTGATGCATAAAACCTTATAAGCCATTTTTCAAAAAGTAATAATATGTAAGTAAAGGAAAGTATAAACAGAAATGTATCTTCTGGTGCAAACTAAGGGACTAATCCAAACCACACAATACCCGAACAGATCCAATGGTCAGAGTGAGACAGACATTGTGATTGTTGCAGCTGGATAAGCTATGATGGTAAGCATACCGTAGCTTTTTTGAATAAACTTTAATAAATTTTACAGACTTGAATATTCAGAAAACGACTAACAATGGTAAAATACTCTCATTATGATATGGGTCGAAACGGGACACCTAGCTAGTTGGGTTGACCTGAATTGTTTTTACCCAAATTTTCGCTCTTTCTACCAATAATTAGTAATTCAAAAGTGACTGTAAAAAATATAGTATCACAATAATAATTTAATTTTAAGAAATTTGGATGCAAAACAAAATTAAGAGCTGCATATCAAGTGTTTGTTAAAATGTCACAAAGGTTATATTCGACAAGATAGTTGTCGGTAAATGTTGCTTTACTAGTTTTTATTCTTGCTTCATTTTTATTAATTGTTTTTTCAAATATTGCAAATCAACTATATAATGATATATGTGTAAAGTGGCGGACTTTATGATTTCCATTGGCTGTTTGTTTCAGATTATATAACATGCTTATGGCTAATTTGATTTTCCACGTATGTTTCATAAGCTCACTTTTGTGGATTATTTTTAAACTTTTCGGCTTATATAAGTTCTTTTCCTCCTCCGGCTTCCAGCTATCTCCATCCTTAGATTCAAATCTGTATCTAAACACTGGCGAGTTCTTTTAAGTTACCGTCAGTTTACTCTCCGGTATGACAGAGTTTCAATATGTGAGCCACTCAGGAATAGGGGAGTAAACGCATTAGTAGTGGTTAGGCGTTGTTTGGAGAAAGTCGTGACTTATATATTCTTTAAAAGAATACTGTTAAGGGTGATTGGATTTAATATCTAGAACGGAAAGTCGAGCATATTGCTAGACAAAATCGACGATATCCTAAAAGTGTAAAGTAACATCGTAGAAACAGAGCTGCGGCTAAAAATGCTTACATCAGTTGGTTACCACTAGGTTGGCTGCAGTGCAAATAATGTAACGTTGCACCTACATATCTTACCAGTGGGTTACAACACAAAACAGTACGTGATTTTAGGTTCAAGAGCTTCTTCGATTCATCTCAACCTAATCGTTGTATGCTCAAGTCCCTTTTGAAACATAAATGATTGTAACTGAAGTTCATCAATTTTGGCTCGCATTAGTTTTTGCCCCACTCTTCGCATGTCTATTGAACCTTATCAGGTGCCTTGATTGACCCTTTGAGTTGCCTCTAGGTGCCACAAGCCAACCAACAAATTTAAACTAAAGTAAAAAAAGAATGTCATCTTAATGAATGAGATGTAGAAAAAAGTTGACAAATGAAATTGTATGTTGTCGTGAGTAACCACTTCGAATAAAAATGTATATCTAACAGTATAACCGAAAGATTAGCTACACTGTGTGTCAACTAGGACTAGCTAGAGCTTCTTGCAGTCTATTGCCAACCTAATGCCATAACACAAGATTTATTACGAGTGAGCTATCATTAGTATTAATGCACGTTAAGTTTGGTGTTGTATGAATAAAAATACGTCTATTTGAGAACCACTCCAGGCAGTAAGACCTGCAGACGTCATGGGGCTCGGGCTTCTATGTCGTAGCTTGTCGAGGTCATTAAATCCTTGATTGACAATATAGCAGAAACCCACAAGAAGAAAAAAGTAATATATTTGTATAAACTAGAGAAACAAAATGGACAAGTTGGGTAACATGTCCAAATGGGTTAATTTGGCATGAGTCGGGTTGGTTTTTCATTTACCAAGGAAGTTTATGAATTCTAAGTACATTGTGGGTGATTTTTATTCCGTTTGCTCTCTTCACTTTAAGATATCCTGCCTTGTTGACCTGCTAGAGATGAAACATAACCCGAACACAGATTGAGACAGACATTGTTATTGCTACAGCTGGACAAGATACGATGGTAAAGAGTAGCTTTTTTTATAAACTTTAATCAATTTTTTCACACTAGAATCTCAGAAAACGACTGAAAATGGTAAAATGCTCTCATTATGATATGGGTCGAAACAAGCCAACTAGTTGGGTTGAGCTGAATTTCTTTTACCCAAAATGATATGCAATGATAATTTAGTTTTCTGAATAAAATGATATGCAAGTTGTGGAAACCCTGTTGGACGCTAAGTTTGCACATAAGTTCCTGATGTTTATGTTTGGATGGTTACATATTCAGACTTTTGATGCTTAACGCTACGATATTCACTATAAGCTTTTATCACACACTCTTTTTTGTCTAAAATTTTTGTATGTGCCTAATCTTTTTCCTAGATAAAGAGTAGTTGGCTCAAACCCGATGCTGCAGGTATCGATGTGGGCACATATGCAGTAGATGATTGTACTAAACAAAACCGCTTGCTATAACTGTACCAGAGATTTCTATAAAAATGGGATGCACAAAAAGAAGTGTTTCGGTCCGGCCTAAAAATCATATCGAGAAAGGAAGGGATGGAAACGTTGTCATAAAGAAAAAAGTCGCACCAAACTTGAACCGAATATCAGCTGATTCATGATTAAGGTATATTCTAATTTGTTTATAAGACAATTTTGAATGATGTATATAAGTCATAGTACAATAGTCTTAGGCCAAAGCTTCCATAACAATCTTTCGACATGAGCACCTACCTTAAATACACCTTTTTTTTAGTAACAATGCCAACCCACTTCACATAAAAAAATGTTGAGCAGCAGAGCCAAAATAAAGAGAACCCAAAACACGTCGAGAAACTGTCTCCTAGAGGCTAGAGGCATACTTGGTGGACTATGATCATCAATTGACTTGGCAGACATTGTTATTGCTGCAGCTGGACAAGCTATGATGGTAATCATTGTTTGTTTCATATAAATAACTAGAACTGATCTGTCTACAAGTAAAGACGTCGAAGTACTAAACTCTTGTTTCTTGTTTCTTTACTAATTGTATCTTACGCTTTCTACTTGCTCTAATATTACAGATAAAAGGCAGCTGGTTAAAGCCTGGTCCTGCAGTTATCGACGATGCTAGTAGAAAATTAGGATACAGGCTTGTAGGTGATGTCGATTATCAAGAAGGATGTAAAGTGGCTGGATGTATTACGCCCGTTCCAGGAGGTGTTGCACCCATGACCGTAGCAATGCTACTTAAAAACACTTTGGAGGCACCAAATGTGTGATCGGGCAGTAAACCAATTCCTAGTCGTTGCAGTTTTTTGTTAAGACATGTGATATAGCAAAATACTATTTTACATCATGTAATTTGGTTGATCATGTAAGCTTATTTCATTTCGACTGTATAATAGTATTATTCAATTTCAATGAAAACTAGCTTTGGTTATAGTTTAGCTAACTTGTTACCACTGTGACAAAAGAGCAGGGTTCAAAGGAGCTGCGCTGCGCTTCTTGCTGGGCCAAGGGTAGCGCCCCTCTCGTATGGACATCGCCTATCAGGTGCAAAGTGGTCAAGTCCACATGCTAGCCAATATAAGAGATAGACGGATTCCGCGACCATCATCTCTAGTTGAGAAAATAGCTCATTCAATTTTGAATGTATCACGTGCATGTTTGAACAACCCGCAGGAAAGGCCAACAATGCGCCAAGTCACAGAGATATTGTCAGTGGATGATCGACTTTGGATGAAGATGCATGTATCTGTAACTTAATGCTAGCTTGATCGATTTTGTATAAAATTTTATGGTTTTTTTTATTGTCTATATAGATAAAAAATCAATGAAGATTGCTATCTCTCTAGACAGATATATAGATGGTAGTAGACCAGAAGGAATCACATTCTACTTACATAGCTCCGTCACTGTTTGATCAAAGTGACCTTTGATAATTCATTAGCTCCTCATTTGTAGTATCACTCGATAACCCGAATCACCCGCCCCAATGCAACCCAAACCCGATTCCTGACGGATTACGAGTGAGTTTTCAAAAATCAAAAACCGACCCGATACTTAAACTTATGTACACCTGACCCGATAGCACCCAGGTGAGTTTTTAGTGATTTTTTTGATGTTTTCACAATACCACTTGAACTAATGTTAAGCATTTTATGATATATAGTGATGTTTCATTAGCTGAAGGCACTATTCAAGCCATTGGTGAGAGTGAAAAAATGTGTGAAGTAAAATTTACAATATAGGGAGAATATGAAAGATTTTGTAGTGAAATTAATGATAGACCAGCTTTACGTGGCTCGAGCTTAGTATTCCGCTATTGCAAAGATACTAAAACTTGACCATTTTTCTCAAGAAATGAAGCAAAATATTCGAGAGTTTGAACGTATACTCGGTAAAAGCTATCTGATGTTGCCAGGGTTAAGAAGAAGCTTCTATAGATGGAAACTACAAGTCTACAATTACGAGAGTGCAAAAGCAGCTACCGTTGACTGTAACAATCTTGACAAAAAGTTAAGACAACTAGCTGATACAAGATGAAGCCAACTTTCATATGAATCAGAACGCTTTCCTTTACCAACTTGCAGGCCAAACACGTTTTCGATGTTTCCTCAAGGTCATAACTGATGGTGGGAGTTCACCAAAAGGGAAGAATTAATGTAAATGACTGCATAACCTGTACAGGTATTATTAACTTATCCCAAACGCATTAAACTTGAGTAAAGAGCCACATCCAACATGTGTAGAGGCAAGCAAGATCAGATGTTGTAGGTAATGGGTCAAAATAGGTTCAGGTTTAAATGAGTCATTTTTAGTACTCAGTAAAAATAGGCCGGGTCAACCCGTACACAGTTTTAGACACATTATAAAGAAATGTACAATGAAAAAAATATGAATACGAATACAATACTAATACGAAAATGTTGACCTAATTGACCCATCCGACTCAATCGCATTTTAGCTAAACTTTTTATATTTACGCATTTGACCCGTTTGAGAAAACACACAACCCAAATCTACTCATGGTCTAAAAAATGGGTACTAATGACAACCTATAATACATGGGTCGCATAACAAGTTTCAGCTGGCCCTCAACCTGACTTGCCACGTTAGCAGTCCTACAAACCTGTTAGGTACAGTATGAAATAGTACACTTTCCTCTCGATATTGGTAGATGTAGATTTGTAATACCAATACTTGTTTATAAGTAAACATAGTATGTATCTTATGATTATATTTCTAAAGGGGGGATTCACGTACAATGCTCAATGCGCCAACTCTTTCACCATAAAGACCCCATATTCTTTGCATAACTTTAAAACATTCACCACCATGAACAAAAAGCGTACGAACAGATTGGGCATCTTCATCCAGACATCCACTTGCAGAACCCTACAAAAGTTTGAATGCCAATATGAAAAAGAAATTCTTCGCTACTGCAGTAAATATGACCCTTTACAAGCAACAGTCATTATCATTCGACTTCACATGCTAAAAGTGATATGTAGCTAACTTGATATACACTATCAAAAAATGGTAAGAGACTTTTTGGATTTAATCAATCGCCTTATTTGCTCCCATTGCTGAAGTGTCAGATCAACACCAGTGGGCTTATGAGCACAGGCATCTAGAAGATCAATTGCCCCAGATGGAGCGGAACCAAGGTCTTCCAGTAACTCTGTTAAACTCAAACCTATGGCACCACATAACTGAGAAAACAAATGAGTATCCATGTTACTACTGTATATTGTAACACAGAACTACCAACGTACGTAGAAAGTGAATATAACCAGTATAGATGACACACTGATTATGTATAAGTTTATACTCCAAGGGGTGAAAAGTGGAAGAACATAAGCAACTGTAGGAAACTATATCACCGACAGGAAAAACAACTGTCCAAAGTTAGAGCACGCACAAGTTATTTACTTGACAATACCATATGCACAGCATGAAGATGAATCCAGAAACCATACAGTTTATAACTACAAATTGATATTACCAAGATAAGAAACATGAAGACCATACTGATAAAGAAATGAAAACAGGGATTTAAAATACCCAAGAGTTCCCATGACTCAGGCATCGGTTAAATACTTCTTATTATGCGGATTTTAATAACTCTGGACCGGGGTCGGATACTAGCAGAAGAGTTTCCTGGTTTTATGTTATTAATGCTACAGATGCGGCTTACTTCAAGTATCGTCTTTAATAGTAGGTGCTGCATTTTTGCCTCGGACTGGTGCCCCTAAACACGATGATATGCTCTTTAATCCAGACTCTCAGAAAGACAGATTACTAGACCTTGGTAACAAAAATAATACTATCCAGCAAGCCGGTCAAAGAAGCTTTACCAAAACACCCCTGATACAGTAAGAGTACATATTTTCATTCCACAAGAATCACATTCATCTAGCCAGAACCCTATCAATCTGCACATTACATCAGGAGGTATTTGAGTATCTTGAGGTGACATTGTTTCCAAACACAACTCAATCTCATGTTCCCAAAACACAATATATTTCTTTAATGATAACGTGTCAACAAACAGATTTCTGTAATGACGTGTCCTAAGTTTCTGTTATTGGGGAACTTATGACATAAGTGGTACACACGATTAAACGAGAAGAGTATTTCAAAAAACTTCTTGATGAAATCATAGATATGTTCACTAACTTCTTGAGGCCTTTCTTGGTTAATATAATGAGCAACACCTTTCATTACGACAAGCTCGTGCAAGAAAGGAACATGATTGGTGATTCCCCCTTTGTGTATAAAGTCCTTCACACCGGGTGTATTATACGTCAAGTCCAGATCTCCAACAATAAACATAACTGGCACCTTTATTTGCTCACCCGTCGATGCAGCAGTCAATTCCCAGTTTCTACAGGAATTGCACATACAAAACTGTCAGGTAACCTTGTCTCCTGGAACAAGTACTCTCGTCGGCATGATGGGTGAGCTTGGCACACGCCAAAACAGGTTGGGCTATTAGATGGTCGAAATGACCCGCGTAGGGTTGTCTTGTAAATTTTTACTCTTTTTTAATAAAAAGGGTTGTCTTTTTTAATAAACACATGATACTAAATACTGGTATATTACGTGGTAACGGGAAGGAGCCTACTTACTTCGAGATTTATGGAAAGTTGCACTCGATCAGTTTAAAAATTAAGAACTTGTCTAAAGCTGCAAGCATCCTCATAATATGTTCATCGAGAAGTACAGAAGCAGTGAACATATCTTTAAAATTCATCACATATTTGGTGGTTTTTCTTAGCTAATTAATCGTTCATGAGTGTCTTCAGGATTTTCTATTCCATTGCAGGTATAGCTATCAAGAACTAGGACCCCTGTTGACCCGGATCCCTATTGACCCGGACCCATGTTGACCCGGACCCTGTTGTCCTGGACCATGTTGACCCGGACTCGGGTTGAACCGGACCAAGGTCGACACATACCTTGATTGACCCGGACCCGTACTGACCAGATCTGTCTCTTTAAAGTAGCAAAATAGGCAATGCCTTTACTATTCCGGTTGACCTTACCCAAGTGGACTTGACCCGAATTGACTCGAACGTGTCTAACGTGAATTCAATTAGGGTCAAGTTCGAGTATGTTACTATATAGCCTTGTCCTGTCTTTCATATGAACTCGACGAGTATGTTTCTAATAGCTTTGACATGTCTTTGATCTAAACTTGACCAACACACCCCTAACTGCAAGTGCACATTACTAGTTTCAAAACTATTTTAACAATCTAAAATGCAGTTTTACATTACAAGTGCCTCTTGGTTTTGGTTTTTCAAATCTGTCTTATGAGTATGTGATCAACTTTGCTAAACTTTGCTAAATTATGAAACAAGTCTGTTATATGATACACTCGATTCTTTCACCAATGTCACCACTCATCACAACTTTGCCTCACAGCGCCGGGTATAGTGGTAACTCTGGCGCTGTTAAGCTTTGAGGTTCGAACAGATCCATAGGTGTCTTGAGACATTACGATACCCCACCCGAATCCGTCACTGATGATCAAGATAAACTTTTTTATGGTGATACAAAAGCCTATAGCAGGTATCCAGGAAATCACTAAAAATTCATCAAAGACAATACCACATTATCAAAAATCCGAATACAGCAAATACAAAGCATGTATCCACCTATCATCTTAGCCCAACAAAATATAAGATGGAACATATTTTAATCTGTGTAAGGCAAGAAAATAAAAATACAATATCGATCCTGATAAGGAACAACAGGTTAGTATCTTTGTTAGGAAGAATTATAAACGAAATGGCTCAATCCCATTTAAGTATGTTTATGTACTAATCTTCAAAGTGATATGCATGTGTGTATGTTATCACACGTTCCTTACTCATAAATCTTAATGCAACGATTCAAAATCACAAGTAATCCTTAATGGGCCTGTCTATAATGTTCAACATCATAACTGATCACAAGTTTCTCCTGCAACCAAAATGTCGTAACAAGCGTAAATGGATATTGGAAAAACTAAAAAAAAAGTATTCCACAAGGCCGCTTCCTTTACTTTAAAACAAAATTGAGAGCGAGGATGCTTCATTTTCAATTTTATACATAATACAAAGAAAATTACAACATAAATTGAGACAATGTCATATAAGCAAAGACAAAGACGAGCATAACTAACCTTTGAGTGCTCACAAGTTTAGCAAGAAGATATCAAAATCCCAAATAAACTGGTAGTAATGAAGTGGTTATACCCAGTATACCCAACAACAATGGGTATTAGTATTAAAGACTTCATAATGTGCCTTTGGCAGCGGCTTCTTCATACTCCAACTAAGATAAATAAACCTCAAATCCGGGCAGGATAGCCTAACTGGCTTGACATCTTCCAAAGAGAGTTCGTAACATGAGGCTAATCTAAGTCCAAGTAATTTTTGATGACCAGAAAAAGCTCATTAGTAATTTTCGCACAACCCTCCAAACTTAACACCAACATCTTCAAACACTTGCTACCAATTTCACACAATGAAATGTCCGTTATACTGATCAAGAAATCTAAATGCAATGTCTCAAGATTTGGGAGCTCACATATGGCCACAACCCCATAGTCTGTGATATAAGCCCCACAGTTAGACAAATCCAGGTCTCTTAGACTAACCAATTTCTTCAAGTGGATAACCCCATTATCGGTAATCCTATCACATTTACTTAGATATAGTATCTCCAAACAATACCTCAAATCCCCATTGGCCAAATACTCCAAACCCAAATCACTAATCAAGTAACAACCTCGCAGAGATAAATATTTTAAACGAGTTGCTTCTCCAATCATTTTCAATGATTCGTCGGTGACATTTACACAGTTTCGTAAAAGTAGTCTTCTTAAATTTTTGCATGATCTTACAAGGGAACCAATTCCAATTTCCCTAAAGAGTAACCTCCCACTTAGATCCATACAAACCAAATGAGTGCAAGCATTCGCTATTGCACACAAGGCAACATCATCAAAATCCAACTTACCCACCTCATGATCAAGGGATTGCCATAAAGAAAGATCTAGGCGCTCAATATTGGGGCACGACTCAGCTATATGTTTCATGTGGTTGTTCGAAAGTGGTACATGGCATTCAAACCCAGACATTTTCGGGGACGAAGTTAGCACATCGTATAGTATATCAGGATATTTGTTGTTTAAAGACCGCAATTGAAAACATGCAACTTTTAAGAATTTCTTACAAACTTTGGCGAACGATTTTTTGTCTTGTTTGTTTGGAATTTGCTCAAAAACGGAGAAGAGCTCATCCTCTCCAAGCGGTTCCATAATTCTCTTGGTTTTCTTGCCACCTCACCTGTCACGTGTACATGGATATGTTAGAAACGGTCATATTGAATCTATGTCACAGTGAAATGTGAACAGATAAACCCTCTCTATTGAGATGATCGTTTTCTCTATTTTATCAAACGTGCATACAACAAAGAACTCGGAATTAAACTTGGTAGCATAAATAATGTTCACAGATAATGGAAACTTCAACCGTCTTAAAGACAGCCGGTGTTACATAATTAAACAACACGTTATTAAATTCTAGAAAATTAATCAATAGGGGAACAAGTAAAATGAGTTGAACGTGACGTCTCTAGCTCTATAGTGATTTTGCACATCTTATTTAGGGTGTGTTTGTTTCGGCTTATATAGCCGGTTTATGGCTTATGTTTCCTAAGCTCATTTTTTGTGGTTTATTTTGAAACTTTTTGGCTTATATAAGTTTATTGTCAAAATGAACTTATATAAAACAAACAGTTTCAAAATAAGCCAAAAAAAGTGATCTTATGAAACACACGTCCAAAACCAAATAAGCCATTAGCTGAAAAAAACACCCATTCGAAATCATAAGGTCCGCCACTTTGTACAGATACAGTTGATTTACAATATTTTGAGAAAAATGTATGAAAATGAACCAAGGACTGAAAACTAGTAAAACAACATTTTCCGATAAGTATCTTGAGGAATATTAACCTTTGAGACATAATATCAAACATTTGGTATGCAACTCTTAATTTTTATTCTTCCAAATTCCAGGAAAACAGCTACGCACCTACGCGCACATACACATAAAAGTACCTATGAAATAGACAGAATTGATAAAAAACTTTAAGTGAAAAATTAAAGGATTTTTTTACCTATCAAAAAGCAAGCAAAAATGGAAGCTGAAGAAATGGATATACAAATTTGGGGTTTGTGTGTCGATTTATACTGTTAAATTTAACAAGTTTTTAAACTGTCAAATTTAACTGTGTCGATTTATACTGTTAAATTTAACAAGTTTTTAAACAAATACATAAACAGCCCCTTAACTATAAAAACATAGCTAAAATTGTCAATGCTTTAAAACCCGTTTTGACCCAGCCGGTTCAATCGGCTGAATCGAAAACCGGTTAGGAGACCGGGTTGGTTGTGGTCGAGTTTTTTGTTTATTTGAGAACCGAATTGAACCAGAGGTTTTTCATTGACTCACATCGACCTAGCGCTTATGTTCAAAAAAAAAACATCGACCTGGCGGTTAAACCGATTGAATCCATGACCAGGTGACCCAGCACTAGACCAATTGGTTAATCACATAAAATCATTAATATGGAATATAACTTTTGGTCATCAGAAAATCAGAAGCCTACATTATATAATATCAAATTGTGAACAAATAAAAACCGTACTTTTGTTATTGTAGTTTTTTACATCTGATATAGTTATTTTTTATTAAAGAATAAAAAAAAGTGATATTTTCTATGCACTCAAACATGCCAGAACTGACAAAAACTGACACCGACCCAAACCCGAATTAAGGAAAATCTCCAACCGAGAACCGAACCGATTTACCATATAAATCGAAGCCGAACTGAATAAGTTGGTTCGGTTCGATTTAGGTAGTTCGAACCGACTAAGTGTCGTCTTTGACCCGAATCTGAACCGCCCAAACCGAAATAAATATCCAAGACCGGAAAACGAACCGAATAAGATCGATTTTGTTCGGCCCGGTGGGTGGGTTCGGTTTTCGGGTCACTTTGCTCAGCGATACTTGACACATAGATTACATATACCTGCAGAAAAACTGGAAATGCTAAATATCGTACAAATCATAAACTAAAACTGTATGCCGTCCTGTAAGGGGGTGTATGTTTCGGCCTATGGCTTGTTTGATTTTCGGATTATCTTTCATAAGCCCACTTTTTGTGGCTTATTTGCAGACTTTTTGGCTTATATAAGTTTGAAAATGAGCCACAAAAAGTTAGCTTATGAGATATAAGCGCAAAATTAACACCCCCTAAACCACTTGGTTATTTCCGTCAACAGAAAAACTAAAAATTAAATACTCTAAAATCCCAATCACATAATCTAGTTATCTAGTTATTTTGTTCCTTCATAAAGTAATACAAACCAAGGACAACGTTTAATCTCCAAGCAAATTTAGGATATACGAAATTAAAAAAGTGAAGTTAAGGTTTGACTTGCCAAAATCAAAATTGAGTCACGTGAGATGCATGAAGTGGTAGGATTTTCGTAAAAAAAGAATTTGAGGTAAGAGCTTTTGGTTTAACAACACTTTCATAGATCCGCTTTCTCTTTTTTCATGATATAAAAATCCCATAGTACCAAAATCTCTTTCTAAAAAACCGGTCAAAAACAATTCGTTGTAAACACTACATTATAAGAGACTAATAAAACTAGTGGTTCAGCTTTCACTTACACTACATACGCTCAGACATTACTAAAAGAGCCCTACCGTATGAATCGCCTTCACACATAAGTAACAATCTAATTTAATCTATCGACATGTAATACCAAAATGATGACCCCTGAGGTTAAAGTGTCAAGCGTCAGTAGAGTCACCTCACTTGTTCTTATGAGCAGACTCTAGTTTCGTTTTTTATCAGGTGATTAAAGGCCAAGTAAACACCAAGATACTAATGACTTAAGGTGGCTAATCAAACTGTCATAAAGCAAGCTACAGAAACTTAAGCACTTCATTAGCGTAAACTGATCGATACAAGAAAGTGTCCTGTAAAACCTCTAGTCATTACCCACTCTAAAGGTTGTTTACTTAATCTAGTCCTAAGCGGCTAGCGAGAATTCAGTATCTTCCACTCTTGATAAGAGACTTGCGATGGTTTCTCAATTCATCTCAGAAACAAAGCCAACAGATACACTGTTGACATATCAATTATCGTGGCGTATTTGAGCTAAATCAACTAGAGTGTTGATAAATGAATTAACAGATAGTACAAAACAACTAACTGGAGTGTTCATAAACCAGTACAAGTAACAATATACATCTTCAACTAAAAGATTGACAAAAAATTAAAATCAAAAAAAAAAAAGAAAAACAAAAAAAATGGTACCTGATTGATTGGATCGAATTGGGGATTTTAAATTGTGTTTTCTTTATTTATTCAATTGCTGGGGAAAAGTAATTAAGGATGCGTTTGGTATTTGGGTTTACCCCACCTTTAGGCTGAAAGCCTAACTAAAGAATTGTTTGGTTATCATGTTAAGTTTGTAACTTTTTCTAAAGTGATCACTTTAGTGGGTTTATAACTTGTTTGGTCACACAATTCTTTAGTATTTAATTTTTATTTGTTTATTCAATTTCAACTCATCTTTGCAATTCCAATAATTAAAATATTATAAATTTAATAATTTAATATATTTTTTATTCCTACATTAAATTAAAATTTAAACCA
The DNA here is from genome assembly GCA_025667525.1 of Glebionis coronaria. Lineage (NCBI taxonomy): Eukaryota > Viridiplantae > Streptophyta > Magnoliopsida > Asterales > Asteraceae > Glebionis > Glebionis coronaria. The sequence goes on along the minus strand of CM046881.1, from coordinate 590,605,216 downwards.
GACATTACTTTTCATTTAATATTATCCAATCCAAAACCACCTACTTTACAAACTTACACCTAAAGTAAAACCCGATATCCAACCAAACGGACAAAAAGGAGTGGTTTTAAAGTGACACGTGTTAATTTTACTATGCGATTTTTTTTTTCACATGATTTATTTTTCTTTACTATTTATTTAATCCTACAATCAATATACACCACAACAACATTAAGCGCGTGTAGATTCTTTACACGACTCGGTATCATAACGCCATGTAACGCGAGCCACCTGGCCATAACACCAGCCCAGGCGTTATGGTATCGTTACCTCTAATGACTTGTTCTATTATATCAAAATCTTTTCTAATGACTTATACAAAAATGACATGCTAAATGTAAGTGTTTGACAAAAATTTTACAAGTTATTTTCATTTAATAAGAGCATGTTTATTTTTTTTAATTTACACCCGTATTAAATGAATACATAATAGAAAAAAAAAAGTTTTAAAAGGCTCTTATACATCTAGGAAGTTTTATAAATATGACTTTATGAAATATATAAGTAAATAAAAAAATTGAGTGTCATAAATGTATAAGTTTTTAATTGGAAAATGTATTGTAAATGCTTTTATGTATGTGTAAATTTGACTTTTATATTGTTTTAATATTTTAGGCTGGTTGCATGGAGGCCCAATCCTACTAGGTCGATAATTTAAAGAGTCGGTTTAGCTGATGCAGCGACCTCTAAAATCGTAGACTAAGCATTAGTCGTTCATGCAGGTGACCGATTTGATTAACAATTAATTCCAAAGACTTATATCAGAGTTTTGTTTTTGTCTAATCTTTTTGTATTTTCTAAATCTTTTTCTCTGATAAAGGGTAGTTTGACATGGAATATGTAGGTTAAATTATTTTGTTGAAAATATTGAATTTTTGTTTTGGAAAAACACTTTTCAAAAAACAATAAATAAAAAAAAACAATTTGAAAAGTTAAAAAATAAAAACGAATACCCGTTAGTATAAACGACTAACAGTGCAAATGTTTGATGCAAACGCTCGTTAATCATTTGCCACATAAGCAAAGTTGCAGGTTAAACAGGTAGAAAATTGGATAGATATACCATATTAGTCGGTTTCAAAAAGTACACGTACTATATAGATAATAAAATAAATACACGTACCATATCGTTACACTTTTAAAAGTACGTAGCTATTTTATATCTTAAACCCTATATAGTATTGGTTTAGTAGGTACAAACAAAAACACAAAAATAAGCATGAAATAAAAGTTTTTCTGGCTTACTAAATAATACTCAAAAAATACAAAATATATTATTTTTATACCTTTCTGATTCAGTTTAACAAAGCTTTTATTAGTTTTATGAGTTTGTGTTTCACGTTTTTCGTCAGTTTAATACTTTTGATTCGTCAATTTTTTCTTTTTTTTATCCCGAACTTTTCTTTCCAGAGTTTTATAACAATTTTAAAATTATAAAAAAACCTAAAAATTAAAAAACTTGAAAATTTAGGAGGCGTATAAATTGATTATATAACCTCACCCAATGTTTTAATGGACGGGTGGATTGTACATTTCGAGATTCACATGTATATATATATAATCATTTTCTTTTTAACCTTAACTTTTGCACTCACTATAGGTTTTCTGTTATGGACTTGTAACTTTTATTAATGAGTAGGAATCATGACGTTGCTAATTAATGGCTATGCATAAATTCTTAGACAACCAGATTAAACGGCCTAATTTGATTTAGCCCATGCAAACCCAAGAGTCCAGGCCTAATTAAATAAACCTAGTTAATCGAACAGCTGTTGTTTTATGACATGGAAAATGGCAAAAATGGAATGCATTTATAAGCTTAGTGGCTAAATTGGTATAGATCAAAGTATAATTAATGATGTTGAACATAAAAGAGGAAAGAAAGTACTGTTATGTTGCACTTTGACTAGTATACTGTCTTCAGACTGTATGCTTCAGAAAGAATGCTCAATTCAGAATATGCATAACTCACATCTTTTGGCTAACTGGTTTGTCACCTCTTCATGCAGGAACCTGGCGTAGTGGAAGCAGAGTTGGCTCATTTGATGTGGATACTGCACTAGTCATAAAAAAGTTTCTCACTTCTCTCAATCCAGGTTTGCTTTGTGTGCCTCAAGAAGTTGGATTTGGACTTATTCTATGAGTAGCAAAGTAGCAAACGCTCTCTTTACAAGACTATGTATATCGACTAAATATCAAACGTGTGACTAATGGTTTTAAATATGTGTAGACAATCACAGCTACCTATCTTATAACTACAGAATTGTTCACTCTTAAAATTTTATATTACGTGCTTTGTTATTATGTCTTGTTATCCCACATCGGTTGAAAGTACAAAAGATGATCAGTTTATAAAGACCACAAACAAACACACACTCACGACCATTCTTGGACAGGAACTGTTCTATAGGCTCGTACCTCTGTATTCTATAGGCACACACATGATTTTGTCGTGCAACAAATGAAACTGTTAGGAGTTGTACAAGAGTACCATTTCGATGAAACGTCTAAACGATCCGTATCACGTATAAACAATAAGTTTATCTTTTTTTATGAAAGTGAGATTATTGATTAGAGTTTAAAAAAAATATCATCGTCTCAAAAAAGTTCGTATTTAAATTAGACACTAAAAAGTTACCGTCGAGCTAAGAAGGGGTCAACGATGATCAAGTGAACGGGGTGATGCAGCAGTGCTCTTCGAGAGTCTCAAAACGTCAAAATACCCAAGTTGTCCAAGAATAAAAAGCCATGCTAATATTCTTTGTATCGTTTCAATTTTATCGGATGTCCGCGAAAAGACAAATATTTATTTTGAGGCAGTATATAAAGTAGTATAAGTTCTTCTTCTGTGCGATGTGGGATGAGCGAGTTTACAGTAATCAGTCAATTTGAACTAAGCTAAAGCTAATATTATGAAAGAATATAATGCTAAAGTTACCCATTTATCTTTTCTTTTTAGTGATAATAACTATATTTTTCCTAATAAACATATTTTAAACTATCCTATTATATCAAATTGAAAGATTACACACTTTATATGAAATACAATACTCCGTAGTTTGATACACATTAAAGAATAACAGGTCAGTGCTGATAAATTCTCGAATGATTATATAGGACAACTTCGTTTGTATATTCTTTTTTACAAAAATGCATACTGATGTGACCAAAATCCGCATGATCTTCAGCAATTAATGATGTTATACTTATACCTGAGTTCATGAAGGATCATATGTACTTATCTATTACTGAGCCATTGTCCATACAACCGAAGTAGACATATGTGTGTCTTTTATGTATTAAGCGAAAACCAGAACTACAAACAAGGTGGTAGCTGCAAATGCTATAGTGATGTTTCGCTACTTCAATCCATAAAAAGAATGACGAGAATCAAAGGCTTAAAGCAAACAACTATGCAATTAGAAAACCAAGAAAATTGCCTTTTTTTTTTAAATAACAGACAATTCCCTCAACCTCAACATCTGTAGTTAGTTGTGATAGCTATGTACAGGTCTATAAAGACATTGAAGCGTACCTTCATATATAAAAACAATGGTTCCTGTAAGTACTTTTTTGTCGTTATTCTGTCTCGCCTTTTTCTAACCAAAAGCCAGTTGGTCAATAATTAGCTATTCCAAAATCTGCACAAACATTCTATGACGACTGCAAGCTCGGATGTTGGCTATGATCATTTGGTCTATCAAGTGGAACATTATCCATCTGTACATTCCTGTACTCATAGTTCAACGTATTTACTTTTTCTACACTTTGAAGTTCATTTAGACTCTTTTTACTGTAGAATGTAAATCCTATAGTCATAACAATTGCAATGATGAAAGAGATTATGTTGTAGATGATTTCTAATGCGCTCATTTGATGATGTCCATATTGTATATTTGTAAACGTCCGTAATAACCTCCCACTGCATTAATAAACAATAAGATCACCAGATATGTAATACTAGTATTTAGTTTGATAGCAAGTAAAAAATAGAAGGGAGCTAGATGGGTCAGTTGGTAACAAGTCAAAACAGGTTCGGGTTATAACAAGTTAAGGCGGTCAGGTTGAAATAAACGTGAGTACAAATGAAAGAATCAGAAACTAGAAGATTTAGTTACCTGTAGATATAAATGAAGGTTTCAGGTATCATTCCCGCAATGGATCCCCATAGATAGGGCCCAAACCTCATACTCATCACTAAAATTGCATAGTTGAAAATGGTGTATGGGAATTGTGAAATCCTAAAAAGTGCAACCATTCGAAATTGAAGCTGTCTGTGGCCATTTCTTTAACCATTGCTACAAATTATTATAAACAAGAGATAGTAAACTATCAGAGAGTTTTCTTTCAACCTGAAAATTTACTATTCAAGGTTAAAAAACTAAATTTTATATATTTTACTCGTTTTTATGTATTAACTGATTCAAAAAAAGTAATACTATCAGATGGTTATATTATAGATCAGTTTCATGAGATTATGCATACAAAATCATCATATTCGCACACCAGCAAAATTCAAATGTAGTTATTTAGTATATAAGAAATAAATGCCTTAATATGCAGCGTACATTACTACAGGAAGTAAGTCGACTTGCAATCCTACTTCAAGTTTAATAACCATTCTCCTCGTGTCTTTATTCTAGAAAACGCGATTAACTAGTTCAAATTGACTGATTATTGTAAAATCACCCCCATCCCAGATGAAGAACTTATAACTAGTTCATATACTACCTCAAAACACCTATATTTGTCTGTTCGGGGACATCCAATAAAATTGGAAAGATAACTCTAAACTATGATCCGATCTTTTTAACTTTTTTGAGAAGATAACAATAAGAACATGATATTTTGTTTAAACTCTAATCAATAATCTCGCTTTCATAGAAAAGATAATTTATATACCTGTCAGTTATTGTATATACGTGCTATGCATCATTTGGACATTTCATAACTGTTCTATAGGCTCGTACCTCTGTATTCTTGATCTCCCTCGAGAGAGAGAGAAAACTCATGTCTGGTTGATGGCATCATCACCATGTGACTAGAGTGTGATTACCCGAGCTTCCATGGTCTTGGCCATAGCTTAGTATAGGATCGTTGTCAGCCCATCTAATGGCTCTTGGCATGGTCACATGAGTCTTTCGGCGTTGGATAATGATTTCGTTGTGCAACAAATGCCAACTGTTAGGAGTTGTACACGAGCACCATTTTGATGAAATGTCCAAACGATGCATAGCACGTATATACAATAAGTGACTAGACCGTGATTACATTCTTTTTTTGTCTTTGGCAGCACAAATGATTTTATTGTGCAACAAATGAATCTGTTAGGAGTTGTTCGTAGGTGCTCTTCAATCTTCATGAGTATTTCAAAACGGCATAATAGCCTTTTACGCCACTGGACTTAGCTACCAACAAGGCTTGAACTGGTTTTTTAAACATTAATTACTTTGGTTTTATGTTCTGGCAATGTGGGATAGTTTAAAAATTTCTATATTTGACTTGCAAGTACTATTCTACACTTGGCTAAATGAAAGTGCCTTTTTATAAGCCAATGATTTACAGCGTGAATTGATTTTCTTACCCAAAGAAGCTTACCGTTGTATAGAGCGAAAAATCTGGGTGCAACATGATGTGATATAGCGTGTACTTTACGCATTGATTCATTTGAGTTTTGTTTAATCTACGAACACCTCTTTAGGAATCTCGGTGTAGCACCATGAGTAAGTAGACTGCAATTCGGCGTAGACTGCAATTCAGCAACCTGTAAATTTCCATTTCAGGTCCTTCCATTGTTCAAACTTCACAATCCCTTAATCCTAGTGACCCTTAATAAGGAACGATAAACAAAATTTCCTGAACATTCAAGTCCTTGTTGGTATTTACAAATGACGTGTATAAAAAATTACAATATACGTAACCGCTATTCAAATGTGACAAGGGATTACTGTTAGATGTGAACTGTAAACACATTACGGTTTACTTTGTGCATATACTCAACCCATGCGGTCGTAAAATATTTACTAGTGAACATATGCCTTCTAAAGAATTTTGTCCCACATCGGTTAGGAAGGTAATATATATGAGATGATATTATCTATAAATAGGGAAGGATGCTAAGAGAAAAAGCACTTACCTGGACAGGGTCAATGAACGATCAAGAAGGTTCATGGCCTAGGTTGGTGAGCACATTGCACTTTAGTGCGGTGCCGCCTAAGGTCAGCCCGAGTGGTTGAACCTATGTCATAATTTGTTGTAGGGGCATGCGTTCGCGCGGCCCCGCCAATTACTAGTTGTCAAACGTTTTCTTATTCACCTAAACTGTTACCAATCACTAAATTTTTATTAAACATGTTGCAAATATTCAATATTACTGAGTATATATCTTTTACACATAGTACAAACCTATGTATCCCTTTTCTGTAAATAGTTCACCATGTACAATCATTTTGCATATGTATTTAACCCACATTGTCTATTCTTCGAAGTAAAAAATAACACATGATGTTCTGACTCGGTGAAGAAACGAACATGTAGTTCATGTAGAAGCAATCACGAGGATTACTGGTGCCCATAACCACCATTTCATGTTTTTATGGTTATCTCATATCTGCACAAGTAGAAAGGTTTTTGTACATCATCTTTATTTGCACAAGTAAAATTTATAACGTGACGTAAAAGCATATGAACCCCAAGCTACGAGGTACATTAGTATGCGTAAGATAAGGTCCAATTTCAGTTTAAATTCTGTAAAATCTCTGCAATGATATTGAAAACATACATATGAAATTAGTTAGTGAAATATAGAAACAAGAACAACAAGGGTTGTAGCTCAGATGGTAGAGCGCTCATCAAAACTTCCACAAATTTGGAGCAGAAGACAAGAAATGGTTAGAACCAACTTTGTTAGAAAGTCAAACTTTGACCACAAAGAAATGAACTATCTTCCTCATGATATGACTTGATGGTATATGGCCTGAGCAGACGGCTCGTGATGGCTCGAACCTCCATGAATCTTATCTCTTTCAACTCTGACTTCAATCTTTTAAAATTCGAATACATGCGTATGTCTTTTTGTTTTATTTATGTGTGTTTCGATCAGTTCTATAAAGGAAACAACAAATCCTCTTTATATTTTCGAAACTGAAAGGAAGATGTTTTAGGTTTATCCATTTATGTGTATCCCTAGTTCATTAAAAGCTCTGGACACACTAAAGAAAAGATAAAAACTTCAACATGGGGCACTCATTATCCAAAACTTTGAGCTTTTTCAAAGTTAGTTTGAGAATAAAGAAGGTAGATATCAAAGATACAGGTTCAAGATACTAATCTTACATGTCTATACAACGTTTTGCTAGACTTTATTAAGCACGCGTTATCTACCTTCTTTAGTTTATAATGTCTTTCTATTTTGCTTATCCCACATCGCTTGGGGAAACAATATTTTTTTGTTTATAAGTGTTGGATAATATTGAATTGCTGCCGGACTTGGTAATGTGAGTCTATGACCCAAATGGGGGCAATAAAGATTGGTTTGAAGGGTTGTTGAGTGGTGCTTGCCGTGCATCTAAAGGGTTAGATGATTAGATTGAGATCCTAGCTCCACATGGAGCGCAGATCTCATTTCTCTTGTTGACTTAACCAGAGCACATACACACAACTCCGTAGATCCGCATGGCTCTTGAACTCCTGTAACCGAACTCCAATCTTTTTATAACAAGCGATGTTTGGACCCTCCTCATTAAAATTTAAAAGTGACTGAATACATCCCAAATCGGTGGGAGTGCAAAGACAAAGGGTAAGTTGGTGCTTTCAAAATCACCGGCCAGGATGGCAGCCAGTGGATGATCCAAAAAGGTCATGGCCTAGGTTGGTGACCTCATTGCACTTTTCTTTTGAGGGCCTGTCTAAGGTCGACCCAAGAGGTCGAGCCAACATCGTAATTTGTCGAAGGGGCTTGAGTTCACGCAGTCCACATGGAGCGCAAATCTCATTTCTCTTGCTGACTTAACCAGAGCACATACACACAACTCCGTAGATCGCATGGCTCTTGAACTCCTGTAACCGAACTCCAATCTTTTTATAACAAGCGATGTTTGGACCCTCCTCATTAAAATTTAAAAGTGACTGAATACATCCCAAGGGGGTTGTTTAACGAGTTCGAGCACAAGATTGTAGATACGCTTGAGTTATAACTATAAATTTTCAAGTCATATACTTACACAAGTATACAACTGTTTGCGTAAGTCACCTTTTGAAACACGATCACGAAGTTTCCACTTTGAAGACTATGGCAACACATCATTAATCTTCAATGTGATGCACATGCTTAACGAAATAAGTGAATAACTTATCAACCGTCAAAATAACCAGTGAGCACAACCGTGAATTTTTCATCATAAAAAACGTAAGATATATGTTCAGCTTATGAACCAATTTTACTACAACAACGCTATCCAATCCCGTCAAAGCAGATAATTTATAAGAAGTCGATTTAGGTGTTTCTTTAACTTATAAATACATCGTTAAACATTTCCCGAAACAACTAAATTGAATTATCAAATGTAGAGGGAAATTGGTTGAATAAGCATACTTTTATTTAACTCACCAACCAATTTGGGATAATTTGCGAAGACGCAAAGCTCTGAGAAATGGAAAGTATGACATTATATATAAATCTGTGATGAGAATATATTTCATTTGTGAGAAACCTGCTTAATAATATTAACAAATACTAAATTCTAATTCATTACATTAGTATCTTAACGAAAATAGTAACCAGTTGGCCTTTAGTTTAACGACACCTTTGGTTTCACGCCCGTGGATTTGCAAGCCCTGCGCGATAACGGCAAATTAGGCCATTGAGACGTTATATTTAACAAGTTATTTGATCATTTTTTCTAGTTGCGTTTGTCTTTAACCTGTCAACTCTGTGCGTGCTTGTTGTGCCTTAGAAACAAATTTCGTATATGCATGCAGGCAGGGACGGAACCATGGTGGGTTCCGTGGGGTTCCGAGACACCTCTGAATTTTTGTTATGCGATGTTAAATATGTTAAAAACTTGGTTTTTTGTTATATTTGTGTTAAATGCACATGGTCCTAAAAACTTTGCTTCTAGCATTGTTTAGTTTATTGTAAATGCACCTCGTCATTTTGTCTTCTAGTTCCGTCCCTGCATGCATGGACATAACTGGGCACAAATATGAACGGGTGCGCAAAAAAATTTTAGCTGTAATATTAGAAACGTTTTTTGATGGTCCGGATGCATTTAAAATGTATGTAGGAAAAATCGATTTTTTTTTTCAAAAATTAACATTATATCGAAAAAATCCATGAGTGTCAGGAACCCCTTGCTCCGTTCCTATTTGCTTGTACATGCGTTTGAAAATATAGTACTGGTTAACTCTTATTCATATGTTGGCTTCAATCAAAACTTGAAGCCTATCTCCTGTACTAAAGTCACCAAGCGATATGGGATACTATATGTGTCACAAAACGCATTGCATCGTGTGAGTGTCCAGATTTTGTGCATGCGACTAACATTTAAAGTACCTATTCGTCGTGCTTATAGTCTGAGTCTGATGGTTAGAAAAAAGTCCCATGATATAATACATACCAAAACATTAATACAACTGTTGGATTTTTCAACCAAAGTATACTTTCAAAACAACACAAGACAACAAAAGATTTTTGAAAAGAACAGCATAAGATAACAAAATTTATAAGAAAAAAACTTGTTTAATAGACTTCATGAAGTTCTATACAAGTTAATAAATTTTTCAAAAAGCCTTTAAACAGATTCAAATATGTAATGTTACTTGCCATAATAAGCTTTATTAATACCACATATATATATAGAGAAAACATAGTTTTACTTAAAGCATAAAAAAATAAAAATTAAGTAGTATATATCAAAATACGAATGTAGGTGAATAGTTTCATTCTTTTTTGTTTCATTAATTTCAGTAATATTGTTATACACTGTAAAATATATTAAAAAATATGAATCGTGTACTACTCGTAATTAATCAACCTCATGTTCTTTTTTAAATTTTAGAAAGGCAGTATTAAAAAAATCAACAAAAAAAAACCTCCAAGAAAAACAAACTGGCAATAGAAACACTTCGACCACACTAATCAGTACCAAAAACAACTTTTCAACAATGGCGGTCATCTTCACACAGAATCCCAGCCGCCTCCACCATTTTTCAATCTAATTAACCTTTTTCATTAATTTTAATTCATTCCTCTTGTTCCAAATTCGCTGTTTTTTTATCTCCCTTCAATCCAAATAGTTTTTCCGATCTATGGCGGCCAGAAATCAAACCTTTTCTGATCAAACCCGATTGATTTCCAAATCCGTTTTTGTAACTAATTTCCCGGACAGTACTTTATCTAAAGATCTTTGGGAGGTGTGTAAAGAATATGGGACGGTTGTGGATGTGTATATTCCGAATCGGCGATCTAAGGCGGGGAAGCGTTTTGCTTTCATTCGTTTTATTAAGGTGGACAATATCGATCGTCTTGTGGGTAACTTGTGCACTATTTGGATAGGGCGGTTTCATTTGCACGCAAATGTGGTTCGATTCGAGAGAGCTCCTAAACCCAATCCGTCTAAACTTCATGTCCCTGTGGCATCGTCCCCTGTTGGGCAAGGCTCTATGAGTCAATACGCGGATGTCGCTAGGGGTAAAGTTCAGTCGAAGCCCCCTGCTACATTGGATGCATCTTCTCCGGTTTTGATGTTGGACGACTCTTGTGTTGTTAATCGTGATTTGTCATGCCACGTGATGGGTAAGGTGAAAGATATTCTTTCCATAGCTAATTTGCGTAATCTTTTACATAAGGAAGGTTTTTCTACGGTTTCATTGTCTTACCTCGGAGGATTTTGGGTACTAATCGAATTGGGTAATGTGGATACCAAAAAGAATCTGTTGTCCCACGTTGGTGTCAAATCTTGGTTTCACTCTATCCAGGACGCAGTTAATGACTTTGTTTGTGACGAGCGAGTTGTGTGGGTAGATATAGAAGGAGTTCCTTTGAAGCTTTGGTCCCGAGAGACTTTTTCGAAGATTGGTAACATATGGGGTCGTGTTGTGGATATTGAAGACAATTCAGTATCTTCATTTGCTCGTAAACGTTTATGCATCTTAACCAAGGTATCTGCTTCTATATTGGAGCGATTCAAAGTGGTTCACAAAGGTCGGGTGTTCTTTGTTCGGGCTAAAGAACTCTTTACCTGGAATCCAAGCTTTGGAGAGATTCTAGTGTCGGATTATATTTCGGAGGAGGAATCCATTCTTGGAGAGAAGCTTAAACCGGGTGGCGATGTGTTGAGTGAAGTAGAGTCAGAGGAGGATTGTGATGTTGATGCTGTTTCTGAAATAGTTTTTGGATCTGCTCAGAATGATATTGGTAGCGGTAAGGATGCTCAATACTCATCTGACCCGTTTGGAGTTTATGAATTATTAGAGAGGCGTCCTGCTAAAGAAAATAGTAACGCGAACCCTTCCTTATCTCATCCCCCTGGTTACACTCCTAATGGGCCTGAGGTCGATCATCCTGGTCAGACCCCTAATGGATATGAGGGTAACATGGCAGGTGATAATGTGTCTGTCAAGGAGTCATTGCTTGCTGATGATAACTTTGGTAAGGCGACTGATAATGTGTCTGCAAAGGTAATGAATAATTGTAACGAAACTCCAGAGTTAAATGGAGGTTCGGATCAATGGTGCCCAACGCCGGTGCACCATGGTGGGTCGATTCTTAATATTTTAGAAGACTTTGTTAAGGTGGGTCAGTCTATGGGTTATAACTTGGAAGGATGTGTTGAAGATTTTCAGCGTATCATTGAATCTCAAGGAGTTGAGGACGGTTTTAAATGAATAATATGTCACTTAATGTACAGGGACTTGGCACCAATTCTAAAAAGGAGTGGATTAAGGAGCTTAATGTCAAACATCGTGTCAATTTCTTAGCCTTACAGGAGACGAAGTTGGTTAACGTTTCACATATGGATGTTAAATTATTGTGGGGAAATTCTAATTATCAGTTCATTTCTAGTGATTCGAATGGTAGTTCGGGAGGCATATTATGTGTTTGGGAGTCTTCTGTTTTTAGAAGAGATAATGCTACTATATCGGATAATTTTATAGATGTTTATGGGACGTGGATTCCTAGTAATGCTAAAGTTCTTTTTATCGTTATTTATGCCCCACAACAGCTTTCTTTGAAATGTTTGTTGTGGGAGTATGTTTCTTTATTAATTGGGCAGTGGAATGGCGATGTTATTCTTATGGGCGATTTCAATGATGTTCGGTGTTCGGAGGAGCGTTTTGGGACTATTTTTCATCATCGTAGTGCAAAGAAGTTTAATCAGTTCATTAAGTCTGCGGGTCTAGTGGATGTTAAACTGGATGGGTTCTCATTTACGTGGTCTCATCCTTCGGCGACTAAAATGAGTAAGTTGGATCGGTTTCTTGTTTCTAAGGGGGTTCTTTCATCATTTCCTTCAATATCAGCGATTTGTCTTGACCGTCATCTTTCGGATCATCGGCCAATTCTCTTGCGTGAGGTTAATGTCGACTTTGGTCCTATTCCGTTTCGATTCTATCATTCATGGTTTGATATGAATGGTTTTGATGATATGATAGAGCAGGTTTGGCAATCTTTTTCTCACTCAGATAACAATGCAATGATTAGGTTCAAGAAGAAACTTCAGGATCTTAAGGGTATGATTCGTCAGTGGGTGAAGGACAAGAAAGTTCAGCTATCTTGCTCTAGGAATGATATTATTCGTGATTTGAGGGATATTGACGTTAGTTTGGATCAAGGTAACGTTTCGGATTCGGTTTTGCTTAAAAGAATGGATCTTACGCGTCGTCTTCTTGAGATTAATCAGTCGGAAACTAAGGATAACATCCAGAAATCTAAAATAAGATGGGCTGTTGAGGGGGATGAGAACACGAAATTTTTTCACGGTATCATTAATAAAAAGCGATCTCAACTGGCAATTCGTGGGGTGTTTGTTGATGGTGTTTGGTGTATGGACCCTTATAAGGTGAAAGAGGCTTTTAAAACTCATTTTCAAACACGTTTTATTCAACCTCCGCCTGCTTTCTTTAAGTTGAATTTTGAATTTTCGAAGCGGTTGTCCTCTGATCAGGCTATAGACTTAGACAGTAAGGTATCTAGGGACAAAATTCGGAATGCTGTTTGGGGATGTGGGGCTAACAAATCCCCTGGTCCAGATGGGTTTACTTTTGAATTTTTTAGGAAGTATTGGAGTTTGGTAGGGCCTGATTTTTGTAGTGCAGTCGAATATTTTTTTGAGAAGGGTCATTTTGCTAAGGGGTGTAATTCGTCCTTCATTGCGTTAATTCCAAAAGTTGCGGATGCCAAATATGTTCCTGATTTCAGACCTATTAGCTTGATAGGATGTGTTTATAAGGTAATCACTAAGATTCTAGCTAATCGTCTAGCGAATGTGATTTCAGATCTTGTTTCTGATTCCCAGTCAGCTTTTATTACTTAGAGGCACATTCTAGACGGGCCTTTCATTCTAAATGAGATCCATAGCTGGTGCAAAAAGTCTAAGAGGCAAGCAATGTTCTTCAAAGTCGATTTTGCTAAGGCGTATAATTCGATGCGATGGGATTATCTTCTTGATGTTCTAAAGGCTTTTGGATTCGGGCCCAAGTGGTGCACTTGGGTTTTAGGTACTTTATCATCAGCTCGTGCTTCGGTTTTGGTGAATGGTAGCCCGACAACTGAGTTTTCTTTTTTTCGTGGGCTTAAGCAAGGAGATCCGTTGTCTCCTTATTTGTTCATCTTGATTATGGAATCTCTACACTGTTTGTTGCTTCGTGCCTCTTTCGACGGTATATTTAAAGGTATTCAGTTGGACGGTAACGTTTCTATTTCACATCTCTTTTATGCTGATGACGCGTTATTCATTGGGGAATGGTCCGAGTCAAACTTGAAGAATATTGTTTATATTCTTAAATGTTTCTTCATTGCTTCGGGTTTGAGTATTAACTTTCATAAGAGCCAATTAATGGGTGTCGGTGTGCCTTTATCCATTGTTACTCGGGGAGCGGCTGTAATTGGATGTGGTGTTTTAAACCAGCAGTTCCGTTATCTAGGTGTGATGGTTGGAGTTAATATGTCTCGGAGGTCGTCTTGGGACGATTCTGTCTTAAAGATGCGGTCTAGGTTGTCAAAGTGGAAGGTAAAAACTCTTTCCATTGGAGGTAGGCTAACCCTTTTAAAATCAGTTCTTGGTGCGTCGTCGTTATATCAGATGTCCATTTTTAAGGTTCCTAAGGGTGTTCTTAAGGAAATGGAAGCTATTCGGGGTAAGTTTTTTAATGGTGGTGACCCGTCAGATAGAAAGATCACATGGGTAGCCTGGGAGAAAGTGCTTGCGGCTAAGAAACACGGAGGGTTAGGTGTCTCTAGTCTTTTTGCCCTAAATCGTGCTCTTTTAATTAAATGGGTTTGGCGTTTTATTTCTTCTGATGGTTCTCTTTGGTCCAGAGTTATTAAGGCGATATACGGTCCGCAGCTTGATCTACATTCGATTAGTCATGCCTCTTTGTGGTGCTCAATTATTCGGGAAGTGAATGTGTTGAAAGAAAAAGGGTTTGATTTTGTTTCTCACTGTCAGAAGCGTATAGGGGATGGGATTTTAACTCGATTTTGGCATGATGTGTGGATGCATGGGAGTTCCTTTAAGTATAGGTTCCCTCGGTTGTTCGCGCTTGAGTTGGAGAAGGATGTTTCGGTTGCTGAGAAGTTGGGCGTTTCTTCCGTGGTTGCCTCGTTTTGTCGGGGTGTTCGTGATGGTACAGAACGTTTTCAACTGGATGATTTATTATCCTGCATTCAGAATGTGTGCCTATCGCATTCATCAGACAGATGGGTTTGTGACTTGTCGGGCGACGGCGAATTTCGGGTAAGAGAGGTGCGGAATTATCTTGATTCTTTGTTCCTGCCGTCCCTTCCGTCCCCTACTCGCTGGATTAAGTGCATTCCGATTAAGGTCAATGTTTTTGTTTGGCGTGCTCGCCTTAATTGCATCCCGACAAGAAATAATCTAGTTCGTAGAGGTGTTTTGATTGACTCTGAGTTGTGTCCTCTATGTAATGTCACGATGGAAAACACTAATCATGTTCTATTTCAGTGTTCTTTGGCCCGTGAGGTGTTTCGGAGGATTTGTCGGTGGTGGGAGTTGGATGGTCGAGATGTAGATTCCTTTTCTGAGTGGCAAGAATGGTTCATCTCTATTAGGTTATCTGCAAGGTCCAAGGTCTTCCTGGAAGGTGTTTTCTGCATTTCATGGTGGTATATATGGTTGTTCCGTAATCGCACTTTATTTGATGATGCTCCTCCGAGACGTTCCTTGATTTTTGATGATATAGTGTCTTTTTCCTATCATTGGTGTTCTAATAGATGTAATAAGGTTTTTTCTTGGGAATGTTGGCTTAAGAACCCCAATTTTATATTTTTGTAATGGTTCTCTAGCATCTTGCTAGTTCTTAATAAAAGTTATGTTGCCGTTCAAAAAAAAAAGAACACTTAAGCATGTTTATGTCGACACAATACGTCTATGAATGCCATAGTTCGAGCACACTAATGTGTACCAACTGACTTCATTGCTTCTTTAATTTGACAAATGGATTACCAAGCTACACTGAACGAGAATTCATTAAACAACCCATCAGTGGACTTTCGAAGGAGGTCATTTTCTTGGATCGCTTGAAGAATATGGACAGTAAAATTACCAAGAGATGGAAACCCATCGAACCAATTTTGAGAGGCCACCTCCAAACCATGCCATGCACGACATCATAAAAACTTTCATGTGATGTAAATCCAACACTACTAACTGATCGATTAGTAATATGAGATATACATGGTCCATGCGTATCCACAAGTCAATCAAGGTAGATGGTTTGGAACCATTTCCTATCTTAAAACATACATAAGGGTAAAGGGCCAATGGTATTTGTAATACTCAACCGTTTCCTCCATCCTTAACTCACATTACAACACAAACGAACGTCCCAAAAGCTACGACGTTTCACTTTTATGCATGTATCCATCGAACCCTCAACGATTCCTTGTGAGTTAAAATCTTCCAAATATGGGCGAACATGAGAGCATTACTGAATTCATCAAAGCGAATTCCTAAACCACCTTCAAAGTATGCATTTTGAACTAATATATCCTACTGGCAATTATTTATAAATAATTCACATAGTCGTTTTGAACCTTATATTATTACTAGAGCTCTACTAATGACCAGCAAAAACAACATAATAATCCGATTAGGGAAATAGAATCATTCAATATCGGTTCGGTTGACTTCCCTCAGGATGGATAGATGCTTTGAGTGAATCAATATAGGTAGGTTACTTGGCATTTGTAACTCAATACTTTGAACGCATATATTTTCGAACCATATAATACTAAGTGAACATTAATATTTTTCAATAATTTTAAGTTAGAGAGGATGTTTGTGGTTGATTCAAGGGCGACAGAGCTGGCAGTAAGCTCGTTTATAATCATAAAGATATTAGTCAGTATTTTGTATGTTGGCCCATTGGCCATATTCTAGACTATTCTATGTATCTTTATATACTTGGTTGTTAGACCCAAATCAAATCAATGAAATCAATTACCTTCTGTCATGGTATCACAGCCTAAAAATACCTCCTAAAAATTCCGCCTCTCCTACGGTTTCTTTCAACCAACCCTAATCCACCACCAGTCGGCAACCATGGCCGTAGGTGATACCCCTCCTCCACAACAATCTTCTACCGAAAAAATAATCCCCTTTACTATCCCTAACAAGGTTCCTATCAAATTGGACCTTGAAAAACACAACTACAACTCATGGAGTTATTTTTCTCACATTCATCTTGGAAGTCTAGGGCTTAAAGACCATGTGGAACAGGAAGCCTCTTCTACCAGTGCTGAATGGTCTCAACTTGATGATCTAATCAAGATGTGGATCCTTAGCTCCCTTTGTGATTCACTACAAGAACAAGTAGTTACAACCCCCGGTAATGCTAAGGCATTATGGCATCATCTAAAGAGTCTCTTCCATGACAACAAAGATGCTCGTGCAATCTCACTTGACAATGAACTCTGATCCATAAAGATCGGAAACATGACGGTTAATGAATACTGCTCGAAAATAAAATCCATGGCTACCCGCCTCAAAAACCTTGAATGCAACGTAAATGAGAAGAATTTGGTTATCTATGCGGTTAATGTCCTTGACAACGGCTTTGCCACTCTTATGGAAATCATCCGCCATCGTGAGCCTTTACCGTCGTTTGAAACAGTGCGTAGTATGTTGCTCTTAAAAGAATCCTCATTTAAAGACGAAGCCAATACCAACACCACCTTTGAAAGCAGTTCATCCTCTCCAACTGTCCTCATAACGTCTAACAATAAAGGTACCCCACAAAAGTCGTCCAATCTTCCCCAAATATGCAACCATTTTAATAAGGGCACGTGTCGCTTCGGTGACAAATGTCGATTCATCCATGACTATAGGGGTCGTCCCGGTTTATCTAGTCGAAACCCCACACCTGCTGTTAACAGTGAGCACAAAAACATGAGGCAAATGGTTGCTCAAACCCACTCCCAGCCTTATTGGACTTCTACAGCACCTCCTGGATTTTATGCAGCCCGCCAGGGCCACCAGCCAACACCACAGCGCCCATACTACAATTCGCAGCCCAACCCTTTTGCTCCTTTTGGATCAGCAGCTCACGCAGCCCAGCAAGTCGGCCCAGCAGCATCCCACACCTACGGGACAGCCCAGCAGCACCCTCAGGCTCACCTTGCATCCCCCACTGTTGGACAGCCCGCACCTCAACACCCGAGTCCAGGCATACTCGGTTCGGTTCCAGCTCATTATGGATCCCAAGCTACCACTCTCCCGAGTGCTTTTAGCACCATGACCTTACAGGATCCCACTTGGCATATGGATACAAGTGCTTCTTCTCACTTAAATTCTACTACAAGTAATTTAGGCACTGTTTTTAATAAACGCTTATATCCATCTATCTATGTTGGCAACGGGAATTCTATTCCTGTCACCAACACAGGTCATAGCATTATTTCTTCCACCCATCGCCCCCTTCATCTTAACAATGTTCTTGTCACCCCTAACATCATCAAAAATCTCATTTCTGTTCATCAGTTTACTAGAGATAATAATTGTACAATCGAATTTGACGCGTTTGGTTTTTCTGTGAAGGATTTCTTGACTCGCCATATCCTCCTCCGATGTGACAGCTCGGGCGATCTCTATCCGGTTACCAAGCCGTCAAATCTCCCTACTGCTTTTGTTTCTACCAGCCCTTCCACGTGGCATCAACGCCTTGGTTATCCGGGTGATGAAGTGCTACGTTCTCTTGCTTCTCGTAATTTTATTTCTTGTAATAAAACGAAGTCTACACACATTTGCCATGCATGTCAGCTTGGCAAACATGTGAAACTTCCCTTCCATACTTCTAACTCTGTTGTTGAACATTGTTTTGATATTATTCATTCGGATTTGTGGACATCTCCTATTGTTAGCTCTAGTGGTTTTAAATACTATGTCTTGTTTCTAGATCATTACTCCGACTATTTATGGGTCTATCCTCTTCGCAACAAGTCTGATATGTTTGACAAATTTTTGCACTTTCGTAAATATATCAAAAACCAGTTTCAATGTGACATCAAAAGTTTTCAGTGTGATCATGGTGGTGAGTTCGATAACACCCAACTACATAACCTCTTTCTAAAAAATGGCATCCAATTCCGATTCCTATGCCCTAAAACCTCTCAACAAAATGGGAAAGCTGAACGCATGATCCGTACCATTAACAATACTATACGCACTCTTCTTTTTCAATCCCACCTACCTCCCACCTTTTGGGTCGAAGCCCTTCATATGGCTACCTACCTTCTCAACCTTCTCCCTTCGACGGCAATACATAACGAAATCCCATTCACCCGCCTATTTAACAAAACACCCGACTACTCCCAGCTTCACATCTTTGGATGTCTTTGCTACCCTCACCTACACTCACCTCATAAACTTGCACCTCGCGCCACTCCGTGCGTATTCTTGGGCTACCCAGCTTACCACCGCGGCTTTCGGTGCCTAGATCTCGAAACCAATAAAATTATCATTTCCCGTCACGTCACTTTCGAAGAAACACAATTTCCCTATAAATCCATGACCCCTACATCTACACCTTCTTACACTTTTCTCGATCCTACACCCTCCCCTCTCCTGCCTTTTGCCGTCAGTTCCACAAACCCACTTTCTACTGTCGAACCTCACACAACGATCCACCATACCACCTCAACTCCTAATCACCCAATACCTACTAACTCCAACTCCCGCTGCTCAATACCTCTTAGCACACCTCCTAATACCAACACAACCCACATACCGGAGGCACCTATTCCCAATCCTATTCCCGATCCCATTCGTACTCACACCATGAAGACACGCTCGCAGTCAGGTATTGTTAAAACCAATCCGCGTTACAACCTTACCACGTCCTCTATTTCTCCTATTCTCAAATCTCCTCTTCTTGCTCTTCAAGACCCTCAGTGGCGTAATGCTATGTATGATGAGTATAATGCGTTAGTTAAAAATGGTACTTGGATTCTTGTACCAAGGCCAACCGGTGTTAACATGGTTCGTTCCATGTGGTTATTTAAGCATAAGTATCATGCTGACGGGACTCTCAGCCGATATAAGGCTCGTTTGGTTGCTAATGGAAGTAGTCAACAACTAGGTGTTGACTGTGATAAGACCTTCAGTCCGGTGGTCAAGCCTGCCACGATTCGGACTGTTCTTAGCATCGCTTTATCCCGCGGTTGGCCCATTCATCAGCTTGATGTTAAGAATGCATTTCTTAACGGTGACCTATCTGAGACCGTTTACATGCATCAGCCTTCTGGTTTTGTTGATCCTAGGTACCCTCATCATGTTTGCCTTTTGCAGAGATCTCTATATGGTCTAAAACAAGCACCTCGTGCTTGGTTTCAGCGCTTTGCAAGTTATGCCACCCGAGTTGGATTTTATCACAGTCGATGCGATTCTTCATTATTTATTTGTCGACAGGGTTCTGAGGTTGCTTACCTTCTTATATATGTGGATTACATCATTCTTACAGCCTCTTCCACGACTCTCCTACAACAGATCATTGGCTCTTTACATCGTGAGTTTGACATGACCGATCTTGGGGCACTAAACTACTTTCTTGGTATCTCTGCTACTCGCCACACTACAGGCTTGTTCTTATCTCAGAAGAAATACGCTTAACAGCTTATTGCACGTGCTCGAAGAAATACGCTTAACAGCTTATTGCACGTGCTCATATGGAGGCATGTAATCCCTCCCGGACACCCGTTGATACAGAGTCTAAACTGGGTCCGAACGGTGTTCCAGTTCAGGATCCTACTTTATATCGTAGTCTTGCAGGTGGACTTCAGTATCTCACTTTTACACGTCCAGATTTGTCTTATGCAGTTCAGCAGGTTTGTTTATATATGCATGATCCTCGTGAGCCTCATCTTGCGGCTCTGAAACGTATCTTGCGCTATGTTCAGGGGACACTGGATTATGGTTTACACTTATATGCTTCCGCTACAACATCACTGGTTGGTTATACTGATGCAGACTGGGCAGGTTTCCCGTCTACACGTCGCTCAACCTCTGGTTATTGTGTCTTTTTGGGTGATAACCTCCTATCTTGGTCGTCCAAAAGGCAACACACTCTCTCTCGATCTAGTGCCGAAGCCGAATATCGAGGTGTTGCTAATGTTGTTGCAGAAACCGCATGCCTCTGCAATCTACTTCGTGAGCTCCACTGCCCATTGACTTCTGCTACATTGGTCTACTGTGACAACGTGAGTGCAATTTATATGTCTGCTAATCCGGTACAACATCAACGTACCAAACACATTGAGATTGACATTCATTTTGTACGTGACATGGTTACTGCTGGCACAGTGCGCGTTCTTCACGTTCCCTCTCGCTACCAGTATGCGGATATCTTCACCAAGGGTCTCCCCTCAACCTTGTTTGAAGACTTTCGGTCCAGTTTGAGCGTCCGGCCTCCTCCCGCTCCAACTGCGGGGGCGTATTAGTCAGTATTTTGTATGTTGGCCCATGGCCCATATTCTAGACTATTCTATGTATCTTTATATACTTGGTTGTTAGACCCAAATCAAATCAATGAAATCAATTACCT
This sequence comes from Glebionis coronaria, assembly GCA_025667525.1. NCBI lineage: Eukaryota > Viridiplantae > Streptophyta > Magnoliopsida > Asterales > Asteraceae > Glebionis > Glebionis coronaria. The sequence goes on along the minus strand of CM046881.1, from coordinate 590,583,898 downwards.
TCTGTCAAAAGCTTGAGCTTGAATTCGTTTAAACGTTATTTTTATAGCTAGTGATCGAGTTGTCATTGATTTCACATGTTCGGCCCCGGCTTGTAAGGAGCTTCGAGTTGTATAATATTTAAGATAACATTAATTTGCCTTTTATCAATCTAAAGCTAAAAGGAAAGTTTTTGAACAAGTTCTAGCCTCGTGATAATGAAATCAATGATAATTTGCTTTTAATAATTTGAAGCTAAAAACTTATGATATACAATAAAAAATAATTTGCTTTTTACAACTTTAAGCGAGAAAAACAACATTAATCAGCTGCTAATAATCTTAAGCAAAAAAAAGTTTTTTGAAAGACTAACACTTAACCCGATCAATGGATAAGTCGAGGTTGATTAACATTCTGAGAAAAGTTTTTCCAACATCAAAGCGACTTTGTGGCCCAATGGATAAGGCGCTGGTCTATGAAACCAGAAATTCTGGGTTCGATCCCCAGCAGAGTCGATTATCTTTTTACCGAGCGAGGGAGGTGTTGGATCATGTTGTTCGATCAGTTAATGGCGAAGCGTGTAATGGTGAGGGGCTGGGTGTGGTCGAAAATGGTGCTCGGAAAAACCAAGGCTTGATGCTGGTGAGTAGATTTTGGTAAATCAGATGTTATATAGTATGCTAGTATTGTCGGGGATTTAGTCATTTGACTTGTGTTTAGTTTGATGATTATAATCTGCATAAACTATTTTTGATGTTCAAAAACGAAATATTCTTCTATCTATACAAGCTTGGAACTTGTGTTGTTGCAGGTCAAAGGAATCGAGAAATACACTGCTCACTGCTGTACAGAATTTAAGGGACTAAACTTACATAAATTGTTTGAACATTATGAGCAATGATTCATTTGATATAACTATGACATGAACTAAGTTAGATTAAGAAAGAGTACTAATGGGTTCCACGGCTAACATTAGATGAGTAACAGAAAATGAAAACACTCGCGTTTCTCTCCTCCTAAGCCCCCCTAAACACGATGATATGCTCTTTAAATCCAGACTCTAAAAAAACATCTTGCTGGTCAAAAAAGCTTTACCCAGACACTCGTAATACAGTAAGAGTAAAGATTTTCATTCCACAACAACTACATACAGCCAGCCAAACACCCCATCTATATCTGCGCATTACATCTGGAGGTATTCGAGTATCTTGAGGTCAAATTGTTTCCAAACACAACGCAATCTCATTTTCCCAAAACATAATATAAACTAGACATTTTATTATAGTCGCGGTAACTAATAACGTGTCAACAAAAATATATATGTCAATTAACATGTAACTCCAAATAAGGAGTTTACAAGACATGTCCTGATTTATTTGTGTATATTACTTTGAGTAAGTGGTACACACGATCACATCATAAGAGTATTTTTAAAACTTCTTAATGAAATCATAGATATATGTTCACTAACTTCTAGAGGCCTTTCTTGGTTAATATAATGAGCAACACCTTTACGACAAGCTCTTGCAAGAAAGGAACATGTTTGGCGAATCCCCCTTTGTGTATAAAGTCCTTCACACCGGGTGTCTTATAAGTCAAGTCCAGATCTCCAACACTAAACTTTAGTGGCACTTTTATCTGCTCACTCGTCTATGCAGCAGTCAATTCCCAGTTTCTACAACAATTGCACACACAAAACTGTCAGTTAAACTAGTCTCGTGGAACAAGTATACAAGTACTCTCGTCAATGGGTGAGCTTGGTACAAGCCAAAACAGGTTGGGTTAAAATGGGTTGTTTTTTAGACTGGTTGAAATGCCCCGGGTAGGGTTGGCCGATTTATATTTTTTAGTCTTTTATTAATAAACGATGAACGTGCTGATTATGATCACTAATGATAACATTACAATACTTATAAGATATTGGTTTTATCATTCCTAACTCTTATTTTTCAACTTGTTTGACCTGTTATGCTTCTAGCTAATGTTTTTATTTCACCCATTTGACATGATACACTACTCAAGTATCAGTCAAACTGCTACTTTTAAGTTGTCATGCCTAACAATTGCAATTTTCAATGTCAAAAAAAACAGCCGTTTACTAAAGTTCGATGCCTAAAATAGCTCTTTACTGAAGTTCGATGCCTAAAATAGCTCTTCAATGAGGCGGGATGCAGTTAGCTCCTGCAGAAGTAAAAAGGAAAACCGGGAACATAAGGTAGTCAATTACTAACAAATAAATGTGCTTCTGGTGTTCTGTATTTTTTAATGTTTGATCATATTCTGCATTTCTTTACATACATATTTATTTTTTTTGGTTTTTTTTACTATTTGACTTTAGTGTTTCGAGCTATATAATACAATATGTAAATGACACAACAATTTCGAGTTCATTCTTATCCGCTTCTGACGCATAATCATTCCATCAGTTTCGGAGAAAAACAACGCACGCATAGATTTACTAGTTTAAGCAATACTCGAAACTATATTTCTACAATCAATAATAAGCTGAGACAAAGTTATGGTAACAGCAAAACAGTTGCTTGAACTAAACTTTATTGCTAAGGAATTAGATGGGGCTGCGTGAACTTAAGCCCCTTCGACAAATTACGCTGTTGGCACGACCTTACACAGGCCCTCAAAAGTGCAATGAGGTCACCAACCTAGGCCATGACCTTTTTGAATCATCCATTGGCCGCCATCCAGGCCGGTGATTTTGAAAGCACCAACTTACCCTTTGTCTTTGCACTCCCACCGATTTGGGATGTATTCAGTCGCTTTTAAATTTTAATGAGGAGGGTCCAAGCTTCGCCTGAACGAAAACTTTTCAAATTTTTTATAAATATACATAGATTTTACATTTTACTTTCATTTTCCGATAATAAAAAAGGCTATTAAGTTTAAATATTCTTGTTAACCAAAATATAATTATCAAAAGATCCATGTTATAAAAAGATTAGAGTTCGGTTACAGGAGTTCAAGAGCCATGCGATCTAAGGAGTTTTGTGTATGTGCTCTGGTTAAGTCAACAAGAGAAATGAGATATGCGCTACATGTGGAGCTAGGATCTCAATCTAATCATCTAACCCTTTAGATGCAAGCACGCACCACTCAACAACCCTTCAAACCAATCTTTAATGCCCCCATTTGTGTCATAGACTCACATTACCAAGTCCGGCAACAATAAAAATTTATCCTAAAACTTATAAACTAATAAAATATTGTTTCCCCAACCGATGTGGGATTAAAAAATAGAAACATTATAAACTAAACAAGGTAGATAACGTGCTTTATGAAGTCTAGAAAACGTTGTATAGACATGTAAGATTAGTATCTTGAACCTGTATCTTCTATGTCTACCTTCTTTATTCTCATACTAACTTTGAAAATGCTAAACTGTAACTTGAAATCGGTGATTCGAATATCTCATTGGATTAATAACCTGGCTCAAAGTTTTGAATAACGAGTGCGCGCCATGTAAAAGTTTTTATCTTTTTTTTGTGCGTCCTGACCTTTTTAATGAACTAAACACATAAACGGATAAACCTAAAACATCTTCCTTTCAGCTTCGAAAAAATAAAGAGGATTTCTTGTTTCCTTTATAGAACTGATCGAAACACACATAAACAAAACAACAAGACATATGCATGTACTCGAATTTTAGAATTTTAAAGTCAGAGTTGAAGGCGACAAGAATCATGGAGGTTCGAGCCATCATGGGCCGTCTGCTGGTCTGGGTATAAGTCAGGCCATATACCAACGAGTCATATCATCAGGATGATAGTCTATTTCTTTGTGGTCAAACTTTGACTTTCTAACAAAGTTTGACACTGTTTTGTTACAAGGAAGACTTTGGCAGAAAACCCAAAGCTTTTTTGTTATATGATTCGATTTTGTTAGGTATTAATCTAAGGTATGTGTATTTGTCAATCATTGTCAGCAAATAATAAGACCACCACCAAAAAATCACATAAAGAAAACGGGTCACATTCAAATATTATACGGAAATTTTGCACCGAATGGTCCTCTTGTTAAGATCAAATGAAAAGAAACTTCTCTAGTAAATTCTCTTTTTTTTACATTCCGGGCTTTTGTTGGGTGAATTTTAGTTGCAGTGATAAGTTATTGCAGCAACCATTCAGGTTATACTACTTACCTCTTAATAATGTGCCCCCAAAATCATTTATAGTGAGGCTGGAAACCCGACTTTTGCGCATAAAACATTTCTTCAGTCTCTAGCATAAAGTGAAACCAGGAACCCTATGTATGGAAAATACTGTGAAAATCGTTAGTGGTCAATGACGTAACAGTGTCCAAGAGAAGAAGTTTGAAGAGTAAGGATTCTATCAGAATCCCCTAAAAGAGAAGGCTAAACTGCCAGACCGCTCAATGTCAAAAATACTTTGGAGTTTATCCAAAATTCCGTCAACAAAATAGATGCATAATAAGATCTCTGATGCTTAATGTCTAAATTATTTAAACTCCAGTTGTTTAAAGCCGCAAAACAGTTTCTTAAGTCTGCTTTCCTATGATAATAAGTGTGTCTTACTTTTCTTGATGAATCAACTCCTTAAAATCTTTATAGAATATGTACGAAAGAGAGGCGCGACATGTTTTTTCAATGCTACAAAAATATAAAGTTAAAGACGGAATTCTATATAGGCGATCATTTGCACTATTGTGGTTAAGATGCGTAAGACGCTCCAAGCAAGATATGTGATGAGAAGAAGTCACGAAATATGACTTGAAGACCCAAGGTAACATTGTTATAATATGAAAGGGTTGAACTTTAAAGTGACTTTATGGTATATGATTTGAGCTGCAGAGGTATCCTGTTCAGCGTTTTGCCCAAACCTGGTCCAAAAAAGATACCGGATGAGCGGCATAGGCTGAGGATGACTTTTGATGGTAATGATTGTAAAATAAACTTCACCTGCTACTTATTTTATATAGTGAGTTGCCTTCACAAACGCAATCCTCCGGTTGTTCATCGGGATTTGAAATCTTCCAATCTTCTAGTTGGCAGAAAGCAGTTTGTACATGTTTTAAGTTCGCCTGCTACTTATTTGTCCCTTTCTTTGTGTTATCCGTTTGTACATGTTTTAAGTTCATTTTGCTTGTTAATTTTCTATTCAGGTTGCTAACATAAACTCCACAGAAAGCAGTCCGTCAGTTTAGCATCTGACTGGTCGCACGAAAAAACAGGGCTCTTGCTAAAATAAACTCGACGGAAAGCAGTCCGTCAGCATAGCTTCTGACAGGTCCAACGAAAATACTGGGCTGTAGCGATCAAGAAATTTTTTTGGACCATTTCTCGATTTGTGTGTGTCATCCTTGCGCAAGGGCCATGCTAATCTTCGTTCCAATTTTATCGAATGTCCGTCAGCATAGCTTCTGACTGGTCGAACAAAAAAACTGGGCTCTAGCGATCAAGAAAATGGTCTGGAAAAAAATTTGGACCAGTTCTCGATTTGTGCGTGTCATCCTTGCGCAGGGGCCATGCTAATCTTCTCTGTATCGTTTCAATTTTATGGGAATTGGTGCTAAATATCTTGTTTTTGAGTGACGACTCGTAATAACAACGGAGGACCTTTGTTTTTTTCTGTTTAAATAAATAACATGAGAAGACATAACAAAGTCTGCTGTAGCACAATACTAAATTATGAATTTGCCAAGTATCAGCTCCTACTCTGGTTAGGAGTCCCAGGTTCGAGTCCTGGCAGCAGACATCATTTATTTTTATTTGTTGAAAAATATAAATAGGTTGTAAATTCTAAAAATTAGTTGGCCCATACAGGTTTCGAGCCTGCCGACCTTCGTGTTATTAGCAACACGTTCTAACCAGCTGAGCTAATAGGCCTTTTTGTTTTGATATTTTTTTCTATTCATAAAATAGCTGTTTACTTAATAGCGTTATATGTTGGTCTAAACAGCAAACTGGATGGTATATGTTCTTGCACTTTTCAGTTTTCACCCCTTGGAGTATAAACTTATACATAATCAGTGTCATCTATAGTTATATTCACTTCTAGGTTGATAGTTTTGTGTTACAATATATTATATTGTAACATGGATGCTCATTTGTTTTCTCAGTTATGTGGTGCCATTGGTTTGAGTTTAACATACTTAACTGGAAGACCTTTGTTCAGCTCCATCTGGGGCAATTGAGCTTCTACATGCCTGTGCTCATAAGCCCACTGGTGTTGATCTGACACTTCAGCAATGGGTGCAAATAAGGCGATTGGTTAGATCCAAAAAGTCATTTACCATTTTTTGATAGTACATATCAGGATAGCTAGATATCACTTTAGCATGTGAAGTCGAATGATAATAACAAAGACTGTTGCTTGTAAAAGGTCATATTTACTACTGTGGTAAAGACTTTCTTTTTCATATAAAACGATAGCTAAAATGCGATTGAGTCAGATGGGTCGCTAGGTCAATATCGTCTTAATAGTATTGTATTCTTATTCATATTTTCTTCTCTTTACATTTCTTTGTAATGTCTCTGAAAGTGTCAACCCGGACTGGTGACTTGGCTTGTTTATATTATTCACAGTAGAAAATGACTCATTTAACACTGAGCCTATTTTGACCCGTTACCAACATCTTATCATGCTTGCCTCTACTAGGCTCTTCCCTTTTGGTGAACTCCCACCATCACTAATGACCTTCAGGCCGGGACTGCAAGTTGGTAAAGGAAAGCGCTCTGCTTCATATGAAAGTTCGATACGCTGATTAATCCTGCAGGGTGGCCAATATGGTCTGGCGATTTCGCGCTAAATACTTCTTATTATGCGGATTTTAATAACTCTGGACCGGGGTTGGATACTATCAGAAGAATTTCCTGGTTTTATGTTAATGCTACAGATGTGGCTTACTTCAAGTGTCGTCTTTTAGTATCTTGCGATTTCTTTAATGATAACGTGTCAACAAACAGATTTCTGTAATGACGTGTCCTAAGTTTCTGTTATTGGGGAACTTATGAAATAAGTGGTACACACGATTAAACGAGAAGAGTATTTCAAAAAACTTCTTGATGAAATCATAGATATGTTCACTAACTTCTTGAGGCCTTCTTAATGAGCAACACTTCCATTACGACAAGCTCTTGCAAGAAAGGAACATGTTTGGTGAATCCCCCTTTGTATATAAAGTCCTTCACGCCGGGTGTATTACACGTCAAGTCCAGATCTCCAACAATAAACTTAACTGGCACCTTTATTTGCTCACCCGTCCATGCAGCAGTCAATTCCCAGTTTCTACAGCAATTGCACATACAAAACTGTCAGGTAACCTTGTCTCCTGGAACAAGTACTCTCTTCGGCATGATGGGTGAGCTTGGCACACGCCAAAACAGATTGGGCTAAAAAGGGTTGTTTTTAGATGGTCGAAATGACCCGCATGGGGTTGTCAATGTAAATTTTTAGTCTTTTTTAAGAGTGAAATGCACATATCGTACCTGTGATATGTCCAGATTGCAGATTTAGTAACTGGTCTTCTGAAAGTGCAGACGGCCTACCTGGTCTTTAGGTAAGTGTTCAGTTTCATACTTTGACCTTAATCCTCGTTATCCTTTGACCGTTACTTAAGGGGTAGTGTTGTCTTTTTCTTTTCTTTGTCTTTCTTCTCCAACACACTACTCATCACCACACCATCACCACACCACCATCACTCCTCCCACTCAACTACCATTGCTTAAGATAACCCAGATCATAATTCAATGCAATAAAGTGGAAGGATCCTTTCCCTCAATTTAATATATCATATATAAAAGCATGTACAATTGGGATAACCCAAAACATTCCCCCAAAATCTGAAAAACCAATCAAATTAGGGTTCGTCAAACACTCAAAATGGGACGAATTTCAATGGAGTGAGTAAAAACAATATTAGAAGTGGCGGATTGGCTTTCAAAATAGTCCACTTCTAGCATAACCATCACTTACCCCATGATAAAAAAGATAATGATGAAAAAAACGTTTATGGGGAAAGCTTGGTCCAACTTCGAAGCCAGCATTCAAAGTGACATTACCAGGATGTCAAACACATTAAATTACGTAGATATCTAAAAAATTTGTCAAACTAACTGGCCTTTGGGTTAGCAGTATCCGAATGGGCTTAAGAGAGAACAAACGAATAGTAATTTACTTATAGTAACTGATTTTTTTTTGACAAAAACTTATAGTAACTGATTAAAAACATACCTATGGATATTTTTGGATAGTTAACCCCAGTAGGTAGAAGATCATCAACGATAGGCCAGCAATCACTATTACCAGCCGCGACACTTTCAATTGTACCAGCAAGCAATATTACGAGTCCACTTCCCTTTGTCGTTCTTCGGAATAACTGGTCTTATGTTGAGCAGTGGTAGTTGAGTGGAAGGAGTGATGGTGGTGTGGTGATGGAGTGGTGTGTTGGAGAAGAAAGACAAAGAAAAGAAAAAGACAAAGAAAAGAAAAAGACAACACTGCCCCTTAAGTAACGGTCAAAGGATAACGAGGGTTAGGGTCAAAGTATGAAACTGAACACTTACCTAAAGACCAAGTAGGCCACCTGCACTTTCAGAAGACCAGTTACTAAATCTGCAATCTGGACATACCACAGGTACGGTATGTGCATTTCACTCCTTTTTTAATAAACGATGAACATGATCATTAAATGATGAGTGTTTAGCCGTTTTACCATTTTTAGCTCTAAACTTTCAACTTGTTTATTATGGTCAGGTGGATCAAAGAAATTGATTTGACATCTTCCCATGAAAATTTATAACATGAGTTCAACTAAGCGTTGGTGACCAAATAAATCACAACCCCATAGTCTGTGATATTAGTCGCACGGTTAGTCATATACATGTATGTTAGACTAACCAGTTTCTGAAAGTTGATAACCTAATTATTGGTAATCCTATCACATTCACGTAGAAAATACAATCAATATTTTGTTGTCTTAACGGACTTGGACTATGCTTTAAGGTTTAACCTGTTTGCATGTCATACGAGCCGTAGCACATTTAGATGCAAGACTACGAATCAGGGGAGAAACCAAGCATACAAAAACATGATACTAAAGACTGGTATATTATGTGGTAACCAGAAGGAGACTACTTACTTCGAGATTTAGGGAAAGTTAGACTTGATCAGTTTAAAAATTAAGAACTTGTCTAAAGCTGCAAGCATCCTCATAAGATGTTCATCGAGAAGTACAGAAGCAGTGAACATATCTTTATAATTTATCACATATTTGGTGGTTTTTCTTAGCTAATTAATCGTTCATAAGTGTCTTCGGGATTTTCTATTCCATTGCAGGTATAGCTATCAAGAACTAGGACCCCTGTTGACCCGGATCCCTATTGACTCGGATCCATGTTGACCCGGACCCTGTTGTCCTGGACCATGTTGACCCGGACCCGGGTTGAACCGGACCAAGGTCGACACATACCTTGATTGCCCCGGACCCGTACTGACCAGATCTGTCTCTTTAAAGTAGCAAAATAGGCAATGCCTTTACTATTCTGGTTGACCTTACCCAACTGGACTTGACCGATTGACTCGAACGTGGCTAACGTGAATTCAATTAGGGTCAAGTTCGAGTATGTTACTATATAGCCTTGTCATGTGTTTCATCTGAACTCGACGAGTATGTTTCTAATAGCTTTGACCTGTCTTTGATCTAAACTTAACCAACACACCCCTAGCTGCAAGTGCACATTACTATTTTCAAAACTAGTTTAACAATCTAAAATGAAGTTGAAAATTACAAGTACCTCTTGAAAATTAATTTCAATGTTTAGTACGTCTCATAATCTGAACTAGAAACAAGTCTGTTATACTTCTACTTGCCAAAATTCATATAAACACGATACGCTGGCTTCTTTCAGCAATGTCATCACTCACCACAACTTTCCTCACAGCGCTAGGCATAATGGTAACTATGGCGTTGTTAAGCTTTGATATTCAAACATATCCATATTAACCGTCAACCCCGCCAGAACCAAGACAGAAGTTGACCAATTGCATCAATAAAAAGTTAAACAATATCAAAAAACCGATTTTTGGTGTATGTGCATCTACGAAATCAAAGCTTTTTACAAAAATTAACACCAGATTGCAAATATACATAGTTGTCTCGAGTCATTAGAATACCCTCACTGATGATCAAGATAAACTTATTAATGGTGATACAAAAGCCTATAGCAGGTATTCAGGAAATCACTAATAATTAATCAAAGACACTACCAAGTTCTCAAAAATCTGAATAAAACAAATACAAAGCATGTGTCTACCTATCATCTTAACCGAACAAAATATAAGATGGAACATATTTTTTCCTTTTCTTGCTATGTCAGGTTGGAATGTTGCTGCAGTAGTAAAGTTTCTGTGTAACAGAAAAAATGAGAATACAATATCATTTTAGCGGTTAATATCTTTGTTAGGCACAATCTAAATGGAATGGTGCAATTCCATTTAAGTATGTGCTAATCTTCAAAGTGTTATAGATAGTATAATAGGTATCTCTAGCTAGGGGAGGGCCCGACCCTCCCAAATGTCGTGACTAGTAGTGTAAATATTTCTGATTTCGTATTAAAGTTATTGTTCGGTTTTTATTTTGGTATGTCTGAAGTGATCCGGCCCTCCCAAAATAAACGTTCAAGTTCCGTCATTGAAGGTATGTACTAAGCTTCAAAGTGATATGCATGTGTGTATGTTATCACACGTTTCTTACTCATAAATCTTGATGCAACGTTTCATAATCACAAGTAATCCTTAATGGCCTTTCTATAATATTCAACATCATAATCGCTCACAAGTTTCTCTAGCAACCAAAATGTCATAAACAAGCGTAAATGGATATTGGAAAAACTAAATAAAAGTATTCCACAAGGCTGCTTCCTCTAGTTTAAACCAAATTGAGAGCGAGGATGCTTCATTTTCAATTATATACATAAAAAAAGAAAATTAAAATATAAATTGAGTGCTCACAAGTTTTGCAAGAAGATATAAAAATCCCAAATAAACTGGTAGTAACGAAGAGGTTATGCCCAGTACACCCAACATCGATCCCTATTAGCATTAAAGAATCCAGCATGTGACGTTGGCATCCGCTTCTTCATACTCCGACTGAGGCGAAGACACGTCAAATTTGGGCAGGACATAACAATTAGCTTGACATCTTTCAAAGAGACTTTGTAACATGAGGCTAATCCAAGTATATATAATGTTGGATGACCAGAAAAAGCTTGTAAACCAACATTAGTAATTTTCTCACAACCCTCCAAACTTAACAGGAACATCTTCAAACACTTGCTACCAATTTCACGCAACGAAATGTCTGTTACATTGATCAAGAAATCTAAATGCAATTCCTTAATATTTGGGAGCTCACATATGGCCCTAACCCCATAGTCTGTGACATAAGCCCCACAGTTAGACAAATCCAGGTTTCTTAGACTAACCAATTTCTTCAAGTGGATAACTCCATTATCGGTAATCCTATTACATTTACTTAGATATACTGTCTCCAGACAATACCTTAAATCCTCATTCGTCAAATACTCCAAACCCAAATCACTAATCAAATAACAACCTCCCAAAGATAAATGTTTTAAACGAGTTGCTTCTCCAATCATTTTCAATGATGTGTCAGTGACATTTACACAGTTTCATAAAACTATTCTTCTTGAATTTTTGCATGATCTTACAAGGGAACCAATTCCTATTTCCCTAAAGAGCAACCTCCCACTTAGATTCACACAATTCAAATAAGTACAAGCATTCGCTATTGCACACAAGCCAACATCATCGAAATCCAACTTACACACCTCATAATCAAGGGATTGCCTTGAGGAAAGATCTAGGCGCTGAATATTGGGGCATGACTCAGCTATTTGTTTCATGTGGTTGTTCGAAAGTGGTACATCACATTCAAACCCAGACATTTTCGGGGAGCAAGTTAGCATATCGTATAGTAGATCAGGATACTTATTGTTTAAAGACCGCATTTGAAAACATGCAACTTTTAAGAATTTCTTACAAACTTGAGAAAACGATTTTTTGTCTTGTTGGTTGGGAATTCGTTCAAAAATGGAGCAGAACTCATCTTCTCCAAGCGGTTCCATAACTATCTCGGTTTTCCTGCCACCTCACCTGTCACAGTGAAATGTAAACCGATAAACCCTCTTTATTGAAATGATTGTTTTCTCTACATAACTAAACCTGGTATAAAAAATTTTAAAACACATCAACTGTTATCACATAATAGAACAACGAATTATGAAATAAAATGACTCAAGGACTAAAAAAACATTTTCCGACAAGTATCTTGTGGAATATAACCATTGAGACATATTATCAAACACTTGGTATGCAACTCTTAATATTATTTTTTCTTCAAAATTTCAGAAAAAAAACTACGCGCTTACGCGAACATAAACACAAAACTTGTAGAAATAGACGGAATTAATAAAACTGTAAGTGAAAATTTTAAGGAATTTTTACCTTTGAAGAATCAAGAAAAAATGAAATCTGAAGAAATGGGGATATACAAATTTCGTGTTTGGGTGTCTATTTATAGAGTCGAAGTTAACAAGTTTTTATAAAAATACATAAATACCCCCTTAACTATAAAAGGCTTAGCTTAAATGGTCAATGTTTTAAAACCCTGGTTAATCGACCGGTTCAACCAGTTGAACTGAAACCCGGTTAAATCGGGTCAGATACAGTCGAGTTTTTGCTTATTTGAGAACCAAATTAGTCTCGCTGTTTTCATTGACCCGGCCGACTTGACGGGAAAATTCGTATTTGACCGGCTCAATTAGAACGGCTTTTAAAGCATTGCAGATAAGAAATAAATAAACTTGAAATATAAAATCACGAAAACGAAATAGGTCTTTTTGTCATCATAAAATAAGGAAATTAAATGCGTAGACGTTAGACATATAATAATATGATATCAAAGATGAACGAGTAAAAATAGTACTTTTTCATCTTTAATATACTAATAGTTACTTTCGAGCCAATACATTTGCGCCACGTAAGCCGCATGCTCTAATAAGTCCATATAGAACAACCTTTTTCACTAGAGTAAATTATACATTTTTGCAACCTCAATTATTATTGTTTTTATTATTATTATTATTATTCTAAAACGGTAAATGTTAGTGGTTAGTGGGTCGAATCGTGCAATCGCATTCAAGCGGCAGAATGTTTTTCGAACCCTCGCCTGGCTATGTTTCGAGTTTTACAAGCAACGAGTGACTATTGAATTGCAATGGTGCATCTCTTATTTGTGCGACTTAGTTGAATTGCAAGGGTGCATCTCTTATAAGTACTTATAAGGTATATATATTTCCCTGTAATTTCGTCTTATGAAAACTAATATCAACTTTTTGAATTGACTTGTGACTTGTGCAGTTTAGTTTTTCTATCTTTGGAATAACTAAAAAAAGAAATAACTCCGACTCTGCTGGGGATCGAACCCAGAATCTCTGGTTTCGTAGAGCAGCGCCTTATCCATTGGGCCACAAAGTCATTTTGATGTTTCACAAGCTTAATCAAACCTGTGAAAACGTTACTTCACGTTATAAGTTTAAGAGAAAGTCGTATATTTTCCTTAAATATACTAATTTCAAACTTTGTGCTGGTCTGGGCTGAGCATCGGGTTAGAATCGGTCCGAACTGAAAAATGATTTTGTAAAAACACGAACTTGCAAGGGTCAAAGTATCAAACCAAAGTGACTCAATTGGGTCCGCTTGGTCAGTTCAGTTATACGGTTCAAGTGCGATTAGTTTTTTCGATTTTAGCAAGAACCGAACCGAGCCGAATCAAAATCGAAAATCATGAATATATAGATCCAAGATTTAAAATAATCGTCTTCATAACTGAATTATTTTCCTGTTATAAAACGAACATTAAAAATATATTTTTCAAAGCCCATTGTTGTTAATATAAAACATCATTATTATACGGTCAAGCTTATATGCTCAACAAAAATACATTATATCAGACTTCTTGTCACAGAAAACAGGAATGACTTATCGCTCGTTTACTGCGGATCACACGCTAGGCACCATCCAAAGTGTTTCTAAGTAGCATTGCTACTGTCATGGGTCCTACACCCCTGGAACGGGCATAACGAATTCAGCCACTTTACAAGCCTGTATCCGGATTTTTTAGTGTGATCATCTACTGCATTTGTACGTACGTCAGTAAAACTGCAGCACCAGGTCTATCCCAACTACCCTTTATCTGAGAGAAAGATTCGGCACATACAAAAATATTAGACAGAAACAAGAGTCCGTAAAAAGTCTTTGGACTTAATTTACGAAATGACAAGTCTGCAAAATCAATAGCAAGTACATCATCGTTAAGCATCAAAAGTCTATCTAACCATCCAAACATTCAGGAACTTATGTGCAAATTATCGTCTAAAGGGGTTTTCACCACTTGCATATCATTTTATTCAGAAAATTAAATTATTATTGTGATACTATATATTTTATATTCACATTTGAAATACTAATTATTGATAGAAAGAGCGAAAATTTGGGTAAAAACAATTCAGGTCAACCCAACTAATTGGCCCGTTTTGACCCGTATCAAAATGAGAGTATTTTACTGTTGTCAGTTGTTTTCTGAATATTCAAGCCTGTAAATTTATTGAAGTTTATTCAAAAAAGCTATGCTTCACCATCATAGCTTGTCCAGCTGCAACAATAACAATGTGTGTCTCAGTCCGACCCTTGGCTCTGTTCGGGTATTGTCCGGTTTGGATTATCTGCTCAACATATTTTTATTTGAAGTGGGTTGGCATTGTTACTGAAAAAGGTGTTTTTGAGGTAGGTTTTCATGTTGAAAGATTGTCATGGAAGCTTTGTCCTAAGAAAATTGTACTTGTTGACTTATATATATCATAAGTGTTAGGAACAAAGTATTTAGAAGTTACTCCTGGTCATATAGCAGTTTCTACTGGAGTACTTTGTTCCTCCTGGTCGTATTATAAAGTTGAAAGATGATTATAGAAGATATGATCAAGGAAGATTGTAGAAGATAAGATCAAATATTTAGTGGAAAGTATTAAATATATTGATTATGATGAGAAGGTTACAAGTTTGTTTAGGAAACTATTAAAGGATATTAATGTATAATACTTAGGCAAGTATTAATTAAATTGTAACCACCTAGGACCCCTTGCACTATAAAAGGAGGTCCTAAGGTGTAGAGGTAAACACACTTCTACACACACACATTCTCTACACATTTCTCTCATTGTTTGTTATAGCTTCAAGGTTGTAAAACCCTATCACTGTTAAGAGTGATCGTATTAATATATTGAGGCTTGGATGTTTGATTATTTCTATTGTTCTTCTTATATATAAATATTGGTTTCCGCACACTCTTTGTATTGTGATCAAGGCTTCAAAGATCCTTCAAGAAGTAAACCCAACAAGTGGTATCAGAGCCTCGTTGAGAAGCTTTGATTGAGAAGAACAAGATTCATACATCCGTGTTGCCGAAGAAGACATGGCGTGCCGAACTTCAATCCCAGACAATGAGGTAATTCTTATGACTGAATCTGAAGTTAGAAAATATAATGCTAAATTAAAGAATAATATGCATGCTTATAACAACTATGACTTAGTAATTAGTTATTCTGAAACATATGAACATAAATATTTAGAACTTCAAAAACAATATGCTGATCTGAATGCTGAAAATGACAAATATTATCTAGAAGTTCAAGCATACAAAAGTGCTCTTAAAACATTAGAACAACACAAGAAATGGTTTCAAAATACTCAATTAGAGTATGAAGATAAGATTAGGGTATTAAGTATTGACTTAGAAAACACAACTAACTTATTGTCATATTCTAAAAAACTTAATGTTGATTTAAACAAAGAAAAGCAGGAGCTACAAGCTAATCTGGATAGCGCTTTGGCTAGGTTTGATAAATGGACAAGTTCTTCTAAAAACCTAATCAAATTAGTGGATAGCTCCATGTCTGGTAGGACTAAAATTGGTTTGGGGTTTAGAAACTATATTGGGCCAAATGATGTTTTTGACTTCTCTTTGTCTAGTGTGTTTGACACTACCCCTGAAGATGTGGAAGGTAGGCCTGTTTTCAATAGGTATAAACCAGCTGCAGAGATGCATGTTATTCCTCCACCTATCACTGAGGAATTCATGCCTATCTCGAACCACTCTGACTTTGATGAATCTCAAATCACATATGGTACAAGGTCCACTGGCTCAATTGAAACTATTTCTGCGTTTAATGACTTTGTCTCTTGTAACTCTAGTGACAAGTCTTTAGAACCTAACACCAATGACCTTGACTCTTGTGAGTCTGATTCTAGTATTGGTACACTTGAGTATGTGCCTGATCCTGTTATAACTGAACCCATCACTAGTAAAAATTCCTCATGCAATTCTACCTTAAGTGCTAAATCACCTAAGTTCTACCCTCAATCTGTTTGTGCTAAGAATGACAGTAAAAGGAAAGAAGATAACCCTAGGAAAAACAATAAGAGTCCTAGAGGTAATCAAAGAGATTGGAATGGCATGATGACTCAGAAATTAGGTGATAACTTTGAGTTAAAAAATAAGGCTTGCTATGTGTGTGGTAGTTTTAGCCACTTGCAATATACTTGTAAACACAAGAGAAAGATTAATGATCAACAACAAATTAAACCGGTGTGGAATAACTCAAGACGGGTAAATCATAAGAACTTTGGTAGAGTTTTTCACCCCAATCCAAAAAGTAACATAATTTCACAACCAAGATGTTTTAATAATGTTAAAGGTACTAGGGTTGAGTCAGCACGATCCAAAACAAAGGTTAATATTGTTAAGGCCTTAGCCCAGTGGGTTTGGAAACCTAAACAAGATGGTTTACAACATGTCTCCAAATCAAATAGTACATCAAAAACCTTAACAAGATATGACTATGTTGATGTTTTTGGAAGATTCAAGTCTGCCTTAGCTTGGGACTTCCATAAGCACTAATCTTTGCTTGGTTTGTGTTTATTTCAGCAAGTGTGATTATAAATTACTATGTTTTGTATTTTATATATTTGTGTGAACTAACTTTTTGCAGGAAAAGAGAAGTTTAAAAAAATAAAAAAAAAATAAAAAATCCTTGATGGTGAATACTTTGCTCTGTTTGAGGGGAGGTTTTAGCTTAAGGGGAGGCTTGTTGTATGTATAACTGTGTATATTCTTGTGTTTTTCTGTCTAATCAATTTTACAGGTTGACATTGGTGCTGGTGGATATGGTTCCTCCTAGTAGAACTAAGTTGCTCCTAGTCGACCAATGGTTCATCCTGGTTGCACGCATCCTGCTTCTGGTGGACCATTGTTCTTCCTGATGCATTCTATGTTCCTGCTGGTTGACTCATAGTCTTTGAGTGGTTATAATTAAAAAATAATAATAATAATAATAATAAAAAAAATTTAAAAAACTTAAAAAAATAGAAACTTTCGAATCAAAATACCTTTGTATATATTTCACTTTTTGGGCAGTTTCTGTTTGGTACTTAGGTGTTGGCTACCCCCCCCACACAACAAATGGTTCTCAACTCACCATGTTTCACACACAAGAAAGAGTTGATTCACCATGAGGGTACGGCTCTGGTGTGATAGTCAAATCCGTTGATGGTTGCCAGGTTACCCAAAACTGGATGGTTTTCACTTGTCATGGTCCTAGACTGAAAAGTGGCTAATCCAAGGGGGTACGGCTCTTGGTAAAGATTTTATCAAATTCGTTGATAGCTATAATAGCTTGCTCAAAGCTATAGGGTTTTCAAGTCACCGATGCTTCATTGCTAAGAGTTGGCGAGTCCAGAAGGGTACGGCTTCTGGTAAAGACATATCAAATCCGTTGATGGCTGTGATGGTTTGCCAAAAATCATCAGGGTACTCCAACTCACCAATGATTCACGTTCCAAGGGTTGGACTGGGTATTAGTCTCCCAGGGTGATGTCATGATTCCACCAAAAGACTGGCTAGCCCAAGAGTGAGCAGCAACTTGGTAAAGGCTCATCAAATCTGCTCCTGTTGCTGTCAAGAATCAACATGTGCAGATGTTTTCAAGCTTTAAAGAAGCTCAGCAGTTCATGTATCAGCAGCTACTTTTGTGTTTCTTCTAGTGTTATCAAGTGAGATTGTTGCTGCTGTGGTTCATATTCCAATCCTCATGCTTATTGGTGGCACGTCTACTAGGAAACTTGAACTCAATAAGGTTAAATTCAAGTTTAGGGGAGGATTGTTAGGAACAAAGTATTTAGAAGTTACTCCTGGTCATATAGCATTTCCTACTGGAGTACTTTATTCCTCCTGGTCGTATTATAAAGTTGAAAGATGATTATAGAAGATATGATCAAGGAAGATTGTAGAAGATAAGATCAAATATTTAGTGGAAAGTATTAAATATATTGATTATGATGAGAAGGTTACAAGTTTGTTTAGGAAACTATTAAAGGATATTAATGTATAATACTTAGGAAAGTATTAATTATATTGTAACCACCTAGGACCCCTTGCATTATAAAAGGAGGTCCTAGGGTGTAGAGGTTGATAGGTGTGTAAACACCCATCTTTTCTACCACTTAATTACAATAAAACCGGACCAAAACGTGTATTTTATGTCTTTTGTGTCGGAATTATGCGTGGTTTGTGTTTTTGTTATGTTTTAGGACGAAAAGGTGAAAAGTGGAGAAAACACGGGAATTCACGGGCATTTACGGACTTTTATTGAAGAAAAGGATGAAAGACGATGTCAAGGAGTCAAGAGAGGATAAAGAACGGAAGTCCAAGACCAATTCTGAAGATTTATCGAAGATAAAGTCAAAAGACGGAAGTTTACTTAAAGCCGAGGAACTCAAGTCTTATTTATCGAAGAATTAAAAGACGAGTCCAAAGAAATCCCGAGCCAAAAGTCATCACATTCCAAGATTAACAAAAAGATTAAGAAGGAAGGACTTGATGGTGCAATTAACAAGAAAGGAAGGAGGGAGGAAGCTTCCCCTAACCACTCCCTAATCACCTATATAAACCCCTCTTATTCATTCATTTAGTTCTTGTTGACTAATCGTGACAATTAGTTCTTCCATCTTTATTTTATGCACATTTAATTACTTGCACATTTAATTACTTGTCTTGCACTTTTAATTACCTTTAATTTTCAAGTAAGTGTTTCTTTAATTTCTTGCACCTTTACTTTATCTTGTTGATCTTAATCTTCTTCTACCTTTCTTTGATTTACACGTTTTTAATTCGTTGATTTGTTAAAGATTTGATTTTTATGCTTTTGATTGTTTTAAACTTCTTATTTTCATAGCTTATTTGATTTATTTTCAAGTTTATATAGTTTTTATAAAAGTTATTTTTATATAAAAGTTGTTTTTCTTAAATTTTATCTTTTTAGTGTCTTAAAAGTTTTTAACTTTCAGTTTTATAGCTTATTTTTACACGGTTTTAGCTAAGTTTTTCGTCTAGTGCTTATTAGGATTATAGCTTATTTACGTAGCTTATTTTTAGTAATCCTTTCTGTATTCCGATTGGTACCAATCCGAAAGGGGATTTACATTCAGATTGGTTCAATCTGAAAAGGGTTTTGGTATTCCTTTCTGTATTCCGATTGGAGTGGTTCGATACATTCCGATCGGGTGCAAAGGAAGTCTTTCCGATCGTGGGTTAGTGATATTCCGATTGGGGAGGCTAGTGGATTCCGATTGGTATTTGGTGACAGCTTTCCGATCAAAGATCTTCTACACATTCCGATTGGTTGCTCTGACACATTATTCCGATCAAGGTAGATAAGCAACATTCCGATCAGGGTAACTTTGGTATTCCGATCTGATTAGGTGACAGCATTCCGATTGGGTACACTTATTAACATTCCGATCAGGGGTTGGTTATTCGCATTCCGATCGAGAGTAAGTCTATATTCCGATCGTGGTTGATCGGAATATATTCCGATTTGGGAGTTGTTTTTCATATTTTCGTCTTGTTTACTTTTCTAAGTTTACATTTTTATACTTGATTGACTTTACTTTCCGTCACGCTTTATTTTTAGTCATTTAATTATTTTACCTTCCGTCACGTTTTACATATCGCACACTTTCTTTTAATTAGATTTAGACTTTTAATACTTGCCCTTTACTTTAACGACATTTACTTTTACGTTTTGCACATTTAAATTTAAAACCAACCAAAATTATTTGTTTTCACCAAAATAAAACTGAGTCACATAGAAAACTAAGATCAATTCGATTAGACACACATCAACGAACATAATCTTTCTTACTAGAGTAAATCTCAGTTATTAAATGGCGCCGCTGCCGGCTCTTTTCGTTAAGATCAACAGTTTTCTGTGAGAGACACGTTGCTTTTTGGGATCCGTTCACTTGTGAACGTTATTTTTCTTGCAAAATCAAAAATTGATAAAAACCATAAAAATTAAAAATTTCAAAAATCCAAAAAGATTTTATCTTTATTGTGTATATATATTGTCTTTGTGTTTGGTTTTGTTTTCCTTTGCATTTTCAGGTGTATGCGTACTAGATCTTCTAATTATCAAGAGCCCGAGCCTCAAGAAGATTTAGATATGGCAGGTGTTAACAACAATAATCAAATACCGCACCTCAATAATAATAATAATAACAACAATGCTCCCCCACAGCCCGATCTTCGGACCATGGAGGAACTTTGTCAACCAACAATGTTTGGACGAGGAGGACCGATTGCGCCGATGCAAATCAACGCTCCTGAGTTTTCGTTGAAGCACCACATGATTCAGCAAGTTCAAACAAACCCATTTAGAGGATTGCCTGATGATGATGCCAACAAACACCTCGACAAGTTCATTACAATCACCCAGAGCATGAAGTTGGCTGGTGCCACAATGGATGAACTTCGCCTACAACTCTTTCCACATACTTTATTACATCATGCCGAGAAATGGTTTGATCGTCTCCCGAAGAATTCTATTCACACTTGGGATGACATGACTCAACGCTTTCTTTCGCGCTACTTTCCACCATCCATGGTCACAAGCCTTCGCAATCAGATCAGCGGTTTCATGCAAGACCCCGATGAATCTCTTTTCGATGCATGGGAGAGATATAATGTCTTGATCGACCGTTGTCCAAACCACAACATGCTTCCGGTCACCTTGATCGATACTTTCTACAATGGATTGACTTTTCGAGATCGTGATACGATCAATGCAGCCGCCGGTGGCACATTCATGAAAAGGAGACCCGAGGAGTGTAGAGAGTTAATTGAAAACATGACTACTCATCATAAGAACTGGGATTCCTCTGCTTCTTCTAGGAACAACCCGAGAGTCAATGTTTCCTCTACCTCAGCAAACCCTGAGATGACCGAACTCACCCGCATGATGACTGAAATGAGCAAAAGTATTACGCTTCTCGCTTCAAACCAACAACAACAACAAGTTAAAGCAGTTGCTAATCCTTGTGAGACATGCGGCGGTCCTCACTCATACACCGATTGTCCTTCAACACAAGGAAATCCGGAAAATGTGTATGCAGCTTATGGTAATTATTCACCGGAAAATTACCAAGCTAGACAACAAGGGGATAGAAATCTGCTGAGCTACCGTTCTAACAACTACCTTTCACCCGGTTTTTCTCCTCAAAACCAAAACCCCGCCAACAACTACACTAGAAGCAACCAAATCCCACCAAGAGCTTCTAATCCTTATCACCCACCCGCCCAACAAAACCCACCCAGTAATCCGGATGTTGAGGCTATCATGAGAACCCAAGGAGAGCAAATCAAGAACTTGCAGAGCCAAATTATCAATCTTAAAGGAGATATCACAAAGCAAGGAAATGAGATAAGATCCGAGCTTCGAAATGATATTCAATCCTCCTTCAGCAATCAAACCAATGATTTGAAGAATATGCTTGCTAGTTTCTTGCCCGCCGCTCAACCTTCTACTTCAAGTTCTCTACCTTCAAACACCGTCACTAACCCGCGAGCCAATGTGAGTGCTATTACTACTCGTAGTGGAGTCACCATCGTAGGACCACCAATCCCACCACCATCATCTACACCTCCTCCACCACCATTTATCCCTACTCCTCCTACACCTAGTATTAGTGCACCATTACCGTCTCCGCCTCGACGTGATGAAGTTCCCACGAATGACCCTTCAACATCTCAACCTTTACCTACTACACCTGCACCCTCACCACCCAAACCTAATCTCCCTTATCCTTCTCGCTTGGGTAAGAACAAAATGCTAAACAAGGAGGACGCTCAAGTGACTAGCTATATCAAGATGATTTCTCAAATGAACTTCAACATTAGCTTTCTTGAGGCACTTGTCCACATGCCCAAATTTGTTAAAGCATTTAAGGAATTGCTTAACAAGAAGGAGAAGCTGATTGAACTCGCCAACACACGCTTAAATGAAAACTGCTCTGCAGTCCTTCTTAGAGAACTTCCGGAAAAGCTTGGAGATCCCGGTCGTTTTGTGTTGCCTTGCGTGTTCAACAAAACTGAAGAATTTACTGCCCTTGCTGATCTCGGGGCTAGTATTAATTTGATGCCTTTGAGTGTTTGGAAAACACTATCATTGCCCGACCTCACTCCAACAAAGATGACTCTTGAACTTGCAAATCGCACTCTCGCTTACCCTGTTGGTATCGCCGAAGACGTGTTCATTAAAGTTGGCACATTTACTTTCTCGGTCGATTTTGTCGTAGTTGATTATGAAATGGACCCTCGTATTCCTTTAATACTTGGTCGGCCATTCTTGAGAACCGGACGTGCTTTAGTAGATGTGGCCGAAGGTGAGTTAATCTTACGAGTCGGGGATGATGCAAAAGTTTTCAAAATGGGGAAGCTTACTAGTTTAACTTTTGGAGACCGAGAATCAGTGAATATGATTAATGTGCTAGATGACTTTACCGTCTACGAAAATCCTCTATTCGACTCTTGCATCGATAATCCACTTTTTCATGATGATGTGGATGATTCTCTCCCTACTTTGGACGCTTTCCCCATTTATGATTCGTCACCGGTCTTTGACGCTTATGATGATGATGATTCTAGCTCAAATTCGGATGATTTTGATTATACTTCTGCGTATCCCGAGCTGCCCACATTCGATGATTTTGATGAGGCTGATACTCTCTCGAGTGATTCTTCCCATGATGAAGATCCTCCGCCATCACTCGATCCTACTTTGGACGATTATTCATTTGAGGAAGATTTTTCTGAATTTCTCAACACATACTTCCCTCATGAGAGTGATGCTCCTCCTTTGGACTTTGAAGATTATCGTCTTGATCCTACTTTGGATTTGAAGAGCATTTTGTCAAAGGAGAAGAAACCGGTTGACACCAAAATCCGTTGCACGTATGATTTGACACCTCTTTGTCCCACTTCTGAGGACGAGGTTGTGCTTCTTTGCGGATCTTCTTCACACTCGGCTGAGCCGGAGTGCTATTTTCCCCTGAAGGAAAAGGTGTTCGATCCCGGTATTGAAGTCTTTAAGCCATCTCAGTATCCACCTGATGAAATAAAAGGAAAAATCTTTGGAAATCTTGAAGACATGCTTGCACCGCACCATCCTTGCTTCTACTGTGCTCCATCACTGCTTAAGGAAACCTTGCCACTTCTCTTTTGGCTTGCCTTGTTCACCTTAAGCTCTTGCTTATTGATGGATGAAAACTATGTCTTTGATCCTGGTGGATTTGTTTCATGCTACTTCCGTTGATGATCAAGGTCGAGTCAGGCTCACGACTCGGTTAACAAAAATCAAGCGCTTCTTGGGAGGCAACCCATGCATCTATCTTTTCGCTTTCTTTATCATAAGTGTAGGGGGGACCCTTTGGATTGCTATTTCCTCTCCTCACTTCTTAATCAGGGATTCGAGCTTCAATGATCCACTCTTGATGATTCTTGGCGACCCGTGATTCCGTGTTCTACTT
The DNA here is from genome assembly GCA_025667525.1 of Glebionis coronaria. Taxonomy (NCBI): domain Eukaryota; kingdom Viridiplantae; phylum Streptophyta; class Magnoliopsida; order Asterales; family Asteraceae; genus Glebionis; species Glebionis coronaria. Next base: position 590,559,952 of record CM046881.1, on the reverse strand, counting down.
CTTCCCGGTTCTATCCTAAACTCTTTTCGATTCACTATTTTATATTTTCTCAATATTAAAATAGGAATCCCTTTAGTTGTCTTTTCCTTAGCAAGAGTTAAACAACATGCAAAATGTCCTAAGTGTAGGGGAGCTTACTCCCACATGCTTACACATTGAGGACAATGTTTATCTTAAGTGTAGGGGGGACTTCTATCGAAGTTAAGTGGCCTTTTCCTTGTTTTTGTCCTCATTTTAACCGGAAAATCAATTTTTCGACATTTTTCAAAATTTTTGATCTATTTTGGCCTATTAGTTTTTCCCTTTGTATAGTTAATTTCTTCCCTCATTAGAATAAGTGGTTTTAATTTTCAAACGTTGTGAATCTTTTGACTCAATCCGAGTTTACTCTAGCTAGTATCCTTAACGTGTTTAAGTCAAGTTTTGCTAGGCTTTTATATAGGGAGCTATAAAACGCGAAAGTCTTAACTCTCACGGGTTAAGAACAAGAACTTTTCGCAAGTTCCTATAATTGATCCTAGAGAGTCGTTTATCAAGGGAACTTTAAAATGCGATTTCTAAACTTGAAAGAGTCTAAGAATTTGCAAGATCCTATAGGCGACTCGAAAACCCAAAACTTTGATTTAATAGGCTAAGTATCCACGAGTCTCATTACTTGAGATTTTAAACTGTGGAGAACGAGAGATGATAGAGCCAATTATAAGTCCGGTATTCTTTCGTGAATTTATGTGAGTTAATTATAAGCCTATTCTCCCATCGCTTGCTAATAAATTTATCTGCTAATAAATAAGGTTGTACGATTTGAAAAGTTACTTAGCTTCTAGCCCCAGATCGTTTAAAAGTTGCTCGGTAATGACGAGAGTTCATAGCCAAGGCATAACTTATGAAGCGGGGCGCGAAGATTGGCGAGTCCGAAAAGGCCCTAACAAGGCATGAGGGCTATGTTTTGTTGCTAAAGATCCAAAAGTGATGTGAAGAATCATTTATCGAAAATCAATATGAAGGATCGAGACACACGACGTAAAGCAAAACTCCCCAAAAGTCATGGAGAAGTGTATCCGAAAAGACCCTAACAAGGTATGAGGATAAATAGATCCAAGTCATAAAAGGAGGCGGATCGTTGTATATCAAAGTCCAAAATAAAGATTGGAGAAAAATGAAGAAGTCGTGGTCCAAGTATGAATCTCTCAAAACTTCAAGTGAAGAAATTCCAATTATGAAGAGAAGACCATTATTTCATGAACGTCTCTCAAGATTTGAAGTATGAAGTCGCTGCCAAATATCGGCCCGAGAAAGGTCTCAAATCGCGAACCAAGTTATGCCAAGATATGAACTTTCTGATATCCCGAGAAGCAGTTTTAAAAGATTTGGTCCTTTAGCTAACTATTGATTAAATCGTGCACTTTATTTTCAGACTAAATAATTATCGAAATAAGTCAAACAATGCATCTTCGTGATCATTCAAGACAAATAATAAAATATAAGAGATACCCATAGGAATAAGGGAGTCTAAGTGAATAATTGGCCCACATGAGTTCGTGTTAGTCTACTAACTTATAATAACAATGATCTCGTTTTTAAGCTTGGTTTGGAGAAAGTGAAAAGTTGAGGATGATGATTATTCATGACATTTTCAAAACCCAAGGTATGCTTTTAATTTCTTTGCTTTGCATTTTTATAATTTTCTATCTCTTTAATAAAGGCCAATATGGATTGATTATGATGAAAAGTGTAAACATGCTTTGTAACTAATGCATTGCATGAGGACATTGCAATGGTCAAGTGTAGGGGATTTGATAGGTGTGTAAACACCCATCTTTTCTACCACTTAATTACAATAAAAACCGGACCAAAACGTGTATTTTATGTCTTTTGTGTCGGAATTATGCGTGGTTTGTGTTTTTGTTATGTTTTAGGACGAAAAGGTGAAAAGTGGAGAAAACACGGGAATTCACGGGCATTTACGGACTTTTATTGAAGAAAAGGATGAAAGACGATGTCAAGGAGTCAAGAGAGGATAAAGAACGGAAGTCCAAGACCAATTCTGAAGATTTATCGAAGATAAAGTCAAAAGACGGAAGTTTACTTAAAGCCGAGGAACTCAAGTCTTATTTATCGAAGAATTAAAAGACGAGTCCAAAGAAATCCCGAGCCAAAAGTCATCACATTCCAAGATTAACAAAAAGATTAAGAAGGAAGGACTTGATGGTGCAATTAACAAGAAAGGAAGGAGGGAGGAAGCTTCCCCTAACCACTCCCTAATCACCTATATAAACCCCTCTTATTCATTCATTTAGTTCTTGTTGACTAATCGTGACAATTAGTTCTTCCATCTTTATTTTATGCACATTTAATTACTTGCACATTTAATTACTTGTCTTGCACTTTTAATTACCTTTAATTTTCAAGTAAGTGTTTCTTTAATTTCTTGCACCTTTACTTTATCTTGTTGATCTTAATCTTCTTCTACCTTTCTTTGATTTACACGTTTTTAATTCGTTGATTTGTTAAAGATTTGATTTTTATGCTTTTGATTGTTTTAAACTTCTTATTTTCATAGCTTATTTGATTTATTTTCAAGTTTATATAGTTTTTATAAAAGTTATTTTTATATAAAAGTTGTTTTTCTTAAATTTTATCTTTTTAGTGTCTTAAAAGTTTTTAACTTTCAGTTTTATAGCTTAGTTTTACACGGTTTTAGCTAAGTTTTTCGTCTAGTGCTTATTAGGATTATAGCTTATTTACGTAGCTTATTTTTAGTAATCCTTTCTGTATTCCGATTGGTACCAATCCGAAAGGGGATTTACATTCAGATTGGTTCAATCTGAAAAGGGTTTTGGTATTCCTTTCTGTATTCCGATTGGAGTGGTTCGATACATTCCGATCGGGTGCAAAGGAAGTCTTTCCGATCGTGGGTTAGTGATATTCCGATTGGGGAGGCTAGTGGATTCCGATTGGTATTTGGTGACAGCTTTCCGATCAAAGATCTTCTACACATTCCGATTGGTTGCTCTGACACATTATTCCGATCAAGGTAGATAAGCAACATTCCGATCAGGGTAACTTTGGTATTCCGATCTGATTAGGTGACAGCATTCCGATTGGGTACACTTATTAACATTCCGATCAGGGGTTGGTTATTCGCATTCCGATCGAGAGTAAGTCTATATTCCGATCGTGGTTGATCGGAATATATTCCGATTTGGGAGTTGTTTTTCATATTTTCGTCTTGTTTACTTTTCTAAGTTTACATTTTTATACTTGATTGACTTTACTTTCCGTCACGCTTTATTTTTAGTCATTTAATTATTTTACCTTCCGTCACGTTTTACATATCGCACACTTTCTTTTAATTAGATTTAGACTTTTAATACTTGCCCTTTACTTTAACGACATTTACTTTTACGTTTTGCACATTTAAATTTAAAACCAACCAAAATTATTTGTTTTCACCAAAATAAAACTGAGTCACATAGAAAACTAAGATCAATTCGATTAGACACACATCAACGAACATAATCTTTCTTACTAGAGTAAATCTCAGTTATTAGAGGTAAACACACTTCTACACACACATATTCTCTACACATTTCTCTCATTGTTTGTTATAGCTTCAAGGTTGTAAACCCTATCACTATTTAGAGTGATCGTATTAATATATTGAGGCTTTAACGTTTGGTTATTTCTATTGTTCTTCTTATATAAAGATTGGTTTCCGCACAGTCTTTGTATCGTGATCAAGGTTTCAAAGATCCTTCAAGAAGTGAACCCAACAATAAGCATTTACACATTCAAATGTTGCAAATTGAATGGCGTGTTCATCATTAATTAGACAAGCAATAAGACATCTATAAAGCACACTCCCAGGTCCTAATAGAAGATTAAAGAAAACGAGCAGAAATAACACTATCCATAGGATAATAGAAATCACATTAAACTTGATAGTACCAAAGTCACTAACCTTGCGACAAAGCACATATTGAAGACGATCAGTTAAAAACATTAATTAAGTGATAAAAAAACAAAATAGATTAAACTGATTTTTCAACACCTTAGCTAAAAAATCGGCCGCTTTATCCTTAGGTAACATGTTCTATGTAAATCCACACTTTAAAATGTAGTCTTCGTCATTTTGATCAACTATCTTCAGAATAATATGTGAATCTGCGTGATCAAGCAAAAGTAGCGATTCCTTGTTAAAGCCCATGAAGAATGATCCATATTTTTCGGAAATCCCAAGGTTCTTAAGTTGTTGTGAGGAGGGGTCGTAAAGATCAAGTGTGGTAAACATTCTATCCCGCTTTAGAGTTATAAATATAGGTTCACCACCCTTCCTAAACCCCAATATCAATATTTTATGTACTCCTGTGGCAATTGTGAATAGTTCTCTAAAAGACGAATCATGCTCCATAACCCATACACCGCAACATACTGCTCCTTCTACGATAATATCCCCATATACGAAAAGACACTCCCTTAGCTTAGAAACGGAGAAATTTATTGACAACTTCTTTGATAAGGCATCAGGCAGGTCTACAACTTCAAATCCCTTCGTAATCAAATCAAATGACACAACCATATGTTTTATGGTAGTTTCACCTTCATCAGTATGCATTTTTTCCCAAGCGCCCCAATAAATAAACTCATTTATAACAACGTGAGTTGAAAAATGCGTATTAAGTTTAACTGATTCACGGAGCATTTTACCACATGGAATCACATTCCGAACACCCGGACTCAATGTAAAAACTTCAATACGCCAAGGATTGCCAATTCCACAAAAAATCTTAACAACAATAGGATCACCAGTAACGGGACAAACCCCGAAAGCATAATCATACTTATTTTAGAATGACGGCCAAAACTAGGGACAACAATACCAAACGCCTTTTGAATCGAAGGGTTCCAAATAACAACCATCCATTTCTCATAACCTCTATGAAAACCGTACAAACACAGTAATCCATGACACGCGCCAACAACATACAAAACACTATATTGGCTAAGCAAAGGGGACACACGAGATGCAACAAACTTAGACTCTTGTTCGCGTAACTTAAAAGTTTCGATATCATCGTCTACTAAACAAATGTAACTTAACTCATTGGAAAAACCAGGAGATAAAGCTAGCATACGAGTATGCGGCTGCGTATCGCGGGTGTCGTACCCTTTGATAAACTCATGGCTATCAATAAAAGCCTTCCAAGGCTTCGAAACTGATCTGAATTGGATCAGCGACTTTACATCAGAAACCTTTTTGATGATTTCCAATTGGATTTCAAAAGGAATATTGTCCGACATTTTTGAATTAGGGTTTATGGTAACTTTTGATATAGGTCGAATTACAGAAAATTGAAAAGAGGGTTTTGGAGAGGAGGTGAATTTGGATCTGGGTTTTCAAGGGCGGAGTATGCCATCGTGATACGCCGGAGATGTGGCGATTGTACGATGATGTCTTTGTACAGTGGTGGCTGTTGTTTGGTTTTCTTTCGACTTTATTTATTTCTTTAAGGTAATGAATGATATGGGCCAATTAAAACATATTGGACAATTTTGTAAAACTTGGACATGGGCCTAGTACGATATTGGCCTAGTATAATATGGGCCAGTTAAATGGTCTGCATTTTGACTAAAATATAGTTTGAACATTTTGGTTACGCTTTCAAACTATCTTAGCCAAAGTTATAACCAAACCAAAAATCCAATATTAGCTCAGTTTTGACATACCAAAATAATTAGGGAAAAGGTCATATATGCTTAATTTACTTTCGAAAAAGACTCATTCTACATACCGTACTTTTTTATTGTTATTATTCTTATTCAACTCTTATTTTCTTTTTATTATACATGCATACCTTATGCTTGTGTCGTAAGGTCTTCTAATGCACATGTCGTAAGGTCTTCTAAAGCACGTGTTGTAAGGTCTTCTAAAGCACGTTTCAGTTCTGTCTTGGCCCTCTTAACAGATTGCTCAGGGCCTCCCTCAATTAACAGATACAATTTTCTCTCTAGGGGTGCTCGAATCCTACCAGTACCACGTGGAACGTATTGAACCCTAGTGGTGATGGCAGCCACACATCACTCAGAAATAGGACCCAATGTTTCTTATGTGTTATCTTCCACCTAGCATTTTGAGGAAAATCGTTGATATTCGGCCACCTTGCCAAATTGTGCTGCAATTTCATTGCAACAGCCAAGGCTGCAGCCCTAGCAGCCCCACCATTGCCGGGTATGACACCAGGGATAGCAAGAACTCCTGGCAGAGACACGACACTCCACTAGTGGATGGTTGTTGACTAGCAGCAGCAAGCGTAGCAGCTTGAGCAGTAACAGTTTGCTGCGAAATATATGGCCTCCGGCTTTTTGAACTGTCAAATCTATTTTGTACAATAATTTATAACCTTAACTTTTATATCAAATCTTAAACAATCACTTTTTAAAAAAAACCCATAATCTTTCTTTTCTACTTTACTTTCAACCCCATGCAATGTCCTAATCATTGATATAAACTAAACGATTTTCAATATGTACCATCATTTTTACTTTAAAACAAATCTCAGCCACAAAACTGAGTTGATTGTTGTTCTTTTTTACATATTTTATTTAGAAAATATATTGTTTATTCTAATTTTAATGAATGTATATAATATAAATATTTCTAAAATAATAATAAATTTTCTCTCTTATTAATAACTATCAAATTCTTCCCAAACAACTTTCAAATCTAAAACCACTATAAACCAAACCGGCCCTTAACAGTATCTAAAATAATGATTGTAGATGGGTGGGAATCGGGTCGGGTTAGTCGGGTTCGGGTCAAATTCGAGTTGAGGGTAAAAATAATTTACTCAAACCCGACCCGAGTTCAACTCGAGTTAGTCGGATTCGGGTCTTTTTGGGTCGGGTTTATTCGAGTTCGGGTCAACCCGAATATAAGTAAAATATTAAAAAAAAAATTCCATTTTTTTAAATAGAAAATAAATAAAATATATTAGAAAAAAAATCGAAAATTCTTATTCGGGTCAATCGGGTTGACCAGAACCCGAATTAGATTAATATATTTACCCGATGTCCGACCCGATTTCGAGTTCACGTTGACCCGATTAACTCGAATTCAAATTCTAACCCGACCCAAATATACTCGGGTCGGGTCGGATTTATTAACACCCCTAATTGTAAGGGTGATAACTTATAGATTTAGGAACATCGATGCATGTACTTCGAGTTAAAGACAAACCGTGTTAATTTATTTAAACCAATTTTTTCTTTAAGTATTTAAGGTGCGTTTGATATCTGGTTTATATCACTTTAGGTTGAAATAATTAATTTAAAAAATGTTTGGTTATTAATTTAGGTTTTTTTATAACTATTTTTTTAAAGAATTTGTAGCTTTTTATAGCTCCCACATGTCTTTAATCTATATACTTCCATATTTATTTTAAACTTAAATTCACATTACAATTTTATTAAACAAAATATTTTAAATCTAATAGTAATTATTTATTCCATAAACCAAATAAAAAACCTAAACCCAACTTTAAATCCAAACCTAATCTTAATCCTAAACCGGCCTAGAAACCAAACGGACCAAGTTAGTCATATACAGTAAATAACTACATTTAAAATAAAAAATAAATAAATAAAAAAACACAGTATACACCTACCTGATACTTAAAAACAAATATAAGAAATTATCCCCAATTTTCAAATCATCACAGAACAGGTACAATCTCTAACTTATTTATGATGCTTATGCAATTCAGATGTCATTTTTACTTTTTTTTAATCCAGATTTTTATTTTAATTGATATTTTATTTTTAACAGTAGACTGATTGTTCGACGAAATGTCTCACTTGTTTCATGTGTTTTTTTCGCTCAAAATGTATTGTGTTGTATATGTGTAGAGTGTTTGACAAATTGTCTCACTAGTTTCATCTAGTTTTTCGCTTGAAATGCATTCAGCTGTGTTTGTGTAGATTGTAGACCAAGTGTCCGACGAATTGTCTCACTAGTGCTAGACCAAATGTGTGACTAACTGTTTGTTTTTTGGCCAAATCATAGGTAGCTAACTACTAGTACCGATATACTCACACGATTTGCACTATGTAGCGCATATGACTTGTGAGTCGTTGATTAGTTTATGAATCAGTTTGTGTAACTGCGTGTTGATGTAAACGAATTTAACGTCACTAAAAACTGTTAATTCACTCTTTGCTTAATTGACAATCCATGTGGTGTATTTAACTTAAGATAGATTCGCTTAATTTTGACAATCAAAGTTTTAATTGGATTATTGTTTGGATATCAACATAATGTATTCTAATGAAGTATAAAATATACAAACAGAAGCATCAAGTGCTTTATTTGCTCTATTTTATTATTCTTGCCTCTTTAGTTATCAGTATGGCTTTAGCTCTTTGCTATCAAGATGGCATGCACTTTTTCCCGGTGCATGCCATGTTTCAGCGTCTTTGGCACTAAATACAACCTGGCCAACAGCTGCACCAGGAGATGCTGGCAAACATGCTGCCACCCAGGGACGGAGCCAGTGGGGGGGTTGGAGGGTGCTCGCCCCCCCCTAACAATGGCGGACGTCTATATGATAAGGTGATTTCCTGGAACAATTTTAGAGATCGGACCCTTTTCAATGGTGGTTTTAGCTTTTAAGCATGGAAGTGCATATGAGGAAGATGAACCTGAGATCTATATTTATTATTTTTAATGATTAGTGTTGTACTTTTGTTAAAAAGTACAATTTAACCCCTCTAGTTGTTAGTTTATCATTTTCACTTTTTTAGCAAGAAAACTAGTACTGTATTTGAACCTCTTTTATTTGTGTGTTACTACGGAAAATTTTTTCGAGCCCCCCCTAAAGGAAATTCCTAGCTCCGTCTCTGCTGCCACCACTTGGTTTTTGTAGGCAGATGCATCCTCAAACTAGACCACAAAATTATAATCAGTAATAAATGATCAAATTAACTCGGATGGTTTTTATATAAGAATACCCGTCTTGACCCGCTACGCAACCACCTGGCCACTTAACCATCTATATTGTCACCACTAAGCACAAGTAGTATACAATACCTCTGGATGAAGAAGCTGATCGTTTTCTGTAATAATTAGCCCTTTATAGAAGATCTAGAAAGTATCTGACTCATTGAGATCCAATTCTTAACATAATTCAAAAACTCACTCCATTCTCTCATATTAATTGGTCATCACATTTAGGTTAAGGTCAAAAGTGCACGTTGTGCGCCCTGTAAGAACAAAATCTATAATGCACCAGAGTCACAAAATCAGGAATTTTCACACCTCCACTTCTAAACCGTCATCAAGACTAGGTCACTGTAGTATCTGAATATCTTTCACAAAGGCTAACAACACTCTTGACCTGTTTTGGTTGCTTAAAAAGTCATATTCTTAAAGGAAGGGTATGTAGCTTCTTGAGAATTCTACACTATATCTGCTGTATCTGTATAGCAGTATAGAGGTACTTCGTTTGACACCCAAACAGATCAACGTCCTCTAGAATTAAGAAACTAATGCTGAGGCTCCAGTCACTTCTTATATACATGTGTCTTATCAGAGAGTCCATGTATAAAGGTACTTCTAGACTTAATGCAGGATAGAGGCCGTGCCACCTTTACTAAATCAACTAGGACTGTCAATGTAGTGATGCTAGGCTAAATGTCAAAGCATGATTAGTTGCTTTATAGTAGTATGAGGGTAACTATTAACTGCTATTCATTCAACTAAAGACACAAAAAGTGATAGTTGCTACAAATTTGTGACTCATTGAGTGATTATAAGGTTCCTAACAAAGACAAAAAGATAGGAGGTGAATAAAGGAAGAAATCAAGCAACCGATATAGTATTCAACAGTTCAAGATTTCAAACTGAGTTAAATATGTTATTATAGTTAATTTATTAAGATATGTATTTTAATGAAAGATACTTAAAAACCAAAGAAAAAAACTTAAAACTACAAGTTTTACTAAAAGATATGTATTTTATGAAGTCATACAGTTCATGGATTTCAGATTAGAATTTTTATAAATTTTCTAATCAACACAAATATTCGATACACAGTCAAACTACCAAACTGGACAGAAACTGAAGCAGAAGTAGCTGCTGCTGCTAAGAATGCAGGGCAACCCAAGCTTCCGATCACGTATGTTAACTACAGCCCCCTTTAACCTGGTTATCTGGTAAATATTCCTGTACTTGTTGGCCCCTGGACTCTCCCAGGAATCAAAAACTCATTTTAACCCGGTTATCTTGTGAATATTCCTGTACATTAACCCGGGTATCTGGTGAATATTCCTGTACTTATATAAGCCGAAACAAACACCCCCTAAATAAGATGTGCACCATCACTATAGAGCTAAAGATATCATGTTCAACTCATTTTACTTGTTCCCCTTTTGATTAATTTTGTAGAATTTGATAATGTGCTATTTTATTATGTAATTCACGTTGCCTTTAAGACGGTTGAAGTTACCAGTATCTGAGAACAGTTGATATAATTTATGTTTCCATGTTTAGTTCTGAGTTCTTTTTTCGATGCACGATTGGTAAAACGCTCATCTCAATAAAGAGGGTTTATCGGTTTACATTTCACTGTGATATAGATTCATTATCAGTGTTCCTAACATATCCATGTACACGTGACAGGTGAGGTGGCAAGGAAACTGAGAGTTATGGAACCACTTGGAGAGGATGAGATCTTCTCCATTTTTGAACGAATTCCCAACCATGAAGACAAAAAATCGTTTTCTAAAGTTTGTAAGAAATTCTTAAAGGTTGCATGTTTTCATATGCGGTTTCTACACAATAAGTCTCCTGATCTACTATACATTATGCTAACTTCGTCCCCGAAATTGTCTTGGTTTGAATGTCATGTACCACTTTCGAACAATCACATGAAACAAATAGCCGAGTCATACCCTAGTATTCAGCACCTAGATCTTTCTTTAAGGCAATCCCTTGATCATGAGGTGGGTAAGTTGGATTTTGATGATGTTGGCTTGTGTGCAATAGCGAATGCTTGCACTCATTTGGATCATGTGAATCTAAGTGGGAGGTTGCTTTTTAGGGAAATAGGAATTGGTTCCCTTGTAAGATCATGCAAAAATTTAAGAAGTTTAGTTTTACGAAACTGTGTAAATGTCACTGACAAATCATTGAAATTTATTCGAGAAGCAACTTGTTTAAAATATTTATCTTTGCGAGGTTGTTATTTGATTAGTGATTTGGGTTTGGAGTATTTGGCGAATGAGGATTTGAGGTATTGTTTGGAGACACTATACCTAAGTAAATGTGATAGGATTACCGATAATGGGGTTATCCACTTGAAGAAATTGATTAGTCTAAGAGACCTGGATTTGTCTAACTGTGGGGCTTATATCACAGACTCTGGGGTTGTGGCCATATGTGAGCTCCCAAATCTTAAGGCATTGCATTTAGATTTCCTGATCAGTATAACAGACATTTCATTGCGTGAAATTGGTAGCAAGTGTTTGAAGATATTGGAGTTAAGTTTGGAGGGTTGCGAGAAAATTACTAATTCTGGTTTACAAGCTTTTTCTGGTCATCAAACATTATCTAGACTTAGATTAGTCTCGTGTTACAAACTCTCTCTAGAAGATGTCAAGCCAATTGTTATGTCCTGCCGATATTTGAGGAGTCTTCAGCTCAGTAGGTGTATGAAGAAGCCGATGCCAGAGGCACGTTCTGAAGTCATTTATACTAATACCCATGACTGTCGAGTATACTGGAAATAACCTCTTCGTTAGTACCAGTTTATTTGGGATTTTTGTATGTTCTTGCTAAACTTGTGAGCACTCACAGGTTAGTTATGCTGGTCTTTGATTTTGCTTATATGACATTGTTTCAATTTATGTTGTAATTATGTTCATCTTATATTTCGTTCGGCTAAGATGATAAGTAGGCACATGCTCTGATTTTTTATAATCTGGTAGTGTCATTTATGAATCATTAGTGTCTTTTATGAATCATTAGTGATTTCCTTAATACCTGCTATAGGCTTTTGTATCACCATTAAACAGCTTATTTTGATCGTCTGTCACGGAATCAGGTGGGGTATCGTAATGTCTCAAGATACCTAATGGATATTTGCAATCTGGTGTTAATTCTTGTAAAAAGCTTTCGTAAATGCACATACTCCAAAAAATTTGGCTTTTGATGTTTTTTTTTACTTTTTATTGATGCAATTGGTCACTCTCTGTCTTGTTTATGTCTGGGTTGACAATCAATATGATATTTTTGAATGTCAAAGCTTAACAGCGCCAGAGTTACCACTATACCCGGCGTCACAAGGCAAAGTCGTGATTTGTGGTGACATAGCTGAAAGAAGCGAGTATATCATGTTTCTAGTTGCAGATTAAGAAAAGTACAAAACATTGAAATTTTTCATAACTTAGCAAAGTACACTCATAAGACAAATATTTTTGGAAATAGTTGTGTAGTTGCAATTAGGGGTGTGTTGGTCATGTTTAGATCAAAGCTATTAGAAAACATACCCGTCGAGTTCACATCAAAGACGGACAAGGCTATATAGTAACAAACCCGAACTTGACCCTAATTGAATTCACGTTAGAAAGGTTCGAGTCAATTTGGGTCAGATCACTAGTTTAAAGAGACAGATCTGGTCATCCCAGGTACTGGTCAATCCAGGTACGTGTCGACCCTGGTCTGGGTCAACAAGATACCGGGTTAACAGGAGACTGGGTCAACAGGGGTCCGGCTCAATCGGGGTCGGATCAATCTGGGTCCAGGTCAATCCGGGTCCGGGTCAATCCGGGTCCAGGTTCTTGGTAGCTATACCTGCAATGTATAGAAATATTGAGACAATCATGAATGATTAATTAGCTAAGAAAACCCATCAAATATGTGATTTGTTTTAATGATATGTTCACTGCTGTTGTACTTCTTGATGAACATCTTATGAGTAAGGATGCTCGCAGCTTTAGACAAGTTCTTAAACTCACGGAGTCCCACTCTTCATAACTCTCAAAGTAAATAGGCTCCTTCCCGCTACCACATAATATCAGTATTTAGTATCATGAGTTTGTAGGCTTGTTTCCTCCCCTGATTTAATCTTGCCTCTGAATGTTCTATGGCTCTTCAAACGGGTTAAACCTTAAAGCAGAGTTCAAAATCAAATCTGTTGGGACATCAGAATATTGATTGTATTTTCTACGATTTATCCACTTGCAGAAATTCATTGGTCTAAGACACCTGGATTTGACTAACTATAGGGTTGTGGTTTATTTGGTCTTCAACGCGTATTTGAACTCTTGTTATAAATTTTCATGGGAAGATGTCAAGTCAATTGCTTTGATCGACCTGCCCAAATTTGAGGTGTCTTGGTCTAAGTAGGCGAATAAAGAAATCGGTGCCAAAGGTAGATTATAAAGAGGTGAATATCAATAACCATCTCTGTCAAATAAAATCGAAATGACCTTTTATATGTTTGCTGTTAAACTTGTAAGCACTTATTACAGGTTAGTTAACTTGGTCCATGATTTTGCTTGTTATTGACATCCTTTCTCTTTACTTTGAAATTTGAATATGGAATGAAAATGAAGCACACTCACCCTCATCAGTAAAAAATATGTTACCGTACACACATCCTATCAATTCCTATTGCGTTCGTTGCCGTTGTTTGAGTGTTCTTCAGATCTTAATTGATCTCTAAAGCGCTCGTTACAGGAAATCAAATAAGATTGTTAATAGATGTGCCCAGCCTTACCGATGGATTTGATAAATTTATGTCTTGGTTCTGTTCATGTTGATGGTTACCTTAACAGCGCCACACTTACTACTATGTCCCGCATGGCTGTGTGGAACACCAGGAGCCTTTCCAAAGTGCCTATTTGTCACACAAAAGTTCTTTGGACCTCTGAGAAGAACCTGCACTAAGTTGAGTTGAATATTGAACCATTTTGCATATTGTGTTTTGGCCACGGGGAGCTTGGAGGACAAGCTGGTCAAAAGTCAAACATTCTCTACCAGTTTTCTCATTTCTGGCCCTAGCAGTCTCAGTGAACCTCAAAGGAGTGACCTTCATACATGGGATTTCCTCCACTCTGACATCATCAGAAACAAAAGACATTTCCAATCACAAATCGAAAAACATGTACCTGTAAGGTGCAAACAGAATCTGTTGCAGAAAATATGGCTTCAAGTGTTTCTCCAATCAAAAGAAAAAAAGATAGTTCAAATAACATATCAAAAAACAATATATTCCAAGTAAAACAACTGCAGTGTCATTTGAATAACATAAGCTAGACCATTTGGGGGTCGGGGGGGGGGGGAGATGGTATTTTACTACATCCCATCAGTATGTTGCCCGAGACCACCAGAGACCCGAGTGGCTGAGCGTATTGTGATTGAATAAAGTTCATCTAAGGGGAGATGGTATTTTACAATAAAGCGCTTACATCAGATCCAGAAACGTGATCTCAGCAACTTGAATAATGAACGAAATGGAAGAGAATAACATCCTTCCTGATCACGTCAAGTTTCACACGATGTTCTCGGGATTAATAAGTTCAAGCGGAATTTACGGTGTTTTACCCCATTATCACGACATGATCGGTAAAAACTATGTCACGAAAACACCGACTGTAGTAAAGTAAATGAAACTTTCTGGGAAAAACCATGAATTTAACAACGCTTTGGGTTTATGGAGGTATTTAGATAAAAGAGGTTATTGTCCGCATAGTCATGGTGTCGATGTTCTATAAAGAACTGCTAGCTATAGAAAAACGGAACCGAGCCACTGGCTGAGGTAAACACTGTAAAAAGGTTTTACTACATCCCATCAGTATGTTGCGCGAGACCACCAGAGACCCGAGTGGCTGAGCGTATTGTGATTGAATAAAGTTCATCTAAGGGGTTTCGATTTAGTTTATATAGAATTGATTTATTTTCTTATCGGTGTTTGAGATTTGCTAATCGAAGCTGCTTATCTGAGTATACGAGGTTGATATACGCAGTTTTTGAAGCTCTTGTGGTTATATCTGGTTTAGGTTGGTTTAACATAGACTTGAAGTTCACCTGGGTCGCGCGACTCTGGGCTATCCAAAAAGGGTAGTCACCCTGGGATTAGTCGGGTCGCAATCTTCCCATTAAAACATGAACATGAACATGAACAAAGAAAGAAAAGTGGTTCTGGTAACGCTCTTGCTGGCTCGTGGCTACTTTAATATTTTCATGAATTTATATTCCTTGGTAATGTATAGAATTTTATGTTTAATATGTTAGTTATGATACAGTTTTGAAACCTTTATTATTACTTTATAATGAATAGAAAACTGCTTATTGTAGCAAACTATTAAAGTATTGAAATAAACCTGAACTGCGCATCAGCCTAATTTGTAATTTACTAACAAATGTAAAATTTAACAATATTAAAAAACATTTGTATTCCTACTCCCAATTAAAATGATTCTTTCATAAAAAAGTAATCCAATGAGTTATTGCGTATATGGGACTATTAAACAAAAATTATGTTGATTATCTCATAAACAAACCACATCATTCTCTATCCGCCCTCTTGTTACTATCCAAGTGTCTAGTGTCTACAGCTAACCAGTTTTGGAGTTATGAGTGGTGAAGGAAGATGGTTTGTGTGACAGAGCGTATGGGTTCATAGCTTTATGGCTCGTTAAGCTCTTACTTTATCGTGGCTACACTGTTCATGCTACTGGATGTTGCCTCGCTTAGTCTCTCACTTTATATTGAATTAACATGTTTCTTGGTGTTGGCTTATAGTGTTATATGCAGTGAAGTTCTTTTCAAAATACTGTAGAAGTTAAAGAGCAGCTACTTGGACCTTAAAAGTCAACGTTACTCCTTTTTACTTGGATGTATAATAAAGGTATACTCACTATGTAAGCTGTATTGTCTACTGATTTGAGTCAGCTGATATGTTGCAGATGATCCAAAAAAGACAACATTTACTTGCTCTTGATGGAGCTAAGGAAAGGCTGTCTTTATTTGAAACTAACTTGATGGATGAAGGTTGCGAATGCGTCTTTCCATTAGCATCTCCTGTTTTGTTTAAAGTTTCTGATCCACAGGTTTAGTTTTGTATTGATGCATCCTCTTTTAAGATATTTATTGATCAGTGATGTATATCTAGAAACAACTTTTGGACAATTCACATAAACAAGAAATAAAAGGGGAAAGCAGGTTTTGATCCCGGTTGCCACTTCTTTTTGGTTTTCAAGAATTTTCTAGCGGGAAGAGTTTATTTGAGGCACTCGAGCCTGGAGGTATAGCTATTTTGATATAGTATTTGCAAATTTTCGATAGTACGTCCACTCTAATTAAGCAGAATTTTATCACAGGATTATAGCTGTACATTTGTATGATGTTACACTCGGTGGAGAGATTATGTTCAAATGTGACTAGGGATTAATTTGTGCATACTCAACCCATGCGGTCGCCAAATATATTTACTACTGCATATATAACTTCTAAAGAATTTTGTCCCACATCGGTTAGGAAGGTGATATATTAGAGATGATGTTACCTATAAATAGGGAATGATGCTAATGGAATAACCACTTACCTGGACAGGGTCAATGAACAATCAAGAAGGTTCATGGCCTAGGTTGGTGAGCACATTGCACTTTGGTGCGGTGCTGCCTAAGGTCAGCCCAAGTGGTTCAAACTGACTAAACATTTTCTTACGAATATCTATCCAGATCATCTACACTTGACAAGTAAGTTCTAGTGGACTTCCTGAAAATTTGATATGTAGCATGCTCTAAGTTTTCTTTCGAAAACAGATAATCATTTTCAGTCATGACAATAGAGGTTTTATAATCTTTATTATTACAAGGTATTTAACTGTTAAAATTTTTCAATCCATACATTATATAAGGCTTGATCTCAAGTAAAGCTTTTGATGTTCTTAGTCTGTCAACATTGCACCCTAAATTAACAAAAGCAGTTTGTGGGGATAGCTTGCTATACATTTGGTTCAATTGATCATGTCAATTTATACAGATTATATACAATAAGTGATATAGGAATATAAATTATCTCTTTTATGTAAGGGGTAAACGATGATCGAGTTACAGTATTACTTATGAGAGTTTATGCGAAATGATATTGTTATCGTCTCAAGAAAGTTTGATCGAGTGAATGGGGTGATGCAGCGGTGCTCTTCGAGAGTGTCCGCCAGGAGGTGCGAACCCATTTGGTGCGAACACCAAACGACAAACTCTCTGCTGTCGTTAATCCTGCTATTCCCACGGACACAAGAGCTCAAAGTTGCACCTAGCGCTTTGCCCTTCAACAATTTTTATGGCCCCCACTTGGGTGATATGCCCACACTACTGGACTCGGCAACCAGAAAGGCCAGAACAGGTCTTTTAAACATTACTCGGCAACCAAAAAGGCCAGTCGAGCATGCTACATATCCACTTTGGAGGAAAACTGCTAGGATTTACACCAGCTGCAAGAAGCCTCCAATTTCCACATGTATCACCCAGACCCAATCTTGATTGACTACTGGAAGTACTGTCGACACAACTACATCAGATGCAAGCCCCTAATCTGCTCGTATTGACCCAGAACTAACGGAGGCTTGTCCATAACTTCACCCTGGTAGTTAAACTAATATCCTTAGTACTTGATTGAATTCAACATCATGCAGGAAACTTTAACATGCTTATTTGAAAACATAATGGTTGATGGCTAACAACAGTTTAGTCACCTATGTAATTATTCAATAACACCAACGCCTAGTTCAGTGGAACCTTTATCATTCTAAGTTCAATAGAACCTTTGATCATTCGAACAACAGGTTTGTATCCTTTTACTGGAAAACAAATTGTTAAATTAATAATGCAAATGCTTGACGATGCGTATGGAGTTATGGTTTCCAATTTACTCCCAGTTCCTAACCGCTTGGAAGTGATATATTTGCCTCCTAGTCCTAGTTCCAATCAAGTCATATGTCCTGATTGATTCAGGGCCATTGATGTGCACCTCAAATGGAAATCAAAACATCTTGAACAAATTAACTGGTTCTAAGTAATGTTTATGCAGAGATTTTGTATAGTTGTTAGTTGGCCCGAACCTTGTAACTTGTAAGAATGACAAGCGAAGATGTTTGCTTAAAGAGAATTGCAGGTTTGGGTGATAAGGAGACCAGATTTTCTTATGTCCCACATCGCCCAAAAAAGTAATATCAAGAAGATGGGTGGCCTATAAAAACAACAGACCAAGATGAGAATAAGCATACCTTTCTCGGCCTTTTGGCTAAGATCAAGTTATCTGATATGTGAGTCATTGGCTCATGTGATATTAATCTTATTTTTGAAGGGTGGAAGACCCAATGAAGTAGCTTTGCTATACGTGTTTCCACATAAATCGTGAAGTCATTTAAGTGATCTATGGCTAGGGCTTATTACATTTGTTCAGTGTTCTTGAACCAACACAATTGTTGATCTGTTAAATGCACACCAAAACAGACATCTTATTCTCTTACGATTATGATTTATGAATATGCCAATTTTAGTGGAAACAAAAAAACTAAACGCCGCTGCCGGGGATCGAACCCGGGTCACCCGCGTGACAGGCGGGAATACTTACCACTATACTACAACGACTTATTGATTCTCTTTGACGTAATAATAAGCTCTCTATCACATCGTTAAATAATTAAAGGTAACATGTTCTTATTCAAACATTAATTATATATCCGTTCAAATAAAAAAAAACCTTAGTTACATATGCTACAAAATACATATTGTTAATTTTACAACGTGCTATTGTAAATACAACAATTGTTGTGTTTAAAAACAAAAAAGAAGTGTCCGTTACCGCATCATCTTATCTCCCAGTGAATTGGTTAGAGCCATTTTTCAAAGACCAAATCGCTTTTGTTAGGCTCAACCACTACCCGACATGCCTAGCTCCTAATTTAGCAATTGGTGCTAGTCGGGGCTGAGCATCGGGTTAAAACCAGCCCGAACCGAAAAATAATTTTGTAAAAACATGAACCTTCAAGGATCAAACCGAAGTGACTCTTATGCCGATCCCCTCGGTTCAGTTCAGTTTAGGGGGTTCAGGTGCGCTTTGCTTTTTCGATTTTGGCTAGAACTGAGCCGAATCAAAACCGAAAATCATAAATATCTAGACCCAAGATTTACCATAATCGTCTTCAATAACTGAATTTTTTTTTCATGATATAAGACCAATATTAACCATATTTTAATCAAAGCCCAATGTTGTTAATATTAAACATCATTATTATACAGTCAAGCTTATATGCTCAACAAAAATCCAACATATCACACTTCTTGTCATAAAAACACGAATGACTTATAGCTCGTTTACTGCCGGATCACACGCTAGGCACCATCCAAGTGTCTCTAAGTAGCATTGCTACTGTCATGGGTCCTACACCCCCTGGAACGGGCATAAAGAAATTGGCCGCTTTACAAGCCTGTATCCGGATTTTTTAGTATGATCATCTACTGTAATTGTACCTACGTTAGTAACTTGCAGCACCAGGTCTAAACCAACTACCCTTTTTCTGAGAGAAAGATTCGGCACATACAAAAATATTAGACAGAAACAAGAGTCCGATAAAAGTCTTTGGTCTTAATTTACGAAATGTCAATTCTGCAAATCAATAGCAAGTACATCATCGTTAAGCATCAAAAGTCTGAGTATCTAACCATCCAAACATTCAGGAACTTATGTGCAAACTTATCGTCCAAAGGGGTTTTCAGCACTTGCATATCATTTTATTCAGTCACATTTGAAATGATAATTATCCATAGAAAGTGCGAAAATTTGGGTAAAAACAATTCAGGTCGACCCAACTAATTGGCATGTTCGACCCATATCACAATGTCTGTCTCAGTCTGACCCTTGGGTCTGTTCGGGTATCGTCTGATTTTGATTATCTCTTAGTTTGCACAAAAAAAAAGATTTATGTTTGAACTTTTCTCTACTTACATACTACGGTAGGATCACTAGTAACGGGACAAACCCCGAACCCATAAGAGTGATCGCCATAACTAGGGACAACAATACCAAAGGCTTTCTGAATCGAAGGGTTCCAAATAACAACCATCCCTTTCTTATAACCTCTATGAAAACCGTACAAAAACAGTAATCCATGACACGCGCCAACAACGGAGGAAACACAATATTGGTTAAGCAAAAGGGACACAAGAGATGCAGCAAACTTAGACTCTAGTTCGCGTACCTTAAAAGTTTCCATATCATCGTCTACTAAACAAATGTACCTTAAATAATTGGAAGAACCCGAAGATAAAGCTAGCATACGAGTACGTGGGAGCGTATCGCGGGCCCCGTACCCTTTGATAAACTCATGGCTGTCAATAAAAGCCTTCCAAGGCTTCGAAACTGATCTGAATTGGATCAGTGACTTGACATCAGAAACCTTTTTGATGAATTCCAATTGGATTTCAAAAGGAATGTTGTCAGACATATTTGAATTAGGGTTTATGATAACTTTTGAAATAGGTTGAATTAGTGAAAATTAAAAAGTGGGTTTTGGAGAGGAGGTGATTTTGGATCTCGGTTTTCAAGGGCGAAGTGTGCCGTCGTGATATGGCGGAGATGTGGTGGTTGTACGGTGATGTCTGAGTTCAATGGTGGCTCTTTAAGGTAATGAAGGAGCCGTGTGTGTTTTATTTGTTTTAACTAATACTGTATAAAATAATTTTTTATTTTGTGTTTTATTTTAAAATTTATTGGCAAAATATAATAAACTTCAAAATTTAAGGGTGCGTTTAGTTGGAAAACATTTTCCATCATTTTCTATTTTCTGTTTTGTAGAAAAAGAAAAGGGATTTCATTTTCCACAAAACAGTTAAAAATTTGGAAAACGCGTTTAGTTGAAGAAATATGTGTTTTTGTTTTCCATTTTCCAAAACTAGAAAACATGCTCAAGTGTGGTGTTTTCTATCTCCATTCTCTATACATTTTTGTAATATATTAAAAGACATTTTCAAAACATGAAAACATAGGGGTGTCGAAAAAGTCGACCCGAACCTGACCCGAACCCGACTTGACCCGATCCCCACCCGTGCATGTATCATAATCTAACCAAATAAATGATAAAAAAAACTAAAAATGTTTTATACGAGAAAGTAGAAAAAATAAAAAAAGAGTAAAATTTAACGTTCACGAACATGAAAAAAAACATTCAAACGAATACGATTCAACACAAAAAAAAATTTGTCATTGAACACACCCACGATCATAATATTTTACGATCACCCTCGAAAGCCCTAGCAACACGACGACTCGTATATCTTTCCCATAACTCATCTGCAATTGTATTTCTCACTTGAACCATCTCATCGTTATTCGTTATGCCTAACGGAATTCCTTCTTCAACAGTGTTGGAACCTTCGGTTGAAACTTCGTCATAGTCTTCACCATATAAGTCAAAAAGTCTGTCAGCCCTATCTTCCATCCGAATGTAATTATGCAACGCACAACAAGCGTGGGGAATCAACATTTGGCGTCTCAAGGGATAATTTGGTATATCTTTCAAAATATGAAATCTCGCTTTGAGTACACCAAAAGCCCTTTCAATGACATTCCTAACCGATGAGTGCATAAAGTTGAATAACTCACGTTTTCCGGCAACTCCCCCACGACCCTGCCAATCTGAATGATGATAACGTTCGCCTCGATATGGAGCCAAGAAACCCTTGAGATTTGGGTACCCACTATCAACAGCATAGTAATAATCTGAAACATGCATTGGAAAAACAAGAAAAAATTTGGTAAACATAATACATATTAATAAAAATAAGTTATACTAACAGAAAGATACCTCCTGTGGGCATTGGAAACTTGTTTTCGGCTCTAAATATAGCATCGTAAAATACACGTGAGTCATTCGCTGTCCCCTCCCACCCGTATACACAAAGGTGAACATCATGTCATGAGAGCATACGCCCATCACGTTTTGAGTAACAAGTACCGCTTTTCTACCTCGAAATGTCTTTTGTTTTGATAAAGGCGCCCATGCTGCTACATGTGTACCATCAATAGCACCAATACAGTTCTGCATATAAAAATAATTGCTAAGTAACATAAATTTGTTAATCTTGTAACTATGGGATAATCTCGAGTTTACCTTAAAGAACGGATACCATCTAGAATCTCCTTAAATCTCAGGTTGAACTACACCCCTGTTAACATGCTTAACAACAGTAGGTTCAAATTCCTTCAATGCCCTCAACACTTTCTTGAACCAATAATGAACCGTCCCGGTAGAATGCTGAAATCGGTCCGACACCATTCTTTGTCTTGTCCCATGACATAAAATACGCAAACTCATCGCCAAAGCTTCCTCGACACTTACAATCCTACAATCTTTCATTAAGCCTAATTGCTTCATTTTATCACATAAGTTCAAAAAAACATGAGGCTTCATTCTAAAAGACTCGTAACACTGTATAGGGTTCCCGCATACCACTTCTCTAATGTATTCTTTCCCACTAAGTACGGATGTTCTACACGGGAATCTATCAACAAAAATCTTTGTGTGCTCTTTTAAGAACATTAGCATCATCAGATCATTTTCATCGTCTTCATCGGAGCTTGAGCTACTACTTAAAATTGACATTTTTCGCCTGCAAAATTTATCATATATGTCAAGAATATGTAATATAGAAAAAACAACCAAACACACCCAACAAAATCACGCAGAAAGTCCACCTAAGCATTTATTCCACAAGTAAAGTAATGTGCCAATGTGGATACCAGGTACAGAAACGCAGCAGTGCAGACACACAAAAACAAACCTTAAAATGCAGCCTGCACTAACTGAACCTTAAAACAACAAAATATTTTCTCAAGAAATGAAGCAAAATATTCAAGAGTTTGAAGGTATCCTCAGTGAAAGTTTCTAACTTAAAGCTACACCAGAAGTAGAAAAAAGGTTTCTCGGGAAGGTATGACCATTGAGCCAAAAGTAGGAAAAACTCGAAAGGACAGAATAAGTAATGACAGGAACTTGTGTATATGCCCACTTACAAGGAATCTAGGATCAGAATCTAATGTCACTATTGACACATCAACTAAAATTTGAGACAAGAACACTAAAACGTAATCACAAGATGCCAAACATATTTACCCCATAGAGCAGAAACATTGTCCCTTCAATAAGCAATTAAGAATACACCGGAAATACCACAATGGCCGGTTACCTTATCCAGTCATTTGCATATGGTCAAAGTAAAGAAAATGTAATGATAGCATTATGAGCGGTTATGGTTATGGAACTCACGGATATTCAATGCAAGTAACTGCCCGTAAGATGAGATAGTTAAAAAATAGAATTAAGACGAAAAGTAGAAACAAACTTCGATGGTCCGCGTGCATTTCATATTCATTTAAAAAAATCGATCTTTTTTTAAAATTAAGACCACATCGAAAAAAAATAGATGCCTCAAACATTCCCGGGACATCATTATGTCTATAGAAATATATGCGGTGTTCCGGGTTTGGTTTTTTAAAAATTTGGTTTCCATTTTGGTTCAGTTTAATTCGGTTCGGGTTGATTTCGACCATTGTACCCGTAAAATTTTACTTTTACATGACGTATGATGATCATGATAGATTTTTATGGTTAATTATGTAAAGTTTAATGCAATTAATTTACTTCTGATTTTAAAATTTTGTAAGGTTTCACTTCTATGTTGATGACATGACACGACAAGTGGAAGCACACCACTACTGTGCCCATCAGAACGATGAAATGCCACAATGCTTAATCTACGACCGACCAGATGCAGATGCGCGTTTGATAGGAGTCGAATACATAGTAACAGAAGAGCTATTTTTATCATTACCCGATTCTGAGAAACCAATGTGGCATAGCCACGAGTACAAGGTTAAGAGTGGTGTGCTTTTTCTCCCTGGTGTTCCTGGCCCGGTTGAACGACAAGATCTCGAGAAAGTGGCGAAAACTTATGGGAAGACTATCCATTTTTGGCAAGTGGATAGAGGTGATGAGTTGCCGCTTGGTTTGCCTCAAGTGATGATGGCTTTAACGCGAGATGGTCAATTGTATCCTAACCTTGCTAGAGGTATTGTTTTATCTCCAAGCGAGTCTAGTTTTATCGTTATTTGAGCTAAAAAGATAGGTGTAATTACCTCTTAAGTAGCTAGGTAACAAGCTTAAAACATGTAGAACAAGCCGAGTCTGAGCTTGAGTATCCATCGAGGCTCATTGAGCTTATCTAGTCGAGTTTGAGCTCAACCTAAGATGCTAGAGCTCAGCTCGTCTTTCTTTTGGGCAGACTTAGTTGCACTTGCATCATACATGTATGCTACTAATAGATGACTAGACTCAATTGTTTACAGAAGTGGAGTCGCGTTTTGGCATCCACTACCAAAAGGAAAGGGAAAACCGGGCATACATGGAATTAAATACTAACATTATACTATCTAAGTGCAAGTTCTAAATCATGAACTATAACATGTAAGGCCTAGTCAGCACATTCCAAAAAGTAAACCATATACAATAGAACTACATTACATCATATTCAAGCCTAAAAACATACTTTCAACAAATGATCAGTTAATTGTATGCTTTTAGCTTGCCACTTGGACTGAATGTTTTGAAATGTAACAGTTACTGGAATCTACAAATTCGTAACTCGTAAACTCAGATATGCGTAGATCCTATAACCTTTTACTTAATCTGTATAACAATTAGTACGCTATGAGCAATCCACATTCCACGGAGATGCATATAAAAGATAGTAATAAAGTACGATACGATCAAAACATCTTCCAGCATTATTAATGTAAGTGATATTGCTTCACTACTCCAAGAGGCGAATCAAGAATGTTACATAGTCTAAGAGGTATAATTAATGATTTTTCAATGTCAGAACTCCTATTGATCAATGAGATTTCTTTCAATCCTACACTATACCGAAAGTTGAAATAGTAACTTCTTTCGCGCTCATAACACCTACCAAAAAGTCACTTTTTACTCAGCAAATAGTCATTCGGTCATATGAGGCTATACACTTGTTCCTAAATCTATAGCCTGGACATTATCATCATCCTTGCTTATGGTACTTTCCACGTCTACATCCTTACAGAACTGAAACTTAACATTTCTCTATCCAAGCGCTAGTGATACATTAATTATGCATGAGAACCTGAGGCGCCCATTTAGCATAACACAAAGATCAACCAAATACTATAGAGTCGCATCACATTACATCATTTTCACGGCAAAACATACTCTAAACAAATGATCAGTCCACTGTATGCTTTTAGCTTGCCGTGCTATAACACCCGCCAAGTCAGCGTTTGCCCAATAACATGCAACCACAAAACACCATCCCTCGTAACATTCATATAACACACAGCCAAAAAAAACACTCACTTCTCATTTAATTATGTTTATGCTAAAAACGCCAACTCTTTTCATGGTCATGGCACCGCACCTAATGAGCAGTCAACCTTAGGGGTGTTACAACTTAACGAAGGTGTTGACTTTGGGAAAACTAAATTGTCGCCAGAAGATGAAGAAACCGATTCTTCTAGGACAGAATCCCTCAGTTCCGACACGATGGATGTGTCATAGAACCAAACACCCCTGAATCTAAGAGAAGACACATGAAATCTCAAAATGCAGCAGACTATTTTCATCACAATTTCCGATCTGCAAGTACTACAGTTCCTATTACTAGAACACACTAAACCACATAACTGCAGCTAACTAACTAATGGTTTCTTTTATTTATGCTCACCTTTTTTGGGCGTACGGTCTACCAATTTGAGCTCATGGCTTATTTAGATCTAATTATCAACTTGAAAAGCTCATACGCCAGAATCTTGTGCTTATGAGGGCTGTCAAATTCAAATAAGCCCATAAGCAAACTCTGGAATGAAAGTTGCAAATATGTATCACCAAGAAGCAAACTCTGGAATGAAGTTGGCCTCGAGTTACTCGTTTCATATACTGATAGCAGGTCCAATTCTGTGCAACCAAATATGGTTCGCATCCTTTTGGTACTTGACAACTCAATTGTCCTAGCATAAGTACCTACTACTGCCTATCGTGCTTGACCATCGGAGATATATTCTTTGCAGGATAAAGTTGCTGCAACTACTCTTACTAGGTAAACAAGTAAATTACTTCTAACGGTAAGTAAAGCATATGATCTATCCTACATAGGTACTATTAAGAGATTAGAACATGGAGTCTGAAATTTCTGTAGCAAACTGAAATAAGTTTTTAGTTTCAGAGTCTGCATTATACAGAGTTTGTGTCAGAGGCAGAGCATGAAAATGCATGTCGAAGTTGGTTCTATAGATACAAGGCCCCGTTTATGTCAGAGGCGGAGCATCAAAATGAGTCATAGAACCAAACACCCCTGAATCTAAGAGAAAGGACATGAAATCTTAAACTGCAGCAGACTATTTTCATCACAATTTCCTATCTGCAAGTAGCTACATATCCTATTACTAGAACATACTAAACACACAAACTAAAACAATAACTGCAGTTAACCAATATTATCAAGTCAAACCACATATTAAGACAATATCTCATATCAAGCCACATAAAAATCTAAACGGTCTACGACATAAATTCTCAACTCAAATTACATAAACTAATCCAACTTGCCACATAAACATCCGGGCATTAACACATTCTTCTCCTAGCATTAACTAATCATTCAAAGTAATGAAATTATGCAATGAACTACTCCTTCAAAGTTTCAAGCCAAGTCTTCCTCCTAGCATCGGGCATTAGCACAAACATTCTCCTCCAACCAGCGTCAAGAAAGCGTGTGAGTGCACCATTGTAAGAGGTTGCACTCACGTCTGGTATAGCATCTAGAATCTTCATGCAATCATCAATAGTGGACTCCTCTCCACCTTTACCAGATTGTGCCTTAATTATCTCTCCTTTTGCTACATAGTTGTCTTTCCTAGCCACCATCGAATCTACCCATACTTTGAAAAGATTGTTTAAGCTCTCTTTGCTTGCATTTTTTTCTCTCTTCTCATTCCTGGAAGTGGCTTAAGTTCTGCATCAACCTTTTGCTTTTTTGTATAATTGGAAGTGCCAGTACCTTCGCCTAAATAGTCATCCTCAATTCTGCGTTCTTCTTCTGAAGTTTGAGCACCCATTGTTGAAGCGTTGTGAAAACTACCCTTAGCAGTAGACTTACTAAACACCGAATCCAGTAATAAATAAAGTGTACGTTTACAGCCTCTGTTCCTGAATGTGGTAAAGATTTTGTCTCGCTGCATTTTATTAAAATATAGGTCATTGTTAAAATCATAGGTTCATGACAACAAATTTCCATAGACTCTAAAAGGAAGTCGTACCTGCTCAAACGCACCCCAAACGCTGCCATCAGCTTCTACTTTACCCGTCTCAAAATTCCATGTAACGCCGGTGTGAGCAATCAATTTACTAAACTTTGTATGCAAAATCCTTAATCGATTGTACTTGGCCTTCAACTTAATTTGACCATACCTTAATCCAAATTTCAAAAAGACTTTTTCATCCATTTGTATCCAGTCGCTTGATTTAAATATTGGTTGCCCGTTAGGGTCCCTCGTAACCCTTTCTCCCAAAAGCTCAAGAAAATATTTCTCACGCTCTTCACTCCAGTCCATAGTTTCCCTATGATGATATTCTTCACTTTTACTCATCTATAAAAATCCAACTTTTAATGGTATCTCACCCGATTTACATAAAACAACATTAATAAGCTACTCATTGCAGCTGCAAACAACATAAGCACATCCTATAGTATTTCATATCAGCATTTTGTCAGGGGAGCATACCCAACTCCCTACCAGTGTAGTGCTCTACTCATGGACTGTACTACACGCTTATGGAGTGCTCTACTCGTGGACCCGTACTACACGCTTATCGTTGGGTACTACAACAAGACCAATAGCACCCTCGCATTCAACACGCTTCCAACCAAAACCCGACCCTTGAGAATTTGGGTCGTAACAATTTGCTCAATGACTTACCAAACAAGATGGCAAACAATCCCACTACAACTATAAGAATATAACGAATAGCTCTATAATTCATCTTTTATTTCAGATTTAAAAGATGAAATCCAAATGGATAAAACTTTAAATATGAAAAGGGTATATGTAACTCACTGGAAATCCTAATTAACATAATAGCCCTCCTCATCATTTCAAATTAGGGGAAAAAACTAACGACTATGGACATGATATGAACATGGCCTTCACCTAACGCCTTCACCTAACGCCTATGGACATGGCCTTCACCTAACGCCTATGGACATGGCCTTCACCTTAAGGTATGAACATGGCCTTCACCTAACGCCTATGGACGTATTTTGCTACAATGTATGAACTCGTACTAAGGACAAACCCGCGAGAGTTGCCAAAGCGGGACAAATTCATATGGGTCAGTTCATATCAGCCCACAAGTCTCAAAATAAGGCGGAAAATTGGGGCTTATGAAATATAAAGCCGAAAAACAAACAAGCCCACCTGATTTACCTAAAGTTAGTAGCTTATTTGAGCTATTTCCTTAAATAGTTGAAATAAGGACTTAAATAGCTCAATAAGGACTTAAATAGCTTATTTGGCAAAATATAATAAACTTCAAAATTTAAGGTTTATGGATATAAGTCAAAATATAGTTTTTTTTTATTTGTAAAATATAAAGTTCAATTTTGTTACTTATTTTGAAATCTCGAGGTTTATAAATTTGGTCATTATATAATTAACTTATATAAGCTTGTAAATCTTCAAATAAGCTATAAAACGGAGGCGTATATTGAATAAACCTAAGTGAACTTATATTATATAAGCTAAACCAAACACTCCTAACTTGAGCTTGACTCGTGACAAATTTCACGCGCTTACGTGTTCAGGCGTAAATCGGTTCGTTACAAGCTCGAGCTCAAATAAGCTCGTGAGAAGTTTTAAGCCTCGTAACTAAAAAAAAAGATTAATATGTTTTGAAAAATTTAAAATGATAAATGGATGTACGTTGGTACTGAAATGATATGGGCCAATTAAAACATGGTGTTTTCTCTTAGGCTTGGCCTTAGTACGGTATGAGCCAATTAAACGGTCTGCGTTTTGACTAATATAAACTTTGAACATTTTGGTTACACTTTCTAAACTCTTAGCCAAAATTGTAATCAAACCACAAAAATCAAATATATTTAGTTCGATTTATTTCAGTTCTGACATATACGGTTAGTTTACAAATTCGTTTCGGTTTATTGAATAATGAACACCGCCAAACTCTTCCGGTTCTCCCGCAGTTGGAATTTCTTTTGCCTAGTTAAAAATGTTAATGTTGTAACAAAATGAGGTCTATGTGGTCCCTGGCATCGTCTTGTCGCGTGTTCCGAGACAATTTGGGCCAATAGGAAGTTCGGTGATATATCCAAATATTAATTAGAAATATGTAAAAAAACAATTGTTTTTGTTGGTAAAAAATGTTTAATTTGATACTAGAGCTATTTTATTATTATGTACTCCCTCTGCAGGTCTGACTCGGTTGGTCTCTCCACTACAAAAATTCAGACGGATAGCCACAGATATATTTTGTGGGTAAAAGGACCAAATTCGTGGGTAAGCAATGAATACCCACAAGTTACCCATGAATTTGTTTAAATGGGAAAAACCTTCGATGGTAAATGACTAGCCATGATTTTTTGACATGTGGGTTATGTTACCCACGACATTGTTTGTGGGCATTTTCATTCAATCTGTGGGTAAATGTTGCACGGTGTTTTCTAAGATACCACGGAAATACCCACAATCGTTGCATGGGTAAATCTGTGGCTATATTTAGCCACTACATTATCCGTGGGTGTGTTCATTAAATTGGTGGTAAATTGTTTCCTGGGATTTTTTACATTACCACAAAATAATCACAAAACTTTTGAGGGTAATTCAAGGGTACAAATGACCCACGATATAGTCGTGTGTAAATATCCGATGGTAAATTTTATAATTTACACATGATAATTAATGTATATACCTAACCACGGATATATAAGTGTGCAAAAACCAAGGGTAATATTAGAAGTTTACCCACAATAAGTTGTAGGAAAGTAAAGGGTAATATTAGAAGTTTACCATGATAATTGGTAGGTATTTAACAACAAAAAGCACTGGTAAAACTTGTGGGAATTTGTCACACGTAAATGTCACAAATTTGAAAAAGCTGTAAAACATAAATTAGGTTGCTCATATTATAACAAACATGCACTTTATTAAACTTAACATAAACATAAAATATTTTAAATGAAGCAACAACCTAACTTATTCAAAATAAATCAAACATCAGCAACCTAGGATATGCAAACCAAAACAATCCTGAACCTAAAACACCAAAGAAACAAAAAATAATTTAACTCAGGTTTCTCGATGTCCTACCAAGGCTGTGATCATCATCTTACTATACTTCAGGCTCCTCGGAGTTTCTAATACTTGGATGTTGAGTTCCCCCCAGTATCTGCTTCATTGTTGTCTTCAGTTTCACTCTCAGTACTTGGGACAGGAATATCAAGATGAGTACACAAGAGCTCAAGAATTTGTCGTTGTTTACCGATCTTACAATTCAAATTTCTCACCATTTTTTGATACTTGTTCTCCATAGGTTCATGTGCCATATAAGTTGTTAAAGTTCTATTGGCGGGATTCGGATAATAAGTAAATGCTTGTGAGCCAAAACCATACACATTTCTTTTCGTCACGCCTCCGACCGCCTCATAATAAATTGTTGATTCATTCACCATCTGGGATGACTCGTCTTTTGCATGATTTGCCCCACGTGCTTCCCTCAGTCGCAACACATTATCATGTTATTAGATAGATGTGAAAATGAATGATTATATACTAAATAAACTTATTATTCACTTTTTAGATCAAAACTTACATTGATAGTTTTTGCCTTCTTATCGATAAAGGTTTCATTGTCGTGATTTTTTGTATGGGTATACACAAATAGTTCAAAATTATTAGGTGGACGCTTTAGTGTCGTGTCCTGCACAAAATTAATGGAAAAAATCACAAACTAACAAAAAAAATTGAAACTCGTTTACTCACATAAGAAATAACATATTTTAGTATCAAAGGTCTACAACAAAGGTGCTTAAACTTACAAGTTTTTTTGGCATATTCACGATATGATGCAAAACCTCCAGTATGAGTCGATGCCTCGATGGGCCATCACCCTTCTAACGATTTTGTGAATTTGTTTCACGTTTTTCCTTGTACTCGGTTGTATTCCAATGAGCTACAATCTGTGTTTTGCCTTTTTTAATTTAAGCTCGACTTCAAACTCCAACTTGATAATAAGCTCGATTTTAACATGCCCAATAAAATATGAGTTTCCTTTGAAACAACTAATATAACACTTTGTTTTACAGAAACGAAAAACAATAAAAAGAGTAAAATAGGTACTAAATAGTGTCTTATAAACTTGTCCCACATCGACAAAAAGAGCAACTTGGTATCAGTTTATAAAGAGGTCATGGATAACCTTATATTGTCCCTTCGGGGACATCCGATAAAATTGGAACGATACAGAGAAGATTAGCATGGCCCCTGCGCAAGGATGACACGCACAAATCGAGAAATGGTCCAAATTTTTTTCATGAAAACGTATTTTTTTTCTTTCACAATGGTGATCGAAGTTCCTTTTTGTTTGTCGACACTGTCTACAGACCCACTGTCTTATTGAGCAGATAGTGTGTGATTTATGAACTTAATGTATCTGGTTACACTAACTTTTAGCTATGAGAGGTTATTGTAATGAGACAATTTGGTAATAAATGTACAGAACTTCATTCTGCCTATCTATATATCATATCCTATATGAGGATCATCACGTACACCGAGCCATATTTAAGTCACAAAAGACTGCCTCCGCTCTAGTATATGCATACATAGAAGCACATATATTATCAAAATTGTCATATATCGAACCAGATTTCTCGATTCTAACAACATACACCAACTGCTCATCCTTAGAGCTTATAGACCACTGCATTACTGAGAAATAATATATCATGTTTAGTGATATTATGTCCTTTTCAATTCTGTAGTAAACTATTCTTTTTTCCTTTTTCTACAAACCAGAGTTTTTAATAACTTCAACAAATCATAAGACTTAAGCAAATAGGCCTATATATTAACTCAGCCGGTTAGAGCGTTGTGCTAATAACTCGAAGGTCGCAGGCCGGCTCGAGACCTCGTCATCGCCTGATAAGTCGTCACCACTGTTTTGTACATTCCTATCTCGACCCAACTCGTCAACGGACCGGTAATCGTGCTCATGGGGATTTGAGATTACACGAGAACCTCCGGGTATGGATTGTGAAGTAGAGCCGATCTCATAAGCCGAGTGTGTGGTGGGACGATAACAATAGTTAAATGTGTTATTGTTGGTGACGGGAGTAATAGGATAAGTGCCGGTATAGGGAGGTTGGAGTGGTTGGAGATTGTCGGGCAAAGATGGTCGGTATGGGTCGATGGAAGGAGGTTGTACTGGTTGTGCCCAAGGATAGGGGGGTTGGACTAAATGAGCCCAATCAGGAGCTAGGGTGGGCATAACAAAGGGTCGGGGCGGGGGTACAAAAGTAGGAGGTCTAATTGGGTGATCAGTATTTGAGTTGTAGTTCTGGAAAAACTCACCCAATTGACTCTGATATTGCGCCATATGCTGGTACGACGTCTGACTATATTGTTGCGCCGCATCTGCCTTTAACGCTGCCAAGTAAGCCCGTTGCTGCGCCGCCTGATTCTCTTTCCTCAGCAGCTCCATCTCTCGCTCATTTCGTTCTATCAATTCTTGAAATTCACTACGAGAGGGAACATCTGGTCGACGTGGAGCACCCCGCCTGCGATAAGTTACAACAACAATGTTTCATTATATACAACAAGACATAAATATGAACAATTGATTTACATTTTGTTTTATTGAGGATATATAACCTGCGAGTTGTGTTATTGGCACCACCCGGTAACTTTCTGCCTTGTCCCGACACATTTTGCTTATTTTGACTTGGCATGATTTGAGCCACTATTTCTTTATCAGACATGTGCGGGACTATACCGGCTCTCACTTGGTCACTGAGGGCTTTCATCTTTTCTTGGGAAAAAAAAACGATTTAAAACAAATGAAATTAGTTACTAAGGCATGTAAAGAGTTATATATTACTTACATATCTTTCCTCGTTTTCTTTACTTTTAAACGTGCCACCACTTGAGTGCCCCTTCCTCCATGTTTCAACCAGGTCCTCGTAAACCCCTTCCTTGACTTTCTGTAAAATCTCAAATAAATTAGTAACGAGCTATAATAAATAAACAATATAAACGCTTTTAAATAAATCACAAAAATTATAAAGAGTCTTACGTATTCATTCCTTCCTCGGGCGAATGGTTTTTTGCCTTGAGTGGTCGGTACCGTGTTTTTGGAACGATTAACAGTATTAACCTCACTTCTTGCCACCCTCTTTGGGTCTGACCACCACTGAACCAATTCACCCCAATCACCTTCGGTTCTACCGTCCCACACACTCTCAGGCGGTACATGTTCTTGTGCCAGTGCGGGCGTCTCATATTTCGAATAATAATGTTTCTTGATCCTGTTCTTGTATTTTCTATACAGCAACCTCAGCTGATATTCCAACGCAAGCCTAACCCGAGTACACACCTCATACACACCACTGCCACACACCACCTGAGTACGATCATTGTACCATGGCTCGAGGTCGAAATATGTCTGCATAAAAACATATGAATTTAAATAAACAAACAAATTAAACATAACACACATATCTAAATGTCGATAACAATAACAATATAAGTAAAATAAACAATTTTCACCTCAATTGTAGGATAAATATGAGCTTTATCAGACTCTGGAATTTCGTCCCATTCGCAGTTCAGGGGAAGTGACCGGATTAATTCTCCCAAAAGATGAGTCAACAATGATGCATAATTGCCCAGAAAATGGAAGGTTTTCAGATCTTTAAATTCAAAGCCAATTGTCAAAGGTTTTTCGTTATTATTTCTGTACGCCTTCCTTAATTTTTCTAGGTTGGTCACAAAGCGTTGATTTGAACCTACAAAAGATATGTTATTTACTCATAAAAATTCAAGTGACATAAATTATAAATATCAGTGTTATAAAAAAATATAATGATTTCTTACGCTGACACTCGGCCGGTACAGGACGTGTGGGCCGTCTGGGTGGACTACCACCAGCATCCCCACCGTGTGACCTAGGAGCTACACATGCCATCTGTAAAATAACAAGTTCATATCAGTATACACATTTTATCAATATACACATTTTAACATATAAAAACATTTTCATTAAAAAACAAAATTACACAATTTAATTAACCAATTAATACTAATACACAAATTCATATCAATATACACATTTTAACATATAAAAACGTTTTCATTAAAATACAAAATTACACATTTAAACAAATAAAAACAACTCATCATCATTTAAATGTATAACAATTGTTTCATTCAAACAACAACTTAAGCATATAACAATCGTTTACAAATAAAAAATTACACATTAAAGCATATAACAACTGTTTCATTCAAAATACAACTTAATATCAATTGTCATCATCTTCAGAATCATCGCTAGATAAAACTTCTTGAACATCATTATTATGGTTCACTTCATCATCATCCGACACTAAATCATCATCATCAACATCACCAATGACGTGTGCAACTACTTCATCATCTTCAATATTAATAATATCATCATCAACCGGTGGGGCGTCCACTTCCGTTGGTTGAGTATTTACACTCAAATCCGTAATACCCAAATTAGGCAAAGCAACAGACAGTGTAACATCTGATGAACTGCTACCATGTATAACATCTTCATCGGACTCTACCACATCTCGATGATAAACCTGTTCGACGACCTTCCAATGAAGCGGTCGTCTAGCAAGGTCTTCAAGGTAGAATACTTGTGTTGCTTGTGTCGGGAAAATGTATGGGTTATTTTGGTGAAATAGCCTATCGGTCAAAATATGATGTATGCCTTGCTCAGTGTAAGAACGTCTGTTGCGTTTGGTGCAATTGGTAGGGTTAATTATGTCAAACCATTTACATCGAAACAACAAAACCTTGCGGTTGCCGATATAAGTGAGCTCCAGAATTTCTTCGAGTTGACCATAATACATCTCTCCATCAACCCCGGGTGTTGAAACTCCGCTGCATTGAGTGGTACGAAGTATATCTCGTTCACGTACCACAAACTTCACACCGTTCACTATGCAAGAGTGGTATGTACATGAACTAATAGGTCCACATGCCAAAGAGAATAACTCGTCACTACAGCCCACACTCACTTTTTTTTCACGAGTCTACAAAAATGAGATACAAAAAGGTTTATTAGATGAGGAATAACTCCAAGGTAATATATCTAATGTATTTACCATGTTATTAAACCACGCAGGAAAACTCGTTTCCACATTATCAGGCACCTCTCTGCAAAGGTTCATGATATTAGCAGAAGTCATCGAGAAAGAATAATTTTCAAAATTATAAAAAATAGGAAGAAACATACTCGCTGTAAGCTGAGATGTCGGCTTCGACTCAGGACTGTTGTTAAGTATAAACCACGTAACTGCCTGCATGTCGTCATTAGTCATACGAGTTGGTTTGATTCCACCCGTCGGTGTGCATACGGTCCGGAACACCTCAAATTTATCTGGTTGTCCAGGCAAATCGTCTTCATTTCTGCCAAGGCGGTTAAATCTCGTCTCGACATCCTTAAGGTAACGTGAACAAAAAGTTAATGCCTCTTTTGCAACATAACCCTCAGCAATAGAACCTTCAGGCTTTGCTTTATTTCGTACATAATTCTTTAGCTTTTTCATGTATCTTTCAAATCGATACATCCACCTGCCGCGAGTAACGGAACCTAGAATAGCCTCATCGGGTAGATGTATAACCAAATGAGTCATTATGTCGAAAAAAGCAGGAGGAAAGATTTGCTCTAAATTAACCATCATAATGATCAATTTGTTTTTAGCTTCTTTCATGTCCTGCACAGTCAAACTTCGAGCACAAAGTTGCTTAAAGAATAAGCAAATGTCGATTATAGGTTTTGCAACGTCTTTGGGCAAGTATTGTTGCACTCCATAAGGAAGTAACCGATGCATCATTATATGACAGTCATGAGATTTCAAGTTCGTTATATTGTCATCATCAGCGGTCACTTTTTTCTTGAAGTTGGATCCAAAGCCATCAGGTAGTCTGACTCCTTTAATGAATTTACAAAAAAGTTTTCTTTTTTCTGGAGTGAAAGAGAACTTTGGATGAGGCTTATCGAACTTCCCGTTATCTTTTTTAACTAACCACAACTCCTTTCGAACTCCCATTTTTTCTAAGTCTAGCCTTGCCTTTGGCGTGTCTTTGGATTTGTCGTTCTGTAACAGGGTATTCAGTAAAGCCTCAAGGAAATTCTTTTCGATGTGCATGACATCGTAACAGTGTTTTAGTAGAAGAAAGGGACAATACTCAAGATCCCAAAAGATAGAACGCTTACTCCAGTTCAATTCAACATCTCGATTTTTGGGGCGGTTCTCTTTGAGAATTAGTTTATGTTTCCCCGGTTTACGTTTAAAGACTTTACTAATCTGCAATTGAATATCAAGTTCTGAAAACTTTCTTGGTTTAGGCTTATTTTCGGGAAAACCGTAGAATTCCTTGGATTTTTTCCGATCTGGATGATTTGTTCTTAACCATCTTCTGTAACCAACATAAACGATTTTGCTGTTGATACGCATCGATGGAGTGTCAACATTACAAGTAGGGCATGCGAGGTACCCTTGCCCATTCCACCCAGACAAACTACCTCGAGCTGGAAAATCATTGATGGTCCATAAAACCGCCGCTTTCATTTTGAAATGAGTACCCGTAGCAGCGTCTTTCGTCCAGACTCCCTCCCATAAATCTTTGAGTTCTTTAATTAGAGGCTGCAAGTAAACATCAATGTCCTTTGCAGCTGATTTAGGGCCGGGAATTAACATCGTCAACATTAAAGAAGTTTCTTTCAAACACATCCACGGTGGTGTGTTGTATGTTGTCAATATAACCGGCCACATGCTGTAAGTTTGGCTTATCATGCCATAAGGATTAAAACCATCAGCAGCCAACCCTAATCGAACGTTTCTAGGGTCACAAGAGAACTCAGGTTTCATCATGTCAAAATATTTCCATGCTTTGCCGTCACAGGGGTGATTCATTTTACCGTCTTCCTTAGACTGTCCGGTCGCATGCCAAGTCATCCACTTTGCTATGTCTTTTGTGTTGAACATACGTTGTAGTCTAGGTGTTATCGGAAAGTAACGCACCACCTTGTTGGCAACTAATTGCGTCCCCTTTTTCTTCTTTGGGTTTTTCCATCTGCTCGCGTTACAGATTGGACAAGTTTGCCTCTCCTTGTTTTCCGGTGATCCCCAATATAAAAAACAATCATTTATACAAGCATGGATCGATTCGTATCCTAACCCGATCTTTTTGTATGTCTTTTTTATTTCATAGTATGAAGACGGGAAATTGTATCCTTTACTAGGGGAACATGCCTTTTGGAGAAGAGCTAGAATTTTGTTAAACCCGGCATCAGTTATTTTGTGTAAAACCTTGATGTGCGAAATCTCTGATGTAAATTCCAATGTGGTCATATCACAACCCGGGTACAACTTTTGGGCAGACCTAGTGAGTAACTCTTCAAACTCGTTACTAGGACCCGATGTTTGGGTTGGTTGAGGACCGGTTGTTTGAGTTGGTGGAGTTTGAGAGGGTGGAGTTTCAGATGGTGGATTTGGAATATTATTTGCAGAAATATCTTCGAAGAACGCATCCATGTGAATTCGATCAGGTGAATGTGGTAATAGTGGAGGTAACGGAAGAATTGGTTCACCGTGATATATCCAAGTGGTGTAATGTTTGTCAAACCCGAATCTAGATATGTGTGCCTCAAGTTGGCCGAGGGTAACCAACTTTTCACGGTTACAACAATGACTACATGGGCAACGGAGCTTTTGTGAGATGGGGTGCAAAAATTTCTCACAATCCTGGATGAATCCAAAAAGACCATCTAAAAACTCATTGGAATTACGATTGTTTACAGTGGTCCAACTCTTATCAATTGTCATAACTGCGTTGCAAATAAACATACTCAGATAAATTATTTTTTTTATACGTAAAATGTCATACTAACAAAATGAATATGAACTCTTTTTTTTCTTCCTAGTGCAACTATGGAAGGCAATCCTAACCCACCTTTTGAATGTTTCGTCCCATATATGAATGCGTATAACAGGTTTACTATTTGAGTAAATTTCGGCAGCATTTCCCCTCTACTCCCCAAATATGTGTTTAAAGACATATTCGTAGGAGTAAAGGAGAAACACTGTCGAAATCATCTCAAATAATAAACCAGTTATACGCATTCATATCCTAAATGAGACGAAACATCAAAAAGCAGTCCCAAACAGGGGACTTTCCGAAATTAATTCCTAATAAATTAATTTCGGACTGGTTTTCTATAGGTTGATTAACTTCGGACGGGAATTTTCCGAAATTAATCGATAAAATCCTAAAATATTCCTAAAATTATTTACTACAAAGACTAACAATCATATATCATATATATATAATATAATAAACATATGCATAATATTAATTACACACCTCGGTCACGACTGGAATAAGCAAAGATATAAAGATAGAAAAAGAGGTCCGGATGAGGAAGTTGTCCCGACTGTCCTGGTGCTAACCAAAAACAAACATAAAATAAAGAAAACCTAAATTAGTTGGTTCCCAAAAAAATTTCTAATTTGAAACAAACAACACCACAACAATTTTAAAAAAAACATTACCTTTTTTCGGCTGTGACACGGGTCTCAGTTCTCGGCTCGGTTCCCCGCTAACTCGGCTGTGACTCGGGTCTCGGCTACGACAAACATATTAAAAAATAAATTAAACTTGTGCCTTACATAAAGATAATAAATTGCTTTATTATGTATAAGTTGAAATCAAATAAGCTCAAAAACAAACACCCACCTGTGGTGGTGTTGCTGCTGTCACGACGGTGGTGGTGGCTACTACTATGCCGACAATGGTGGTGACGAAATAAACTAGCCAAAAAAACAAAATTAAACTATATATAAGCTAAAAACATATAAGCCGAAAACATATAAGCTAAAAATCAATTAAACTCGCAAAAAAAAACATACCGCGTCGGTGGTGGTTGCGACTGCCGCAATGGTGGTGCGGGATGGATTGCTACTGTCGAATTAAACTAGCCAAAACAAACCCAAAACAAACCCAATATCAATCTTAATTAAACATAAA
Source organism: Glebionis coronaria (assembly GCA_025667525.1). Taxonomy (NCBI): domain Eukaryota; kingdom Viridiplantae; phylum Streptophyta; class Magnoliopsida; order Asterales; family Asteraceae; genus Glebionis; species Glebionis coronaria. Next base: position 590,520,504 of record CM046881.1, on the reverse strand, counting down.
CAAAATTAATAGATTAAAAAAACAATTACCTTTATATTAAAACAAAATTATTGCGACTGGTGGTGGTGGTTGATGCTGCGCCGTGACTGCTGCCGTGACTGGTGGTGGTCCGGTGGTCGAGTTAAACCAAAAAAAAAAAAACTTAACAATTATACCATAAAAAATAAACAATAATAACAATTAAATTACAAAAATTAATCAAATTAAAAAATATATAATTCGAAATCAAATACCTTGACAATATATAACGAATTGGTGGTGAATGTGCTCGTGTGCAAGTGATGAAGATGAAGATTGTGAAGATGAAAGTGGTGAATGGATGGAGTTGAAGTGGTGGAGATTGATGGTGGGTGGGAATGAGACGGATGGGATTGATGGTGGGTGGGAATGAGACGGATGGGATTGATGGTGAGACGGATAAGGTGAGTTGATGGTGGTGGTCGTCGTCGGATGGTGGTGGTCGTCCCGGTTTTTTTTTTTTTTTAACAAAAATGAAGAATGAGATAGAGAGGATAAGGTGAGTTACTGTAAATGAAGCTTAGGGACGACTTTGTCTTTGTAACCTAGGGACGACTTAGTCGTCCCTAGAATAATAATAAATACTTTTTTTTTTTCGTTTATAAATAATCCTTAGGGACGACCTTTAGAACCTAGGGACGACTAAGTCGTCCCTAGGTGTATACCGGGAAAACTTAAACCCAAAGCGGGTTTTTTAAAATTTCAACGAAAATTTCAACTTTTCCCAAAAAATTTGCTAAGTGTTGGAGGGTTTTTTTAGGGACGACTTCCTTTAATATTTAGGGACGACTAAGTCGTCCCTAGGTATTTTTCATACATTTAATTTACATTTTACCTTCTATGTAAAAAAATTAATAATATAAATTAATAATAAAAATCAAAATAAATTATTATAATTAATATTAAAATATACGTTACACTTAGTTTGTAATAATTAATAACCGGTGATTCCATATGTTAGGGTTATACGTTATAGGTTCAACCGACGAGTCCATATGTTACGGTTATACGTTATAGGTTCAACCGACGAGTCCATATGTTACGGTTATACGTTATAGGTTCAACCGACGAGTCCATATGTTACGGTTATACGTTATAGGTTCAACCGACGAGTCCATATGTTAGGGTTATACGTTATAGGTTCAACCGACGAGTCCATATGTTACGGTTATACGTTATAGGTTCAACCGACGAGTCCATATGTTACGGTTATACGTTATAGGTTCAACCGACGAGTCCATATGTTACGGTTATACGTTATAGGTTCAACCGACGAGTCCATATGTTAGGGTTATACGTTATAGGTTCAACCGACGAGTCCATATGTTACGGTTATACGTTATAGGTTCAACCGACGAGTCCATATGTTAGGGTTATACGTTATAGGTTCAACCGCCGAGTCCATATGTTACGGTTATACGTTATAGGTTCAACCGACGAGTCCATATGTTACGGTTATACGTTATAGGTTCAACCGACGAGTCCATATGTTAGGGTTATACGTTATAGGTTCAACCGACGAGTCCATATGTTACGGTTATACGTTATAGGTTCAACCGACGAGTCCATATGTTACGGTTATACGTTATAGGTTCAACCGACGAGTCCATATGTTACGGTTATACGTTATAGGTTCAACCGACGAGTCCATATGTTAGGGTTATACGTTATAGGTTCAACCGACGAGTCCATATGTTAGGGTTATACGTTATAGGTTCAACCGACGAGTCCATATGTTAGGGTTATACGTTATAGGTTCAACCGACGAGTCCATATGTTAGGGTTATACGTTATAGGTTCAACCGACGAGTCCATATGTTAGGGTTATACGTTATAGGTTCAACCGACGAGTCCATATGTTAGGGTTATACGTTATAGGTTCAACCGACGAGTCCATATGTTACGGTTATACGTTATAGGTTCAACCGACGAGTCCATATGTTACGGTTATACGTTATAGGTTCAACCGACGAGTCCATATGTTAGGGTTATACGTTATAGGTTCAACCGACGAGTCCATATGTTACGGTTATACGTTATAGGTTCAACCGACGAGTCCATATGTTAGGGTTATACGTTATAGGTTCAACCGACGAGTCCATATGTTACGGTTATACGTTATAGGTTCAACCGACGAGTCCATATGTTACGGTTATACGTTATAGGTTCAGCCGACGAGTCCATATGTTAGGGTTATACGTTATAGGTTCAACCGACGAGTCCATATGTTACGGTTATACGTTATAGGTTCAACCGACGAGTCCATATGTTAGGGTTATACGTTATAGGTTCAACCGACGAGTCCATATGTTACGGTTATACGTTATAGGTTCAACCGACGAGTCCATATGTTAGGGTTATACGTTATAGGTTCAACCGACGAGTCCATATGTTAGGGTTATACGTTATAGGTTCAACCGACGAGTCCATATGTTACGGTTATACGTTATAGGTTCAACCGACGAGTCCATATGTTAGGGTTATACGTTATAGGTTCAACCGACGAGTCCATATGTTAGGGTTATACGTTATAGGTTCAACCGACGAGTCCATATGTTACGGTTATACGTTATAGGTTCAACCGACGAGTCCATATGTTACGGTTATACGTTATAGGTTCAACCGACGAGTCCATATGTTACGGTTATACGTTATAGGTTCAACCGACGAGTCCATATGTTAGGGTTATACGTTATAGGTTCAACCGACGAGTCCATATGTTACGGTTATACGTTATAGGTTCAACCGACGAGTCCATATGTTACGGTTATACGTTATAGGTTCAACCGACGAGTCCATATGTTAGGGTTATACGTTATAGGTTCAACCGACGAGTCCATATGTTACGGTTATACGTTATAGGTTCAACCGACGAGTCCATATGTTAGGGTTATACGTTATAGGTTCAACCGACGAGTCCATATGTTAGGGTTATACGTTATAGGTTCAACCGACGAGTCCATATGTTAGGGTTATACGTTATAGGTTCAACCGACGAGTCCATATGTTACGGTTATACGTTATAGGTTCAACCGACGAGTCCATATGTTAGGGTTATACGTTATAGGTTCAACCGACGAGTCCATATGTTACGGTTATACGTTATAGGTTCAACCGACGAGTCCATATGTTAGGGTTATACGTTATAGGTTCAACCGACGAGTCCATATGTTACGGTTATACGTTATAGGTTCAACCGACGAGTCCATATGTTAGGGTTATACGTTATAGGTTCAACCGACGAGTCCATATGTTACGGTTATACGTTATAGGTTCAACCGACGAGTCCATATGTTACGGTTATACGTTATAGGTTCAGCCGACGAGTCCATATGTTAGGGTTATACGTTATAGGTTCAACCGACGAGTCCATATGTTACGGTTATACGTTATAGGTTCAACCGACGAGTCCATATGTTAGGGTTATACGTTATAGGTTCAACCGACGAGTCCATATGTTACGGTTATACGTTATAGGTTCAACCGACGAGTCCATATGTTAGGGTTATACGTTATAGGTTCAACCGACGAGTCCATATGTTAGGGTTATACGTTATAGGTTCAACCGACGAGTCCATATGTTACGGTTATACGTTATAGGTTCAACCGACGAGTCCATATGTTAGGGTTATACGTTATAGGTTCAACCGACGAGTCCATATGTTACGGTTATACGTTATAGGTTCAACCGACGAGTCCATATGTTAGGGTTATACGTTATAGGTTCAACCGACGAGTCCATATGTTAGGGTTATACGTTATAGGTTCAACCGACGAGTCCATATGTTAGGGTTATACGTTATAGGTTCAACCGACGAGTCCATATGTTACGGTTATACGTTATAGGTTCAACCGACGAGTCCATATGTTAGGGTTATACGTTATAGGTTCAACCGACGAGTCCATATGTTAGGGTTATACGTTATAGGTTCAACCGACGAGTCCATATGTTACGGTTATACGTTATAGGTTCAACCGACGAGTCCATATGTTACGGTTATACGTTATAGGTTCAACCGACGAGTCCATATGTTACGGTTATACGTTATAGGTTCAACCGACGAGTCCATATGTTACGGTTATACGTTATAGGTTCAACCGACGAGTCCATATGTTAGGGTTATACGTTATAGGTTCAACCGACGAGTCCATATGTTAGGGTTATACGTTATAGGTTCAACCGACGAGTCCATATGTTAGGGTTATACGTTATAGGTTCAACCGACGAGTCCATATGTTACGGTTATACGTTATAGGTTCAACCGACGAGTCCATATGTTAGGGTTATACGTTATAGGTTCAACCGACGAGTCCATATGTTAGGGTTATACGTTATAGGTTCAACCGACGAGTCCATATGTTACGGTTATACGTTATAGGTTCAACCGACGAGTCCATATGTTAGGGTTATACGTTATAGGTTCAACCGACGAGTCCATATGTTACGGTTATACGTTATAGGTTCAACCGACGAGTCCATATGTTAGGGTTATACGTTATAGGTTCAACCGACGAGTCCATATGTTAGGGTTATACGTTATAGGTTCAACCGACGAGTCCATATGTTAGGGTTATACGTTATAGGTTCAACCGACGAGTCCATATGTTACGGTTATACGTTATAGGTTCAACCGACGAGTCTATATGTTAGGGTTATACGTTATAGGTTCAACCGACGAGTCCATATGTTACGGTTATACGTTATAGGTTCAACCGACGAGTCCATATGTTACGGTTATACGTTATAGGTTCAACCGACGAGTCCATATGTTAGGGTTATACGTTATAGGTTCAACCGACGAGTCCATATGTTACGGTTATACGTTATAGGTTCAACCGACGAGTCCATATGTTAGGGTTATACGTTATAGGTTCAACCGACGAGTCCATATGTTACGGTTATACGTTATAGGTTCAACCGACGAGTCCATATGTTAGGGTTATACGTTATAGGTTCAACCGACGAGTCCATATGTTACGGTTATACGTTATAGGTTCAACCGACGAGTCCATATGTTAGGGTTATACGTTATAGGTTCAACCGACGAGTCCATATGTTACGGTTATACGTTATAGGTTCAACCGACGAGTCCATATGTTAGGGTTATACGTTATAGGTTCAACCGACGAGTCCATATGTTAGGGTTATACGTTATAGGTTCAACCGACGAGTCCATATGTTAGGGTTATACGTTATAGGTTCAACCGACGAGTCCATATGTTACGGTTATACGTTATAGGTTCAACCGACGAGTCTATATGTTAGGGTTATACGTTATAGGTTCAACCGACGAGTCCATATGTTACGGTTATACGTTATAGGTTCAACCGACGAGTCCATATGTTACGGTTATACGTTATAGGTTCAACCGACGAGTCCATATGTTAGGGTTATACGTTATAGGTTCAACCGACGAGTCCATATGTTACGGTTATACGTTATAGGTTCAACCGACGAGTCCATATGTTAGGGTTATACGTTATAGGTTCAACCGACGAGTCCATATGTTACGGTTATACGTTATAGGTTCAACCGACGAGTCCATATGTTAGGGTTATACGTTATAGGTTCAACCGACGAGTCCATATGTTAGGGTTATACGTTATAGGTTCAACCGACGAGTCCATATGTTAGGGTTATACGTTATAGGTTCAACCGACGAGTCCATATGTTAGGGTTATACGTTATAGGTTCAACCGACGAGTCCATATGTTAGGGTTATACGTTATAGGTTCAACCGACGAGTCCATATGTTAGGGTTATATGTTATAGGTTCAACCAGTGATTCCAAATATTGGCGGGAAATGTTGGCGGTAAATGCTGGCGGGAAAATGTTGGCGGGAAAGCTAGGGTCGACTAAGTCGTCCCTAAATGTGTCGACCCTAAATTTTTATCTTTATTTATGGTAGCTCTTATCCTCACAAACTCTTATCCTCTCATACCAAACTCACCACCACCACCACCCGATTTTGCATAATATGGATCCGCTTGAAGCTTATAAGTGTACATGTAGAAAGGGATATATTGTGTTGAGACAGTCACATCAACCTCATAGCTTTGGTAAACTTTACTATGCGTGTCCTCTTTCGAAGGTAAACAATCAAATGTTTTAGTTATGTAATACGTGTGATTATTAAAATGACATGTCATGTTATTTGTTTACTTTGTAACAGCCAAAAACAAATGATTATGGATGTAAATATTTTAAATGGAAGGATGATTTTGATCTCGAACTCCGTATAAGATCTTCCCCTGGATCTTCAACACCTCAAGGTTCACATCCAAGTTCTTATACAGGTCCTTCTCAATCTGCACCAACTGAGTGCTCTAATTGCAAGATCAAAGATCTAAAGATAAAGATGCTAGAGACAAGACTAGAAATGGAAAGGCATCCTGAAGACCACGCATGTCAATCGGCTGCAATACTTCATGAGCTTTTAAATGATATGGAAAATCTTAGCTTTGAGTAGTAATCTATTTGTTATTTTAATGTGTTAATTTGTATTTTATTATTATGTGTTAATCTGTACGTTCAGTTTTAACTAGTTTGTGATGTTTTTTTTCTTATTTATGAATCTATTATCGTTGTAATATATATTTTTAATTAAGCGCGTGTTTAAGTGTTAAATATATATCTAAAGTTTTTTTTAAATAAATATAAAGTTTTTTTAAATATGTATAAAGTTTTTTTTAAATAAATATAAAGTTTTTTTAAATATGTATAAAGTTTTTTTTAAATATGTATAAAGTTTTTTTTAAATATGTATAAAGTTTTTTTTTAAATATGTATAAAGTTATTTTTAAATATGTATACTTTTTTTTCTAAATATGTATAAATTTTTTTTAAATATGTATAAAGTTTTTTTAATATGTATAAAGTTATTTTTAAATATGTATAATTTTTTTTCTAAATATATAATTTTTTTTAAATATATATAAAGTTTTTTTTTAAATAGGTATAAAGTTATTTTTAACTAAATAAAAAAGTTTTTTTTTAAATAGGTATAAAGTTTTTTTTTTATATATATAAATTTTAAACAAATAAAAAAGATAAAAAAATATATTTACTTAACCTAGGGACGACTTAGTCGTCCCTAAGGTAAAGTGGGTCCACTTTCATTTTAAACTTTTTAAATAAAAAATATTTATATTAATTTTAAATATATAAAAAAGATTTAAAAACGGGAAAAATAAGTTTATTTAACCTAGGGACGACTAAGTCGTCCCTAGGTTTTCTGGTCCCCACTTTCATTTTAAACTTTTTAAATAAAAAATATTTATATTAATTTTAAATATATAAAAAAGATTTAAAAAGGGAAAAATAAGTTTATTTAACCTAGGGACGACTAAGTCGTCCCTAGGTTTTGTGGTCCCTACTTTTTCCCCACAGCCCTTTTGACCAAGAATTTGTTGTAAAAGTGGTGGGTCCCCCCTTAATCTAGGGACGACTAAGTCGACCCTAGAAAAAGGGCGACCCTAAACACTTGTTTTGTTGTAGTGCTTGCACGTCACGTGGCCAATGGCGTAGAGACCCATACCGACTCTTTCCTAAAGCCTGATATTTCTCAACTCCATGTACCCATCTTTGCCTGTTCTCGCGACCCCTTAAACCCGTTTGCTCTCGATAGTGAAGTGTCGTTGTAGGAAGTGCTAGTTTTTCATGCCACCCGTGTCGCCCTGGAAAAGAAAAACAAAGGCAAGACCGTAGTTTATGGGATTGGAGCCGCACACCATCTGAGAGAGATCTGATGGTGTGCCCACGGTACTTGTTTTAGTATCGAACTTAACTTTGACAGCAACCAAAAAAGCAAAGTAGAACCCGAAACCAGATTGCCAAATCCTATTGAGATCAGCAACAGCTTTATTCATGAATAATTTGGCTCTAGAAAGTCCAATGGTGCCCAATTTCAAGAAATCTGTAAAAATATTTACACGGTAATTTCATCATTTCCTGGTGTAAAAATTAAGATTCAATAATTTGGCTCTAGAAAGTCCTTGTTATTTACAAATGACGTGTTCATATAACATAAAAAATTACAATATACGTAATTCAAATGTGACAAAGGGATTACTGTTAGATGTGCACTGTAAACACATTACGGTTTACTTTGTGCATACTCAACCCATGCGGTCGCCAAATATTTACTACTGAACATATGATTTCTAAAGAATTTTGTCCGAAATCGGTTAGGAAGGTAATATATATGAGATGATATTATCTATAAATAGGGAAGGATGCTAATAGTAAAATCACTTACCTGGACAGGGTCAATGAACGATCAAGAAGGTTCGTGGCCTAGGTTGGTGAGCAAATTGCACTTTAGTGCGGTGCCACCTAAGGTCAGCCCAAGTGGTTGAACCTATGTCATAATTTGTTGTAGGGGCATGCGTTCGCGCGGCCCCGTCAATTACTAGTTGTCAAGCGTTTTCTTATTATTCACCTAAACCGTTGGCAATCACAAAATTTGGCAAACATGATGCAAATGTTCTATGTTACTCGATATATCTTTTGCTTTATATTTATAATATATGGTTCGTTCAATCATTTTGCATATGTATTTCACCGGAATAACAAACATGCAGTTCATAGAGAAGCACCATTTCATGTTTTGATGGTTATCTGCACAAGTAGAAAGGTTTTTGTACATCGTCTATATTTGTACATGTAAAATCCACAATGTGATGTAAAAGCATATGAACCCCATTCTTGAATGTGACTCGGTCTAAAACTACGAGGTCCATTAGTATGCATAAGATAAGGTCCAACTTCAGTTTAAATTCTGCAAAATCTCTGCAATGATGCCGAAAAGATAAATATGAAATTAGTTTGTGAAATATAGAAGCAAGAACAACTGGGAATGTAGGTCAAGTATCGTTATTATTTCAGTATTCTAGTCCAGCAGTAGAGTTTGTGAAATATAGAAGCAGTAGAGTTTATGCAGCCTTGAACTTCTTAAGTTCTCATATCCACCTGATAAATTAACTAGACCGAGAACGATCAGATCTAGCCACTTTTCGCCCATGATGAATTTCGACACTTCGAAATTAGATGTTTCATTCTCATCCAAGATATGATGACCAAGCCATTTAACTCGACTCTATATCCAAACCAAACCACTAGTAATGTTCCCGTACTCATAATGTCAGGAGTGGACGTATAATGAGTCTTGATAACCCCGTATACTGCATCTGTATAATGCTACAAATTCTGCATCAGACACGAAGGGCTACTGCTTGTTGCGTCTCTTGTCCTGCTACGTTAGGAAACCCTATGTCACGGGCCATGAATCCTCATCCCATTACACCTATCAGCACCATTCAATTAAAATATACAAGAAAATTGTTCCATGTAAAGTTAATTACTTTTACCAACAGTCGCAGATCTGTATGTATGTCAACCATCAATCTTGTTTCGGTTACAACTAATTATAGTGCTACCCCTTCCTGCTAAAATGTTGTAGACCAATATAATGTTACACTGTAGTTCTTTGGGATGCTAAAAAAAGGGTAAACGTGTTTAAAGGACTAACTCTTTACCTTGCCAAGACCATCGCCCATTATTGTACTTGTCGTTGTCAAAATTTTCGGGCATACCAGGTTGCCTTTAGGACGTTCTCCTTTGATAACAACCACCTTTCCCTGAAGACGTGATTCCAAAAATAATACAACTAATAAGATTTTAGTTGCAAACTCACTATTTTTATGTAGATTAAAGCTCATTAAAATCTGCAAATCTGAATTATGTAAGACGGGCCCAAATGCAAAAAAGGAGGTAGAAGTTATGGCACTTTGCAATTTTCGTTCAAAACCGGAGGTACTTTTGTTTATGCACAAGTACAATGGTTTCGAGTACACAAGTGCAAGACCTGAACAACTTTTTCCAGACCATAACTCATTAGAGCAACTAAAAAGCCTGAAATGTGAAAAAAGACATGTGAACTTTGCAACAGAAGTATAGCCTTTCTTTCTCTGTGAACTTTGTAAAAGAACCACTGGGTGCCAGATTTCTGTATAATATCTGAATGTGACCCGTTTCCTTTATGCGGGTTTGTTGGCAGTCATATTATTTGCTGACAAAGAGTGTAAAATACACGCGCCTTAGATGAACTTTAAAAAAATTTGAAGCGTATGACAGAAATTAAGACTCAAGAATTACCTGCAGTTCAGATAAAGAAGGGAACAGTTTTGCGTTTTCTGCGTCAAAAAAGTGTCGAACCGACTTTGTTAGAAAGTCAAACTTTGGCCACAAAAAAATACAGAGGTTTTTGTGAACATTTAGAGCATATTGATGTTTTACGATGAGGGATTTGGACAAACATGTTACATTTTCTTATGCTTACCTGTAATCCAATGTCCATCTAAATACCTGAGCTCCAAAAGGCATCCATAATGTGACAACAAAAACACTGTGGTATACTAGTTTATTCAACAAAATTGTGGAACTCAAACTTGTGTACGTCTTGTTGGGATTTAGAACTAGTTAAACCATTAACTACGAGTGCGCAGCGGAATGGATCTAATATAATATTCATGATTAACACATAATAAAACAATAATAAAACCAACCTTTTAATTAATTGAAGAAATCAATTAATTGATCTTGATCTTGAATCTACAACGGTAAAGTAACCGTCCTCTAGCGATTGCTCACACGACACGTCAAACGAACACACCACGATGCTAGTGGTAACTTCACTTCGATAATCTTTGCAACTAGAAACCCTAATATCCAAAACCCTAATTGGGATAGCGTAAGGATACGGTTTGTAGACAGCAACAAGATTCTTGAAAAATCACCAATAAACCCTAATTAGGGTTTATATAAATCGGACCACAAGGGAATACTAAAACCTAGATTATGAGATCTAGGGTTTAGTTATAAAGCTTAAATCTTTATAAGAAAACCACCAAGAAGGATTGATCTTATAAAGGTTAAACCTTTAGGTGTGATTTTAGGTTAAGGACAAAGTTCGTAAGGGTTTGGGTGTTGTGTTTGTGTCGATCGGCCAAGACAAACAAGTGGGAGAGGATGAAAAATTATGAGGGGTATGGGATTGTATTTATACACATCCTTGAACCTCCTCAAAATTAATTAGGCCCAACCCAAAACCTAAATTAAGTAAGTTAATTACTTGATCAACAAACAAAGGATCTTCTAGACCCTCTATGGTATTCGGCCGCCTAAGGGGTACCGGGAGGTTCTAGAAGTCGATTTCCTTTCCTTAAATTTAAATAACGCACTCGCCTTTAATTAATTAAATCCCGTAATTAATTAAACCACCGTTAATTAAATAAAACGTAAAGTTTTTATTATACGTTTAATTATAAATAATAAAACGTAAATAAACGTGTGTTCTCCGTATTGAGTGTGTGCCCCCGATAGGCTCACGCATTTACCGATGGCTAAACGATCGCATATCTCAACAGCTCCCACTTGTGAGAGTTTAGACATACAGCGTCCATAATGAAGCATCTAGCAACACTTCATTATAACCGGAAAATGTTGAGTTAAATAGTTTCAAGAATAAGATCTTAAAGACTAGTAATGGTGTACGATTATTTGAGCTTGCTGATAATCATCCCTTCGTTACAATGTACCGGTTAAACCATGGATATGGATCCTAACTCATTCCATATAGTTTAACTTTAATTCCTCGTTTACAAATTAATTTAGATAGTCCAAATTGTAACAAGCATCATCTTGTTTACATTTTGGGTACGGCCATACAATTACCTAATTAATTCTGGAGGGGATCCAGGGTACTTCACTGCACTATATCAGAGTGGAGGAACGAATTCTATATTGACTGCAAGTGTCTGTGGATGCTGCTTCACAACACTTCCAATTAGAGTCGTTATAGCTAGATCTTCCGAACTAGCGTTGGACATAAAATCAAGAAGCGATATCCACACATGCACAACTTGTTTGCATCTCAAGTCTAAGGATGACCTAATCCTCACCATTTATGTATTCGAATTTACTCATGACAACGGATCCAAAAGTAACCATTCGAAAGTTCGGGGTGTCCAATATTCATATCAATGAATAACATATGAGTTTGGTTGGAAACCGTCCACCATATATACCAGTATATTACCAACACTCATATTTGTCTTAATGTATACAATATTCCCATATTGTTTAACCGACAATGGACATGTTTAGAATAATTAAATTATTCAAGGATTTAAACATACAAACATAGGGCAACAACAATTATATGAAGATAACAAACATCAAATATCTTTATTCATCAGAAAATAATTAAATTGTCTTACAATCCCAAATTATCCAAATACTTTGATTAACACAGATTACATGAGACTATTAGCTGGAAGCAAACCAATTCCATGAGTTAACATGGAATGCTTTTTGAGGTCTAACGCCTTTGTAAAGGGGTCAGCTAAATTGTCGTCTGTGTGAACTTTCTCCAGACTAACATCACCAAGTTCAATCACTTCTCTGAGGTAGTGAACTTTGGAACGATAATGTTTCGCACCTTTAGTGATTCCTGGTTCATTAGCTATAGTAATGGCTCCGGTATTGTCACAATACATCGTCATAGGTTCATTATTTGTGGGAACAACACCAAGCCCAGAAATAAACTTCCTAATCCAAACTGCCTCTTTAGCAGCCTCTAAAGCGGCTATATACTCAGCCTCCGTAGATGAGTTTGCATGGATGGTCTGCTTTGCGCTTTTCCAGCTTACAGCACCTCCATTCAGCATGAAAACATATCCCGTCTGAGACTTCGTGTCATCAGCATCCGTAAGATATCCAGCATCAGTGTAGCAAGCAACCTTGAGCTCTCTTTTCATACCTCCTCCATAAACAAGAAACATGTCTTTGGTATGCCTAAGATACCTCAGAATGTTCTTAACAGCGGTCCAGTGAGAATCACCAGGATTCTGCTGAAATCGGCTAGTCATGTTCTGAGAGAACGCAACATCAGGTCTCGTACATCTAACAGCATACATGATTGATCCTATTGCCGAAGCATAAGGAATTCTCTGCATGCGTCTCACCTCATCAGGTGTTGATGCTCCTCGAGTCTTAGATAATTTTGATTTAGTTTGCATGGGAACAAAGCCACGTTTGAAATTGTCCATGTTATACTTCTTCAAAATCTTATCTATGTAAGCACTTTGACATAAACCAATTAACCGTCTAGGTCTATCACGTATGATCTTGATTCCAAGAATATATGCAGCATCTCCCAAATCCTTCATGGTAAAACACCTTCCAAGGTAAGCTTTTACACTTTGCAACATTGGAATGTCTTTTCCCATCAACAATATGTCATCAACATACAGGACAAGAAACACTACGCTACTCCCACGAGCTTTGATATATACACATGGCTCATCAGGATTTTGACTGAAACCAAATTTCTTGATTTCATCATCAAACCTCTTGTTCCATTGCCTTGATGCTTGCTTAAGTCCATAAATGGATCTTTGAAGCTTGCATACACGGTTTGGATACTTTGGATCTACAAAACCCTCAGGTTGCTTCATATAGACTTCTTCGTAAAGCAGTCCATTGAGGAAGGTGGTTTTAACATCCATTTGCCAAATCTCATAGTCATAGAACGCGGCTATGGCTAAAAGAATCCTTATAGCTTTGATATCCGCAACAAGAGAGAAGGTTTCTTCATAATCAACCCCGAAGGTTTGAGTGAAGCCCCTCGCTACATATCGAGCTTTAAAGGTGTGTACATTGCCATCCATGTCGGTCTTCTTCTTGTACAACCACTTGCCACTAAAAGTTCTAGCGTTAGGGGGAAGGTCTACTAAGATCCAGACATCATTGTCTTTCATGGATTGCATCTCCACATTCATAGCATCCAGCCATTTGTCAGATTCAGGATCTGCTAATGCAGCTTTGAAGTTAGTGGGTTCATTATGATCCCCTAACTCATGTTCCTCAGCGTCAATGTATAAACACATACGGTCAGGAGCACGCCTAGTCCTCATAGACTTTCGAATGGGAGCTATATCACTTATAGGTTCATCAATTTCTTGATCATCCTCTTCATGATTGCTAGTGTTTTCAGAAGGATGTATATCTTCATCTTGAATTACTTCAAGATCCTCTATACTCCCACTTGCTTCTTGATTCATAAGATTTCTCTCTAGGAATTCAGCATTACGAGCAACAAATACTTTGTTCTCGGGTGGGTAGTAGAAGGAGTAACCCATCGTTTCCTTTGGGTAACCTACAAATATACACTTAACAGATCGGGGCTCTAGTTTGTCAGGTTTGATAAGCGTGTCACGCTTAACAAGAGCCTCACATCCCCAGACCTTTAAGTAAGACAGCTTAGGGGCTTGCCCATACCATACTTCGTATGGAGTCTTTTCAACCTTCTTAGTTGGAACCATATTGAGTATGCGAGCAGCAGACTCAAGAGCATAATCCCAAAAGGATTTAGGAAGAGTTGTTTGGGCCATCATGGAACGAACCATATCAAGTAGGGTTCTATTTCTCCTCTCAGACACACCATTGTGTTGTGGTGTATATGGAGGAGTTCTTTGGGAAACTATCCCATGTTCCTTAAGATGCTCCAGAAATTCATAACTCATAAATTCACCTCCACGATCCGAACGTAGTGCTTTTATGGTTTAACCGAGTTGATTTTCTACTTCCTTTTGAAACACCTTAAATGTTTCAAACACTTCATGTTTATGCTTTAGCAAGTAAACATAACCATAACGACTATAGTCATCAGTGAAAGTGACGAAGTAACTTGCACCTTGTCTTGACACGATTCTAAATGGACCACATACATCGGTGTGGATTAGTCCAAGTAGATCGTTAGCCCTCTCCACTTGATGTGAATAAGGTTTACGTGCCATCTTTCCAGATAAGCATGAAACACATTTGTCAAAGGAATCATCATCGTTTGACTTGAGCAATCCATCAGATTGTAATTGCTTAATGCGCTTTTTGCTTATGTGGCCAAGGCGACAATGCCATAGCAATGTAGAGTCCAAATTCGATTTGGCCCTTTTGTTGCTTACAGCATACATAGAACTATTGTTTGCATTAGAATCACACATATCAATTTCATAAATACCATTACTAGGAATAGCATTAAAATAAAACATATTATTTTTCGAAACCGAAATACTTGCATTATTCTCAAAACGATTAACAAAACCATCGTCATACAAACATGAAACTGAAACAATCCCTCTAGAAATAGAAGGTGCGTAATGACAATTATTCAACATAACAACCAGTCCACTAGGGAGAAATAATTGAAAAACACCAATGGCTTCAACAGCTGCACGATGACCATTGCCCACGTACAGATTCAAAGCTCCTGGCTTCAGCTTCTTACTTATCCTTAGACCCTGAGTAGTATTACAGATGTGAGTACCACAACCAGTGTCATAAACACAAGATTTATTAGGAAAAGTAAAGAGTTCTATCGTGAAGATACCTGAAGTGCTAGCACCTTGCGAGGACTTCTTTCTCTTCCACAACTCATTGAGATACTCTGGACAGTTTCTCTTCCAATGACCAATTTCACCACATTGGTGACAAATGGCATCCTTAGCAGGATTCTCTCTTCTTGGTGGAGGGGGAATCTTTGCTCTAGGAGTAAAGTTAGCTACTTTCTTCCCTTTACCATGATTCTTACCCTTTGTAGCATTAGACGGTTTAGCCTTGTTAGGCTTTTGAACCCTTCCTGCCCTAATAGCATTAATGGTATTAGGAGTAGCAGGTGCAACCTTCTTTGGCAACGTTTTCTCATGCAACTTAAGCATGGCATGCAATTCAGGTATTGTCTTCCCCAGGCCATGCATGTTATAGTCTTGCACAAACCTATCATAGTCCTTATTCAGTGAGGCTAAAATTAGGCTGACCGAAAGTTTCAAGGACATGGGGTGACCCAAACGTTCCAAATTCTCTATGAACCCCTTCATCTTCAAGACATAGGAGCTCACAGATTGTCCATCCTCATGTTTACACGCGTGAAATGCACGTGCAACATCAAGGAGTTCTTGATCAGCTTGTTCAGTGAACATGGTCTTCAATTCTTCCATCATAAACCATGCGCCGTGACCCTCCAAAAGTTTCTGGAGTTCAGGGGACATAGTCATGAGCATAAGGCCAACGATTTCTCGTGACCTTCTGACCCAAGTTGGATGTAAATCCGGGTCTTGCTCTGGTCCTTCATGACCATGAGGCAGAATTGCGGGTTGATCAGGAATTGGTTGCTCAAGGTATTTAACCAAGTCATCAGTTTCGAGCGCTATCCGAAGAGCACGATACCAATCAACAAAGTTATTCTCAGTCAATTTCATCTTTTCAAGGAATGACTTAACAACCGTGCTGTTTAAGCAAGAGTTTTGATTATTCATCTACAAAATAAAAGTTCAACGATTAGTATTTTCGATAATTACATTCTCAAATAATTAACTACCCAATTAATCATGTTGAGACTAAGATCCTTGCTTGCACTCCCACTTAATATTAGAGGTCCGACCGTCTAGTATTCAAGTGGGGCAAGAGGTAAGCGACGGGCATTAATTGCATTACAAGTGCAACTCTTAGATTGTATGAGACGATTCATGAAGTTTATTTGTCGTAGAGTGTTTGGATGGGATGTTCTCTCATCTCTTTCGAGAACCTTTGAACATCTCAAACAAACTTGTTCTACACATAATAAAGTCATGAGTATGTTTCATCTCATCTTTATGCCTCGGGTTCCGAATCTGATCGGGAACTCGACTTTAAGTCGTACCAATTTGAAGCAGCAATTATTGGCAAAGGTCTGACCAGTGACAAAGATCGCCTCGGGTATGTAATTCGCCCTAGGTCTGACCAGTTGACGAAAAACAACTACAAGTGCTTCTAAATTGGGTGGCATAGACTTAAACAATTTTAAATAGGTATCACATAAGTTTTAGAAAAACAAATGTCAAAGTGTGTAAAAGAATGCATGCAATTCATTCTCTTAGCACAAGTTAAGAAAACAATTTGTTAACTTTTGGTTTAGTCGTGTTGTACCGCGGGAGAACATTAAAGAGAGATCAAACCCTATATCCTACTCTTCATGTACCCGAAGGTGCAAGTGCTTGGGATAATTATTCCATAAGTGCCGGAACACCTATGAAGCACGGGAGAAGATTAAAGATTTCTCAAACCCTAGATAGCTCGACTAGAGCACGAGGTGCAATAGCAAGTCCATCATTAGTAAAGACACAAAAACGGTGTTGTAATTTTGAGTATTGTAAACTAATTAATCTTGCAAATCACGTCGTTGAGAAGATAGTTTATAAGCCATCATTACGGTATGTAAGCCCAACTCGAGTGACAATATGATTTCGCAAAATAATTAGAACACAATAAAACCAAGTTTCATAGTTCTTATGTCAATATTAATATTTGTTTAAAAAATCAAGATTTTAACAAATAAACACATAGCCGATTCGCAAGGAAAATATGGTGTATTAATATGACATAGTTTTAAAGCTAGTTTCGATATAAGTACCATCCGTTTTTATTATTCCTAGAATCTTTGAGTTATTACGTTTTGCAATTCATAATGGAAAACAAATATGCACATAAAAACAGACAGAAGGGGGTAGAAGCAGAAGACAGACTCTATATGAAAGCGGTAAATCATATAAGATCCAAGTCTCGAATGAGTCTTCCCCAAATTGAGGACCAAAGACCCTCATCAAGTTTTCGAGCAAGGTACTTGATGACGTGCAAAGTATCACAAAAGTGAGATGCAAGGGTCTTTGACGGATAATAAAAAACAAAAGTAATTATTAACCGGTTCAATTTTTAACCTACCCAATTTTAATAGATCTAGATCAAGATTAAAACTTTATGACAAGTATGCATGTAGTTGTCATAAAAACATAAATAAAAGAGATTTTAAAGCGAAGCAAGCGTGTTTTATTCTATGTGTAACCCATGAATGCCATACGATTTGACTCGTGATGCCACTATTGGGATTTAGAACTAGTTAAACCATTAACTACGAGTGCGCAGCGGAATGGATCTAGTATAATATTCATGATTAACACATAATAAAACAATAATAAAACCAACCTTTTAATTAATTGAATAAATCAATTAATTGATCTTGATCTTGAATCTACAACGGTAAAGTAACCGTCCTCTAGCGATTGCTCACACGACACGTCAAACGAACACACCACGATGCTAGTGGTAACTTCACTTCGATAATCTTTGCAACTAGAAACCCTAATATCCAAAACCCTAATTAGGATAGCGTAAGGATACGGTTTGTAGACAGCAACAAGATTCTTGAAAAATCACCAATAAACCCTAATTAGGGTTTATATAAATCGGACCACAAGGGAATACTAAAACCTAGATTATGAGATCTAGGGTTTAGTTATAAAGCTTAAATCTTTATAAGAAAACCACCAAGAAGGATTGATCTTATAAAGGTTAAACCTTTAGGTGTGATTTTAAGTTAAGGAAAAAGTTCGTAAGGGTTTGGGTGTTGTGTTTGTGTCGATCGGCCAAGACAAACAAGAGGGAGAGGATGAAAAATTATGAGGGGTATGGGATTGTATTTATACACATCCTTGAACCTCCTCAAAATTAATTAGGCCCAACCCAACACCTAAATTAAGTAACTTAATTACTTGATCAACAAACAAAGGATCTTCTAGACCCTCTATGGTATTCGGCCGCCTAAGGGGTACCGGGAGGTTCTAGAAGTCGATTTCCTTTCCTTAAATTTAAATAACGCACTCGCCTTTAATTAATTAAATCCCGTAATTAATTAAACCACCGTTAATTAAATAAAACGTAAAGTTTTTATTATACGTTTAATTATAAATAATAAAACGTAAATAAACGTGTGTTCTCCGTATTGAGTGTGTGCCCCCGATAGGCTCACGCATTTACCGATGGCTAAACGATCGCATATCTCAACACGTCTTCCATGACATATTAGTTTCCTGAATACACCAAGAATTAGTACCCCCTTTATTCATTGGGAGAGTTGTTTTCTTCAGGAGAACATAAGCACCATCAATCACCAGGCTTGAAGTTCCTAAAAATTTGTTATGTTTTGCAGGAAGTTGCATTGTTAACCGATGGACGATTTTAAGTTGGTTCTCACGGAAATGTTATCGGACACATTTGCCCACAATCAGCACAGGTTTGAACCTTATATTGTTCTAGTCCCTCTTGAATCTGCATCTTCCTTAACAAACTATTCACTCAACTTTCAGAAACGACAATTCGCGTATGTAACAATAGTAATGACAAATTGGTAATCGTAACTGCAAGATTAGCCACAAAAGCTAATGACAGTGACTACCATGACACATTTTCAAAACGAATATTAGGAAGTTGTTCAGATTAGCGGCAAGAATATCAAGAAAGTGTTTATACTATATTTGCATTAGTTTACGAGCTGTAAGTGTACGTTGAACCCTTATCATGAAACGTTAATAATGCAGAAAGGCGGTACAATAGGTCTAGTCCAAAATGGAATATAATCATGGTAGACATCAGTAAGAAGAGAATGGATGTTCCGCTTACAGATAAAGAGCTAAGTGAGCGACGAAATTCATGGACCCCGCCTGGATACAAGGCTGAAAGAGGTGTCCTTTGCAAGCTAATTTGGAGATTAAGATCAAACAAACCAAACCTTGATCACCTGATCCTACTTACCCAGTGTTTACATCACAACAAATTGAAGAACATAAACTCACTCCTCATAGTTATTCTATAAGTAGCAAACGATCTCTTTACAAGACTATGTATATTGACTAAATATCAAACGTGTGACTAATGGTTTTTAAATATGTGTAGTCAATCACAGCTACCAATCTTATAACTACATAATTGTTCACTCTTAAAATTTTATATTACGTATTAGGTAGCTTTGTTATTATGTCTTGTTGTCCCACATCGGTTGAAAGTACAAAAAATGAGCAGTTTATTAAGACCACAAACAAACACACACTCACGACCATTCTTGGACAGGAACTGTTCTATAGGCTCGTACCTCTGTATTCTTGATCCCTCAAGAGACTGAAAACTCATGTCTGGTTGATGCATCATGACCTTGTGACTAGAGCGTGATTAACCGAGCCTCATGGTCTCAGCCCTGGCTCAGTAGAGGATCGTTGCCAGCCCACTTAACGGGTCTCGGCATGGTCACATGGTTGTCTGACAGACAAAAACATTCTTTTTTTGTCTTCGGGCATTGGATTGCAGCACACTCATGATTTTGTCGTGCAACAAATGAAACTGTTAGGAGATGTACAGAGTACCATTTCGATGAAATGTCTAAACGATCCATATCAGGTATATACAATAAGTTTATCTTTTTAATGAAAGGGAGATTATTGATTAGAGTTTAAAAGAAAATATCATTTTCATATTGTTATCGTCTAAAAAAAGTTCGTATTTAAATTCAACAATGATCAAGTGGACGGGGTAATGCAGCAGTGCTCTTCGAGAGTCTCAAAACGTCAAAATACCCAAGCTGTCCGAGAAGAAAGCCATGCTAATATTCTTTGTATCGTTTCAATTTTATCAGATGTCCGCGAAAAGACAAATATAGTTGTTTTGAGGCAGTATATAAACTAGTATATAAGTTCTTCTTCTGAGCGATGTCGGATGAGTGAGTTTACAGTAACCAGTCAATTTGAACTAAGCTAAAGCTAATATTATGAAAGAATAATGCTAAAGTTACCCATTTATCTTTTCTTTTTAGTGATAAAAACTATATTTTTTCCTAATAAACATATTTTAAATTATCCTATTATAACAAATTGAAAGATTACACACTTTATATGAAATAAAATACTCCGTAGTTTGATACACATTAAAGAATAACAGGTCAATGCTGATACATTCTCGAATGATTATATAGGACAACTTCGTTTGTATATTCTTTTTTACAAAAATTCATATTGATGTGACCAAAATCCGCATGATCTTCAGGAATTAATGATGTTATACTTATACCTTAGTTCATGAAGAATCATATGTTCTTATCTATTATTGAGCCATTGTCCATACAACCAAAGTAGACATATGCGTGTCTTTTATGTATTAAGCGAAAACCGGAACTATAGTGATGTTTCAATACGTTTCTATATTGACTTTGTTAAAAGTTAGGAACACGCTACTTCAATCCCATAAAAAGAATGACGAGAATCAATGGCTTAAAAGCAAAGAACTATGCAATTAGAAAACCAAGAAAATTGCCTTTTTCAAAGAATACCAGACAATTCCCACAACCTTAACATCTGTAGTTAGTTGTGATATCTTTGTACAGGTCTACAAAGACATTAAAGTCTACCTTCATCTACAAAAACAGTGGTTTTTGCATTGCAAGTACTATTTTGTCAGCTGTTTTCTAACTAAAAAGCCAGTTGGTCAATGATAGCTATTCCAAAATCTGCACAAACACTCTATGACGACTGCAAGCTCGGATGTAGGCTATGATCATTTGGTCTATCAAGTAGAACATTTTCCATCTGTACATTCCCGTACTCATACTTCAACAGCTGCAATGATGAAAGAGATTACGTTTTAGATGAATTCTAATGCGCTCATATGATGATGTCCATATTGTATATTTGCAAACGTCCATAATAACCTCCCACTGAATTAATAAACAATAAGATCACCAGATACGTAATAAAATAAAATGAAGCTAGATGGGACGATCGGTTGGGTTACAAGTCAAACCAGGTTTGGGTTAGAACAAGTTAAGGCGGGTCAACTTGAAATAAACGTTAGTACGAATGAAAGAATCGGAAACTAGTACGAATGAAAGAATCGGAAACTAGAAGATTTAGTTACCTGTAGATATAAATGAAAGCTTCAGGTATCATTACAGCAATGGATCCCCATAGATAGGGCCCAAACATCATTCCAGCAATGGATCCACATACCAACCCACCCTACAAGTGAAATAAAAAACAGTCCCCAAACACTAGACTGTATAACAGTTTTCATTCTATTAAGCACCTGTCAATAATAAGATAGAAACTATGTTTAAGTGGAAAAATTGGTTGGTCGCATGGGTTGAATAACGGGTTAAAATGTTGTAGGATCAAACAGATGAACCCGTACGGTCGACCAGGGCAGGTTGACTGAAAACACGTTAGACTAGTCATCAAAATACTGCTTGAAGGTTCCATAATTGTGGTGAAGCACGCTGTGGCCTAAAATTGTGCATTATGGAGGGTTTTGACTACCAAATTTCTGATTGCGCTGCCATTTCCAAAGCAAATGGACATTTAAAGCAAATGGATAATTCTGATCAAATTCGGCCTTTTGGTTGAATACTATAGTTTTACATGTTTAAAGATTGTGTATGCAATTATTTCTACCAAGTAATATCCAAATCTCCCCTGTTATTCTTGGATACTCCTAAAGCTTTCCACACTGCCTTTGATGCATCAACAATATTGTTGGGACAAGGGGATTGATAATCATGCTCAGTATCGCAACCCAAGTAGAGTCACACTCGTCCACAACCATTGCTTTGACGCTCCTCCCATTTCCATTTATCGTAATATACTTGAGGAACCTATCCCCTCCATTGTACCATCTAGTTGATGGTGCAACAACTGTCGAACCATCCAAAAAAAAGAATTCACACATCATTTTGTTTATTAGATATAACGCTATTAAACAGCTATTTTATGTATAAAAAACAACCAAACAAAAAGGCCTATTAGCTCAGCTGGTTAGAGCGTCGTGCTAATAACGCGAAGGTCGCAGGTTCCGAGACCTATATGGGCCAGTTTTTTTATCAGTAAAAAAATGTTAAATTTTTTTTATGTCTGATTGTCCAAACACTCCTTCGCAAGCTTACCGCGACCCATTAAAGAGTGGTGCTAATATTGCTAATGTCACAAGTTTTCAACTAAGACACTCAAAACGAGATATAGTGATTTAGCAATAGGTTTTCTAAAGGCTTAGTCATTCTCGTGACGTGTTGGTTATTGCTGACTATCATTTTTAATCTCATGTTATAGCTTTGTTCAACTGAATCAGCGTGCCTAAATCTTTTCAGGTCATTTATCTGATACGTGAGCTATCGTCTCACTTGATATTAATCTTATTTTTTATGAGGGAAGAACCCACCAAGTAGCTTGCTGTTGGGGTTCTTCATGTGTCGCCTTGGTGTTGCACTACTGCCAAGGCCTGGCGCACCCCTCCAATTCTAGTATAATCTTTGCCTTCCTGTTTAAGATTCTATTCGGTTATCTTGAATATTAAACAAAGTTATATCAAAAGGCTGGCACGTACCTTTAATGCTAGTCCATGTATGACTCAATTCCAACTCTTTCTAACATGGGGTCACTTGAAGGTAGCATCAAAAGCCTGGCACGTCCCTTTAAGATTGCATCTTGAGAACTATCTGTTCATCTTTCTACAAGATAAAACAACATTTTGCGTCTCTTGGTTTGATATTGGTTGCAATCAAAACATTAGTTAAAAGTTAAAACATTGCCAAAAATTGTTCATATCAACAATCTAAAACTTTTGCACTTGAAAACTATAGCATAATGCTCATAGGCTGACTTCAGCCTTTTGATACAGCTATACACCTATAGCACAATTAAAAGAAATACTCGAGGAACAAATTTATCTCACTTAAAGTAATTAAAAACATAGCAATTGCTCATTCATGGCTCAATGAACGATACATGAAACAAGGCCTAAGACGTAGAACAACATACCTTTTTAAGCTTTTGGCTACGACGAATATTTTGCCCATACGCACTCATGATCTATATTTTGCCCAAGAAGTCAACCTCATGATCTATATATTGAGATGATATTACATGGGAGAGTACGCCACATTAGCTTGTCATCTGACAGAATCAACCCCTGATACAGCAACAATTGGCAGGTCTGGCATCATTGATCCCGGTTGCCACACTATGTTTTCAGGAATTATTTGAGGCAGTGGAGGTAATGCAGCGGCTTTAGTTCGAGACCTGCATGGGCCAATTTTATTACAGTTTACAACCGAAATATAATTTGCAACGAATAAAAAAAATGATGTCTGCTGCCAGGACTCGAACCTGGGACTCCTAACCAGAGTAGGAGCCGAAACTTGGCAAATTCATAATTTAGTAATTGTGCTACAGCAGACTTTGTTGTTATGTATCTTCTTTTAATCTATTTAAACCGAAAAATACAAAGGACCTCCTTTGTTATTAAGAGTCAAAGACACTCAAAAACGAGATATAGGGATTTAGCACTAATTGCTCTAGATGCACACTCATTCTTGTGGCATCTAGCTTACAACTTTGTTCAACTGATGAATCAGTTTGCATATATCTTTTCGTGCCTAGGGTCATCTATTGGAAAAGGGTTACCTTCACCAACCAGATTTATTGTAAATGTCAACTCTTAAGTCAAGATTAGTCCAAATAACTCACATCGACCTGAACCAAAATGACCTGTTTTGACCCATTACCCAACCCACCAGACACACCTATCTTAGGGAGAAGACTAAAGCTTTATAGGCTTACCTTGGTAGATATTCCGTGACTATTGACAGATTTGGGGGTTGAGTTACGACACCCATAAAGAGAACAATATTTAGATGCTGTAAGCATCTCGTTATTAATTGGCATAAAAAAGCAACAACAATAAGTACATAATTTCAAGCAAAGGAAAATAATTAGAAATCAAAATACGTCATGAACATGGTTAAAACTCGCCTCTCGCCAGAATTCGTCAAATTTTCTAGAATGAAAATCTTGTTCCGAGGGAAGAATCTTCACAGCAATCGTTATACTCCAAATCCAGAACAACCTGGACTCACAAATGCGAGATGCGAACATGCCACGGACCTCTCATATGGATGCGGCAAATGTGAGATCCAGATTCATTAAGAGGTGTTCATAGATTAACACTGATTAGCCGGTCTAAGCAACCATTAGTTAAGCTATCACAAGGTTCAACAAACTATACAACATTAAAATTCATTAGGTAAAAAAAAATCAATTTACACTGTAAAAAAGTGACTCATAAAAATAGACTTTTCATAAAGCCATGTGTAGAATAATACATATGCAAGTCAAATACAAAAGTATAGGAAACTTTAAACTATCCCATATCGGTAGGCTATAAAACGTTTTGGCCTTTGGTAATAAAAAAGTTAGGTCCATTCAAGGCTAAACAAAATGCTTAGGCTTTGACTTTTTTTTAATATTTTTTGGTTTAGCCAGACCAGAATTTTTTAAAATATACTTTTTTTAAATAGAGTCTCGTGCCTTAAACAAATACAGAGAGAATATGGAGTTGAAAACTTGAATATTTGACACGTCGGCAATAAGGTAACAGGCCTAAAAATCTGTTAAGGACAATAAAATCAGATCTAGAGAAGCATATGTGGAATTGTCAATGATTCACGCTTCATGATGCAGGCAATGCCATAGCAATAACGACCAGCTTAATGTACCCTAATCCCACAGACCTGTTGCAAAGTGCCTTACCCATCTCGTTTCTATCGAAACGTGCACTATGGAAACTGGCAACTATAGCTAATTAAGTCCATATAAACCAACTTAAGAGGTAGTTAAGGTTTGAACTTCCGTGAACTGAACCCAAAAAAATCCACGTTAGATGATTCGCACAGCAGCCAAACTAGTTGTACGGTTGATGTAAGCATTGTTCACACATAAGCATTCACACATTCAACGGTTGCATATTCGATGACTGATAAGCTAATGTTTGTATTTACAGATTACTTAAAATAGGGCCCAACCAAAACGAGAGGAGAATGTAACGAAGAAGCGAAGGACAGTAACAAGATGTAAACATATAATGAACATCTAAAAGGCTTGTTCACCGTTAATTCCACAAGCAATAAGGCATCTATAAAGGACATTCCCCACTCTAAATAATAGACCATTAAAACAACGAGCAGAAGTAACACTATCCATGGAGTAAACAAAATCACATCTACAATCGCATAAAACTTTCATTATCTATTGTTAAGTACGATAAAAGATTCATACACTA
This sequence comes from Glebionis coronaria, assembly GCA_025667525.1. Lineage (NCBI taxonomy): Eukaryota > Viridiplantae > Streptophyta > Magnoliopsida > Asterales > Asteraceae > Glebionis > Glebionis coronaria. Next base: position 590,494,465 of record CM046881.1, on the reverse strand, counting down.
CAAGACTAAATGATAAAAACAAATACTACAAAACTATGAATAATGCAAGTAACATACAACATTAACTTATTCTGCAGTATCCCAAAATTGCATGCGTATGACTTAAATTATCAAAGAATGACGAGCGCCACTTTCTATAATTGAAAAATGCAAGTTCGTTCGACTATTACAAGGACAATTAGACTAATAAGCACTGTTGTATCGCTACAGGAAAATGATTCAGCACATAAGTACATACTTGCATGCATTGGCAAAACTTACATTAGCTTTGGTAGAGTTCTATAAATCCTAGCTCCAAGAATCCTTTGTAAGCTTCAAACATTCGTCATTCCTGTCTAGACATGTAGCCATCATTTTCTCCGTCAACAATCGTTCGAGATAATACAACCATCTGACTGATCAATAAGAAGTAGCGATTCTGTGTAAGGGCAAATGAAGTATGAACCAAATTTTCCAATAATCCCAAGATCATTTGTGCGTCCTAAGCATGGTTCGTAAACTACTATTGCCCGGATGAAACCGCGGCTCTGCGTAGTTTCCATTATAGGTTCATCACTGTTCCTGAATCCCAATAATCTCTTTACCGATGGTGTGTTAATGGTACTTATCTTTGTAAAAGGTGTCATAACCCCTGCACCCTTCTCCCCCATAATCCATATTTCATAAACCTTGTCAATATATGAAGACACTACAAGAGACTCCCTTAGTTTAGAAATGGAGTAATTTAGCACTAACTCGCTTTCTACACTATCCGGAAGTTGTACCTCTTTAAATTCTTGACTAATTAAATCAAATGACAATATCAAATTCTTATAGTCTGGCAGCACATCATCAGTACCAACAATCTCATCAAAAGCAACCCAATAGATAAATCTACCTATAGCAACTTGAGTTGTCGATTCAAGTGTAATAGATTTACGAGGCGCATTGCTACTTGGCATCATTTTCCAAGCCTTTGAGCTCAATGTAAATTCTCCAACATGCCATGTTATGTCCAACAACGGCTTTTCTCCGCTTGAAACCGAAGAATTTGTCATATGCTTATAAGACTTAGAGATTCCGACAATAGTTGGATCATAAGTTGAAGGAGAAACCCCAAAACCAAAAAAAGGGCTTTTTTGACGGTTGCATTTAAGCACAGAAGGGATAACAATATCAACGGATTTCCTGATAGTTGGGTTCCAAATAAGAAGCAACTCTCCCGAGCTGTCGGTGTAACCGTGATAACACCACAAACCACAAGAAGTACAAATTACAATCGAAAAGTAGAGTTGTTTAAGGAGCAAAGGAACATTTGGAGAAAAGTCTTCCTGTTGGTGCGGAAAAGAGACATCATCTACAAAACAAATATATTTCTTAGGATAGAAAGGTTTGTTTTCTTTGTACCTTAAAAGTAAACGATGCGGCTGCGAATCGCGGGACCCGTACCATTTGATAAACTCGTGGCTATCAATAAAAGCCTTCCATGGCTTCGCAACAGACCTGAATTGGATCAAGGACTTTACATCAGAAACCTTTTTAATGATTTCCAATTGGATTTCAAAAGGGATATTGTCTGACATTTTTCAATTAGGGTTTATGATAACTTTTGAAATAGGTTGAATTAGTGAAAAATGAAAAGTGGGTATTGGAGAGGAGGTGATTTTGGATCTGGGTTTTCAAGGGCGGAGTGTGCCGTCGTGATACGGCGAGAGTGTGGTGGTTGTACGGTGATGTCTGGTTCAGTGGTGGCTCCTTTTTGGTAATGAAGAAGTGGCGTCTGAAAAGAAAAAAATCTGGCTAAAATTATATGGGCCAATTAAAACTTGGGACAATTTTGTAAACCTTGGGCTTGGGCCTAGTTATGATATGGGCCTACTCAACAGTCTCCATTTTGACTAAAATATAGTTTGAACATTTTGGTTACGGTTTCTAAACTATCAGCCTAAATTATAACCAAAGTTATAACCAAAAATCCAATATTTAGTTCGATTTAGTTCAGTTTTCACATACCAAAATAATTAAGATACAAAAAGGTTTGGCAAATACAAAAAGACTATAGACAATTTCAAGTCATTAAACTTAACTTAAAGCTTATATGAAACAAGCTAAGCTTTACTATCATACCTTGTCCAGCTGCCGCAATAACAATGTCCGCCTCACGTACGATACTTTCTGGATCGGAAGTTTGTACATGAACGCTGACAACTGTACAGCATCTTCTTTTAGTAACAGCAGTGAAACTGACAATTGCATAAGCCAACAATGTTACTTCGACCAACAACCACCGCCTGCTTTCCCTTTATGGAAAATTGGTAATACCATTGCATTTCACTAGTTCGATACAACCCTATGACACCATTTCTTATTCGTTCTTGATTTTCGGTAATGTGAGTCCCCTCTTAGCTTCTACTGCCCCAATGCAGTCATATCTTATATTCTAATATCTGAATTCTTTAACATTAATCACTTCGCAGAGTTCTAATGAACTTGACTTGACTCACTGGAAACCGAAATCATTGTGCCCAAATGCCATTACCCTCCATTTTCCCAGCCCGCCCATTTTGCCATCTCTATATTATACGCACATATAATGGGAGATATTTTAAATTAAGAGAATTGTGGATTACTACTATTAGTTTTGTTATGTGAAACAGCAACCTACAAGTTTAATGCCAAATGTTATGGCATGATGAGGACGAGCATCTTTCTCATGTTTTGAAACATCTTACTGATGCAAAGAATCTTCCACTTAAACTGGAGGTAGAGTGGGATGATATGTTAACACAAGCTGAGAAATTGGAAGACCAGGCTAAGGAATTGAATGGCCCTGATGCTCGCCGCACCGATGCTTTACGACTGCGGGTTGATGCATTAAGACGGCGGGCTGATGCATTGGAACGCCGTTCTGTTGAATTGGGTCACCGTGCTGATGCTTTGGAACGCCGGCTTGATGTATTGGGTCAGCGGGTTGGTGCATCTCAGTCAAATCTGTTTTTCTTTGTTCAAATGTACTTTGAGCATCATCAGAAGAACACCGACCCATGTTCCCCTTCGCTCAATACTTTGATGCAGCAACTTTATCACGACTTATTTCCATCGTCCAGCGTGCCTTAGTTTGCTAATTGTACTTTAACAACTGTTACATTATTACTATCTTCTTTTATCTATCAAGTTTTTCTTGCTTCAAATTTGTTCACTTGATGAAACTTGATTACTAGGAATACTCCGTTATATAATTTATTAGCGCATTCACATTCCTTGTTGTAGTATAATATTAGTGATTTAATTAGAGCCTCCTTGTTTCTTATGTCAATAATTGATGCTGTGTGCGAGGTCTTTCGTTGAGCAGTCCTGCTACCCAGGGAAACCTGGTATCATTGCGAGTTGGAGCCGGTAAATACTACCAAGTAAAGACATTACTGTCTTTTCATCTTATCAATATGGTCTTCATGTTTCTTATCTTGGTAATATCAATTTGTAGTTATAAACTGTATGGTTTACCACTTTACCCTCTGGATTCATCTTCATGCTGTGCATTTGGTATTGTCAAGTAAATAACTTGCGTGTGCTCTAACTTTCGACAGTTGTTTTTCCTGTCGGTGATATAGTTTCCTACAGTTGCTTATGTTCTTCCACTTTTCACCCCTTGGAGTATAAACTTATACATAATCAGTGTCATCTATACTTGGTTATATTCACTTTCTACGTTGGTAGTTCTCTGTTACAATATAGTAACATAGATGCTCATTGGTTTGAGTTTAACAGACTTACTGGAAGACCTTGGTTCCGCTCCATCTGGGGCAATTGAGCTTCTACATGCCTGTGCTCATAAGCCCACTGGTGTTGATCTGACACTTCAGCAATGGGTGCAAATAAGGCGATTGATCCAAAAATCTTTTACCATTTTTTGATAGTGTATATCAGGTTAGCTACATATCGCTTTTAGCATGTGAAGTCGAATGATAATGACTGTTGCTTGTAAAAGGTCATATTTACTACAGGGGATCCTTACTACAGTAGTGAAGACTTACTGTTCGTATGCTTTTTTGTTCATGGTGGCCAATGTTTTATAGCTCAAAGTTATGCAAAGAATATGGGGTCTTTATGGTGAAAGAGTTGGTGCATTGAGCATTGTACGTGAATCCCCCCTTTAGAAATATAATCAGAGGATATATACTCGTCCTAGATAGAGAAAAACGATCTATTATTGCCGTTGTCCCTCTAAGCCAATAGCCATGAAGTCCTAGAGGACAGTAAAATATCTTCCAATTTTCCAATATCTAACCGGATTTGGTATTACAAATCTACATCTACCAATATCGAGAGTAAAGTGTACTATTTCATACCTAACAGGTAACGTGGCAAGTCAGGTTGAGGGCCAGCTGAAACTTGTTATACGACCCATATACTCATTATAGTTTGTCATTAGTACCCTTTTTTGAGACCATGTGTAGATTTGGGTTGTGTGTTTTCTCAAACGGGTCGAATGGGTAAATATAAAAAGTTAGCTAAAATGCGATCGGGTCAGATGGGTCAACTAGGTCAACATCGTCGTATTAGTATTGTATTCGTATTCATATTTTTTTCTTTGTACATTTCTTTATAATGTGTCTATGACTTTGTACGGGTTGACCCGGCCTGTTTTTACTGAGTACTAAAAATGACTCTTTTAAACATGAACCTATGTTGACCCATTACCTACAACATCTGATCTTGCTTGCCTCTACACATGTTGGATGTGGCTCTTTACTCAATTTTAATGCGTTTGGGATAAGTTAATAATACCTGTACAGGTTATTCAGTCATTTAAATTAATTCATCCCTTTTGGTGAACTCCCACCATCAGTAATGACCTTCAGAAAACATCGAAAACGGGTGTTTGGACTGCAAGTTGGTAAAGCAAAGCCATTGGTGAAGCAAAGCCATATGACTCAGAACTAAAAACTCACCTGGGTGCTATCGGGTCAGGTGTACATAAATTTAAGTATCGGGTCGGTTTTTGATTTTTGAAAACTCACTGGCAATCCTACAGGAATCGGGTTTTCGGGTTTGGGTTGCATTAGGGCGGGTGATTCGGTTTACTGAGTGATACTACAAATGAGGAGCTAATGGATTACCAAAGGTTACTTTGATCAAACAGTGACGGAGCTATGTAAGGAGTAGAATGTGATTCCTTCTGGTCTACTACAATCTTTATAGTAACAATCTACAACACAATTCAAGGCATACAAGGAAAAAAAACCATAAAAATTTCATACAAAATCGATCAAGCTAGCATTAAGTTACATATACATGGAATGATTTATTTTGCGATGGAGTATTTATGAGTAATAGATTTGATCTGGGCTGTAGTTCTTCATTTGTTTTTCTTGAGGACAACTATGTAATTTAGCATTATATAAAGTCAAAATAATGGGATATCAGTGATATTTTAGCCAACCAAACAGCACATTGATATTTAATACTGTGATGTTTCATATTTGCTAATATATATGGTGTTCGAAATACACGGTTTATAAATTTGTGAACCAAACAGCCCCTTAGTGTTGTTGAACAATAAAAGGGTGTTTGATTAAGCTTATTAGTGGGCTTAAGCTTATACTTATATAAGTAAATTATGGCTTTTATATAATAAATTTATAAGCCTTTATTAAGTGTTTGTTTTAGCTTATATAATTAATATGGTAAAATGACAAAATAAAAATGGATGCAATTATCAAAATGAGAGTATAAAAATCTTTTTATATAATCTTACTCTTACTATATTATAAAGCATTTGGGACTTTTGTAACAAACTTTTTTTTGGCTGAATATTAAGACTTTTTCACTTAATATATGAATCAAGTTGTTAAATATATTAACCTTTTGTAACAACTTTTTGTAACAAACTTTTGTAACAATATATTAAAATAACATCTTTAATTTTGAGATAAAATATAATTTTCATAATCTAAATTTATCATATTTTCTAAAATTTTGTGCTTTTTAATTCAATATCAATTTCGTTAAATTTTATTAACTTTTTTTATTTTCTTTTTTAGCGGGTTTATTTTGCTTTAACTTTTTTACCATTTTAAATTAACGTAAATACGAACTTGATAGGTAAAATAGTAACATTTATTTGCTTCAAAAATCGTCATTAAGTACTCGCCGCCGCTTTGCGCGGGCACTGTACTAGTATTCATATATAAGGCCAACTAATCTTAAATAAACCACCAATTCTTACCAAACCCCCATATATAAGTTTATAAGCTTACTTATATAAGCTTACTTATATAAGCTTAACCAAACACTTAATTTCGGCTAATAAGCTAATAAGCTTATAAGCCCACTATATAAGCTAAAACAAACACCCCCTAAGAATCAGCCAAACAATAACATGGTAACATTAGTAGTAAGATAGACATGGCATATTAATGGTCCACCACATAAGTTCTTAATTTGTCTTTTAAATAAGAGAAGAACAAGTCTTTTTAAAGTAGGGATAAGCATCTTAAAATGAAATCAACTTGTTACACCATTAAATGTTTCCAAAGTATACGTAGTGATATGGATCATCTTCTTGTGCTGATAAGGAGAAGCAGGAATGACCTTAGAAAATTTGTGCTCAGCCGATAGATTGATTTCATGGCCGATAAGAGAAGAACACTTGCTGATCAAATCCCTGAGCCTCGGCACCTCAAGGTATTGGAGCTGATCCTCTTTTAAGAAGAGTGTCATCATAGACCCAGAGGAACGATAGAGACCCAGGGTACCGCTAGTTATGGTGGGTGATCCTCGGCCTTGCAAGTCAAAGTCCAAGACATATTCGTTATCATTGTAGTGTTTGGTTCTCAACTGAACTTTGTCAGCAACCAAAAAAGCAAAGTAGAACCCGAAACCAGATGGCCAAATGCAATTGAGATCAGAAACAGCTTTTTTTATGGAGAAATTAGCACTGGAAAGTCCCATGGTGCCAAATTTCAGCAAATCTGTAAAAATATTTACAGGGTAATTTCATCATTTCCTGATGTAAAAATTAAGATTCAAGAGTTAGTACATTCAAAAAAAAAAAATAGTACTCACCAGCATGGGTCAATCCAGGCCGATTGAGATGAGCAACAGCTTCAACAGCTTCCTTGGCTGTGGAACTTGAAATGGTAACCAGATTCAGCAACTCTGTAAAAAAAATTACACGGTAATGTGATCATCTTCTGATGTAAAAAATAAGATTCAGTACTTAAAAAAAAAATTAGTACTCACCAGCATGGGTCATTCCAACTCCATTGTCGGTGATGGTCAACGTTTTGTACTTCTTATCGGGAACAACATTGATGTAACGCAGAGGTGGTACAGTCGAGCTCTTAGATTCACGTCGGTCCAGAGCCTAAAAGGGTATACACAGTTGGTTTTCGATCGATTAAGATATGACAAAACAAGCAGATGATCAAAAAACAGATCCATGTATAAGTAGAAGAGGTAATTCACCAAATTAAAGTCCTCAGATTTGTTTAAAAAAACGTAAGCAAAACAAATCAAACTTATCCTGTAGAAAAGCAGTAAATTTTCCAATAATCCCAAAAACAAATAAGTCATAAGCCTCAATAAAAACAAAGAAAAAAATCTTATAAACATGAACATAAATTTCACTCTTTTATATAGAAAATATACTATTTACTATTATAGCAGCTCAATTAAGATATAATTAAATTATATAAAAAAAGAAAAAAAAAAGTGGAGACATACAAGGGCAGAGTTAGAGAGAAGCAGATGAAGAAAAATCTCATCGCTATTGTTCAAAGTCCTCCTAAAACAATTCACGAGCTCATCGACCATCATCGTCTCCATTCTTTCGGATCGGAAGTTTTTATGAATGAAATTAGGGCATTAGGGTTACTTATATACCCTACCCGATATTGGACTTTGTTCAGTTGCTACGCTGGGCTTTGTTATAGTAATTATTTTTTTGACATAAGAGTAACAGATACACATATCTGTGGGAACGGTGTCGGAAAGTCAATGGTAAGTAAGGTGGATTAGTGACAGCTTTCCGGCTTAATTACATCTTTTAGAAATCCGTCCGAACCCAGTCTTTCTTATTACTTTGTTATAGACAGTAGATTAAGAGCAATGAAATAAATAGATTAAGTAGACACAACTCAATACCAAGTCGTTGTAGTATAGTGGTTAGTATACCAGTTCGTCATGTTGGTGACCCGGGTTCGATCCCCGGCAGCGGCGTTTTTTTATTTTTTTTGCAAAACATAACATCTCCTTTCATGCAAACCTTTTTTTCTTAGCAACATTTCACAAACTGGTAGCCTTAAATATGATTACAGAAATTGTTGCCACAATAACATCCATGTCTGTAATTAAAACGATTTAAACGACTTCACTTGCAGAGTTCCTTGGACATAAAGGAAGTACGTACAAGATTATCGAGGTAGTTCTTGCTCTTACGTTTATATATTTTAAGGTGGATGATAAGTTCATTTGATTTACGAGTAACATTTTTGTTCGAGTACAATGAAATAAAAGGCACCTCCACACAACATGCTGCCATGCCAGAATCAAAACAGAAGACTATAGTTGATCAATTTCACGAAGCTAGGCACTGCTCCAGCAAAGGAAGAGGTACACATGTATGGACTTCCGGGACACGCAGGGTTCGTGATCTTGACAGCTGTTACTAGCTTCAGTTACTAGCTTTAGTCCATGTGGCTTGCTTGGGTCTGGAACAGCCATACCTCTATATAAACCATCATAGGATGAAACTTCATCAGATACGAGATATGTAATGTTATCTAAACCATAAGAGCCTTCTTATATAAGTACCTTCTAACGAGATCAGCAGGAAGACCTTCTAAATCAAACCGCCAATTGTTATAAGCAAAACTGATGATTCCCGTATATATCAGTTCCAAAACATAATTCCATTTTCCAAACACCCCTAAGACAAAAGAGCCTTCTTATATAAGTACCTTCTAACGAGATCAGCAGGAAGACCTTCTAAATCAAACCGCCAATGGTTATAAGCAAAACTGATGATTCCCGTATATATCAGTTCCAAAACATAATTCCATTTTCCAAACACCCCTAAGACAAAAGAGCCTTCTTATATAAGTACCTTCTAACGAGATCAGCAGGAAGACCTTCTAAATCAAACCGCCAATTGTTATAAGCAAAACTGATGATTCCCGTATATATCAGTTCCAAAACATAATTCCATTTTCCAAACACCCCTAAGACAAAAGAGCCTTCTTATATAAGTACCTTCTAACGAGATCAGCAGGAAGACCTTCTAAATCAAACCGCCAATGGTTATAAGCAAAACTGATGATTCCCGTATATATCAGTTCCAAAACATAATTCCATTTTCCAAACACCCCTAAGACAAAAGAGCCTTCTTATATAAGTACCTTCTAACGAGATCAGCAGGAAGACCTTCTAAATCAAACCGCCAATGGTTATAAGCAGCAGCGCTGATCTTAATACAACAGCGTCCAGGAGTGAAGCATGCCTCAACGACACCATCAGCGTTGATCAAATTCTGGCGAGCCAATTTGTTGACCTCTTATGTATATCTCATATGTGGGTTCAGAAGCTTATATATAGGGTGCATCGCACTCAATTGCCTATGTGCAGCCAATATAAATGGTTCAATAGCCGCATTTGTCATTCAAAAGTGGTGAACCAGTTGATGAGAACGAGCATCATTTTCTCAAGAAATTTAACACCAATTTATATTTACGTCTCCTGTCTGCTTCAATGTTCAAATATATCAACAAAATATATGATTTCTGGAAAGTGTAAAGTCTGTAAAGTATTCACTTCAATAAACTTACTGTGAACCTTTTTAGAGGAGGGTCCCGGCCCAGTGGTAGTGTGTCACCGTTCAACACAAATGGCATGGAATGTCCAAAAACAAGGCGTTAACGAGATTATTCTAAGAAACATTGGTCCAACACATCTGCCACGAAGTTTCCTTAATTGTAAGAATTAAAATCATGACCATGACTCTTCAAAGCCCAAACGCTTGCAGAAGGGTCGAGTTCAGTTCTTGTCTCCAAGTATAAACCTTCCCTGATGTTGATTATTTACAGGTTTGTTTGTCTTCTCTTCTTTTAACTCATCTTTTACCTCAGGTGTATAGTTCTTGTATAAAAGAAGTTTCCTTACCGACTGAGTATTTTGTATTTGGAACTCCGACTACTTGTATATATTTTTACCTTATTATTTACTCATCAGGAGTTGCTAGCAATTCAGCAACAAGGGCCAAGAAACATTGGCTTTTTTGGACACCTCATTGAGATTCTTAGCTATGCTATGGTTATAACTCATAACGGTATATCAAGTGAAAATATTTATACATCCTTATATACTTTTAACCTATCTTGGTAAGATAGAAATGTAGTTTCGTTTTTGAATTGAAAACTAGATTTGTTTCTCTGTTGCAGAAAAATCACATCTTTACATCAGGAGCTTCTGGTACTAATGCCTCTGTAATTAGAGGTGCACTAAGAGCTGAGCGACCAGAGTTGCTTACTGTTATATTTCCTCAAAGTTTGGAAAAGCAACGTCCCGAAAGCCAAGAGTTACATTCAAAAGTAAGAATAAAGTTACTGTATTTTGTTATTGTTACTCATTTCTAGATGTTCAAGCTAAAGGATCGAGGCTATAGTTTAAGTACTAATCACTATTATTCCAAATTAGTTGTTTGGGGTAACGATTGAAAGATTACTTTCTAATACCACTATAATTGTGTAAAACGTCAAATCAACATTTTAGCTAGGAAATTATCGGAGCAAAGCTGGTTATTTTAAGCAATTAACCCTTTTTTAACGCTTCACCATGCTTATTTTTGGTGTCTGTGCTAGGAATTTATGCCACCTGATGCGTGAGAGAACAGGTATAACTTTTGACCGATGTGGCTAGAAGGTTGGAATATATGTTTACTTTCAAAAGGGTTGATTTTCACGGAAAATTGTCTAAACTTAAATTCTGCTAAATGTCAGCAAAATAAATTATACTCAATTTACATGGTTCTTTATAAAGTATATTAATGCCGTGAAGGATTTCGCGTAAAAGTTAGTCTCTTTCGGAAAAGCAGGTAAAGAATGTGCTTGAAAAACCTCACAATGATCATCTCCCATTATGGTTCTTTATACTGTCTCCCATTAGGCTTCCATAACCTCAGCATCATCAGGTGAGTGACTGGACAATGTCCACCACAGCCATGTACTTGTTGATTGCAGTAAGCTTGGCAAAGCTGATAAGAAGCACTTTTGTGGGTCATTTTCATCAGGGAGTAACCGGGGCATTAGTGGAGGACATATCGCACATAAGTTAAGGTGGTCCAAGTGACTAGTGAGGGTAGAAATGTCATCAAGTGTGAAATAATTCAATGTTTGTATACTGAAAAAAGTTCATATATTGTTTCGCATGCCGCTATAATAGAAATGTCATCAACTATGATACTGCTGCTATCGGACTTTGGATGGTCCAAACTATTCATAATACCAAACATTTCATGGCCGAGTGGCTTCTGACAACTATATGGATAGTGAATACAGGTCCAAAATTGTAATAATATAGTTAGAACATTGGGTTAAGTCCATATATTGACAATATACTATCCGTCGTTTCACTACAACAAAACTGAGTTTAGGGTCGCCCTTTTTTAGGGTCGACTTAGTCGTCCCTAGATTAAGGGGGGACCCACCTGTTTTACAAGAAAACCATGGTCAAAATGGTTGTGGGGACAAAGTGGGGACGACAGAACCTAGGGACGACTAAGTCATCTCTAAATGAAAAAATAAATATTTTATCTCTTTTAATTGTATAAAATTATTTAAAATTAATATAAATATTTTTTTTTAAAAAAGTTTAAAATGAAAGTGAGACCCACTTAACCTAGGGACGACTAAGTCGTCCCTAGGTTAAGTAAACTTATTTTCCCAGTTTTTTTATCTTTTTTATTTATTTAAAATTATTTAAAATTAATATAAATATTTTTTTTTAAAAAAGTTTAAAACAAAGGTGGGGTCCTTGTAACCTAGGGACGACTAAGTCGTCCCTAGGTGAAGGAAAATTTATTATTTCCGTTTTTTGGCACTTTTGTTTATTTAAAATTATTTAAAATTAATTTAATTATTTTATTTAAAAAAAACTTTATTATAGTTAAAAATAACTTTATACATACTTAAAAAAAAACTTTATATATATTTAAAAAAAACTTTATATATTTAGAAAAAAAAATATACATATTTAAAAATAACTTTATACATATTAAAAAACTTTATACATATTTAAAAAAACTTTATACACATTTAGAAAAAAAATTATACATATTTAAAAATAACTTTATACATATTTTAAAAAAACTTTATACATATTTAAAAAAAAACTTTATACATATTTAAAAAAAACTTTATATTTATTTAAAAAAAATTATACGTATTTAAAAAAAAACTTTAGATATATATTTAACACTTAAGCACGCGCTTAATTAAAAATATATATTACAACGATAATAGATTCATAAATAAGAAAAAAAACACATCAAAACTAGTTAAAACTAAACGTACAGATTAACACATAATAATAAAATACAAATTAACACATTAAAATAACAAATAGATTACTACTCAAAGCTAAGATTTTCCATGTCATTTAAAAGCTCATGAAGTATTGCAGCCGATTGACATGCGTGGACTTCAGGATGCCTTTCCATTTCTAGTCTTGTCTCTAGCATCTTTATCTTTAGATCTTTGATCTTGCAATTAGAGCACTCAGTTGGTGCAGATTGAGAAGGACCTGTAGAAGAACTTGGATGTGAACCTTGAGGTGTTGAAGATCCAGGGGAAGATCTTATACGGAGTTCGAGATCAAAATCATCCTTCCATTTAAAATATTTACATCCATAATCATCTGTTTTTGGCTGTTACAAAGTAAACAAATAACATGACATGTCATTTTAATAATCACACGTATTACATAACTAAAACATTTGATTATTTACCTTCGAAAGAGGACATGCATAGTAAAGTTTACCAAAGCTATGAGGTTGATGTGACTGTCTCAACACAATATATCTCTTTCTACATGTACACTTATGAGCTTCAAGCGGATCCATCTTATGCAAACTCGGGTGGTGGTGGTGGTGAGTTTGGTATGAGAGGATAAGAGTTTGTGAGGATAAGAGCTACCATAAATAAAGATAAAAATTTAGGGTCGACACATTTAGGGACGACTTAGTCGACCCTAGCTTTCCCGCCAACATTTTCCCGCCAGCATTTACCGCCAACATTTCCCGCCAATATTTGATCACTTAAACATGCTTAAGCTCAGTATTTTTAGCTTAATGGTCACCTCGGAGCAATAATAACATATTGTCTTACACTCTTACTATATAATGTATAACCGTAACATATGGAATCATCAGTTGAACCTATAACGTATAACCCTAACATATGGACTCATCGGTTGAACCTATAACGTATAACCCTAACATATGGACTCATCGGTTGAACCTATAACATATAACCCTAACATATGGACTCATCGGTTGAACCTATAATGTATAACTCTAACATATGGACTTATCGGTTGAACCTATAACATATAACCCTAACATATTGACTCATCGGTTGAACCTATAACGTATAACCCTAACATATTGACTCATCGGTTGAACCTATAACGTATAACCCTAACATATGGAATCATCGGTTGAACCTATAACGTATAACCGTAACATATGGACTCATCGGTTGAACCTATAACGTATAACCGTAACATATGGACTCATCGGTTGAACCTATAACGTATAACCGTAACATATGGACTCATCGGTTGAACCTATAAGGTATAACCGTAACATATGGACTCATCGGTTGAACCTATAAGGTATAACCGTAACATATGGACTCATCGGTTGAACCTATAACGTATAACCGTAACATATGGACTCATCGGTTGAACCTATAACGTATAACCGTAACATATCGACTCATCGGTTGAACCTATAACGTATAACCGTAACATATGGACTCATCGGTTGAACCTATAACGTATAACCGTAACATATGGACTCATCGGTTGAACCTATAACGTATAACCCTAACATATGGACTCATCGGTTGAACCTATAACGTATAACCCTAACATATGGACTCATCGGTTGAACCTATAACGTATAACCGTAACATATGGACTCATCGGTTGAACCTATAACGTATAACCCTAACATATGGACTCATCGGTTGAACCTATAACGTATAACCCTAACATATGGAATCATCGGTTGAACCTATAACATATAACCGTAACATATCAACTCATCGGTTGAACCTATAACGTATAACTGTAACATATCGACTCATCGGTTGAACCTATAACGTATAACCGTAACATATCGACTCATCGGTTGAACCTATAACGTATAACCGTAACATATGGACTCATCGGTTGAACCTATAACGTATAACCGTAACATATGGACTTATCGGTTGAACCTATAACGAATAACCCTAACATATGGACTCATCGGTTGAACCTATAACGTATAACCCTAACATATGGAATCATCGGTTGAACCTATAACGTATAACCCTAACATATGGACTCATCGGTTGAACCTATAACGTATAACCCTAACATATGGACTCATCGGTTGAACCTATAACGTATAACCGTAACATATGGACTCATCGGTTGAACCTATAACGTATAACCCTAACATATGGACTCATCGGTTGAACCTATAACGTATAACCCTAACATATGGAATCATCGGTTGAACCTATAACATATAACCGTAACATATCGACTCATCGGTTGAACCTATAACGTATAACCGTAACATATCGACTCATCGGTTGAACCTATAACGTATAACCGTAACATATCGACTCATCGGTTGAACCTATAACGTATAACCGTAACATATGGACTCATCGGTTGAACCTATAACGTATAACCGTAACATATGGACTTATCGGTTGAACCTATAACGTATAACCCTAACATATGGACTCATCGGTTGAACCTATAACGTATAACCCTAACATATGGAATCATCGGTTGAACCTATAACGTATAACCCTAACATATGGACTCATCGGTTGAACCTATAACGTATAACCCTAACATATGGACTCATCGGTTGAACCTATAACGTATAACCCTAACATATGGAATCATCGGTTGAACCTATAACGTATAACCGTAACATATGGACTCATCGGTTGAACCTATAACGTATAACCGTAACATATAGACTCATCGGTTGAACCTATAACGTATAACCGTAACATATCGACTCATCGGTTGAACCTATAACGTATAACCGTAACATATGGACTCATCGGTTGAACCTATAACGTATAACCGTAACATATGGACTTATCGGTTGAACCTATAACGTATAACCCTAACATATGGACTCATCGGTTGAACCTATAACGTATAACCCTAACATATGGAATCATCGGTTGAACCTATAACGTATAACCCTAACATATGGACTCATCGGTTGAACCTATAACGTATAACCCTAACATATGGACTCATCGGTTGAACCTATAACGTATAACCCTAACATATGGAATCATAGGTTGAACCTATAACGTATAACCGTAACATATGGACTCATCGGTTGAACCTATAACGTATAACCGTAACATATAGACTCATCGGTTGAACCTATAACGTATAACCGTAACATATGGACTCATCGGTTGAACCTATAACATATAACCGTAACATATGGACTCATCGGTTGAACCTATAACGTATAACCGTAACATATGGACTCATCGGTTGAACCTATAACGTATAACCGTAACATATGGACTCATCGGTTGAACCTATAACGTATAACCGTAACATATGGACTCATCGGTTGAACCTATAAGGTATAACCGTAACATATGGACTCATCGGTTGAACCTATAAGGTATAACCGTAACATATGGACTCATCGGTTGAACCTATAACGTATAACCGTAACATATGGACTCATCGGTTGAACCTATAACGTATAACCGTAACATATGGACTCATCGGTTGAACCTATAACGTATAACCGTAACATATGGACTCATCGGTTGAACCTATAACGTATAACCGTAACATATGGACTCATCGGTTGAACCTATAACGTATAACCCTAACATATGGACTCATCGGTTGAACCTATAACGTATAACCCTAACATATGGACTCATCGTTTGAACCTATAACGTATAACCGTAACATATGGACTCATCAGTTGAACCTATAACGTATAACCCTAACATATGGACTCATCGGTTGAACCTATAACGTATAACCCTAACATATGGAATCATCGGTTGAACCTATAACATATAACCGTAACATATCGACTCATCGGTTGAACCTATAACGTATAACCGTAACATATCGACTCATCGGTTGAACCTATAACGTATAACCGTAACATATCGACTCATCGGTTGAACCTATAACGTATAACCGTAACATATGGACTCATCGGTTGAACCTATAACGTATAACCGTAACATATGGACTTATCGGTTGAACCTATAACGTATAACCCTAACATATGGACTCATCGGTTGAACCTATAACGTATAACCCTAACATATGGAATCATCGGTTGAACCTATAACGTATAACCCTAACATATGGACTCATCGGTTGAACCTATAACGTATAACCCTAACATATGGACTCATCGGTTGAACCTATAACGTATAACCCTAACATATGGAATCATCGGTTGAACCTATAACGTATAACCGTAACATATGGACTCATCGGTTGAACCTATAACGTATAACCGTAACATATAGACTCATCGGTTGAACCTATAACGTATAACCGTAACATATGGACTCATCGATTGAACCTATAACATATAACCGTAACATATGGACTCATCGGTTGAACCTATAACGTATAACCGTAACATATGGACTCATCGGTTGAACCTATAACGTATAACCGTAACATATGGACTCATCGGTTGAACCTATAACGTATAACCGTAACATATGGACTCATCGGTTGAACCTATAACGTATAACCCTAACATATGGAATCATCGGTTGAACCTATAACGTATAACCGTAACATATGGACTCATCGGTTGAACCTATAACGTATAACCCTAGCATATGGACTCATCGGTTGAACCTATAACGTATAACCCTAGCATATGGAATCATCGGTTGAACCTATACTGTATAACCGTAACATATGGACTCATCGGTTGAACCTATAACGTATAACCGTAACATATGGACTCATCGGTTGAACCTATAACGTATAACCCTAACATATGGACTCATCGGTTGAACCTATAACGTATAACCCTAACATATGGACTCATCGGTTGAACCTATAACGTATAACCGTAACATATGGACTCATCGGTTGAACCTATAACGTATAACCCTAACATATGGACTCATCGGTTGAACCTATAACGTATAACCCTAACATATGGAATCATCGGTTGAACCTATAACATATAACCGTAACATATCGACTCATCGGTTGAACCTATAACGTATAACCGTAACATATCGACTCATCGGTTGAACCTATAACGTATAACCGTAACATATCGACTCATCGGTTGAACCTATAACGTATAACCGTAACATATGGACTCATCGGTTGAACCTATAACGTATAACCGTAACATATGGACTTATCGGTTGAACCTATAACGAATAACCCTAACATATGGACTCATCGGTTGAACCTATAACGTATAACCCTAACATATGGAATCATCGGTTGAACCTATAACGTATAACCCTAACATATGGACTCATCGGTTGAACCTATAACGTATAACCCTAACATATGGACTCATCGGTTGAACCTATAACGTATAACCGTAACATATGGACTCATCGGTTGAACCTATAACGTATAACCCTAACATATGGACTCATCGGTTGAACCTATAACGTATAACCCTAACATATGGAATCATCGGTTGAACCTATAACATATAACCGTAACATATCGACTCATCGGTTGAACCTATAACGTATAACCGTAACATATCGACTCATCGGTTGAACCTATAACGTATAACCGTAACATATCGACTCATCGGTTGAACCTATAACGTATAACCGTAACATATGGACTCATCTGTTGAACCTATAACGTATAACCGTAACATATGGACTTATCGGTTGAACCTATAACGTATAACCCTAACATATGGACTCATCGGTTGAACCTATAACGTATAACCCTAACATATGGAATCATCGGTTGAACCTATAACGTATAACCCTAACATATGGACTCATCGGTTGAACCTATAACGTATAACCCTAACATATGGACTCATCGGTTGAACCTATAACGTATAACCCTAACATATGGAATCATCGGTTGAACCTATAACGTATAACCGTAACATATGGACTCATCGGTTGAACCTATAACGTATAACCGTAACATATAGACTCATCGGTTGAACCTATAACGTATAACCGTAACATATCGACTCATCGGTTGAACCTATAACGTATAACCGTAACATATGGACTCATCGGTTGAACCTATAACGTATAACCGTAACATATGGACTTATCGGTTGAACCTATAACGTATAACCCTAACATATGGACTCATCGGTTGAACCTATAACGTATAACCCTAACATATGGAATCATCGGTTGAACCTATAACGTATAACCCTAACATATGGACTCATCGGTTGAACCTATAACGTATAACCCTAACATATGGACTCATCGGTTGAACCTATAACGTATAACCCTAACATATGGAATCATAGGTTGAACCTATAACGTATAACCGTAACATATGGACTCATCGGTTGAACCTATAACGTATAACCGTAACATATAGACTCATCGGTTGAACCTATAACGTATAACCGTAACATATGGACTCATCGGTTGAACCTATAACGTATAACCGTAACATATCGACTCATCGGTTGAACCTATAACGTATAACCCTAACATATGGACTCATCGGTTGAACCTATAAGGTATAACCGTAACATATGGACTCATCGGTTGAACCTATAACGTATAACCCTAACATATGGACTCATCGGTTGAACCTATAACGTATAACCCTAACATATGGAATCATCAGTTGAACCTATAACGTATAACCGTAACATATGAACTCATCGGTTGAACCTATAACGTATAACCCTAACATATGGACTCATCGGTTGAACCTATAACGTATAACCCTAACATATGGAATCATCGGTTGAACCTATAACGTATAACCGTAACATATGGACTCATCGGTTGAACCTATAATGTATAACCGTAACATATCGACTCATCGGTTGAACCTATAACGTATAACCCTAACATATCGACTCATCGGTTGAACCTATAACGTATAACCGTAACATATGGACTCATCGGTTGAACCTATAACGTATAACCGTAACATATGGACTCATCGGTTGAACCTATAACGTATAACCCTAACATATGGACTCATCGGTTGAACCTATAACGTATAACCCTAGCATATGGAATCATCGGTTGAACCTATAACGTATAACCGTAACATATGGACTCATCGGTTGAACCTATAACGTATAACCGTAACATATCGACTCATCGGTTGAACCTATAACGTATAACCGTAACATATGGACTCATCGGTTGAACCTATAACGTATAACCCTAACATATGGACTCATCGGTTGAACCTATAACATATAACCGTAACATATGGACTCATCGGTTGAACCTATAACGTATAACCGTAACATATGGACTCATCGGTTGAACCTATAACGTATAACCGTAACATATGGACTCAACGGTTGAACCTATAACGTATAACCGTAACATATGGACTCATCGGTTGAACCTATAACGTATAACCGTAACATATAGACTCATCGGTTGAACCTATAACGTATAACCGTAACATATCGACTCATCGGTTGAACCTATAACGTATAACCCTAACATATGGAATCATCGGTTGAACCTATAACGTATAACCGTAACATATGGACTCATCGGTTGAACCTATAATGTATAACCGTAACATATCGACTCATCGGTTGAACCTATAACGTATAACCGTAACATATCGACTCATCGGTTGAACCTATAACGTATAACCGTAACATATGGACTCATCGGTTGAACCTATAACGTATAACCGTAACATATCGACTCATCGGTTGAACCTATAACGTATAACCGTAACATATCGACTCATCGGTTGAACCTATAACGTATAACCGTAACATATCGACTCATCGGTTGAACCTATAACGTATAACCGTAACATATGGACTCATCGGTTGAACCTATAACGTATAACCGTAACATATGGACTCATCGGTTGAACCTATAACGTATAACCCTAACATATGGACTCATCGGTTGAACCTATAACGTATAACCCTAACATATGGAATCATCAGTTGAACCTATAACGTATAACCGTAACATATGAACTCATCGGTTGAACCTATAACGTATAACCCTAACATATGGACTCATCGGTTGAACCTATAACGTATAACCCTAACATATGGAATCATCGGTTGAACCTATAACGTATAACCGTAACATATGGACTCATCGGTTGAACCTATAATGTATAACCGTAACATATCGACTCATCGGTTGAACCTATAACGTATAACCCTAACATATCGACTCATCGGTTGAACCTATAACGTATAACCGTAACATATGGACTCATCGGTTGAACCTATAACGTATAACCGTAACATATGGACTCATCGGTTGAACCTATAACGTATAACCCTAACATATGGACTCATCGGTTGAACCTATAACGTATAACCCTAGCATATGGAATCATCGGTTGAACCTATAACGTATAACCGTAACATATGGACTCATCGGTTGAACCTATAACGTATAACCGTAACATATCGACTCATCGGTTGAACCTATAACGTATAACCGTAACATATGGACTCATCGGTTGAACCTATAACGTATAACCCTAACATATGGACTCATCGGTTGAACCTATAACATATAACCGTAACATATGGACTCATCGGTTGAACCTATAACGTATAACCGTAACATATGGACTCATCGGTTGAACCTATAACGTATAACCGTAACATATGGACTCAACGGTTGAACCTATAACGTATAACCGTAACATATGGACTCATCGGTTGAACCTATAACGTATAACCGTAACATATAGACTCATCGGTTGAACCTATAACGTATAACCGTAACATATCGACTCATCGGTTGAACCTATAACGTATAACCCTAACATATGGAATCATCGGTTGAACCTATAACGTATAACCGTAACATATGGACTCATCGGTTGAACCTATAATGTATAACCGTAACATATCGACTCATCGGTTGAACCTATAACGTATAACCGTAACATATCGACTCATCGGTTGAACCTATAACGTATAACCGTAACATATGGACTCATCGGTTGAACCTATAACGTATAACCGTAACATATCGACTCATCGGTTGAACCTATAACGTATAACCGTAACATATCGACTCATCGGTTGAACCTATAACGTATAACCGTAACATATCGACTCATCGGTTGAACCTATAACGTATAACCGTAACATATGGACTCATCGGTTGAACCTATAACGTATAACCGTAACATATGGACTCATCGGTTGAACCTATAACGTATAACCCTAACATATCGACTCATCGGTTGAACCTATAACGTATAACCCTAACATATGGACTCATCGGTTGAACCTATAAGGTATAACCATAACATATGGACTCATCGGTTGAACCTATAACGTATAACCCTAACATATGGACTCATCGGTTGAACCTATAACGTATAACCCTAACATATGGAATCATCAGTTGAACCTATAACGTATAACCGTAACATATGAACTCATCGGTTGAACCTATAACGTATAACCCTAACATATGGACTCATCGGTTGAACCTATAACGTATAACCCTAACATATGGAATCATCGGTTGAACCTATAACGTATAACCGTAACATATGGACTCATCGATTGAACCTATAATGTATAACCGTAACATATCGACTCATCGGTTGAACCTATAACGTATAACCCTAACATATCGACTCATCGGTTGAACCTATAACGTATAACCGTAACATATGGACTCATCGGTTGAACCTATAACGTATAACCGTAACATATGGACTCATCGGTTGAACCTATAACGTATAACCCTAACATATGGACTCATCGGTTGAACCTATAACGTATAACCCTAACATATGGAATCATCGGTTGAACCTATAACGTATAACCGTAACATATGGACTCATCGGTTGAACCTATAACGTATAACCGTAACATATGAACTCATCGGTTGAACCTATAACGTATAACCCTAACATATGGACTCATCGGTTGAACCTATAACGTATAACCCTAACATATGGAATCATCGGTTGAACCTATAACGTATAACCGTAACATATGGACTCATCGGTTGAACCTATAATGTATAACCGTAACATATCGACTCATCGGTTGAACCTATAACGTATAACCGTAACATATCGACTCATCGGTTGAACCTATAACGTATAACCGTAACATATGGACTCATCGGTTGAACCTATAACGTATAACCGTAACATATGGACTCATCGGTTGAACCTATAACGTATAACCCTAACATATGGACTCATCGGTTGAACCTATAACGTATAACCCTAACATATGGAATCATCGGTTGAACCTATAACGTATAACCCTAACATATGGACTCATCGGTTGAACCTATAACGTATAACCGTAACATATCGACTCATCGGTTGAACCTATAACGTATAACCGTAACATATGGACTCATCGGTTGAACCTATAACGTATAACCGTAACATATGAACTCATCGGTTGAACCTATAACGTATAACCCTAACATATGGACTCATCGGTTGAACCTATAACGTATAACCCTAACATATGGAATCATCGGTTGAACCTATAACGTATAACCGTAACATATGGACTCATCGATTGAACCTATAATGTATAACCGTAACATATCGACTCATCGGTTGAACCTATAACGTATAACCCTAACATATGGAATCATCGGTTGAACCTATAACGTATAACCCTAACATATGGACTCATCGGTTGAACCTATAACGTATAACCCTAACATATGGACTCATCGGTTGAACCTATAACGTATAACCCTAACATATGGAATCATAGGTTGAACCTATAACGTATAACCGTAACATATGGACTCATCGGTTGAACCTATAACGTATAACCGTAACATATAGACTCATCGGTTGAACCTATAACGTATAACCGTAACATATGGACTCATCGGTTGAACCTATAACATATAACCGTAACATATGGACTCATCGGTTGAACCTATAACGTATAACCGTAACATATGGACTCATCGGTTGAACCTATAACGTATAACCGTAACATATGGACTCATCGGTTGAACCTATAACGTATAACCGTAACATATGGACTCATCGGTTGAACCTATAAGGTATAACCGTAACATATGGACTCATCGGTTGAACCTATAAGGTATAACCGTAACATATGGACTCATCGGTTGAACCTATAACGTATAACCGTAACATATGGACTCATCGGTTGAACCTATAACGTATAACCGTAACATATGGACTCATCGGTTGAACCTATAACGTATAACCGTAACATATGGACTCATCGGTTGAACCTATAACGTATAACCGTAACATATGGACTCATCGGTTGAACCTATAACGTATAACCCTAACATATGGACTCATCGGTTGAACCTATAACGTATAACCCTAACATATGGACTCATCGTTTGAACCTATAACGTATAACCGTAACATATGGACTCATCAGTTGAACCTATAACGTATAACCCTAACATATGGACTCATCGGTTGAACCTATAACGTATAACCCTAACATATGGAATCATCGGTTGAACCTATAACATATAACCGTAACATATCGACTCATCGGTTGAACCTATAACGTATAACCGTAACATATCGACTCATCGGTTGAACCTATAACGTATAACCGTAACATATCGACTCATCGGTTGAACCTATAACGTATAACCGTAACATATGGACTCATCGGTTGAACCTATAACGTATAACCGTAACATATGGACTTATCGGTTGAACCTATAACGTATAACCCTAACATATGGACTCATCGGTTGAACCTATAACGTATAACCCTAACATATGGAATCATCGGTTGAACCTATAACGTATAACCCTAACATATGGACTCATCGGTTGAACCTATAACGTATAACCCTAACATATGGACTCATCGGTTGAACCTATAACGTATAACCCTAACATATGGAATCATCGGTTGAACCTATAACGTATAACCGTAACATATGGACTCATCGGTTGAACCTATAACGTATAACCGTAACATATAGACTCATCGGTTGAACCTATAACGTATAACCGTAACATATGGACTCATCGATTGAACCTATAACATATAACCGTAACATATGGACTCATCGGTTGAACCTATAACGTATAACCGTAACATATGGACTCATCGGTTGAACCTATAACGTATAACCGTAACATATGGACTCATCGGTTGAACCTATAACGTATAACCGTAACATATGGACTCATCGGTTGAACCTATAACGTATAACCCTAACATATGGAATCATCGGTTGAACCTATAACGTATAACCGTAACATATGGACTCATCGGTTGAACCTATAACGTATAACCCTAGCATATGGACTCATCGGTTGAACCTATAACGTATAACCCTAGCATATGGAATCATCGGTTGAACCTATACTGTATAACCGTAACATATGGACTCATCGGTTGAACCTATAACGTATAACCGTAACATATGGACTCATCGGTTGAACCTATAACGTATAACCCTAACATATGGACTCATCGGTTGAACCTATAACGTATAACCCTAACATATGGACTCATCGGTTGAACCTATAACGTATAACCGTAACATATGGACTCATCGGTTGAACCTATAACGTATAACCCTAACATATGGACTCATCGGTTGAACCTATAACGTATAACCCTAACATATGGAATCATCGGTTGAACCTATAACATATAACCGTAACATATCGACTCATCGGTTGAACCTATAACGTATAACCGTAACATATCGACTCATCGGTTGAACCTATAACGTATAACCGTAACATATCGACTCATCGGTTGAACCTATAACGTATAACCGTAACATATGGACTCATCGGTTGAACCTATAACGTATAACCGTAACATATGGACTTATCGGTTGAACCTATAACGAATAACCCTAACATATGGACTCATCGGTTGAACCTATAACGTATAACCCTAACATATGGAATCATCGGTTGAACCTATAACGTATAACCCTAACATATGGACTCATCGGTTGAACCTATAACGTATAACCCTAACATATGGACTCATCGGTTGAACCTATAACGTATAACCGTAACATATGGACTCATCGGTTGAACCTATAACGTATAACCCTAACATATGGACTCATCGGTTGAACCTATAACGTATAACCCTAACATATGGAATCATCGGTTGAACCTATAACATATAACCGTAACATATCGACTCATCGGTTGAACCTATAACGTATAACCGTAACATATCGACTCATCGGTTGAACCTATAACGTATAACCGTAACATATCGACTCATCGGTTGAACCTATAACGTATAACCGTAACATATGGACTCATCTGTTGAACCTATAACGTATAACCGTAACATATGGACTTATCGGTTGAACCTATAACGTATAACCCTAACATATGGACTCATCGGTTGAACCTATAACGTATAACCCTAACATATGGAATCATCGGTTGAACCTATAACGTATAACCCTAACATATGGACTCATCGGTTGAACCTATAACGTATAACCCTAACATATGGACTCATCGGTTGAACCTATAACGTATAACCCTAACATATGGAATCATCGGTTGAACCTATAACGTATAACCGTAACATATGGACTCATCGGTTGAACCTATAACGTATAACCGTAACATATAGACTCATCGGTTGAACCTATAACGTATAACCGTAACATATCGACTCATCGGTTGAACCTATAACGTATAACCGTAACATATGGACTCATCGGTTGAACCTATAACGTATAACCGTAACATATGGACTTATCGGTTGAACCTATAACGTATAACCCTAACATATGGACTCATCGGTTGAACCTATAACGTATAACCCTAACATATGGAATCATCGGTTGAACCTATAACGTATAACCCTAACATATGGACTCATCGGTTGAACCTATAACGTATAACCCTAACATATGGACTCATCGGTTGAACCTATAACGTATAACCCTAACATATGGAATCATAGGTTGAACCTATAACGTATAACCGTAACATATGGACTCATCGGTTGAACCTATAACGTATAACCGTAACATATAGACTCATCGGTTGAACCTATAACGTATAACCGTAACATATGGACTCATCGGTTGAACCTATAACGTATAACCGTAACATATCGACTCATCGGTTGAACCTATAACGTATAACCCTAACATATGGACTCATCGGTTGAACCTATAAGGTATAACCGTAACATATGGACTCATCGGTTGAACCTATAACGTATAACCCTAACATATGGACTCATCGGTTGAACCTATAACGTATAACCCTAACATATGGAATCATCAGTTGAACCTATAACGTATAACCGTAACATATGAACTCATCGGTTGAACCTATAACGTATAACCCTAACATATGGACTCATCGGTTGAACCTATAACGTATAACCCTAACATATGGAATCATCGGTTGAACCTATAACGTATAACCGTAACATATGGACTCATCGGTTGAACCTATAATGTATAACCGTAACATATCGACTCATCGGTTGAACCTATAACGTATAACCCTAACATATCGACTCATCGGTTGAACCTATAACGTATAACCGTAACATATGGACTCATCGGTTGAACCTATAACGTATAACCGTAACATATGGACTCATCGGTTGAACCTATAACGTATAACCCTAACATATGGACTCATCGGTTGAACCTATAACGTATAACCCTAGCATATGGAATCATCGGTTGAACCTATAACGTATAACCGTAACATATGGACTCATCGGTTGAACCTATAACGTATAACCGTAACATATCGACTCATCGGTTGAACCTATAACGTATAACCGTAACATATGGACTCATCGGTTGAACCTATAACGTATAACCCTAACATATGGACTCATCGGTTGAACCTATAACATATAACCGTAACATATGGACTCATCGGTTGAACCTATAACGTATAACCGTAACATATGGACTCATCGGTTGAACCTATAACGTATAACCGTAACATATGGACTCAACGGTTGAACCTATAACGTATAACCGTAACATATGGACTCATCGGTTGAACCTATAACGTATAACCGTAACATATAGACTCATCGGTTGAACCTATAACGTATAACCGTAACATATCGACTCATCGGTTGAACCTATAACGTATAACCCTAACATATGGAATCATCGGTTGAACCTATAACGTATAACCGTAACATATGGACTCATCGGTTGAACCTATAATGTATAACCGTAACATATCGACTCATCGGTTGAACCTATAACGTATAACCGTAACATATCGACTCATCGGTTGAACCTATAACGTATAACCGTAACATATGGACTCATCGGTTGAACCTATAACGTATAACCGTAACATATCGACTCATCGGTTGAACCTATAACGTATAACCGTAACATATCGACTCATCGGTTGAACCTATAACGTATAACCGTAACATATCGACTCATCGGTTGAACCTATAACGTATAACCGTAACATATGGACTCATCGGTTGAACCTATAACGTATAACCGTAACATATGGACTCATCGGTTGAACCTATAACGTATAACCCTAACATATGGACTCATCGGTTGAACCTATAACGTATAACCCTAACATATGGAATCATCAGTTGAACCTATAACGTATAACCGTAACATATGAACTCATCGGTTGAACCTATAACGTATAACCCTAACATATGGACTCATCGGTTGAACCTATAACGTATAACCCTAACATATGGAATCATCGGTTGAACCTATAACGTATAACCGTAACATATGGACTCATCGGTTGAACCTATAATGTATAACCGTAACATATCGACTCATCGGTTGAACCTATAACGTATAACCCTAACATATCGACTCATCGGTTGAACCTATAACGTATAACCGTAACATATGGACTCATCGGTTGAACCTATAACGTATAACCGTAACATATGGACTCATCGGTTGAACCTATAACGTATAACCCTAACATATGGACTCATCGGTTGAACCTATAACGTATAACCCTAGCATATGGAATCATCGGTTGAACCTATAACGTATAACCGTAACATATGGACTCATCGGTTGAACCTATAACGTATAACCGTAACATATCGACTCATCGGTTGAACCTATAACGTATAACCGTAACATATGGACTCATCGGTTGAACCTATAACGTATAACCCTAACATATGGACTCATCGGTTGAACCTATAACATATAACCGTAACATATGGACTCATCGGTTGAACCTATAACGTATAACCGTAACATATGGACTCATCGGTTGAACCTATAACGTATAACCGTAACATATGGACTCAACGGTTGAACCTATAACGTATAACCGTAACATATGGACTCATCGGTTGAACCTATAACGTATAACCGTAACATATAGACTCATCGGTTGAACCTATAACGTATAACCGTAACATATCGACTCATCGGTTGAACCTATAACGTATAACCCTAACATATGGAATCATCGGTTGAACCTATAACGTATAACCGTAACATATGGACTCATCGGTTGAACCTATAATGTATAACCGTAACATATCGACTCATCGGTTGAACCTATAACGTATAACCGTAACATATCGACTCATCGGTTGAACCTATAACGTATAACCGTAACATATGGACTCATCGGTTGAACCTATAACGTATAACCGTAACATATCGACTCATCGGTTGAACCTATAACGTATAACCGTAACATATCGACTCATCGGTTGAACCTATAACGTATAACCGTAACATATCGACTCATCGGTTGAACCTATAACGTATAACCGTAACATATGGACTCATCGGTTGAACCTATAACGTATAACCGTAACATATGGACTCATCGGTTGAACCTATAACGTATAACCCTAACATATCGACTCATCGGTTGAACCTATAACGTATAACCCTAACATATGGACTCATCGGTTGAACCTATAAGGTATAACCATAACATATGGACTCATCGGTTGAACCTATAACGTATAACCCTAACATATGGACTCATCGGTTGAACCTATAACGTATAACCCTAACATATGGAATCATCAGTTGAACCTATAACGTATAACCGTAACATATGAACTCATCGGTTGAACCTATAACGTATAACCCTAACATATGGACTCATCGGTTGAACCTATAACGTATAACCCTAACATATGGAATCATCGGTTGAACCTATAACGTATAACCGTAACATATGGACTCATCGATTGAACCTATAATGTATAACCGTAACATATCGACTCATCGGTTGAACCTATAACGTATAACCCTAACATATCGACTCATCGGTTGAACCTATAACGTATAACCGTAACATATGGACTCATCGGTTGAACCTATAACGTATAACCGTAACATATGGACTCATCGGTTGAACCTATAACGTATAACCCTAACATATGGACTCATCGGTTGAACCTATAACGTATAACCCTAACATATGGAATCATCGGTTGAACCTATAACGTATAACCGTAACATATGGACTCATCGGTTGAACCTATAACGTATAACCGTAACATATGAACTCATCGGTTGAACCTATAACGTATAACCCTAACATATGGACTCATCGGTTGAACCTATAACGTATAACCCTAACATATGGAATCATCGGTTGAACCTATAACGTATAACCGTAACATATGGACTCATCGGTTGAACCTATAATGTATAACCGTAACATATCGACTCATCGGTTGAACCTATAACGTATAACCGTAACATATCGACTCATCGGTTGAACCTATAACGTATAACCGTAACATATGGACTCATCGGTTGAACCTATAACGTATAACCGTAACATATGGACTCATCGGTTGAACCTATAACGTATAACCCTAACATATGGACTCATCGGTTGAACCTATAACGTATAACCCTAACATATGGAATCATCGGTTGAACCTATAACGTATAACCCTAACATATGGACTCATCGGTTGAACCTATAACGTATAACCCTAACATATGGACTCATCGGTTGAACCTATAACGTATAACCCTAACATATGGAATCATCGGTTGAACCTATAACGTATAACCGTAACATATGGACTCATCGGTTGAACCTATAACGTATAACCGTAACATATCGACTCATCGGTTGAACCTATAACGTATAACCGTAACATATGGACTCATCGGTTGAACCTATAATGTATAACCCTAACATATGGACTCACCGGTTGAACCTATAACATATAACCGTAACATATGGACTCATCGGTTGAACCTATAACGTATAACCGTAACATATGGACTCATCGGTTGAACCTATAACGTATAACCGTAACATATGGACTCATCGGTTGAACCTATAACGTATAACCGTAACATATCGACTCATCGGTTGAACCTATAACGTATAACCGTAACATATCGACTCATCGGTTGAACCTATAACGTATAACCGTAACATATGGACTCATCGGTTGAACCTATAACGTATAACCGTAACATATGGACTCATCGGTTGAACCTATAACGTATAACCGTAACATATGGACTCATCGGTTGAACCTATAACGTATAACCGTAACATATCGACTCATCGGTTGAACCTATAACGTATAACCGTAACATATGGACTCATCGGTTGAACCTATAAGGTATAACCGTAACATATGGACTCATCGGTTGAACCTATAACGTATAACCCTAACATATGGACTCATCGGTTGAACCTATAACGTATAACCCTAACATATGGAATCATCGGTTGAACCTATAACGTATAACCGTAACATATGAACTCATCGGTTGAACCTATAACGTATAACCCTAACATATGGACTCATCGGTTGAACCTATAACGTATAACCCTAACATATGGAATCATCGGTTGAACCTATAACGTATAACCGTAACATATGGACTCATCGGTTGAACCTATAATGTATAACCGTAACATATCGACTCATCGGTTGAACCTATAACGTATAACCGTAACATATCGACTCATCGGTTTAACCTATAACGTATAACCGTAACATATGGACTCATCGGTTGAACCTATAACGTATAACTGTAACATATGGACTCATCGGTTGAACCTATAACGTATAACCCTAACATATGGACTCATCGGTTGAACCTATAACGTATAACCCTAACATATGGAATCATCGGTTGAACCTATAACGTATAACCGTAACATATGGACTCATCGGTTGAACCTATAACGTATAACCCTAACATATGGACTCATCGGTTGAACCTATAACGTATAACCCTAACATATGGAATCATCGGTTGAACCTATAACGTATAACCGTAACATATGGACTCATCGGTTGAACCTATAACGTATAAACGTAACATATCGACTCATCGGTTGAACCTATAACGTATAACCGTAACATATGGACTCATCGGTTGCACCTATAACGTATAACCCTAACATATGGACTCATCGGTTGAACCTATAACGTATAACCGTAACATATGGACTCATCGATTGAACCTATAATGTATAACCGTAACATATCGACTCATCGGTTGAACCTATAACGTATAACCCTAACATATCGACTCATCGGTTGAACCTATAACGTATAACCGTAACATATGGACTCATCGGTTGAACCTATAACGTATAACCGTAACATATGGACTCATCGGTTGAACCTATAACGTATAACCCTAACATATGGACTCATCGGTTGAACCTATAACGTATAACCCTAACATATGGAATCATCGGTTGAACCTATAACGTATAACCGTAACATATGGACTCATCGGTTGAACCTATAACGTATAACCGTAACATATGAACTCATCGGTTGAACCTATAACGTATAACCCTAACATATGGACTCATCGGTTGAACCTATAACGTATAACCCTAACATATGGAATCATCGGTTGAACCTATAACGTATAACCGTAACATATGGACTCATCGGTTGAACCTATAATGTATAACCGTAACATATCGACTCATCGGTTGAACCTATAACGTATAACCGTAACATATCGACTCATCGGTTGAACCTATAACGTATAACCGTAACATATGGACTCATCGGTTGAACCTATAACGTATAACCGTAACATATGGACTCATCGGTTGAACCTATAACGTATAACCCTAACATATGGACTCATCGGTTGAACCTATAACGTATAACCCTAACATATGGAATCATCGGTTGAACCTATAACGTATAACCCTAACATATGGACTCATCGGTTGAACCTATAACGTATAACCCTAACATATGGACTCATCGGTTGAACCTATAACGTATAACCCTAACATATGGAATCATCGGTTGAACCTATAACGTATAACCGTAACATATGGACTCATCGGTTGAACCTATAACGTATAACCGTAACATATCGACTCATCGGTTGAACCTATAACGTATAACCGTAACATATGGACTCATCGGTTGAACCTATAATGTATAACCCTAACATATGGACTCACCGGTTGAACCTATAACATATAACCGTAACATATGGACTCATCGGTTGAACCTATAACGTATAACCGTAACATATGGACTCATCGGTTGAACCTATAACGTATAACCGTAACATATGGACTCATCGGTTGAACCTATAACGTATAACCGTAACATATGGACTCATCGGTTGAACCTATAACGTATAACCGTAACATATCGACTCATCGGTTGAACCTATAACGTATAACCGTAACATATCGACTCATCGGTTGAACCTATAACGTATAACCGTAACATATGGACTCATCGGTTGAACCTATAACGTATAACCGTAACATATGGACTCATCGGTTGAACCTATAACGTATAACCGTAACATATGGACTCATCGGTTGAACCTATAACGTATAACCGTAACATATCGACTCATCGGTTGAACCTATAACGTATAACCGTAACATATGGACTCATCGGTTGAACCTATAAGGTATAACCGTAACATATGGACTCATCGGTTGAACCTATAACGTATAACCCTAACATATGGACTCATCGGTTGAACCTATAACGTATAACCCTAACATATGGAATCATCGGTTGAACCTATAACGTATAACCGTAACATATGAACTCATCGGTTGAACCTATAACGTATAACCCTAACATATGGACTCATCGGTTGAACCTATAACGTATAACCCTAACATATGGAATCATCGGTTGAACCTATAACGTATAACCGTAACATATGGACTCATCGGTTGAACCTATAATGTATAACTGTAACATATCGACTCATCGGTTGAACCTATAACGTATAACCGTAACATATCGACTCATCGGTTTAACCTATAACGTATAACCGTAACATATGGACTCATCGGTTGAACCTATAACGTATAACTGTAACATATGGACTCATCGGTTGAACCTATAACGTATAACCCTAACATATGGACTCATCGGTTGAACCTATAACGTATAACCCTAACATATGGAATCATCGGTTGAACCTATAACGTATAACCGTAACATATGGACTCATCGGTTGAACCTATAACGTATAACCCTAACATATGGACTCATCGGTTGAACCTATAACGTATAACCCTAACATATGGAATCATCGGTTGAACCTATAACGTATAACCGTAACATATGGACTCATCGGTTGAACCTATAACGTATAAACGTAACATATCGACTCATCGGTTGAACCTATAACGTATAACCGTAACATATGGACTCATCGGTTGCACCTATAACGTATAACCCTAACATATGGACTCATCGGTTGAACCTATAACATATAACCGTAACATATGGACTCATCGGTTGAACCTATAACGTATAACCGTAACATATGGACTCATCGGTTGAACCTATAACGTATAACCGTAACATATGGACTCAACGGTTGAACCTATAACGTATAACCGTAACATATGGACTCATCGGTTGAACCTATAACGTATAACCGTAACATATAGACTCATCAGTTGAACCTATAACGTATAACCGTGACATATCGACTCATCGGTTGAACCTATAACGTATAACCCTAACATATGGAATCATCGGTTGAACCTATAACGTATAACCGTAACATATGGACTCATCGGTTGAACCTATAATGTATAACCGTAACATATCGACTCATCGGTTGAACCTATAACGTATAACCGTAACATATCGACTCATCGGTTGAACCTATAACGTATAACCGTAACATATGGACTCATCGGTTGAACCTATAACGTATAACCGTAACATATCGACTCATCGGTTGAACCTATCACGTATAACCGTAACATATCGACTCATCGGTTGAACCTATAACGTATAACCGTAACATATCGACTCATCGGTTGAACCTATAACATATAACCGTAACATATGGACTCATCGGTTGAACCTATAACGTATAACCGTAACATATGGACTCATCGGTTGAACCTATAACGTATAACCCTAACATATCGACTCATCGGTTGAACCTATAACGTATAACCCTAACATATGGACTCATCGGTTGAACCTATAAGGTATAACCGTAACATATGGACTCATCGGTTGAACCTATAACGTATAACCCTAACATATGGACTCATCGGTTGAACCTATAACGTATAACCCTAACATATGGAATCATCAGTTGAACCTATAACGTATAACCGTAACATATGAACTCATCGGTTGAACCTATAACGTATAACCCTAACATATGGACTCATCGGTTGAACCTATAACGTATAACCCTAACATATGGAATCATCGGTTGAACCTATAACGTATAACCGTAACATATGGACTCATCGGTTGAACCTATAATGTATAACCGTAACATATCGACTCATCGGTTGAACCTATAACGTATAACCCTAACATATCGACTCATCGGTTGAACCTATAACGTATAACCGTAACATATGGACTCATCGGTTGAACCTATAACGTATAACCGTAACATATGGACTCATCGGTTGAACCTATAACGTATAACCCTAACATATGGACTCATCGGTTGAACCTATAACGTATAACCCTAACATATGGAATCATCGGTTGAACCTATAACGTATAACCGTAACATATGGACTCATCGGTTGAACCTATAACGTATAACCCTAACATATGGACTCATCGGTTGAACCTATAACGTATAACCCTAACATATGGAATCATCGGTTGAACCTATAACGTATAACCGTAACATATGGACTCATCGGTTGAACCTATAACGTATAACCGTAACATATCGACTCATCGGTTGAACCTATAACGTATAACCTTAACATATGGGCTCATCGGTTGAACCTATAACGTATAACCCTAACATATGGACTCATCGGTTGAACCTATAACATATAACCGTAACATATGGACTCATCGGTTGAACCTATAACGTATAACCGTAACATATGGACTCATCGGTTGAACCTATAACGTATAACCGTAACATATGGACTCATCGGTTGAACCTATAACGTATAACCGTAACATATGGACTCATCGGTTGAACCTATAACGTATAACCCTAACATATGGAATCATCGGTTGAACCTATAACGTATAACCGTAACATATGGACTCATCGGTTGAACCTATAACGTATAACCCTAGCATATGGACTCATCGGTTGAACCTATAACGTATAACCCTAGCATATGGAATCATCGGTTGAACCTATAACGTATAACCGTAACATATGGACTCATCGGTTGAACCTATAACGTATAACCGTAACATATGGACTCATCGGTTGAACCTATAACGTATAACCATAACATATTGATTCATCGGTTGAACCTATAACGTATAACCGTAACATATAGACTCATCGGTTGAACCTATAACGTATAACCGTAACATATCGACTCATCGGTTGAATCTATAACGTATAACCGTAACATATGGACTCATCGGTTGAACCTATAACGTATTACCGTAACATATGGACTCATCGGTTGAACCTATAACGTATAACCCTAACATATGGACTCATCGGTTAAACCTATAACGTATAACCGTAACATATGGATTCATCGTTTGAACCTATAACGTATAACCCTAACATATGGACTCATCCGTTATTAATTATTACAAACTAAGTATAACGTATATTTTAATATTAATTATAATAATTTATTTTGATTTTTATTATTAATTTATATTATTAATTTTATTACATAGAAGGTAAAATGTATTTTAAATGTATGAAAAACACCTAGGGACGACTTAGTCGTCCCTAGGTTACAAAGAAAGTCGTCCCTAAAAAACCCTCCAACACTTAGCAAATTTTTGGGAAAATTGAAATTTTTTGGTGAAAATTTAAATAACCCGCTTTGGGTTTGAGGTTTCCCGGTTTACACCTAGGGACGACTTAGTCGTCCCTAGGTTACAAAGGGTCGTCCCTAAGTTTCTTTAATAAACGAAAAAAAAATATTTATAATTAACCTAGGGACGACTAAGTCGTCACTAAGTTACAAAGCATGGTCGTCCCTAGGTGTAAATTCCAGTAACTTATCTTATCTTCATCTCTCATCACACATTTATTACACAAAAAAAAAACCGGGACGAATACACCATCTTCATCTCCACATTTGTTACCACCATCTTCATCTCCACCACATTTGTTACCACAATCTTCATCTCCACCACCACCACTTCACCTCCATCCGTCTCATCCCACCATTTAGGGACGACTTAGTCGACCCTAGCTTTCCCGCCAACATTTTCCCGCCAGCATTTACCGCCAACATTTCCCGCCAATATTTGATCACTTAAACATGCTTAAGCTCAGTATTTTTAGCTTAATGGTCACCTCAGAGCAATAATAACATATTGTCTTACACTCTTACTATATAATGTACAACCGTAACATATGGAATCATCGGTTGAACCTATAACGTATAACCCTAACATATGGACTCATCGGTTGAACCTATAACGTATAACCCTAACATATGGACTCATCGGTTGAACCTATAACGTATAACCCTAACATATGGACTCATCGGTTGAACCAATAACGTATAACCCTAACATATGGACTCATCGGTTGAACCTTATAACGTATAACCCTAACATATGGACTCATCGGTTGAACCTATAACGTATAACCGTAACATATCGACTCATCGGTTGAACCTATAACGTATAACCCTAACATATGGAATCATCGGTTGAACCTATAACGTATAACCGTAACATATGGACTCATCGGTTGAACCTATACCGTATAACAGTAACATATCGACTCATCGGTTGAACCTATAACGTATAACCGTAACATATGGACTCATCGGTTGAACCTATAACGTATAACCGTAACATATGGACTCATCGGTTGAACCTATAACGTATAACCGTAACATATGGACTCCTCGGTTGAACCTATAACGTATAACCGTAACATATGGACTCGTCGGTTGAACCTATAACGTATAACCGTAACATATCGACTCATCGGTTGAACCTATAACGTATAACCGTAACATACGGATTCATCGGTTGAACCTATAACGTATAACCGTAACATATGGACTCATCGGTTGAACCTATAACGTATAACCCTAACATATGGACTCATCGGTTGAACCTATAACGTATAACCCTAACATATGGACTCATCGGTTGAACCTATAACGTATAACCGTAACATATGGACTCATCGGTTGAACCTATAACGTATAACCCTAACATATGGACTCATCGGTTGAACCTATAACGTATAACCCTAACATATGGAATCATCGGTTGAACCTATAACGTATAATCGTAACATATCGACTCATCGGTTGAACCTATAACGTATAACCGTAACATATCGACTCATCGGTTGAACCTATAACGTATAACCCTAACATATGGACTCATCGGTTGAACCTATAACGTATAACCCTAACATATGGACTCATCGGTTGAACCTATAACGTATAACTGTAACATATGGACTCATCGGTTGAACCTATAACTTATAACCCTAACATATGGACTCATCGGTTGAACCTATAACGTATAACCCTAACATATGGAATCATCGGTTGAACCTATAACGTATAATCGTAACATATCGACTCATCGGTTGAACCTATAACGTATAACCGTAACATATCGACTCATCGGTTGAACCTATAACGTATAACCGTAACATATGGACTCATCGGTTGAACCTATAACGTATAACCGTAACATATGGACTCATCTGTTGAACCTATAACGTATAACCCTAACATATGGACTCATCGGTTGAACCTATAACGTATAACCCTAACATATGGAATCATCGGTTGAACCTATAACGTATAACCGTAACATATGGACTCATCGGTTGAACCTATAACGTATAACCCTAACATATGGACTCATCGGTTGAACCTATAACGTATAACCCTAACATATGGAATCATCGGTTGAACCTATAACGTATAACCGTAACATATGGACTCATCGGTTGAACCTATAACGTATAACCGTAACATATCGACTCATCGGTTGAACCTATAACGTATAACCGTAACATATGGACTCATCGGTTGAACCTATAACGTATAACCCTAACATATGGACTCATTGGTTGAACCTATAACGTATAAACGTAACATATGGACTCATCGGTTGAACCTATAACGTATAACCGTAACATATGGACTCATCGGTTGAACCTATAACGTATAACCGTAACATATGGACTCATCGGTTGAACCTATAACGTATAACCGTAACATATGGACTCATCGGTTGAACCTATAACGTATAACCCTAACATATGGAATCATCGGTTGAACCTATAACGTATAACCGTAACATATGGACTCATCGGTTGAACCTATAACGTATAACCCTAGCATATGGACTCATCGGTTGAACCTAAAACGTATAACCCTAGCATATGGAATCATCGGTTGAACCTATAACGTATAGCCGTAACATATGGACTCATCGCTTAAACCTATAACGTATAACCGTAACATATGGACTCATCGGTTGAACCTATAACGTATAACCATAACATATGGACTCATCGGTTGAACCGATAACGTATAACCATAACATATGGACTCATCGGTTGAACCTATAACGTATAACCGTAACATATGGACTCATCGGTTGAACCTATAACGTATAACCGTAACATATGGACTCATCGGTTGAACCTATAACGTATAACCGTAACATATCGACTCATCGGTTGAACCTATAACGTATAACCGTAACATATGGACACATCGGTTGAACCTATAACGTATAACCGTAACATATGAACTCATCGGTTGAACCTATAACGTATAACCCTAACATATGGACTCATCGGTTAAACCTATAACGTATAACCGTAACATATGGATTCATCGGTTGAACCTATAACGTATAACCCTAACATATGGACTCATCCGTTATTAATTATTACAAACTAAGTATAACGTATATTTTAATATTAATTATAGTAATTTATTTTGATTTTTATTATTAATTTATATTATTAATTTTATTACATAGAAGGTAAAATGTATTTTAAATGTATGAAAAACTCCTAGGGACGACTTAGTCGTCCCTAGGTTACAAAGAAAGTCGTCCCTAAAAAACCCTCCAACACTTAGCAAATTTTTGGGAAAATTGAATTTTTTTGGTGAAAATTTAAATAACCCGCTTTGGGTTTAAGGTTTCCCGGTTTACACCTAGGGACGACTTAGTCGTCCCTAGGTTACAAATGGTCGTCCCTAAGTTTCTTTAATAAACGAAAAAAAATATTTATAATTAACCTAGGGACGACTAAGTCGTCCCTAGTACAAAGCATGGTCGTCCTTAGGTGTAAATTCCAGTAACTTATCTTATCTTCATCTCTCATCACACATTTGTTACACAAAAAAAAACCCGGGACGAATACACCATCTTCATCTCCACATTTGTTACCACCATCTTCATCTCCACCACATTTGTTACCACCATCTTCATCTCCACCACCACCACTTCACCTCCATCCGTCTCATCCCACCATTTAGGGACGACTTAGTCGACCCTAGCTTTCCCGCCAACGTTTTCCCGCCAGCATTTACCGCCAACATTTCCCGCCAATATTTGATCACTTAAACATGCTTAAGCTCAGTATTTTTAGCTTAATGGTCACCTCAGAGCAATAATAACATATTGTCTTACACTCTTACTATATAATGTATAACCGTAACATATGGAATCATCGGTTGAACCTATAACGTATAACCCTAACATATGGACTCATCGGTTGAACCTATTACGTATAACCCTAACATATGGACTCATCGGTTGAACCTATAACGTATAACCCTAACATATGGACTCATCGGTTGAACCTATAACGTATAACCCTAACATATGGACTCATCGGTTGAACCTATAACGTATAACCCTAACATATGGACTCATCGGTTGAACCTATAACGTATAACCGTAACATATCGACTCATCGGTTGAACCTATAACGTATAACCCTAACATATGGAATCATCGGTTGAACCTATAACGTATAACCGTAACATATGGACTCATCGGTTGAACCTATAACGTATAACAGTAACATATCGACTCATCGGTTGAACCTATAACGTATAACCGTAACATATGGACTCATCGGTTGAACCTATAACGTATAACCGTAACATATGGACTCATCGGTTGAACCTATAACGTATAACCGTAACATATGGACTCATCGGTTGAACCTATAACGTATAACCGTAACATATGGACTCATCGGTTGAACCTATAACGTATAACCGTAACATATCGACTCATCGGTTGAACCTATAACGTATAACCGTAACATATGGACTCATCGGTTGAACCTATAACATATAACCGTAACATATGGACTCATCGGTTGAACCTATAACGTATAACCCTAACATATGGACTCATCGGTTGAACCTATAACGTATAACCCTAACATATGGACTCATCGGTTGAACCTATAACGTATAACCGTAACATATGGACTCATCGGTTGAACCTATAACGTATAACCCTAACATATGGACTCATCAGTTGAACCTATAACGTATAACCCTAACATATGGAATCATCGGTTGAACCTACAACGTATAACCGTAACATATGGACTCATCGGTTGAACCTATAACGTATAACCGTAACATATCGACTCATCGGTTGAACCTATAACGTATAACCGTAACATATCGAC
The DNA here is from genome assembly GCA_025667525.1 of Glebionis coronaria. Lineage (NCBI taxonomy): Eukaryota > Viridiplantae > Streptophyta > Magnoliopsida > Asterales > Asteraceae > Glebionis > Glebionis coronaria. The sequence goes on along the minus strand of CM046881.1, from coordinate 590,452,928 downwards.
TCATCGGTTGTACCTATAACGTATAACCGTAACATATGGACTCACGGTTGAACCTATAACGTATAACCGTAACATATGGACTCATCTGTTGAACCTATAACGTATAACCCTAACATATGGACTCATCGGTTGAACCTATAACGTATAACCATAACATATGGAATCATCGGTTGAACCTATAACGTATAACCGTGACATATGGACTCATCGGTTGAACCTATAACGTATAACCCTAACATATGGACTCATCGGTTGAACCTATAACGTATAACCCTAACATATGGAATCATCGGTTGAACCTATAACGTATAACCGTAACATATGGACTCATCGGTTGAACCTATAACGTATAACCGTAACATATCGACTCATCGGTTGAACCTATAACGTATAACCGTAACATATGGACTCATTGGTTGAACCTATAACATATAACCTTAACATATGGACTCATCGGTTGAACCTATAACGTATAAACGTAACATATGGACTCATCGGTTAAACCTATAACGTATAACCGTAACATATGGACTCATCGGTTGAACCTATAACGTATAACCGTAACATATGGACTCATCGGTTGAACCTATAACGTATAACCGTAACATATGGACTCATCGGTTGAACCTATAACGTATAACCCTAACATATGGAATCATCGGTTTAACCTATAACGTATAACCGTAACATATGGACTCATCGGTTGAACCTATAACGTATAACCCTAGCATATGGACTCATCGGTTGAACCTATAACGTATAACCCTAGCCTATGGAATCATCGGTTGAACCTATAACGTATAACCGTAACATATGGACTCATCGGTTGAACCTATAACGTATAACCGTAACATACGGACTCATCGGTTGAACCTATAACGTATAACCATAACATATGGACTCATCGGTTGAACCTATAACGTATAACCATAACATATGGACTCATCGGTTGAACATATAACGTATAACCGTAACATATGGACTCATCGGTTGAACCTATAACGTATAACCGTAACATATGGACTCATCGGTTGAACCTATAACGTATAACCGTAACATATCGACTCATCGGTTGAACCTATAACGTATAACCGTAACACATGGACTCATCGGTTGAACCTATAACGTATAACCGTAACATATGGACTCATCGGTTGAACCTATAACGTATAACCCTAACATATGGACTCATCGGTTAAACCTATAACGTATAACCGTAACATATGGATTCATCGGTTGAACCTATAACGTATAACCCTAACATATGGACTCATCCGTTATTAATTATTACAAACTAAGTATAACGTATATTTTAATATTAACTATAATAATTTATTTTGATTTTTATTATTAATTTATATTATTAATTTTATTACATAGAAGGTAAAATGTATTTTAAATGTATGAAAAACTCCTAGGGACGACTTAGTCGTCCCTAGGTTACAAAGAAAGTCGTCCCTAAAAAACCCTCCAACACTTAGCAAATTTTTGGGAAAATTGAAATTTTTTGGTGAAAATTTAAATAACCCGCTTTGGGTTTGAGGTTTCCCGGTTTACACCTAGGGACGACTTAGTCGTCCCTAGGTTACAAAGGGTCATCCCTAAGTTTCTTTAATAAACGAAAAAAAATATTTATAATTAACCTAGGGATGACTAAGTTGTCCCTAGTACAAAGCATGGTCGTCCCTAGGTGTAAATTCCAGTAACTTATCTTATCTTCATCTCTCATCACACATTTGTTACACACAAAAAAAGCCCGGGACGAATACACCATCTTCATCTCCACATTTGTTACCACCATCTTCATATCCACCACATTTGTTACCACCATCTTCATCTCCACCACCACCACTTCACCTCCATCCGTCTCATCCCACCATTTAGGGACGACTTAGTCGACCCTAGCTTTCCCGCCAACATTTTCCCGCCAGCATTTACCGCCAACATTTCCCGCCAATATTTGATCACTTAAACATGCTTAAGCTCAGTATTTTTAGCTTAATGGTCACCTCAGAGCAATAATAACATATTGTCTTACACTCTTACTATATAATGTATAACCGTAACATATGGAATCATCGGTTGAACCTATAACGTATAACCCTAACATATGGACTCATCGGTTGAACCTATAACGTATAACCCTAACATATGGACTCATCGGTTGAACCTATAACGTATAACCCTAACATATGGACTCATCGGTTGAACCTATAACGTATAACCCTAACATATGGACTCATCGGTTGAACCTATAACGTATAACCCTAACATATGGACTCATCGGTTGAACCTATAACGTATAACCGTAACATATCGACTCATCGGTTGAACCTATAACGTATAACCCTAACATATGGAATCATTGGTTGAACCTAAACGTATAACCGTAACATATGGACTCATCGGTTGAACCTATAACGTATAACCGTAACATATCGACTCATCGGTTGAACCTATAACGTATAACCGTAACATATCGACTCATCGGTTGAACCTATAACGTATAACCGTAACATATGGACTCATCGTTTGAACCTATAACGTATAACCGTAACATATGGACTCATCGGTTGAACCTATAACGTATAACCGTAACATATCGACTCATCGGTTGAACCTATAACGTATAACCGTAACATATGGACTCATCGGTTGAACCTATAACGTATAACAATATCGACTCATCGGTTGAACCTATAACGTATAACCGTAACATATGGACTCATCGGTTGAACCTATAACGTATAACCGTAACATATGGACTCATCGGTTGAACCTATAACGTATAACCGTAACATATGGACTCATCGGTTGAACCTATAACGTATAACCGTAACATATCGACTCATCGGTTGAACCTATAACGTATAACCGTAACATATCGACTCATCGGTTGAACCTATAACGTATAACCGTAACATATGGACTCATCGGTTGAACCTATAACGTATAACCGTAACATATGGACTCATCGGTTGAACCTATAACGTATAACCCTAACATATGGACTCATCGGTTGAACCTATAACGTATAACCCTAACATATGGACTCATCAGTTGAACCTATAACGTATAACCGTAACATATGGACTCATCGGTTGAACCTATAACATAAAACCCTAACATATGGACTCATCGGTTGAACCTATAACGTATAACCCTAACATATGGAATCATCGGTTGAACCTATAACGTATAACCGTAACATATGGACTCATCGGTTGAACCTATAACGTATAACCGTAACATATCGACTCATCGGTTGAACCTATAACGTATAACCGTAACATATCGACTCATCGGTTGTACCTATAACGTATAACCGTAACATATAGACTCATCGGTTGAACCTATAACGTATAACCGTAACATATGGACTCATCGGTTGAACCTATAACGTATAACCCTAACATATAGACTCATCGGTTGAACCTATAATGTATAACCCTAACATATGGAATCATCGGTTGAACCTATAACGTATAACCGTAACATATGGACTCATCGGTTGAACCTATAACGTATAACCCTAACATATGGACTCATCGGTTGAACCTATTACGTATAACCCTAACATATGGAATCATCGGTTGAACCTATAACGTATAACCGTAACATATGGACTCATCGGTTGAACCTATAACGTATAACCGTAACATATCGACTCATCGGTTGAACCTATAACGTATAACCGTAACATATGGACTCATCGGTTGAACCTTTAACGTATAACCCTAACATATGGACTCATCGGTTGAACCTATAACGTATAAACGTAACATATGGACTCATCGGTTGAACCTATAACGTATAACCGTAACATATGGACTCATCGGTTGAACCTATAACGTATAACCGTAACAAATGGACTCATCGGTTGAACCTATAACGTATAACCGTAACATATGGACTCATCGGTTGAACCTATAACGTATAACCCTAACATATGGAATCATCGGTTGAACCTATAACGTATAACCGTAACATATGGACTCATCGGTTGAACCTATAACGTATAACCCTAGCATATGGACTCATCGGTTGAACCTATAACGTATAACCCTAGCATATGCAATCATCGGTTGAACCTATAACGTATAACCGTTACATATGGACTCATCGGTTGAACCTATAACGTATAACCGTATCATATGGACTCATCGGTTGAACCTATAACGTATAACCATAACATATGGACTCATCGGTTGAACCTATAACGTATAACCATAACATATGGACTCATCGGTTGAACCTATAACGTATAACCGTAACAAATGGACTCATCGGTTGAACCTATAACGTATAACCGTAACATATGGACTCATCGGTTGAACCTATAACGTATAACCGTAACATATCGACTCATCGGTTGAACCTATAACGTATAACCGTAACACATGGACTCATCGGTTGAACCTATAACGTATAACCGTAACATATGGACTCATCGGTTGAACCTATAACGTATAACCCTAACATATAGACTCATCGGTTAAACCTATAACGTATAACCGTAACATATGGATTCATCGGTTGAACCTATAACGTATAACCCTAACATATGGACTCATCCGTTATTAATTATTACAAACTAAGTATAACGTATATTTTAATATTAATTATAATAATTTATTTTGATTTTTATTATTAATTTATATTATTAATTTTATTACATAGAAGGTAAAATGTATTTTAAATGTATGAAAAACTCCTAGGGACGACTTAGTCGTCCCTAGGTTACAAAGAAAGTCGTCCCTAAAAAACCCTCCAACACTTAGCAAATTTTTGGGAAAATTGAAATTTTTTGGTGAAAATTTAAATAACCCGCTTTGGGTTTGAGGTTTCCCGGTTTAGACCTAGGGACGACTTAGTCGTCCCTAGGTTACAAAGGGTCGTCCCTAAGTTTCTTTAATAAACGAAAAAAAATATTTATAATTAACCTAGGGACGACTAAGTCGTCCCTAGTACAAAGCATGGTCGTCCCTAGGTGTAAATTCCAGTAACTTATCTTATCTTCATCTCTCATCACACATTTGTTACACAAAAAAAAACCGGGACGAATACACCATCTTCATCTCCACATTTGTTACCACCATCTTCATCTCCACCATATTTGTTACCACCATCTTCATCTCCACCACCACCACTTCACCTCCATCCGTCTCATCCCACCATTTAGGGACGACTTAGTTGACCCTAGCTTTCCCGCCAACATTTTCCCGCCAGCATTTACCGCCAACATTTCCCGCCAATATTTGATCACTTAAACATGCTTAAGCTCAATATTTTTAGCTTAATGGTCACCTCAGAGCAATAATAACATATTGTCTTACACTCTTACTATATAATGTATAACCATAACATATGGAATCATCGGTTGAACCTATAACGTATAACCCTAACATATGGACTCATCGGTTGAACCTATAACGTATAACCCTAACATATGGACTCATCGGTTGAACCTATAACGTATAACCCTAACATATGGACTCATCGGTTGAACCTATAACGTATAACCCTAACATATGGACTCATCGGTTGAACCTATAACGTATAACCGTAACATATCGACTCATCTATTGAACCTATAACGTATAACCCTAACATATGGAATCATCGGTTGAACCTATAACGTATAACCGTAACATATGGACTCATCGGTTGAACCTATAACGTATAACCGTAACATATCGACTCATCGGTTGAACCTATAACGTATAACCGTAACATATCGACTCATCGGTTGAACCTATAACGTATAACCGTAACATATGGACTCATCGGTTGAACCTATAACGTATAACCGTAACATATGGACTCATCGGTTGAACCTATAACGTATAACCGTAACATATCGACTCATCGGTTGAACCTATAACGTATAACCGTAACATATGGACTCATCGGTTGAACCTATAACGTATAACAGTAACATATCGACTCATCGGTTGAACCTATAACGTATAACCGTAACATATGGACTCATCGGTTGAACCTATAACGTATAATCGTCACATATGGACTCATCGGTTGAACCTATAACGTATAACCGTAACATATGGACTCATCGGTTGAACCTATAACGTATAACCGTAACATATGGACTCATCGGTTGAACCTATAACGTATAACCGTAACATATCGACTCATCGGTTGAACCTATAACGTATAACCGTAACATATGGACTCATCGGTTGAACCTATAACATATAACCGTAACATATGGACTCATCGGTTGAACCTATAACGTATAACCCTAACATATGGACTCATCGGTTGAACCTATAACGTATAACCCTAACATATGGACTCATCGGTTGAACCTATAACGTATAACCGTAACATATGGACTCATCGGTTGAACCTATAACGTATAACCCTAACATATGGACTCATCAGTTGAACCTATAACGTATAACCCTAACATATGGAATCATCGGTTGAACCTACAACGTATAACCGTAATATATGGACTCATCGGTTGAACCTATAACGTATAACCGTAACATATCGACTCATCGGTTGAACCTATAACGTATAACCGTAACATATCGACTCATCGGTTGTACCTATAACGTATAACCGTAACATATGGACTCATCGGTTGAACCTATAACGTATAACCGTAACATATGGACTCATCTGTTGAACCTATAACGTATAACCCTAACATATGGACTCATCGGTTGAACCTATAACGTATAACCATAACATATGGAATCATCGGTTGAACCTATAACGTATAACCGTGACATATGGACTCATCGGTTGAACCTATAACGTATAACCCTAACATATGGACTCATCGGTTGAACCTATAACGTATAACCCTAACATATGGAATTGATGACGTATAGTCCCCAAACCGGGTCATGAGCCCGGCCCACGGGTACTACCCGTATCCGGCCCATCGTAAATGGGTGGATAAATATCACTCAGGCTTATGGGCTTGAGTGAACAGTGCTCGCACATATGTGCGGCCCACGGCCCAAAGCGGCCGACATAAGATCAGACAGAATAATATTCTGTCTAAGCATATCTTAATCCTAATAGGAAGAGATATTCATTGCCAGAATTAGAAGATAGCAATCATTCTAATTCTGGTGCTTATCTTTTCCTTGGGGCCGAAGGGTCAGTGAAAGCCCACTGGGGTTTCACTGCCTATAAAAGGAACCCCCAAGGGTTCCACAAAGGTATCACAATTCTCTCTAAACTCACATATAACCCTAAATCGATTACTTACTCTCACGCCGGAGTCTAATCGTGGGAAACCTTCCCACGGTAAGCTTAACGCGTGTTGTTTAGTGTGCAGGATCCCAACCAGACGATTCACTTGGTGCAGGAGCCGGTACCCAGCCAACCCGAATTAAACCTAATTCGGGTCTAGCAAGGATCAACCAACTTTTGCATCAACAAGTTGGCGCCATCCGTGGGACCTTAACACTAAGCTAGAACAAAACCTCATCTCGATTGTTTCAATGACGAAGGGGCATCCGCCAGTTAACCCCAGGAACGTGAATCCTGGGAATCGGAAGCCCTCAGGGGAAGGGATTCTTATTCCCAACCAATCACCTAGCCGCCTCGCAGGCGGTCCAGGTAACCGTAGCGGTCTTCAGTCCGCAGGGGTGACGAGCACGATCTCGGTGACACCCCCGCCCACTTCAACCCTGGACAACCCCGATCCGGGAAGTGCACCAGCCCCTCCTAACAAGGAGCCACGTAGACCCTTAATGGAGGAAGAAGTGGAAGCTCAACCACTCAGCGAGGACGAGCTCACTCGGGTTCTTACTCAGAACTTTGAAAGGATCGTCCCAGGGATCGCATCAAGATTGAGCCTGGGGAGGAACCTCCAAGCCCGACTCAACTTTGGCGACAGTGGACCATCCACTCCTTCCCGAAATCGGAGAAAAAGGAGGACTCAGCCTCGGGAGCAGGGAACCTTTGAGGAAGACCCTCAACCCCGGAATGTGTTTGAACGCATAGGGGATCGCATCATGCAAGAATTAACGCAACCTCAAGATGGGGAAAGGTCGGATGGCTCACCCGAGCGGCCAGACCGAGAGCTGACCAGAACCACACGCCGCCCAAGTGTGTGGGATAGGATGAACACAGGAAGGAAGGCTCCTGGCTCATCTCAAAAAAGTGGTCCCTACTCAAAAGGCGGGGCACCACCGCCGTCCCCAGATCCGTCTGGGGAGGACTCAGATGACCATCCGCCCAAACGCCGCCGGCCAAGGCGCACGCCACCACCACCAAGCAATGATGAGTATTATGGTGGCCCCCACTATAGGGATACGGAAGCAGAGGACCTCTCGCGTCCGTGGTGTGAACCATGGGATGACCCTAGGCTCACACGGCCATGGGCTGATCCTAGGGAAGATCCGTTTACCCTTCGCATACGGAACTACTCTGAGGACACCAAACGTCGCATGCCGGCATGTATCAAAACGTATGATGGGTCCGGTGATCCTGTCGATCACCTCAAAATATTTGATACTCAGGCTAAAATTGAGCGATGGCCCATGCCCATATGGTGCCAAATGTTCAATTCGACCTTAATTGGTAACGCTCGTGACTGGTTCGAGGCACTCCCCCCACGGAGCATTGATAGTTTCACGGAACTACGCACTGCGTTCGAAAACAATTATACTCAGAGAAAGAAGTATAATAGGGATCCGGTTTCATTGGCAACCGTTAAGCAACGGCCGGGGGAGTCCACAGAAGCCTTCACTGAACGCTTCAATGATGAGTGCACACGCACGAGAACCATGCCAGAGCTCCTGAAAATCTCGGACTACATGCACGCCATAACAGACAGAGAACTGATCAGGCGTCTCAACGACAAGCGTCCAGAAAGATATGATGACCTCATGGAGAGAGTGAGGAATTTCATAGAGGGAGAGACAGCGGTGGCCGCAGCCTACCCATCCCGAGGGAATGGGTACCGCTCAAATGACCAGTCCAGGAGACAGTCGGGTGGTCAAGGCAACCAGAACAATAACAAGGGCTCGGACTATAAGAGCCAGAGCAAAGGCGGACGGTCAGACGACAAGTTCACTCCCCTAAAGATGTCCTACCGGGAGATCTTGTTGACTGAAGGGGCGAATTTTCCGAGGCCTCCCCCAATGACCACACCCCCGGAACGTCGGCAGGGAAGTCGCTTCTGCGAATTCCATAATGACAAAGGACACGGCACGGAGGAGTGTATCCAGCTAAAGAAGCATATTGAGTCGCTAATCAAATCAGGCAAGCTTAAGCACCTGGTTAAGGATTGGAGAGACGGAAAGGACAACAACAAGAAGTATGATAAGAAGGACCCCCAAAAGGACAAGCCTTCTACCATATACATGATCCAATCCAGACAGCGCCGCACGAGACAGAAAATTGGCCAAAAATTTTCCCGCGGCAAGGAAATCTCATTCCCTCTCATCACAGCAAGTGACGTGGTTGATGCGCCTCTCACTATTGAGATAAGCATTGGAACGCACAATGTCCGCCGCATGTATGTGGATGGAGGATCGTCAGCAGAGGTATTATATGAACACTGCTTTGTGCAGTTATGCCCAGAAATAAGAAGCCAATTAGTACCGGCCACGTCGCCGCTTACTGGCTTTAGTGGAGATACTATCTGGCCAATAGGGCAGTTGCGTCTGCTTGTCACCATTGGGAATGAGGAACATTCCACTACAACGTGGATGAACTTCATGGTGATACGTTCACATTCCCCTTATAATGGAATCATAGGCCGACCAGGCATTTTGGCTATCCGAGCAGTACCCTCTACGGCACACGGAATGATTAAGTTCCCAGTTGACGGGGGAATCGTTACTATTTATAATACAGTCGTGCCGACGTCCGAGTGTCACACCGTGACAACACCGGCACCACCTGTACCACCCGAGGATGGGGCACCACCACCCAATTGGAAGGTGGCCATCCACCCTGACTACCCGGAACAGGAGGTATCCATAGGAGGGGCACTCTCAGATAGCGGCAAAAGGGCCATGTGTGCACTTTTAAGTGCAAATCTGGACATATTCGCATGGGAGCCAAAACATATGACGGGTGTGCCACGTACGATAGCAGAGCATAAGCTCCAGATCCGCCAAGGGTACCAACCCATCAAGCAAAAGAAGCGCGGCCAGGCGCCCGAAAGAAGCCAAGTTATATTGGAGGAAGTGCGGAAACTGGTGGATGCAGGCATTATGCGCGAGGTATACTACCACGAGTGGTTATCCAATCCAGTCATGGTCAAGAAACATGATGGAAGTTGGCGCATGTGCGTGGATTTCACGGACCTGAACAAGGCCTGCCCACAAGACTGCTACCCGCTTCCAGAAATTGACTGGAAAGTAGAATCTTTGTGTGGATATCCTTTCAAATGCTTCTTGGATGCATATAAAGGGTATCACCAAATCCAGATGGCGGAGGAGGATGAAGAAAAAACTGCGTTCCACACAAGCCAGGGCGTGTATTGCTATACGAAAATGCCGTTTGGATTAAAGAACGCCGGCGCTACGTATCAGCGGTTGGTGGATAAAGCTTTCGAATCACAAATAGGACGTAACTTGGAGGTATATGTTGATGACTTGGTGATAAAAAGCCACACGGAGGAGGCACTCCTCCGGGATGTCCAGGAGACATTCGACACGCTGAGAAGGATTAATATGAAGTTAAATCCAAAGAAATGTACGTTTGGTGCAACAGAAGGAATGTTCTTGGGATATTTGATTGACCCAAACGGCATCAAACCTTGTCCAGAGAAGACGGACGCAGTGATACGACTACCGTCCCCGCAGACACGGAAGGAGGTACAATCCCTGAATGGGAAGTTAGCCGGACTAAATAGATTTCTATCCAAATCCGCAGAGAAGTCACTGCCCTTATTTAAGACACTGAAGAAGTGTATTAGAAAGGGAGACTTCCGTTGGACGAAGGAAGCCGAGGAAGCCTTTGGCCAACTCAAGCAGCATCTCGCATCTCTCCCCATGTTGGTAGCTCCCCGCCCAAAGGAGGAGCTTGTTATGTATCTCTCGGCTACCCATGGCGCAATAAGCGCGGTACTGATGACGGATAGAGACACAATACAGACCCCGGTCTACTTTATAAGTAGAACATTACAAGGAGCGGAGCTGAACTATTCCCCCATGGAAAAATTGGTACTAGCACTAGTATTTGCTACAAAGAGGCTGCGCCGGTACTTTCAGGCGCACCCGATTGTCGTGATTACGGATCAGCCAATCAAGCAGGTTATATCTAGACCAGACGTGGCAGGGAGACTAGAGAAGTGGAGCATCCTACTGGGGGGGCATAATATATCGTACAGACCAAGGACGGCTGTTAAAGGCCAGATCTTGGCAGATTTCCTGATCGAGAAGTCGGATGAGGGAGAACCAGTCATTAAGCAAGAGGAGGCCCTATCGGAACCTTGGGTGCTATTCACGGACGGGTCCTCATGCACAGACGGATCCGGGGCAGGCCTCATCCTTACAAATCCAGAAGGTATGGAATTCACGTACGCCCTCCGTTTTGAGTTCACGGCCACCAACAACGAAGCGGAATATGAAGCATTAATTGCGGGTTTAAAAATCGCCGCTAGAATGGGAGTTCGCAACCTTGAGGCCTACGTGGACTCACGGCTTGTCGCGAACCATATTCTAGGTGGGTATGTGGCTAAGGAGGACAACATGGTCAGGTATCTGGAAAAAGTCAAGACGTTAATCGCAACTTTCAGTAAGTTTTCCATCAAGCAGGTACCAAGGGGCGAGAACAAGAAAGCGGACGCCCTCAGTAAAATCGCGTCCACAAGCTTCGCTCACTTGTCTAAACAGGTTTTGGTGGAGATACTCAAAGAAAAGTCTATTACGGAAGGGGAAGTGACTGCGATAGTTGAAGAAGAGGGACCTACGTGGATGACCCCAATCATCAACTATCTGGCTAGCGGAACACTCCCAGACGAGGAAAAAGCAGCAAGGCGCGTTAGAAGGAAGTCACAATATTTCGAACTCCGGGAAGGCATCCTTTATAAGCGCTCTTTCTTGCAGCCGTGGCTGCGGTGTGTTGGACCACGCCAGGCGGCCTATGTGATTAGTGACATACACGAAGGATTGTGTGGCATGCATGCAGGTCCACGATCCGTGGTAGCTCGAGCCTTACGAACAGGATACTATTGGCCCACTATGCACAGAGACGCGCGCGACATGATTCGTAGATGCAATGATTGCCAAGTGCATAGGCCAGTACCGCGGCACCCACAGCAGGAGCTTACACCTATCACGTCCCCATGGCCATTCTACAAGTGGGGAATTGACATCGCAGGACCATTTCCTGTAGCTGCGGGAGGGGTTAAATTCTTGATTGTTGCAATGGATTACTTTACACGATGGATAGAAGCCAAGGCAGTAAAATCTATCACGGGTAAGCAGGTCAAGAAGTTTGTGTGGGAACACATTGTATGCCGTTTCGGTCTACCTGGAGAAATTATATCAGACAACGGCAAACAGTTCACGGATAACCCATTCAAAGACTGGTGTGCATCATTGAACATCAAGCGGCGCTTCGCGTCTGTCAAGCATCCACAAACGAACGGCCTTGTCGAACGAGCAAATAGGAGCTTGGGGAATGGGATTAAGGCGCGGCTGGATGAACGACAGGGCAAATGGGTCGAGGAATTGTCGCATGTGCTATGGGCACATAGAACCATGATAAAAACAGCCAACGGAGATACTCCGTTTGCATTGGCTTACGGCACTGAAGCCGTTATACCAGCAGAAATAGGGATGCCTACCATCCGCACGGCGGAGGTTAATGCCGTCACAAATGATGAACAGCTGCGAATCAACCTAGATCTGTTGGAGGAAAAAAGGGAATTAGCAGCCATCAATGAAGCTAAGTCCAAGGCTAAGATGAAGGCTTATTACGATGCCAAGGTCAAGGGTGTTTCTTTTCGACCAGGAGACTATGTCTATCGTGCTAACGAAGCAAGTCGCGTGGAAAATACAGGAAAACTGGGCCCTAAATGGGAAGGACCGTATGAAGTCACTGAAGCCTTGGGACGAGGCGCGTACAAGCTACGCGATATGGATGGCCGCGACCTAGAGCGCACATGGAACATCGCCAATCTAAAAAGGTGCTATCTTTGAAAGCTACGGCTCCCGCATGGATACTTTGCTATAGGTGGTCTTAATAAAGAACCATGCGGGTTATTTGTCTTATTTGTTTTTTTCTTATGTTTGTTTAAGTTTCCTTTATGGACTTTTTTAGGACTTGTCACCATTGTTCAAACAAAAAATGTAAATGTTCTAATAAAATGCCGTGGTGCCTAGCTAGCTCCACGGCCTGTTTCGTGCAAATTATTGTCTTCTTTGTTAGATTCTTTGTTAGCCGTATGAATTTTACTTGTGTTATAATATGCCATGCTTCTTTCGTATGCATTCCCTCAAAATACTGTACATGTACCAAACGCCTCCAGGTGGGGTAAGAGGATTAAGTGAACCTACTAATTCAACTTGCCGCGTAAGAGGGATGCAACCCCAGCCGCACGGATCACGTATCCTTACTAGACACCTTACTCACAAGACGTTGGGGTAAGTTTCATATGCTACAGCCATACGGTGATCCGCATAATAAAGACGCACGTCGCACGTCTAGTAAATTGGACTTGTATGTAAGACGTGATATGTCACGCAGCATTGGATTGCAATGAGATACACAAGTTTAAAAATGAAACAAACAAAATGGCCGTGGTTGACACGGACTTCTAAAATAAAAAGACAAATTGTTACATGCATGTCTTAGCCGTGTACATACACGGACGAATATAAATACAAATGTCTACAAACATACAAGTTACATGGGGGGGAGGAATTCTTCTAGATCCTTCTTTCCTTCCTCAATCAAAGCACGGAGAGCCTCCCCGCGAGCATCTTTCCCGTTCTGAACTTTGACGGCAAGAGTGTCTAAAGCGTCATCAAGCGGCTTCTCACCTGACACGGCCTTGGATGTACAGTCATAGGTAGCCAGCGTCAAAGGGGTCGGGTTAGCACTCAGCCGAGACATTACTATTTCGTTGGGAGCGTCTTTCAAGGCTTCAAGCTCGTCCAGAAGTGGGTGTTGAAGGTTGGCCAAGGCGTCCATGGACGCAGTCATTTTCCCCGCTGCGGAGAGGTTGTGATACGGATGCCGGGTGATATCCTCACCTTTGGTGATCATTTCCGCAGCTTGGATCATGCCTTCATGCCTACCACGGTCGATCCCGTCAGATACAACCCCAGCAAAGGCTTGCAATAGGTGTGGAGCGTTAAGAGCCCCGCTTACGGCAAGCCGCATCCCTTGCCCAATAATCCACCTACGGCCGGCTGTTGCACTCAGTAGGGGGGGGCATACTCTCTCCACACAGCTGGCGACCAACCGGCTCAACTCTTCATCAGCAGCGACAACGTGATTTTCAAAGTTGCTTTGAGCTTGCTTCAATTCCTCCTTCAGTGCGTCGCGCTCCTGAGCAATGCTGAAGGATTGCACGGTCACCGCCTTGGTAGCCGCCTCAGCCGCAGACACCTGCGTATAAGATTGGGAGTTAGTGTACGAATATATTTTTGGGCTACATACACACAAAGAGTAGACATATATGAGCAACATGTTTGGAAGATTACCTTCTCATTTGATGCGGCTACAAGGGCCTCCAATTCAGCGATGCGCTTCTCTCTTGTCTCGGCATGGAGTGCCTGCTCCTTTACCGTCGCCTCAGCAGTCAACAACGCCGCTTGCAAAGACGCAATGGTCTTCTCGCTCTTCACAACCAAAGCCTCCCGGCGGGCGATCCTTTTGTCGGCACGGCTCACATTGGTAAGGGCCTTGATCAGTCTGCGTCTCAGCGCGGCACCCACCGTGACCTGATGTGCAGATGACACATCAAACTGCTCGATTAAAGCCTCATGGTCCAGCTCATCCAAATCCTGTGCGAGGACGGGCGGAGTAATGTGTTCAATGAACTCCGAGCACTCTGATTCGGCTTCTAGCCGTGTCAAGCTTGATAGGTTCCAGGCTAGACGCAAGCTCTCCTCAGGCCCTTCGTGGCACGGTTCCTTGGCATGGGTGGGGGAAGGAGGATTGTTAGTAACCGCGGGGGATGGATTTCTCCCCACCTCTTCTCCTTGAGTTGCGACCGCCGGATTTACCCTGTGATTAAAAAACAAGATAACTTTTTTTTTTAGTCTACATATATCATGCGAGGATACAAATCATCATCGGGATGGGTACTTACGAGGTGCCAGTAGTAGGATCTGGGCCGGTAGGGGCTACGGCGTTCACTGGAGCGACATGAAGAACGGGCCCTTCCATGGTCGGGGTAGGGTCGGCCTGACCAGACATGGTGTTGCCATCCCCCTGATATTGAGGATGGTCTGGTCGCAACTTCTTGGGAGGAGCATTCGCAACCCCGGCATCCTCCCCAATCTTTTTTGCCACACGCCTGGTTGTCTTCCTCTTTTTTGAAGTACGTGTGGAGGATCCGGAAGCTTGCGTATTGTCTTCATTCAGGTCGCGCTCCTCCTCCTGGTTAATGGTGCCTCCCTCCAGCAATGGGTCGTCACCATCTTCGTTGTGAAAATCCAATGGGGATTTTTCGATAACAGGTTCCTCCTCGTCCGACCTAGGTTCGGTTGTCTCCTCCAATGGAATAGTACGGTCGGCCAATGCTTCTAGCAAAGGGAGCTCATTCGGCTTCAACGGCCGGAATCCTTCCCTCACCTTCATGGGGTCGCCTTGGCGAATCAATCCGTGAAGGTTCATCTCTGCAAATGATTGGAGAAGTATGTGGGTTAGTAACATTTTAAATATACGCGACATATTGGATATACAAGGTATATATAACCTACCCTCGCCTTGCTCCGTTAAGAAGCACGGATACAAGTCATCCCTCCCAAAGTAACGACGACTTATTCCTACCAAGCACAGAAAATTCTCCGGCAACCCTCTATGAAATTCCGTGCGGTGGGTATCTAATATTTTCAGGTCCCGGCTACTATAGTCTTTAGGCTTGGGCGGATAATCTCTTGGGGCTTTGGTTTTAAGTACAAAGGGGGTAGGGAATACCTTCTCATCTACAAAGAAGTAATGGTCGTACCAATTCTTCAGGGAGTCAAGGGGTTTCCTATATGTCATCGGGGAATTGCCGGGACGTTTCTTGAATGACAACCACCCGTTCACCAACTGTGGAACATAGAAAGCCCTAAACAGGTTAACGGTGGGGGTTACCCTACAAGTGTGGCATGTAATCTCAAACTGGTTGATCTTACACGCCCCTATACAGTGAAGCTGGGTGATATGAAAGTCATAGTACATGAGAAGATCTACTAAGAACTTCGATAGCGGAATACGGTAGTTGGCTGAGTCAAATAGGCGTGTGTATATGCCTATTTTCCCCGCCGGTGCGTCTGTAATAGCTTCACCATCACCCGGAAATGTGGGGTGTACGCTTTCAGGCACATAGTACTTCGACAGGAAGTCGAGGTATTTTTCTCCCGACATCACATTCAGGACGTCCGTGATGAGGGGGTTATCCTTAACCATAATTTATGAAAAGGTTTTTAAGGGCGTGGTGATCTAACCTGCGGTGATGGATGTCCGTGGAAATGAAGGCAAAAGTTGTGAAGGAAAAGCTTGAAGATTAACAATGGCGGGGGGATGAATGAATTGTGTGTGTAACATACACGCATGCTCACCCTTATATAGGGTGGCTTCGGTTTCCGAGGTGCCATGGATTCTTGACACGTGTCAGTCACATTTCCTATCCAATGGGTAGGATTTCTGACATTTCTGTAACGTCAGTAGGGGACCCACGGGTCATTTCTTAAACAGTTTCGTGTGGCTCGAGGCTAGTCAGTAATCATGCACTTTTTGCAGTTATACGACTGGATTGTTGCATATCATTAATGCGACTGGATTCTTGTCGGGTTATGCGGCTCTTACGTTAGACCATATTAAATGTTGCATTTAATTTGTCTCGGCCATCGCGTGGCTGCGGTAGTATTCATTAAGGGATATTTATACGACCGGTTGCCACGTGCGGCCGGAACTAAATTTCCATTATCATTTCTTAGGCCTTTCTTGGTAAGACCGGAGGGCAGCTTGATAGTCTAGAGGTTACGCCTACGGCTGTAACAACTAGACTGGGGGGACATGATGACGTATAGTCCCCAAACCGGGTCATGAGCCCGGCCCACGGGTACTACCCGTATCCGGCCCATCGTAAATGGGTGGATAAATATCACTCAGGCTTATGGGCTTGAGTGAACAGTGCTCGCACATATGTGCGGCCCACGGCCCAAAGCGGCCGACATAAGATCAGACAGAATAATATTCTGTCTAAGCATATCTTAATCCTAATAGGAAGAGATATTCATTGCCAGAATTAGAAGATAGCAATCATTCTAATTCTGGTGCTTATCTTTTCCTTGGGGCCGAAGGGTCAGTGAAAGCCCACTGGGGTTTCACTGCCTATAAAAGGAACCCCCAAGGGTTCCACAAAGGTATCACAATTCTCTCTAAACTCACATATAACCCTAAATCGATTACTTACTCTCACGCCGGAGTCTAATCGTGGGAAACCTTCCCACGGTAAGCTTAACGCGTGTTGTTTAGTGTGCAGGATCCCAACCAGACGATTCACTTGGTGCAGGAGCCGGTACCCAGCCAACCCGAATTAAACCTAATTCGGGTCTAGCAAGGATCAACCAACTTTTGCATCAACAGGAATCATCGGTTGAACCTATAACGTATAACCGTAACATATGGACTCATCGGTTGAACCTATAACGTATAACCGTAACATATCGACTCATCGGTTGAACCTATAACGTATAACCGTAACATATGGACTCATTGGTTGAACCTATAACGTATAACCCTAACATATGGACTCATCGGTTGAACCTATAACGTATAAACGTAACATATGGACTCATCGGTTAAACCTATAACGTATAACCGTAACATATGGACTCATCGGTTGAACCTATAACGTGTAACCGTAACATATGGACTCATCGGTTGAACCTATAACGTATAACCGTAACATATGAACTCATCGGTTGAACCTATAACGTATAACCCTAATATATGGAATCATCGGTTTAACCTATAACGTATAACCGTAACATATGGACTCATCGGTTGAACCTATAACGTATAACCCTAGCATATGGACTCATCGGTTGAACCTATAACGTATAACCCTAGCCTATGGAATCATCGGTTGAACCTATAACGTATAACCGTAACATATGGACTCATCGGTTGAACCTATAACGTATAACCGTAACATACGGACTCATCGGTTGAACCTATAACGTATAACCATAACATATGGACTCATCGGTTGAACCTATAACGTATAACCATAACATATGGACTCATCGGTTGAACATATAACGTATAACCGTAACATATGGACTCATCGGTTGAACCTATAACGTATAACCGTAACATATGGACTCATCGGTTGAACCTATAACGTATAACCGTAACATATCGACTCATCGGTTGAACCTATAACGTATAACCGTAACACATGGACTCATCAGTTGAACCTATAACGTATAACCGTAACATATGGACTCATCGGTTGAACCTATAACGTATAACCCTAACATATGGACTCATCGGTTAAACCTATAACGTATAACCGTAACATATGGATTCATCGGTTGAACCTATAACGTATAACCCTAACATATGGACTCATCCGTTATTAATTATTACAAACTAAGTATAACGTATATTTTAATATTAATTATAATAATTTATTTTGATTTTTATTATTAATTTATATTATTAATTTTATTACATAGAAGGTAAAATGTATTTTAAATGTATGAAAAACTCCTAGGGACGACTTAGTCGTCCCTAGGTTACAAAGAAAGTCGTCCCTAAGTTACAAAGGGTCATCCCTAAGTTTCTTTAATAAACGAAAAAAATATTTATAATTAACCTAGGGATGACTAAGTCGTCCCTAGTACAAAGCATGGTCGTCCCTAGGTGTAAATTCCAGTAACTTATCTTATCTTCATCTCTCATCACACATTTGTTACACACAAAAAAAACCCGGGACGAATACACCATCTTCATCTCCACATTTGTTACCACCATCTTCATCTCCACCACATTTGTTACCACCATCTTCATCTCCACCACCACCACTTCACCTCCATCCGTCTCATCCCACCATTTAGGGACGACTTAGTCGACCCTAGCTTTCCCGCCAACATTTTCCCGCCAGCATTTACCGCCAACATTTCCCGCCAATATTTGATCACTTAAACATGCTTAAGCTCAGTATTTTTAGCTTAATGGTCACCTCAGAGCAATAATAACATATTGTCTTACACTCTTACTATATAATGTATAACCGTAACATATGGAATCATCGGTTGAACCTATAACGTATAACCCTAACATATGGACTCATCGGTTGAACCTATAACGTATAACCCTAACATATGGACTCATCGGTTGAACCTATAACGTATAACCCTAACATATGGACTCATCGGTTGAACCTATAACGTATAACCCTAACATATGGACTCATCGGTTGAACCTATAACGTATAACCCTAACATATGGACTCATCGGTTGAACCTATAACGTATAACCGTAACATATCGACTCATCGGTTGAACCTATAACGTATAACCCTAACATATGGAATCATTGGTTGAACCTATAACGTATAACCGTAACATATGGACTCATCGGTTGAACCTATAACGTATAACCGTAACATATCGACTCATCGGTTGAACCTATAACGTATAACCGTAACATATCGACTCATCGGTTGAACCTATAACGTATAACCGTAACATATGGACTCATCGTTTGAACCTATAACGTATAACCGTAACATATGGACTCATCGGTTGAACCTATAACGTATAACCGTAACATATCGACTCATCGGTTGAACCTATAACGTATAACCGTAACATATGGACTCATCGGTTGAACCTATAACGTATAACAATATCGACTCATCGGTTGAACCTATAACGTATAACCGTAACATATGGACTCATCGGTTGAACCTATAACGTATAACCGTAACATATGGACTCATCGGTTGAACCTATAACGTATAACCGTAACATATGGACTCATCGGTTGAACCTATAACGTATAACCGTAACATATCGACTCATCGGTTGAACCTATAACGTATAACCGTAACATATCGACTCATCGGTTGAACCTATAACGTATAACCGTAACATATGGACTCATCGGTTGAACCTATAACGTATAACCGTAACATATGGACTCATCGGTTGAACCTATAACGTATAACCCTAACATATGGACTCATCGGTTGAACCTATAACGTATAACCCTAACATATGGACTCATCAGTTGAACCTATAACGTATAACCGTAACATATGGACTCATCGGTTGAACCTATAACGTAAAACCCTAACATATGGACTCATCGGTTGAACCTATAACGTATAACCCTAACATATGGAATCATCGGTTGAACCTATAACGTATAACCGTAACATATGGACTCATCGGTTGAACCTATAACGTATAACCGTAACATATCGACTCATCGGTTGAACCTATAACGTATAACCGTAACATATCGACTCATCGGTTGTACCTATAACGTATAACCGTAACATATAGACTCATCGGTTGAACCTATAACGTATAACCGTAACATATGGACTCATCTGTTGAACCTATAACGTATAACCCTAACATATAGACTCATCGGTTGAACCTATAACGTATAACCCTAACATATGGAATCATCGGTTGAACCTATAACGTATAACCGTAACATATGGACTCATCGGTTGAACCTATAACGTATAACCCTAACATATGGACTCATCGGTTGAACCTATTACGTATAACCCTAACATATGGAATCATCGGTTGAACCTATAACGTATAACCGTAACATATGGACTCATCGGTTGAACCTATAACGTATAACCGTAACATATCGACTCATCGGTTGAACCTATAACGTATAACCGTAACATATGGACTCATCGGTTGAACCTTTAACGTATAACCCTAACATATGGACTCATCGGTTGAACCTATAACGTATAAACGTAACATATGGACTCATCGGTTGAACCTATAACGTATAACCGTAACATATGGACTCATCGGTTGAACCTATAACGTATAACCGTAACATATGGACTCATCGGTTGAACCTATAACGAATAACCGTAACATATGGACTCATCGGTTGAACCTATAACGTATAACCCTAACATATGGAATCATCGGTTTAACCTATAACGTATAACCGTAACATATGGACTCATCGGTCGAACCTATAACGTATAACCCTAGCATATGGACTCATCGGTTGAACCTATAACGTATAACCCTAGCATATGCAATCATCGGTTGAACCTATAACGTATAACCGTTACATATGGACTCATCGGTTGAACCTATAACGTATAACCGTATCATATGGACTCATCGGTTGAACCTATAACGTATAACCATAACATATGGACACATCGGTTGAACCTATAACGTATAACCATAACATATGGACTCATCGGTTGAACCTATAACGTATAACCGTAACAAATGGACTCATCGGTTGAACCTATAACGTATAACCGTAACATATGGACTCATCGGTTGAACCTATAACGTATAACCGTAACATATCGACTCATCGGTTGAACCTATAACGTATAACCGTAACACATGGACTCATCGGTTGAACCTATAACGTATAACCGTAACATATGGACTCATCGGTTGAACCTATAACGTATAACCCTAACATATGGACTCATCGGTTAAACCTATAACGTATAACCATAACATATGGATTCATCGGTTGAACCTATAACGTATAACCCTAACATATGGACTCATCCGTTATTAATTATTACAAACTAAGTATAACGTATATTTTAATATTAATTATAATAATTTATTTTGATTTTTATTATTAATTTATATTATTAATTTTATTACATAGAAGGTAAAATGTATTTTAAATGTATGAAAAACTCCTAGGGACGACTTAGTCGTTCCTAGGTTACAAAGAAAGTCGTCCCTAAAAAACCCTCCAACACTTAGCAAATTTTTGGGAAAATTGAAATTTTTTGGTGAAAATTTAAATAACCCGCTTTGGGTTTGAGGTTTCCCGGTTTAGACCTAGGGACGACTTAGTCGTCCCTAGGTTACAAAGGGTCGTCCCTAAGTTTCTTTAATAAACGAAAAAAAATATTTATAATTAACCTAGGGACGACTAAGTCGTCCCTAGTACAAAGCATGGTCGTCCCTAGGTGTAAATTCCAGTAACTTATCTTATCTTCATCTCTCATCACACATTTGTTACACAAAAAAAAACCGGGACGAATACACCATCTTCATCTCCACATTTGTTACCACCATCTTCATCTCCACCATATTTGTTACCACCATCTTCATCTCCACCACCACCACTTCACCTCCATCCGTCTCATCCCACCATTTAGGGACGACTTAGTTGACCCTAGCTTTCCCGCCAACATTTTCCCGCCAGCATTTACCGCCAACATTTCCCGCCAATATTTGATCACTTAAACATGCTTAAGCTCAATATTTTTAGCTTAATGGTCACCTCAGAGCAATAATAACATATTGTCTTACACTCTTACTATATAATGTATAACCGTAACATATGGAATCATCGGTTGAACCTATAACGTATAACCCTAACATATGGACTCATCGGTTGAACCTATAACGTATAACCCTAACATATGGACTCATCGGTTGAACCTATAACGTATAACCCTAACATATGGACTCATCGGTTGAACCTATAACGTATAACCCTAACATATGGACTCATCGGTTGAACCTATAACGTATAACCGTAACATATCGACTCATCTATTGAACCTATAATGTATAACCCTAACATATGGAATCATCGGTTGAACCTATAACGTATAACCGTAACATATGGACTCATCGGTTGAACCTATAACGTATAACCGTAACATATCGACTCATCGGTTGAACCTATAACGTATAACCGTAACATATCGACTCATCGGTTAAACCTATAACGTATAACCGTAACATATGGACTCATCGATTGAACCTATAACGTATAACCGTAACATATGGACTCATCGGTTGAACCTATAACGTATAACCGTAACATATCGACTCATCGGTTGAACCTATAACGTATAACCGTAACATATGGACTCATCGGTTGAACCTATAACGTATAACAGTAACATATCGACTCATCGGTTGAACCTATAACGTATAACCGTAACATATGGACTCATCGGTTGAACCTATAACGTATAATCGTAACATATGGACTCATCGGTTGAACCTATAACGTATAACCGTAACATATGGACTCATCGGTTGAACCTATAACGTATAACCGTAACATATGGACTCATCGGTTGAACCTATAACGTATAACCGTAACATATCGACTCATCGGTTGAACCTATAACGTATAACCGTAACATATGGACTCATCGGTTGAACCTATAACATATAACCGTAACATATGGACTCATCGGTTGAACCTATAACGTATAACCCTAACATATGGACTCATCGGTTGAACCTATAACGTATAACCCTAACATATGGACTCATCGGTTGAACCTATAACGTATAACCGTAACATATGGACTCATCGGTTGAACCTATAACGTATAACCCTAACATATGGACTCATCAGTTGAACCTATAACGTATAACCCTAACATATGGAATCATCGGTTGAACCTACAACGTATAACCGTAACATATGGACTCATCGGTTGAACCTATAACGTATAACCGTAACATATCGACTCATCGGTTGAACCTATAACGTATAACCGTAACATATCGACTCATCGGTTGTACCTATAACGTATAACCGTAAAATATGGACTCATCGGTTGAACCTATAACGTATAACCGTAACATATGGACTCATCTGTTGAACCTATAACGTATAACCCTAACATATGGACTCATCGGTTGAACCTATAACGTATAACCATAACATATGGAATCATCGGTTGAACCTATAACGTATAACCGTGACATATGGACTCATCGGTTGAATCTATAACGTATAACCCTAACATATGGACTCATCGGTTGAACCTATAACGTATAACCCTAACATATGGAATCATCGGTTGAACCTATAACGTATAACCGTAACATATGGACTCATCGGTTGAACCTATAACGTATAACCGTAACATATCGACTCATCGGTTGAACCTATAACGTATAACCGTAACATATGGACTCATTGGTTGAACCTATAACGTATAACACTAACATATGGACTCATCGGTTGAACCTATAACGTATAAACGTAACATATGGACTCATCGGTTAAACCTATAACGTATAACCGTAACATATGGACTCATCGGTTGAACCTATAACGTATAACCGTAACATATGGACTCATCGGTTGAACCTATAACGTATAACCGTAACATATGGACTCATCGGTTGAACCTATAACGTATAACCCTAATATATGGAATCATCGGTTTAACCTATAACGTATAACCGTAACATATGGACTCATCGGTTGAACCTATAACGTATAACCCTAGCATATGGACTCATCGGTTGAACCTATAACGTATAACCCTAGCCTATGGAATCATCGGTTGAACCTATAACGTATAACCGTAACATATGGACTCATCGGTTGAACCTATAACGTATAACCGTAACATACGGACTCATCGGTTGAACCTATAACGTATAACCATAACATATGGACTCATCGGTTGAACCTATAACGTATAACCATAACATATGGACTCATCGGTTGAACATATAACGTATAACCGTAACATATGGACTCATCGGTTGAACCTATAACGTATAACCGTAACATATGGACTCATCGGTTGAACCTATAACGTATAACCGTAACATATCGACTCATCGGTTGAACCTATAACGTATAACCGTAACACATGGACTCATCGGTTGAACCTATAACGTATAACCGTAACATATGGACTCATCGGTTGAACCTATAACGTATAACCCTAACATATGGACTCATCGGTTAAACCTATAACGTATAACCCTAACATATGGACTCATCGGTTGAACCTATAACGTATAACCCTAACATATGGACTCATCGGTTGAACCTATAACGTATAACCCTAACATATGGACTCATCGGTTGAACCTATAACTTATAACCCTAACATATGGACTCATCGGTTGAACCTATAACGTATAACCCTAACATATGGACTCATCGGTTGAACCTATAACGTATAACCGTAACATATCGACTCATCGGTTGAACCTATAACGTATAACCCTAACATATGGAATCATTGGTTGAACCTATAACGTATAACCGTAACATATGGACTCATCGGTTGAACCTATAACGTATAACCGTAACATATCGACTCATCGGTTGAACCTATAACGTATAACCGTAACATATGGACTCATCGTTTGAACCTATAACGTATAACCGTAACATATGGACTCATCGGTTGAACCTATAACGTATAACCGTAACATATCGACTCATCGGTTGAACCTATAATGTATAACCGTAACATATGGACTCATCGGTTGAACCTATAACGTATAACAATATCGACTCATCGGTTGAACCTATAACGTATAACCGTAACATATGGACTCATCGGTTGAACCTATAACGTATAACCGTAACATATGGACTCATCGGTTGAACCTATAACGTATAACCGTAACATATGGACTCATCGGTTGAACCTATAACGTATAACCGTAACATATCGACTCATCGGTTGAACCTATAACGTATAACCGTAACATATCGACTCATCGGTTGAACCTATAACGTATAACCGTAACATATGGACTCATCGGTTGAACCTATAACGTATAACCGTAACATATGGACTCATCGGTTGAACCTATAACGTATAACCCTAACATATGGACTCATCGGTTGAACCTATAACGTATAACCCTAACATATGGACTCATCAGTTGAACCTATAACGTATAACCGTAACATATGGACTCATCGATTGAACCTATAACATAAAACCCTAACATATGGACTCATCGGTTGAACCTATAACGTATAACCCTAACATATGGAATCATCGGTTGAACCTATAACGTATAACCGTAACATATGGACTCATCGGTTGAACCTATAACGTATAACCGTAACATATCGACTCATCGGTTGAACCTATAACGTATAACCGTAACATATCGACTCATCGGTTGTACCTATAACGTATAACCGTAACATATAGACTCATCGGTTGAACCTATAACGTATAACCGTAACATATGGACTCACCTGTTGAACCTATAACGTATAACCCTAACATATAGACTCATCGGTTGAACCTATAACGTATAACCCTAACATATGGAATCATCGGTTGAACCTATAACGTATAACCGTAACATATGGACTCATCGGTTGAACCTATAACGTATAACCCTAACATATGGACTCATCGGTTGAACCTATAACGTATAACCCTAACATATGGAATCATCGGTTGAACCTATAACGTATAACCGTAACATATGGACTCATCGGTTGAACCTATAACGTATAACCGTAACATATCGACTCATCGGTTGAACCTATAACGTATAACCGTAACATATGGACTCATCGGTTGAACCTTTAACGTATAACCCTAACATATGGACTCATCGGTTGAACCTATAACGTATAAACGTAACATATGGACTCATCGGTTGAACCTATAACGTATAACCGTAACATATGGACTCATCGGTTGAACCTATAACGTATAACCGTAACATATGGACTCATCGGTTGAACCTATAACGTATAACCGTAACATATGGACTCATCGGTTGAACCTATAACGTATAACCCTAACATATGGAATCATCGGTTGAACCTATAACGTATAACCGTAACATATGGACTCATCGGTTGAACCTATAACGTATAACCCTAGCATATGGACTCATCGGTTGAACCTATAACGTATAACCCTAGCATATGCAATCATCGGTTGAACCTATAACGTATAACCGTTACATATGGACTCATCGGTTGAACCTATAACGTATAACCGTATCATATGGACTCATCGGTTGAACCTATAACGTATAACCATAACATATGGACTCATCGGTTGAACCTATAACGTATAACCATAACATATGGACTCATCGGTTGAACCTATAACGTATAACCGTAACAAATGGACTCATCGGTTGAACCTATAACGTATAACCGTAACATATGTACTCATCGGTTGAACCTACAACGTATAACCGTAACATATCGACTCATCGGTTGAACCTATAACGTATAACCGTAACACATGGACTCATCGGTTGAACCTATAACGTATAACCGTAACATATGGACTCATCGGTTGAAGCTATAACGTATAACCCTAACATATGGACTCATCGGTCAAACCTATAACGTATAACCGTAACATATGGATTCATCGGTTGAACCTATAACGTATAACCCTAACATATGGACTCATCCGTTATTAATTATTACAAACTAAGTATAACGTATATTTTAATATTAATTATAATAATTTATTTTGATTTTTATTATTAATTTATATTATTAATTTTATTACATAGAAGGTAAAATGTATTTTAAATGTATGAAAAACTCCTAGGGACGACTTAGTCGTCCCTAGGTTACAAAGAAAGTCGTCCCTAAAAAACCCTCCATCACTTAGCAAATTTTTGGGAAAATTGAAATTTTTTGGTGAAAATTTAAATAACCCGCTTTGGGTTTGAGGTTTCCCGGTTTAGACCTAGGGACGACTTAGTCGTCCCTAGGTTACAAAGGGTCGTCCCTAAGTTTCTTTAATAAACGAAAAAAAATATTTATAATTAACCTAGGGACGACTAAGTCGTCCCTAGTACAAAGCATGGTCGTCCCTAGGTGTAAATTCCAGTAACTTATCTTATCTTCATCTCTCATCACACATTTGTAACACAAAAAAAACCGGGACGAATACACCATCTTCATCTCCACATTTGTTACCACCATCTTCATCTCCACCATATTTGTTACCACCATCTTCATCTCCACCACCACCACTTCACCTCCATCCGTCTCATCCCACCATTTAGGGACGACTTAGTTGACCCTAGCTTTCCCGCCAACATTTTCCCGCCAGCATTTACCGCCAACATTTCCCGCCAATATTTGATCACTTAAACATGCTTAAGCTCAATATTTTTAGCTTAATGGTCACCTCAGAGCAATAATAACATATTGTCTTACACTCTTACTATATAATGTATAACCGTAACATATGGAATCATCGGTTGAACCTATAACGTATAACCCTAACATATGGACTCATCGGTTGAACCTATAACGTATAACCCTAACATAT
Source organism: Glebionis coronaria (assembly GCA_025667525.1). Taxonomy (NCBI): domain Eukaryota; kingdom Viridiplantae; phylum Streptophyta; class Magnoliopsida; order Asterales; family Asteraceae; genus Glebionis; species Glebionis coronaria. The sequence continues at coordinate 590,424,490 of CM046881.1, read as the reverse complement.
GGACTCATCGGTTGAACCTATAACGTATAAACCTAACATATGGACTCATCGGTTGAACCTATAACGTATAACCCTAACATATGGACTCATCGGTTGAACCTATAACGTATAACCCTAACATATGGACTCATCGGTTGAACCTATAACGTATAACCGTAACATATCGACTCATCTATTGAACCTATAACGTATAACCCTAACATATGGAATCATCGGTTGAACCTATAACGTATAACCGTAACATATGGACTCATCGGTTGAACCTATAACGTATAACCGTAACATATCGACTCATCGGTTGAACCTATAACGTATAACCGTAACATATCGACTCATCGGTTGAACCTATAACGTATAACCGTAATATATGGACTCATCGGTTGAACCTATAACGTATAACCGTAACATATGGACTCATCGGTTGAACCTATAACGTATAACCGTAACATATCGACTCATCGGTTGAACCTATAACGTATAACCGTAACATATGGACTCATCGGTTGAACCTATAACGTATAACCGTAACATATCGACTCATCGGTTGAACCTATAACGTATAACCGTAACATATGGACTCATCGGTTGAACCTATAACGTATAACCGTAACATATGGACTCATCGGTTGAACCTATAACGTATAACCCTAACATATGGACTCATCGGTTGAACCTATAACGTATAACCCTAACATATGGAATCATCGGTTGAACCAATAACGTATAACCGTAACATATGGACTCATCGATTGAACCTATAACGTATAACCCTAACATATGGACTCATCGGTTGAACCTATAACGTATAACCCTAACATATGGATTCATCGGTTGAACCTATAACGTATAACCCTAACATATGGGCTCATCCGTTATTAATTATTACAAACTAAGTATAACGTATATTTTTATATTAATTATAATAATTTATTTTGATTTTTATTATTAATTTATATTATTAATTTTATTACATAGAAGGTAAAATGTATTTTAAATGTATGAAAAACACCTAGGGACGACTTAGTCGTCCCTAGGTTACAAAGAAAGTCGTCCTTAAAAAACCCTCCAACACTTAGCAAATTTTTGGGAAAATTGAAATTTTTTGGTGAAAATTTAAATAACCCGCTTTGGGTTTGAGGTTTCCCGGTTTACACCTAGGGACGACTTAGTCGTCCCTAGGTTACAAAGGGTCGTCCCTAAGTTTCTTTAATAAACGAAAAAAAATATTTATAATTAACCTAGGGACGACTAAGTCGTCCCTAGGTTACAAAGCATGGTCGTCCCTAGGTATAAATTCCAGTAACTTATCTTATCTTCATCTCTCATCACACATTTGTTACACAGAAAAATAAAACCAGGACGAATACACCATCTTCATCTCCACATTTGTTACCACCATCTTGATCTCCACCACATTTGTTACCACCATCTTCATCTCCACCACCACCACTTCACCTCCATCCGTCTCATCCCACCATCCAAACATCCACCGCACCACCATTTCACCTCCACCGCCACCACTTCACCTCCACCGCACACTTGCACACGAGCACGAATTTGTTTAATTCGGGATAAGTATTGAAGGTAATTGTTTAATTGATTTATATTTGTTTAATTTTATTAAATGTTAATTGTTTGTTTAATTTTAAATTTTGTTTAATGTATAAAGGTAATTTGTTTAATTGAAGGTAATTTGTGGTGTTGTTTGTTAATTGTTTGTTTCCATCCGTCGCGGCCATAGTAGCCACCACCACCAATCCGCGGCAGCAGTAGCCACCACCACCAATCCATATAAAGGTAATTTGTTTTTTTTTTCTAATTTTTGTTTAATGTATAAAGGTAATTTGTTTAATGTTTAATTTTTCTATAATTTTTAATTTTGTGATAATGTATAATGTTTTTTTATGGTAGCACCACCACCACCACCGTTGCGGCAGTCGGCAGCAACACCACCACCACATCAGTAGTAGTAGCCATCACCACCACCGCCACGACAGTAGCAGCAGCAGTAGCCACCACCACTAGAGGTGGGTGTTTGTTTTGGCTTATATAGGGATTTTGGCTTAATATAATTTCAGCCTAATATGAAATAGGCACGAGTTTATGATTTCGAATTATATTTAAGCTTATGATTTCGGATTATATTTAGGGCTTAACTGATTTAGGCTTAATAGATTTCAGCTTATATAGGCATAAGTTTAATATTTTTGATATGTTTGTCGTAGCCGAGACCCGAGTCACAGCCGAGTTAGCGGGGAACCGAGCCGAGAACTGAGACCCGTGTCACAGCCAAAAAAGGTAATGTTTTTTTTTTAAATTGTTGTGGTGTTGTTTGTTTCAAATTAGAAATTTTTTTGGAAACCAACTAATTTAGGTTTTCTTTATTTTATGTTTGTGTTTGGTTAGCACCAGGACAGTCGGGACAACTTCCTCATCCGGATCTCTTTTTCTATCTTTCTATCTTTGCTTATTCCAGTCGTGACCGAGGTGTGTAATTAATATTATGCATATGTTTATTATATTATATATATATGATATACGATTGTTAGTCTTTTGTAGTAAATAATTTTAGGAATATTTTAGGATTTTATCGATTAATTTCGGAAAATTCCCGTCCGAAGTTAATCAACCTATAGAAAACCCGTCCGAAATTAATTTATTAGGAATTAATTTCGGAAACTCCCCTGTTTGGGACTGCTTTTTGATGTTTCGTCTCATTTAGGATATGAATGCGTATAACTGGTTTATTATTTGAGATGATTTCGACAATGTTTCTCCTTTACTCCTACGAATATGTCTTTAAACACATATTTGGGGAGTAGAGGGGAAATGCTGCCGAAATTTTATCAAATAGTAAACCTCTTATACGCATTCATATATGGGACGAAACATTCAAAAGGTGGGTTAGGATTCCCTTCCATAGTTGCACTATGAAGAAAAAAAAGAGTTCATATTCATTTTGTTAGTATGACATTTTACGTATAAAAAAATAATTTATCTGAGTATGTTTATTTGCAATGCAGTTATGACAATTGATAAGAGTTGGACCACTGTAAACAATCGTAATTCCAATGAGTTTTTAGATGGTCTTTTTGGATTCATCCAGGATTGTGAGAAATTTTTGCACCCCATCTCACAAAAGCTCCGTTGCCCATGTAGTCATTGTTGTAACCGTGAAACGTTGGTTACCCTCGGCCAACTTGAGGCACACATATCCAAATTCGGGTTTGACAAACATTACACCACTTGGATATATCACGGTGAACCAATTCTTCCGTTACCTCCACTATTACCACATTCACCTGATCGAATTCATATGGATGCGTTCTTCGAAGATATTTCTGCAAATAATATTCCAAATCCACCATCTGAAACTCCACCCTCTCAAACTCCACCAACTCAAACAACCGGCCCTAAACCAACCCAAACATCGGGTCCTAGTAACGAGTTTGAAGAGTTACTCGCTAGGTCTGCCCAAAAGTTGTACCCGGGTTGTGATATGACCACATTGGAATTTACATCAGAGATTTCGCACATCAAGGTTTTACACAAAATAACTAATGCCGGGTTTAACAAAAATCTAGCTCTTCTCCAAAAGGCATGTTCCCCTAGTAAAGGATACAATTTCCCGTCTTCATACTATGAAATAAAAAAGACATACAAAAAGATCGGGTTAGGATACGAATCAAGCCATGCTTGTATAAATGATTGTTTTTTATATTGGGGATCACCAGAAAACAAGGCGAGGCACACTTGTCCAATCTGTAACGCGAGCAGATGGAAAAACCCAAAGAAGAAAAAGGGGACACAATTAGTTGCCAACAAGGTGGTGCGTTACTTTCCGATAACACCTAGACTACAACGTATGTTCAACACAAAAGTCATAGCAAAGTGGATGACTTGGCATGCGACCGGACAGTCTAAGGAAGACAGTAAAATGAATCACCCCTGTGACGGCAAAGCATGGAAATATTTTGACATGATGAAACCTGAGTTCTCTTGTGACCCTAGAAACGTTCGATTAGGGTTGGCTGCTAATGGTTTTAATCCTTATGGCATGACGAGCCAAACTTACAGCATGTGGCCGGTTATATTGACAACATACAACACACCACCGTGGATGTGTTTGAAGGAACTTCTTTAATGTTGACGATGTTAATTCCCGGCCCTAAATCAGCTGCAAAGGACATTGATGTTTACTTGCAGCCCCTAATTAAAGAACTCAAAGATTTATGGGAGGGAGTCTGGACGAAAGACGCTGCTACAGGTACTCATTTCAAAATGAAAGCGGCGGTTTTATGGACCATCAATGATTTTCCAGCTCGAGGTAGTTTGTCTGGGTGGACTGGGCAAGGCTACCTCGCATGCCCTACTTGTAATGTTGACACTCCATCGATGCGTATCAACAGCAAAATCGTTTATGTTGGTTACAGAAGATGGTTAAGAACAAATCATCCAGATCGGAAAAAATCCAAGGAATTCTACGGTTTTCCCGAAAATAAGCCTAAACCAAGAAAGTTTTCAGAACTTGATATCCAATTGCAGATTAGTAAAGTCTTTAAACGTAAACCGGTGAATCATAAACCAATTCTCAAAGACAACCGCCCCCATAATCGAGATGTTGAATTGAACTGGAGTAAGTGTTCTATCTTTTGGGATCTTGAGTATTGGCCCTTTCTTCTACTAAAACACTGTTACGATGTCACGCACATCGAAAAGAATTTCCTTGAGGCTTTACTGAATACCCTGTTACAGAACGACAAATCCAAAGACACGCCAAAGGCAAGGCTAGACTTAGAAAAAATGGGAGTTCGAAAGGAGTTGTGGTTAGTTAAAAAAGATAACGGGAAGTTCGATAAGCCTCATCCAAAGTTCACTTTCACTCCAGAAAAAAGAAAACTTTTTTGTAAATTCATTAAAGGGGTCAGACTACCTGATGGCTTTGGATCCAACTTCAAGAAAAAAGTGACCACTAATGATGACAATATAACGAACTTGAAATCTCATGACTGTCATATAATGATGCATCGGTTACTTCCTTATGGAGTGCAACAATACTTGCCCAAAGACGTTGCAAAACCTATAATCGACATTTGGTTATTCTTTAAGCAGCTTTGTGCTCGAAGTTTGACTGTGCAGGACATGAAAGAAGCTAAAAACAAATTGATCATTATGATGGTTAATTTAGAGCAAATCTTTCCTCCTGCTTTTTTCGACATAATGACTCATTTGGTTATACATCTACCCGATGAGGCTATTCTAGGTTCCGTTACTCACGGCAGGTGGATGTATCGATTTGAAAGATACATGAAAAAGCTAAATAATTATGTACGAAATAAAGCAAAGCCTGAAGGTTCCATTGCTGAGGGTTATGTTGCAGAAGAGGCATTAACTTTTTGTTCGCGTTACCTTAAGGATGTCGAGACGAGATTTAACCGCCTTGGCAGAAATGAAGACGATTTGCCTGGACAACCAGATAAATTTGAGGTGTTCCGGACCGTATGCACACCGACGGGTGGAATCAAACCAACTCGTATGACTAATGACGACATGCAGGCAGTTACGTGGTTTATACTTAACAACAGTCCTGAAGTCGAAGCCGACATCTCAGCTTACAGCGAGTATGTTTCTTCCTATTTTTTATAATTTTGAAAATTCTTCTTTCTCGATGACTTCTGTTAATATCATGAACCTTTGCAGAGAGGCGCCTGATAATGTGGAAACGAGTTTTCCTGCGTGGTTTAATAACATGGTAAATACATTAGATATATTACCTTGGAGTTATTCCTCATCTAATAAACCTTTTTGTATCTCATTTTTGTAGACTCGTGAAAAAAAGTGAGTGTGGGCTGTAGTGACAAGTTAGTCTCTTTGGCATGTGGACCTATTAGTTCATGTACATACCCCTCTTGCATAGTGAACGGTGTGAAGTTTGTGGTACGTGAACGCGATATACTTCGTACCACTCAATGCAGCAGAGTTTCAACACCCGGGGTTGATGGAGAGATGTATTATGGTCAACTCGAAGAAATTCTGGAGCTCACTTATATCGGCAACCGCAAGGTTTTGTTGTTTCGATGTAAATGGTTTGACACAATTAACCCTACAAATTGCACCAAACGCAACAGACGTTCTTACACTGAGCAAGGCATACATCATATTTTGACCGATAGGCTATTTCACCAAAATAACCCATACATTTTCCCGACACAAGCAACACAAGTATTCTACCTTGAAGACCTTGCTAGACGACCGCTTCATTGGAAGGTCGTCGAACAGGTTTATCATCGAGATGTGGCAGAGTCCGATGAAGATGTTATACATGGTAGCAGTTCATCAGATGTTACACTGTCTGTTGCTTTGCCTAATTTGGGTATTACGGATTTGAGTGTAAATACTCAACCAACGGAAGTGGACGCCCCACCGGTTGATGATGATATTATTAATATTGAAGATGAGGTAGTTGAACACGTCATTGGTGATGTTGATGATAATGATTTAGTGTCGGATGATGATGAAGTGAACCCTAATAATGATGTTCAAGAAGTTTTATCTAGCGATGATTCTGAAGATGATGACAATTGATATTAAGTTGTATTTTGAATGAAACAGTTGTTATATGCTTTAATGTGTAATTTTTTATTTGTAAACGATTGTTATATGCTTAAGTTGTAGTTTGAATGAAACAATTGTTATACGCTTAAATGATGATGAGTTGCTTTTATTTGTTTAAATGTGTAATTTTGTATTTTAATGAAAATGTTTTTATATGTTAAAATGTGTATATTGATATGAATTTGTGTATTAGTATTAATTGGTTAATTAAATTGTGTAATTTTTTTTTAATGAAAATGTTTTTATATGTTAAAATTTTTATATTGATAAAATGTGTATACTGATATGAACTTGTTATTTTACAGATGGCATGTGTAGCTCCTAGGTCACACGGTGGGGATGTTGGTGGTAGTCCACCCAGACGGCCCACACGTCCTGTACCGGCCGAGTGTCAGCGTAAGAAATCATTATATTTTTTTATAACACTGATATTTATAATTTATGTCACTTGAATTTTTACGAGTAAATAACATATCTTTTGTAGGTTCAAATCAACGCTTTGTGACCAACCTAGGAAAATTAAGGACGGCGTACAGAAATAATAACGAAAAACCTTTGACAATTGGCTTTGAATTTCAAGATCTGAAAACCTTCCATTTTCTGGGCAATTATGCATCATTGTTGTCTCATCTTATGGGGGAATTAGTCCGGCCACTTCCCCTGAACTGCGAATGGGACGAAATTCCAGAGTGTGATAAAGCTCATATTTATCCTACAATTGAGGTCAAAATTGTTTATTTTACTTATATTGTTATTGTTATCGACATTTAGATATGTGTGTTATGTTTAATTTGTTTGTTTATTCAAATTCATATGTTTTTATGTAGACATATTTCGACCTCGAGCCATGGTACAATGATCGTACTGAGGTGGTGTGTGGCAATGGTGTGTATGAGGTGTCGACTCGGGTTAGGCTTGCGTTGGAACTCCAACTGAGGTTGCTGTATAGAAAATACAAGAACAGGATCAAGAAAGATTTTTATTCGAAATATGAGACGCCCGCACTGGCACAAGAACATGTACCCCCGGCGAGTGTGTGGGACAATAGAACCGAAGGTGATTGGGCTGAATTGGTTCAGTGGTGGTCAGAGCCAAAGAGGGTGGCAAGAAGTCAGGTTAATAATGTTAATCGTTCCAAAAACACGGTACCGACCACTCAAGGCAAAAAACCATTCGCCCGAGGAAGGAATGAATACGTAAGACTCTTTATAATTTTTGTGATTTATTTAAAAGCGTTTATATTGTTTATTTATTATAGCTCGTTATTAATTTATTTGAGATTTTACAGAAAGTCGAGGAAGGGGTTTACGAGGACCTGGTTGAAACATGGAGGAAGGGGCACTCAAGTAATGGCACGTTTAAAAGTAAAGAAAACGAGGAAAGATATGTAAGTAATATATAACTCTTTACATGCCTTAGTAACTAATTTCATTTGTTTTAAATCTTTTTTTTTCTTTCCCAGCAAAAGATGAAAGCCCTCAGTGACCAAGTGAGAGCCAAGGTCATCCCTCCCATGTCTGATAAAGAAATAGTGGCTCAAATCATGCCAAGTCAAAATAAGCAAAATGTGTCGGGACAAGGCAGAAAGTTACCGGGTGGTGCCAATAACACAACTCGCAGGTTATATATCCTCAATAAAACAAAATGTAAACCAATTGTTCATATTTATGTCTTGTTGTATATGATGAAAAATTGTTGTTGTAACTTATCGCAGGCGGGGTGCTCCACGTCGACCAGATGTTCCCTCTCGTAGTGAATTTCAGGAATTGATAGAACGAAATGAGCGACAGATGGAGCTGCTGAGGAAAGAGAATCAGGAGGCGCAGCAACGGGCTTACTTGGCAGCGTTAAAGGCAGATGCGGCGCAACAATATACTCAGACGTCGTACCAGCATATGGCGCAATATCAAAGTCAATTGGGTGAGTTTTTCCAGAACTACAACTCAAATATTGATCACCCAATTAGACCTCCTACTTTTGTACCCCCGCCTAGACCCTTTGTTATGCCCACCCTAGCTCCTGATTGGGCTCATTTAGTCCAACCCCCTATCCTTGGGCACAACCAGTGCAACCTCCTTCCATCGACCCATACCGACCATCTTTGCCCGACAATCTCCAACCACTCCAACCTCCCTATACCGGCACTTATCCTATTGCTCCCGTCACCAACAATAACACATTTAACCATTGTTATCGTTCCACCACACACTCGACTCATGAGATCGGCTCTACTTCACAATCCATACCCGGAGGTTCTCGTGTAATCATAAATCCCCATCAGCACGATTACCGGTCCGTTGACGAGTTGGGTCGAGATAGGAATGTACAAAACAGTGGTGACGACTTATCAGGCGATGACGAGGGGAATGACGAGGGGAATGATGAGGGGAGTGACGAGGGGGGTGACGAGGAGGGTGACGAGGGGGAAGGTGACTTTTCACCTAACGAGGATGCGGAGTAGAGGTTGTGGTAGTATTTTTCTTATTATGCATGTTTAATAAAGTTTGAGACTTGTAGCGTTTGAAACATTTGATTTAGGATTGAATAAGTGTATTTGGTGAATATTGTATCGTGACGTTGGATAATTTATCGTAATATGGTATTGTAACGTTTATTGATTTGTTATTATTCTGTATTTGTCGAATTCTGCCATTTTGAATTGTGGATTTTGTCCGGAAAAAATCTGGAAACTACAAAACAGCCCAATTTTTTTTAGACCCCAGGTACACCTAGGGACGACTTAGTCGTCCCTAGGATATTAATTTTTCTCCAGGTTTTAAAACTAGGGATGACTTAGTCGTCCCTAGGTTTCCATAATGCCCAGGTGTCAAAACCTGGGCATTATTGAAACCTAGGGGCGACTAAGTCGTCCCTAGGATAATAAATAATATTTTTTTTTTATTTTCTGAAAATGTTTTTATTAATATTTATAAATAAGATTTTATTAAAAATAAAAAAAAAGAATTTTTAAGAAAAATTTTAAAAAGATTATTTTTATTAATAACCTAGGGACGACTTTGTCGACCCTAGGTTTCAAAGACAAGTCGTCCCTAGGTTTGTCAATTTTTTCAACGTAGTGGGTTGTGGGACCCACAAAGTCGTCCCTAGGTTACAAAGGGTTGTTCGTCCCTAGGATTCTAGAGACGAGTTTTTAGGCACTAACTCCTAGGGTCGACTTAGTCGTCCCTAGGAGTTTAGGGTCGAAACAAGCCCTACCTAGGGACGAATAAGTCGTCCCTAGGCTTAAGAATTGTTTTAGTGTTTACATATCTAGGTAATGTACTATTTTTATTACTAATATCGCAATAAAAACCGGCTATACTTTTCTATTATAGGTAATATGACCGGTTAGTTGTCAGTTACAACAAAAATACGACTGACATGTCATTTTTTTTACATATACTTTATTTTTAAAAGGTCTTCATCTTCAACCTCTACAATTTCATCCCAGTCTTTTACAATTTCTTTCACACTTTCATTAATATTTAATATACTGATATGACCCAATCCTCTTTATTTACAAAAAATCCAATCATTAATTCCTCATTCCCTATACAACCAACAACCTCTGTTTCTCCTGAATCACACCGTCCCCACTTCCGGCAAACCAACACCTCCACAACAGAAGGAAGTACCAAAATCAGATCCTCCCTCATGGTATGCTTGTGTGTCTTTTCATTTTTTCGTTTGGATCTAGCAAACTGTCATATTTGATTATGGCTGGATCGGCACTTCGGTCTTGCTATAACATGTTTGTCCCTCGTTTGAATTTGTATTCGATATGTCTGTACAACATTGACCAGATATATTAGAAAACACAAAATTTTGTTTACCGAAAATAATGGAGTTGTTTGGGTTTATTATGTAGCTGAAGATAGTACAAACTTTGATTAAATAGGTGATTTGTTCCTAAAACATCATTTAGAACATCTTTAGCTGGTTCTTATGGGTGTATAAAAAATATATGAATATTTATGGGTTTTATTATGTGGCCGGAAAAAATGGTGGCTGGAATATGATGACTTTGGTTGAGAATAATGGGGGTAGAAGATGGATGAAATTAGGGGGTTAAAATATGAAGGGTGACTTGAAATAATGTATGCATAAAACTGTCCAGGTGGAATTTTTAGTAATAATGTATTATAAAAAATGTCCAGGTGGAAATTTAAAAATAATTATTAATCTATTGGAAAATCAACAGGTCATATTACCTATAATAGAAAAGTATAGCCGGTTTTTATAGCGATATTAGTAATAAAAATAGTACATTACCTAGATATGTGAACGACGGATAGTACATTGCCAATATATGGACTTAACCCTAGAACATTCAAACACAATATATATAGAACAAGCAACAAGGTAAAAAGTCAAACACTTGACAGATTTCACAAGCTTCCTACAACTTTCTACATTGTTTAGTCCTGTAATTCCTACTTATGGTACAAACAAACAGATCATTTCTTGTTCTTTGACTTTTGTAGTCAACCGACTACTATAACTTCAAAAACTGATGGCAATTTTGCTCAAGAAATTTAACACCAATCTCCTGGAAAATATGAAGTTTGAAAATAAGTCACTTGACCTCAAAAAGTCAAATGTTGCAAATAAATTCTTTGTGTTACACAATTTTCTTATCCATGTCCTCATTGTTGTTTATTTATTTTCAGGGCGAGTCGGATATTTTGGAACGCTCTACCTATACACCGTTCTAAAATATACGTTCAAATAATACTTTATGTAGTAGTGCCTATGTGGGGCCTCTATTACCTATTGCCACACAAGGCTTATAACCGAGTGTCACATTGGTGATGTCGCGCCACATTCACGTTATAGGGATGGCAAACCCTGTATACTTGATAACCAAAATGCACCTGGTGAATATGAAAAAAGCAATTATAATGATATCAAATCAACCGTGTGAATAACTAAACTTGAATTTTCGTATTTTACCCTTTAGCTTTTAGGTCATGAGCCTTTTGCGCCTCCACAATTTTATTATTTAAAGATTGACATGCATTTTATTGTTTAACGATATCAAAAATTCAAGCTGCATAAAAAAGTAGGGTTTTTGATATATTCATGGCGGAACCCAATATACCTGATGAAGTTCTCCATAATATATTTGCTCGTCTTCCTGGGAAGTCCTTAGCACGGTTCAGATGCGTATCAAACTATTGGAACCGTCTGATTTCCGATCCGTATCTTGCAAAGTTATTATCTCGGAAAATGATTCTTCTCCGGTTCCAAAATCTTTATACTATGGAAAACAATCTATCCGAACACGACATGGCTCAATCCATGGTAAAAATTCCTTCTCACTTACAAAACATAGATATTAAATTTGTCACCCTTGTTGGAACATTTAATGGGATAGTCCTTTTGGTTATTGAAGATACTTCGTTACGTACTCATATAATCCTATACAATATAATCCATTTACTCAAGAGTACAACAAAGTTCACCATCCACCTGGTATACCTAGTGTTTGGCCCAAACCGTTTCTACGGTTGAACCTTGGATTTAAGAATGGCTTTGGCGAAACCTCAAATGACTTTAAAATAGTTATATTCTTTATGTTGGAAACTATAATCCAATTAATCTTTGTTATGTATGTTTTAGTAGGATTATTTATGTTTATATGTATTTGCTGTATTAATTTAGGATGGGTCAAAAAGCCCACAAGGCAGACCCATGTAGTTACAGTTATATTCGGTTTGTGATATGTGAAAAGATGTGTCGTATGGTTTTGACAGAACCATCACACCCCTTCACCAAAATCATACTGATTCAATTAGTATATATAGGTTTCATTGTAAACAGATTCCAGTAACCCTTATTCAGTAATATAACAGATTTATTAGGGTTCATCCAATCTTGTTCCTTTTATTTACTGATGATGATATGATGATTGTTTCGTGATGGCTGTTTGATCAATTCGATCCTGAAGATATGATGCAAGACCTGTCAACATTGGTATCAGAGCGAAGGGATCAAGCAACAACAACAATTCATGATCAATCAAGAAGATCTTGCCTTTTGAAAAAAGGGGGCAGATTCAAGATTAGAAGAACAGAAAGAACCAATGGGTGCTGCGTCTTTTATTGTAAGAGAAGGAAAGAACAACATGGAAGGACAGCGAAGGAAATATGGTATGTCGTTTTTTTTCTACAAAAGAAGAAAGAATCATCATTCAATAAGCACATAAGGAAAAGAAGCAGAGTTAGAAGAGGTTTGTTCAGTTTTGCCCGGGAATTGGGAAACCAAAGAACTGCAGGAAAGACAGTTGGTTTAATTCGCCCCGCAAACAGGAGAACACTCAAGAATCTGCCATTGATGCTGTTTTGAAGATGAAAGAAAGAAGAAGAGAAAAGAGGCAGCGAATTCAAGAATCAGAAAAAAGATCAGAAGAAAAATCAGTAAGGCAAGGAAAGTTTTTGGTTCATAGTAAGATAACTGAATCCCTGAAGATTCACAGTACGTCCTGAACCAAGAAGTTTCAAGAAAGGCATCAGCACGGAACGATTCTTCTGAAGAGGTCGAGGAACGAGGAGATTGGAAAGAACACAAAGATTAATCAGATTAGAGGGGAATGTTGGAAACTATAATCCAATTAATCTTTGTTATGTATGTTTTAGTAGGATTATTTATGTTTATATGTATTTGCTGTATTAATTTAGGATGGGTCAAAAAGCCCACAAGGCAGACCCATGTAGTTACAGTTATATTCGGTTTGTGATATGTGAAAAGATGTGTCGTATGGTTTTGACAGAACCATCACACCCCTTCACCAAAATCATACCGATTCAATTAGTATATATAGGTTTCATTGTAAACAGATTCCAGTAACCCTTATTCAGTAATATAACAGATTTATTAGGGTTCATCCAATCTTGTTCCTTTTATTTACTGATGATGATATGATGATTGTTTCGTGATGGCTGTTTGATCAATTCGATCCTGGAGATATGATGCAAGACCTGTCAACACTTTGAAGTCGTAGAAGGGTATTCTTGATATGTCTTTAGCGTTAAAAATAGTTCGTGGAGTAGGCCAAAATACTTCACTCTAGACTTTCGATTTTGCAATGAGGTTGGTATGTTTATGAATGGATTATTGTATTTGACGATATATTCTAATAAAACCTGGATGATTTTGGCTTTTGATATCAAGAAGATGGCAATTATGAGGATAAACATCCCAAACCGATGTAACTTCTCCACGTGGGTTGATCTTAGTTACCGATGGAGCTACAATTCAGCTATTTTGGGCGAACTACAAGAGTCCCTTTGCATTATTAGCATGTATAATTTATGGGTAATGAAGGAACAAGGTTTTGGGAACTCATGGTCGGTAGCATATTCATTCAAATTACCGATAGGAGACTTAGTACCTATTAGCCTTTTGGATAACAGAAGAATTCTTTTCACGGATAAGCACAGCAAAGTCATTATCTACTACACGTCTAATGATACAAATAAAAAGTTCACTTTTCGAGGCATACCTAATTCGAGTGTTTATGGTATCGAATATGTGCAGACTCTTGTTTCACCTTCAAATATGTGTTATGTTTAAGATCTTATTTGGTTAATTGATCTGTACTTTATCTTGACAATCTTATGTTTTCAATACGAAACTATTGTTGGATGTCTCTTGGCAATTTTATTTCTTTAGTTCTGCAAGATCACAAATCATGTAACTTGAAACTATAAATGTAGTTGAACACCTCTATATGTTTGCCCCAGCCTCGGAACTTGGTGCAAGAAATTCATATGGTAAAACACCAACACGACATCTGTTCTTTAAACTTGTATCTCTATTTCTTTAACGTATACAACAGTTTCTATCCATTGAATGTCAGCTGAAAATGTGTAAAAAGCTTCCAGAATCTCAGCATCACCTTACCAACTGTCGGTTTGTTGTTTGCACCTATATATGTACTCCTCATCGGGTGAGTGAGTGGACAATATGTCCACCACAACCATGTACTTTGTTAATCACTTAATTGTAATAAGCTTGGTAAAGCTGATAAGAAGTACTTTTGGTCATATCATGGAAACTTTGACATTCTACGTTATTTTCATCACGGAGTAACCGCCGCATTAGTGGAGGATGGTTTGGTATGATGATATGGGTATTGACTAAAGTTAAGTGATGCCTGTTGAGCTTATGCTAGCCCACATTGATGGACTCTGCATACCAGGCTTGGATCTCCCTGTCGTTGCATACTTCTTTGGCTGAATCTGGTAGTCATGGTTCACGTAAGTTTTAACCCAGTTTTGGATGGCTTCCCATATTATGAGCCCATCAGATGCGTATGGGTAGGCTTCAATTACTAGCTTTAGTCCATGTGGCTTGCTTGTGTCCGGAACATCCAGTTACTAGCAGTGCACTAGCTCATTTTAGCACACTCGGGCTTTAGCTAGTTGCCACATCCAATTACTAGTAGCAACAGCAGGTGGTGTGAGTACATGTTTTGAGTCTGAACCAGGAAGTGCTTGTGGTAGGCTAAGCTCGGTTGTTTGGGATTAAATTTTGAATCTTTGACTTTCCTCCTTATACTGATTAGAAATCTACAAAAAAGTAATACACGGTTGTTTGGGATTGCTTATTTTTCTGCTTAAAAATAAGTAGTTCGAGAAACAGTGTTTGGATTAGCTTATTACAGGCTCGGAAAAACCTATAATTATACACTATACTTATCTCCTTTTTTGAAAAAAGCAGCCTCCTACCTAGAAATAAGCAGACCAACAAACAAAACTTGTTTTGTATTCAAATATATTCAACCAAGTGGAACAGACTAAAAGTCAACCGATATATATTCAAATGCATCAAATTGTTCAATCACCTATCAGTCCTATCACTTTTGATATAATGTAGTTTTCTAAACAAAATATCACATTCAAGTATTATGTGATAGCTAAAAAAGAATGGGTTGGTTCAAGCAGGCCTGAAGCAGCCTACCTTTTTGACCCATCTCTGCCTGACTCATTTGACCCATCCATTTTGCAACCTCTACGCTTAGTAAGCCAAATTCTATAATGAAACTCTATATTTTCTGACAATTCACAAGTGCGTTACCATACCAGAAGGTATTGAGAATTACATCAACCACCGTAACTATTGCAATTCAAAGAAAGCATTCAGACTTTAGAATGTGTAACCCATATGGCCCGTAGGACTGGTTTAACCCGTTCGCCTTATTGATTTGACAAATGAGTTCAAATATAACCTGGACCGACACATTAAATATAGCAAATGGCTGGAAATTATCAACTCCAAAATGACTAAGGAAACTCCTTTAAACTTTTTTTTTCGTTCTGCTACGAGCAGCTCAAAATATTTGGTTTTCATGATAATGTTATTATCTTCTTATAGTTTTTTACTGGAAAAATTAAATGAATAATTGTCTGACATCAACCAAAGTTAAGGTGATTTGCACCGGCTACAGTTGACGACCAGTATTCGATCCGACAATTTTCCTAACTCCTGTACCATCTCCCCTTAAATCTTTAATCCCTTCTGGTGTCTTGTCTGGCAAATACGGCTGCAAGTACAAAAAAAACATTAGTCCAACACATCCGCCACGAATTTTCCATAATTTTAAGAATCAAAATCGAGACCATGACTATTCAAAGTTCATATAAAATATATATAAAAAAAGCTATTCTTTACCATCGTAGCTTGTCCTGCTGCAGCAATAACAATGTCTGTCTTAATCTTAATCTGACCCTTGGATCTGTTCGTGTTATGTTTGATATCTAGCGGGTCAACAAGGCATAATATCTTAAACTGAACATAGCAAAGGGAATAAAAATCACCCAGAGTGTACTTAGAATACATAAACCTCCTTGGTAAATGAAAAAACCAGCCCGACTCTTGCCAAATAAACCCATTTGGGCCTGGTACCCAACATGTCCATTTTGTTTCTCTAATTTATACTAATATGTTGAGTACTTTGTTTTCTTCTTTTGGTTATTAACAATAATTACCTTTGTTTAGAAATATGCGGGTTTCTGCTATATTGTCAATTAAGGATTTAATGACCTCGACAGGCTGCAACATAGAAGCCCGATCCCCAAGACGTCTGCATGTCTTACTGGCAGGAGTGATTTTCCAAAAGAGGTATTAGTGTTCATACACTACCAAACTTACGTGCATTGATAATAATGATAGTTCACTCGTAATAAATCATAGTGTTATGGCAGAGGTTAAGTGGGCAACATATGGGAATGGATAACATTCTTTGGATTTTAACTTAACTTGTTTGGCCGGCTTCTGGGACCTAGAGGCACAACTCACTAACATGTATGGAAGCTACAATGGGCTGTCGTGTATATACGACAAAAAATCAAGGCACCCGATAAGGTTCTATAATTCTATAACATAAAGATTTACCTAATCTAATTTTATGTAGTTTTCATATATAGTTTTTTGAGTAATAATTATATGCAAACTAGCTTCAAATTAAAGGGACGATAAGCTACGAGAACGAAGACTGAGCTATAAGAACTCAAATGCCCTTGGTTTGTCAACGTGCACTATGGGAACTGTAACTCTAACGACTTAAGTTCATGTAAACCGGCTTACGAGGTAGATTACGGTTTGAAATTCCGTGAACTACCTCAAAATCATCTACTTGACAAAGGATGCAACGGGCTGCTACTATTAGGTACTTATGTGGCACAAAAAAAAACTAGCAGTGTCCATTCCAGAATCACAGAATTTTCTGTGTGAATCAAATATTGGATAATAAGCTCCACAAAAGCTTAATAAACCTGGAGAGGTAGCAAGTATTATTCAATAGACATGGGAAGAGTGGGGGAAAACTTACGCTGAGCCAAAATTGTGGAACTTCAGTCACGTGTATTTATGTTTTGAAAGAGACTTGAGCATACAACGTTGGTTGAGATGGAACAAACAAGCTCTTGAACCTAAAATCACTATTATGTGTTGTAAGTTGTAATCCACTGGTAAGAAATGTTGGTGGAACGGGTTGGATTATTTGAACTGCAGCCAACCTAGTTGTACCCAACTGATGTAAGCATTTTTAGCCACAGCTCTGTTTCTACTTTCTACTATGTCATTTTACACTTTTAGGAGATCGTCCAATCACCCTTAACAAGTTAAAAGTATTTATTTTAAAGATAAAAACTCATAACTTTCTCCAAACATCACCTAACCACTAATAGCACCTTTACTACTCTAGTCCTGATTTAAAGTAGACGAATATCATTTCTTGTTCACACATAAGCATTTACACATTCAAATGTTGCATATTCAATGGCTGATAAACTCATGTTTGCATTTACAGACTATCAAATACTAGACCCCAAGCAAAACAAGAGAATGTAACTAAGCAAAGGACACTAAAAAGATTTCTAACATGTAATGAATATCTAAAAGGCTTGTTCATCATTAATTACACAAGCAATAAGACATCTATAAAGGACATTCCCAGCTCCCAATAGACCATTAAAGAAAACGAGCAGAAATAACACTATCTATGGAATAATCGAAATCACATTAAACTTGATAATACCGAAGTCACTAACCTTGCTACAAAGCACATATTTGAAGAACATTAATTTAGTGATAAAAAACCAAACTAGAAGAAACTGATTTTTAGACACCTTAGCTGCAAAATCGGCCCCTCTATCCTTAGGTAACTTGTTCTTTGTAAATCCACACTTTAAAATGTGGTCTTCATATGTGAATTCGCGTGATCAAGCAAAAGTAGCGATTCCTTGTTAAAGCCCATGAAGAATGACCCATATTGTCCCGAAATCCCCAGGTTCTTGATTTGTTGTGAGGAGGGGTCGTAAAGATCAAGCGTGGTCAACCTTCTTACCTTTGATGTGTCAATTATAGGTTCACCACTCTCCCTAAAACCCAATATTTTATCTACTTGTGTGGGAATTGTGAACAACTTTCTAAAAGACGAATCATGCTCCATCAACCATACATCACAACATCTGGCTCCTTCTATGTTAATAACCCCATACACAACAAGACACTCCCTTAGCTTAGAAACGTATAACTTTATGCACAACTTCTTTGATAAGGCATCTGGCAGGTCTACAACTTTAAATCCCTTCGTAGTCAAATCAAACGACACAACCACATGTTTTATGGTAGTTTCACCATCATCATCACGCATCACTTCCCAAATAAATAAACCCATCTATAACAACAGGAGTTGCCATATACGTATTAAGTTTAACTGATTCACGAGGCAGTTTTCCACATGGAATCACATTCCAAACACCCAAACTCAATGTGAAAACTTCAATACGCCGAGGCCGGTCAAATCCATCTGAAATCTTAACAAGTGTAGGATCACCAGTACCGGGAGAAACCCCGAAAGCAAAATCATACTTATTATAAGACTGACGGCCAGGGACAACAATACCAAAGGCTTTCTGAATCGAAGGGTTCAGAATAACAACCATCCCTTTCTTATAATATTTATGAAAACCGTACAAACACAGTAAACCATGACACGTGCCAACAACGTACGAAACACTATATTGGTTAAGCAAAGGGGACACAAGAGATGGAACAAACTTAACCTCTTGTTCGCGTAACTTAAATGTTTCGATATCATCGTCTACTAAACAAATGTACCTTAAAAAATACCAGTAATCGGGAGAATCCGGAGATAAAGCTAGGATACGAGTATGCGGTGCGTATCGCGGGTGCCGTACCCTTTGATAAACTCATGGCTATCAATAAAAACCTTCCAAGGCTTCGAAACTGATCTGAATTGGTTTAGCGACTTTACATCAGAAACCTTTTTGATGATTTCCAATTGGATTTCAAAAGGAATATTGTCTGACATTTTTGAATTAGGGTTTTTGGTAACTTTTGATATAGGTCGAATTACAGAAAACTGAAAACAGGGTTTTGGGGAGGAGGTGAATTTGGATCTGGGTTTTCAAGGGCGGAGCATGCCGTCGTGAGTGGTTGTACGATGATGTCTGTGTACAGTACGTGGTGGCTGTTGTTTGGTTTTCTTTCGACTTTATTTATTTCTTTAAGGTAATGATATGGGCCATTGGACAATTTTGTAAAACTTGGACATGGGCCTAGTACGATATTGGCCTAGTATAATATGGGCTAGTTAAATGGTCTGCATTTTGACTAAAATATAGTTTGAACGTTTTGGTTACGCTACTATCTTAACCAAAGTTATAACCAAACCAAAAATCCAATATTAGTTCAGTTTTGACATACCAAAAAAATTAGGGAAAAAGTCATATATGCTTAATTTACTTTCGAAAAAGACTCATTCTACATGCCGTACTTTTTTATTGTTATTATTCTTACTCAACTCTTATTTTCTTTTTATTATACATGCATACTTTATGCTTGTGTCGTAAGGTCTTCTAAAGCACATGTCGTAAGGTCTTCTAAAGCACGTGTTGTAAGGTCTTCTAAAGCACGTTTCAGTTCTGCCTTGGCCCTCTTAACAGATTGCTCAGGGCCTCCCTCAATTAACAGATACAATTTTCTCTCTAGGGGTGCTGGAATCCTACCAGTACCACGTGGAACGTATTGACCCCTAGTGGTGATGGCAGCCACACATCACTCAGAAATAGGACCCAATGTTTCTTATGTGTTATCTTCCACCTAGCATTTTAAGGAAAATCGTTGATATCCGGCCACCTTGCCAAATTGTGCTGCAATTTCATTGCAGCAGCCAAGGCTGCAGCCCTAGCGGCCCCACCATTTCCGGGTATGACACCAGGGATAGCAAGAACACCTGGCAGAGCGTAGCAGCTTGAGCAGTAACAGTTTGCTGCGAAATATGGCCTCCGGCTTTTTGAACACTGTCATCTTCATCTTCCGAAGAAGATGACGGTACTGATGTTTTCAGGATAGGGTACTCAGGTACCATTTTGGGTCCAAATTAACCTGTTATGATTGGATAAACCTAAAGAGATACTAAAATTTACATAAAGTATGTATAATAAAAAGAAAATAAGAGTTCAGTAAACATAATGACAATAAAAAAAGTACGGTATGTAGAATGTGTATTTTTTGAAAGTAGATTAAGCAATATATGGCTTTTTCCCAAATAACTAAGATACAAAAAGGTTTGGCAAATACAAAAAGATTATAGACAATTTCAAGTCATTAAACTTAACTTAAAGCTTATATGAAACAAGCTAAGCTTTACTATCATACCTTGTCCAGCTGCCGCAATAACAATGTCCGCCTCACGTACGATACTTTCTGGATCGGAAGTTTGTACATGAACGCTGACAACTGTACAGCATCTTCTTTTAGTAACAGCAGTGAAACTGACAATTGCATAAGCCAACAATGTTACTTCGACCAACAACCACCGCCTGCTTTCCCTTTATGGAAAATTGGTAATACCATTGCATTTCACTAGTTCGATACAACCCTATGACACCATTTCTTATTCGTTCTTGATTTTCGGTAATGTGAGTCCCCTCTTAGCTTCTACTGCCCCAATGCAGTCATATCTTATATTCTAATATCTGAATTCTTTAACATTAATCACTTCGCAGAGTTCTAATGAACTTGACTTGACTCACTGGAAACCGAAATCATTGTGCCCAAATGCCATTACCCTCCATTTTCCCAGCCCGCCTATTTTGCCATGCCTATATTATACGCACATATAATGGGATATTTTAAATTAAGAGAATTGTGGATTACTACTATTAGTTTTGTTATGTGAAACAGCAACCTACAAGTTTAATGCCAAATGTTATGGCATGATGAGGACGACCATCTTTCTCATGTTTTGAAACATCTTACAGATGCAAAGAATCTTCACCTTAAACTGGAGGTACAGTGGGATGATATGTTAACACAAGCTGAGAAATTGGAAGACCAGGCTAAGGAATTGAATGGCCCTGATGCTCGCCGCACCGATGCTTTACGACTGCGGGTTGATGCATTAAGACGGCGGGCTGATGCATTGGAACGCCGTTCTGTTGAATTGGGTCACCGTGCTGATGCTTTGGAACGCCGGCTTGATGTATTGGGTCAGCGGGTTGGTGCATCTCAGTCAAATCTGTTTTTCATTGTTCAAATGTACTTTGAGCATCATCAGAAGAACACCGACCCATGTTCCCCTTCGCTCAATACTTTGATGCAGCAACTTTATCACGACTTATTTCCATCGTCCAGCGTGCCTTAGTTTGCTAATTGTACTTTAACAACTGTTACATTATTACTATCTTCTTTTATCTATCAAGTTTTTCTTGCTTCAAATTTGGTCACTTGATGAAACTTGATTACTAGGAATACTCCGTTATATTATTTATTAGCGCATTCACATTCCTTGTTGTGGTATAATATTAGTGATTTAATTAGAGGCTCCTTGTTTCTTATGTCAATAATTGATGCTGTGTGCGAGGTCTTTCGTTGAGCAGTCCTGCTACCCAGGGAAACCTGGTATCATTGCGAGTTGGAGCCGGTAAATACTACCAAGTAAAGACATTACTGTCTTTTCATCTTATCAATATGGTCTTCATGTTTCTTATCTTGGTAATATCAATTTATAGTTATAAACTGTATGGTTTACCCTCTGGATTCATCTTCATGCTGTGCATTTGGTATTGTCAAGTAAATAACTTGCGTGTGCTCTAACTTTCGACAGTTGTTTTTCCTGTCAGTGATATAGTTTCCTACAGTTGCTTATGTTCTTCCACTTTTCACCCCTTGGAGTATAAACTTATACATAATCAGTGTCATCTATACTTGGTTATATTCACTTTCTACGTTCGTAGTTCTCTGTTACAATATAGTAACATGGATGCTCATTGGTTTGATTTTAACAGACTTACTGCACTACAAGAAAGTTGAGAACAGATGACGGGCGTTTCCCTGGCGACACAATGTCGCCAGGGATAACGCCTTTTCCCTGGCGACTACGCTGACGTGGCGGTAAAGTAGGTTTACTTTTTAGTCAAAGTTTGACTAGAGTTTCCCTGGCGACATGTCGCCAGGGATACTCGGTCCAAAACCAGATACCAAGTGAAAGAGCGCGAAATTTTCCCTCCAACGTTTCCCTGGCGACACGTCGCCAGGGAAAACCTAGTCAAACTTTGACCAACTTATCCCTGGCGACAAGTCGCCAGGGAAAACCCGTCCATCGTATTTAACAAAAATTATGTTTGCTAATTACATGTCAACATTATCCCTGGCGACAAGTCGCCAGGGAAACCCTCGCCATTTGTGATTAGTTTCAAAATTAAACACAAATGTTTAATTACATGCCAAGAATGTGTGGCGGGCTTTTACCCGCCAAAACCCAAATGTTTCCCTGGCGACTTGTCGCCAGGGAAACTCCCTGACATATATGTATTTTGTTTTTGCTTGTTAGTTATTATTTTAACTATCGATCCGATGTTATTTAATTTTTGCGACGTTTATATAATAAAAATGAGACATTTATAAAACAAACATTTATTTATTCATAATATTATACATAGCCCTTGTGGAATCAAATGGAAAACTTAAAAACAGACATTACTAATCAACTTAAAGTTCGTGAAGTAGTGCAGCCGATTACTACTCAACGCTAAGATTTTCCATTTCATTTAAAAGCTCATGAAGTATTGCAGCCGATTGACATGCGTGGTCTTCAGGATGCCTTTCCATTTCTAGTCTTGCCTCTAACATCTTTATCTTTAGATCTTTGATCTTGCAATTTGAGCACTCAGTGGGTGCAGATTGAGAAGGACCTGTAGAAGAACTTGGATGTGAACCTTGAGGTGTTGAAGATCCAGGGGAAGATCTTATACGGAGTTCGAGATCAAAATCATCCTTCCATTTAAAATATTTACATCCATAATCATTTGTTTTTGGCTGTTACAAAGTAAACAAATAACATGACATGTCATTTAATAATCACACGTATTACATAACTAAAACATTTGATTGTTTACCTTCGAAAAAGGACATGCATAGTAGAGTTTACCAAAGCTATGAGGTTGATGTGACTGTCTCAACACAATATATCCCTTTCTACATGTACACTTATAAGCTTCACGGGGATCCATCTGCTACCAAATCAGGTGGTGGTGGTGGTGAGTTTGGTAGGAGATGATAAGTGTGTGTGTGTGTGATCTGCTGATGATAAGTGTGTGTGAATCATTTTATGGTCAAAAAGTGAGGGAAATAGTTAACATTTTCCCGCCAATGTTTTCCCGCCAACGTTTTCCCGCCAATAGTTAAACGTTGGATGTTCAATGGATGACCCGGTTTGTTATGGTTGTACGTTTGATGTTCAATGGATGATCCGGTTTGTTATGGTTATATTAGATGTTCAATGGACGACTCGACATGTGTTGGTTACACGTTAGATGTTAAATAAATGAGTCGGCATGTATTGGTTAGACGTTAGATGTTCAATGGATGAGTCGGTATGCATTTGTTAAACATTAGATGTTCAATGGATGAGTCGGTATGTTTTGGTTACACGTTAGATGAGCTGGCAACATAGCTATATTGAGCTGGCAAATGACTATACTCGTTGTGTAAGCTATTTTGGTGAGGTTACATCAAATGAAAAGCTTCTTTCTTTTGTTCAAACTTACGCGACTTGTTTGCCGGAACTCTTTTTGTCATCGATTCAAAACGGAAGCTGGTTAAAGATTTATTTGAATGGTTGTTTTGGGTACAAACCACTATTGCCTCTAGCTTGATCTCTAATTAAGTCGGATTTGATAATTCTATGTATAGTTGTATACTATTATTACAACACATATATATAAACACAAATACAGGTTTCCTTTCTTTGCATTTACACGTTAGATGTTCAATGGATGAGTCGGCATGTCTTGGTTACACGTTGGATGTTCAATGGACGACTCGACATGTGTTGGTTACACGTTAGATGTTCAATGGATGACTCGACATGTCTTGGTTACATGTTAGATGTTCAATGGATGAGTCGGCATGTCTTGGTTAGACGTTAGATGTTCAACGGATGAGTCGGTATGCATTTGTTAAACATTAGATGTTCAATGGATGAGTCGGCATGTCTTGGTTACACGTTGGATGTTCAATGGACGACTCGACATGTGTTGGTTACACGTTAGATGTTCAATGGATGACTCGACATGTCTTGGTTACATGTTAGATGTTCAATGGATGAGTCGGCATGTCTTGGTTAGACGTTAGATGTTCAATGGATGAGTCGGTATGCATTTGTTAAACATTAGATGTTCAATGGATGAGTCGGCATGTCTTGGTTACACGTTAGATGTTCAATGGATGAGTCGGCATGTCTTGGTTACACGTTGGATGTTCAATGGACGACTCGACATGTGTTGGTTACACGTTAGATGTTCAATGGATGACTCGACATGTCTTGGTTACATGTTAGATGTTCAATGGATGAGTCGGCATGTCTTGGTTAGACGTTAGATGTTCAATGGATGAGTCGGTATGCATTTGTTAAACATTAGATGTTCAATGGATGAGTCGGCATGTCTTGGTTACACGTTAGATGTTCAATGGATGAGTCGGCATGTCTTGGTTACACGTTGGATGTTCAATGGACGACTCGACATGTGTTGGTTACACGTTAGATGTTCAATGGATGACTCGACATGTCTTGGTTACATGTTAGATGTTCAATGGATGAGTCGGTATGCATTTGTTAAACGTTAGATGTTAAATGGTTACCGAATTAGAATAAATCGAGAAACTAAACGGAATAAATCGGAATGAATTTAGAAATTAAACTGACCGGGATGATATAGTTATTTTATAAATAATAATAATTATTTTATAATATGTAATAATAATAATTATTATTTCATAAATAATAATAATAATTATTATTATTTTATTACTAATTATAATAATACATAAGTAACAAAAACTTTATTTTCACAAAAATTATCCCTTGCGACATTTGTAACTATCCCTGGCGACATGTCGCCAGGGAAACGTGTGCTCAACTTGACTTTCTAAAAAGTCAGCCAAGTTTCCCTGGCGACATGTCGCCAGGGAAAATGTGGCTCACTTGACTTTCAAAAAAGTCAGCCATGTTTCCCTGGCGACATGTCGCCAGGGAAACTTTGGGAGACCCGACGAAAGTTATAGGTACGTGCATATGCGTTGAAAAGTCAAAGGAATCCCTGGCGACATGTCGCCAGGGAAACCTCGTCACACCCCTCCAAAATTTTTCACTAACGCGCGCTTTTGGCTAAACGACAAAAGGCAAAAGTTTCCCTGGCGACATGTCGCCAGGGATTGTCGCCGGGGAAAAGAAAAAGCGATTTATTCATCAGAAACCTTATCTTTTCTCACATACACTTAACAAAAAAAAAACTTCATCTCCCTTACTCTCTTCGCTGCTATATCCGGCCACTCACCACCACCACTCTCCTCCACATCCCGCTGCTATATCACCACCACCACCACTCACCACCACCACTCACCATCATTCTCCTCCACACCTGCACACGTGCACGCACCACCACTCACCACCATCTCCAGTCGCCAACACCACCACCACGCCATCTACATTCACCGGCACCACCACCACCGCAATATATATTAAGGTATTTTATATAATTTATATTGTAATTGTTTTGGTTTTTTTTATATAATTTTTTTTATAATTTATATTGTAATTGATTTGGTTTTGTTTTTACAATTGATAGTATATTTGGTTTTGTTTTTACATATCCGGTCACCGCAGCCGAGTCCCGACCGTAGCCGAGCCCGACCACAGCCGAGACCCGACCGCAGCCGAGCCCCGACCACACCCGCGCCCCGACCACAGCCGAGACCCGACCACTATTTAAAGGTATGTTTTTTTAACTTTTAATTGTAATTGAGAATACATATTGTTTTTTTTTAGTTTTTTTTAGATTCCCTGGCGACATGTCGTCCGGGATGTTTAAAATTGTTAATTTTTTTAAACGTAAATCCAAACACTCCTTATGTTACCTATTTGATGAGAATAAGCTGTTTGATAACAGCTTATCCTAATAAGCTTATCAGGATAAGCTGTTTGATAACAGCTTATCCTGATAAGCTTATTAGAATACGCTGTTTAAAAACAGCTTATCCTTATAAGCTTATCAGAATAAGCTGCTTATCCTTATAAGCTTATCAGAATAAGCTGTTTTCAAAAAGTTTACTTTGATAAGCTTATCGGGATAAGCTGTTATCAAACAACTTATTCTAATAAGCTTATCAAAATAAGCTGTTTGAAAACAGCTTATTCTGATAAGCTTATCGGGATAAGCTGTTATCAAACAACTTATTCTAATAAGCTTATCAAAATAAGCTGTTTGAAAACAGCTTATTCTGATAAGCTTATCGGGATAAGCTGTTTTCAAACAGCTTATTCTGATAAGCTGTTTTTATTATATGATATAAATGTTTTATTGGACTAAGCCTTAGGAATGTTTTAGGATTTTAGCGATTAATTTCGGAAAATTCCCGTCTGAAATTAATCAACCTATAGAAAACCCGTCCGAAGTTAATTTATTAGGAATTAACTTCGGAAAGTCCCCTGTTTGGGACTGCTTTTTGAATGTTTTGTCTCATTTAGGATATGCATGCGTATAACCGATTTAGTATTTGAGATGATTTCGACAGTGTTTCTCCTTTACTCCTACGAATATGTCTTTAAACACATATTTGGGGAGTTGAGGGGAAATGCTGCCGAAATTTTCTCAAATAGTAAATCGGTTATACGCATTCATATATGAGACGAAACATTCAAAGGGTGGGTTAGGATTGCCTTCCATAGTTGCGCTAGGTGAACATACTATTTTCTATACTTGATAATTATATCTTTTAATAAATATTATTATATAATTATATACTTTATAAATAATAATTATATATTTTATAATTATTTTTTATAATTTGATATAATACATATTATTATTTATGAAATATATAATAATTAAGTTGCATATAATAACTAAATGTATCGTTAAAACACAGTTATGGTACTCATTGATAAGAGTTGGACACGGTTAGAGCGTCATCAACCAGAATATATATTGGGTCTTGCCAATTTTGTCAAGCATTCTAGGAAGTTTGTGAATCGTTTGAATGAGATACCATGTCCATGCAAGCGTTGTCGAACAAGACTCCTGGTAGATATTGACCTTCTTTCGAACCACGTTATGAAGTCCGGGTTTGACAACAGTTATACAACATGGGTACACCATGGTGAACCGGCTCCTCCTACACCTACACCTCCTCCACCACCACCGCCACCACTGCCAATAATAGATAACACAAGACAACCTTTTATAACTGACATGACATCGTTACTTGATGACCTTACCTATATGCCTCCGGACTATATTCCTCCTCCACCTCCTCCCAACTCAAGTAACAGACGGACTCAAGCTAACGAGTTTGAAGAGTTATATCGCAGTGCCAATGAGCCGTTGTACCCTGGTTGTGTAGAAGCGACTCGATTAGACTTCATGGCAAAGTTTACACATTATAAGGCCAAAGGTAAAATCACCGATACCATATTCAATGATATTCTAGAGTGGTTCCAAACTATCTTTCCCCCAAGCAGAGGATTCAAGCTCCCACCGTCATACTATGCAATAAAGAAGACATTTAAAACGATCGGGTTAGGGTACGATTCGATACATGCTTGTGAACACGATTGTTGCTTATTTCGGGAAGGATACGCCGATTTGGATTTCTGTCCGGTGTGTAATACAAGTAGATGGAAAGACACTAACACGCCGGGGAAGAAAGTTCCTAAGAAGGTGCTGCGTTACTTTCCGATCATTCCTAGACTACAACGTTTGTACAAGTCTAGTAAAAGTGCAAAGGATATGATTTGGCATGCTACTGGAAAGTGTACGGAGCCCGGTAAGATGCAACACCCGTGTGATGGTGCGGCTTGGAAGAAATTTGATGCCAAGTATGGTGATTTTGCAGCAGAACCAAGAAATGTTCGATTAGGGTTGGCTGCTGATGGTTTCAATCCATTCGGCAACCTTAGTCAGACTTACAGCATGTGGCCGGTGATATTGACAACATACAACCTGCCTCCGTGGTTGTGTATGAAAGAGAGTTCTTTAATGCTGACGCTGTTAATTCCTGGCCCTAAATCCCCGGGCAAGGACATTGATGTTTACTTGAGACCTTTAATTGATGATCTAAAACTTTTATGGGATGGTGTGAGTACTATAGACCAAGCTACAGGCGAGGCATTCACCATGAGAGCGATGCTTTTATGGACCATCAATGATTTTCCGGCTCGAAGTAGTTTGTCTGGGTATAGTGGGCAAGGTTACAAGGCTTGCCCTACATGTAATGACGACACTCCATCTCTTCATGTGGCAAGCAAAATAGCTTATGTTGGCCACAGAAGATTCTTACCGCCCCGCCATAAATCCAGGACTTCACGTTTATTCAATGGTAAACCCGAACACCAGCCCCGTCCTAGAACATTTACCATGGACAAGATTGACGAGCAACACGCTTCACTGCCAAATCGACTGCCCGGTAAACATAAGAATTTTGGGGGTGTGAAGATAACACGCAATTTTCGTGTTGAGCCTAACTGGTCTAAACGGTCTATTTTTTACGAGCTTGAGTATTGGCCTTTTCTTTCACTAAGACACAATTTAGACATCATGCATATCGAAAAAAATGTGTTGGAGGCCATCCTGAACACTTTGTTGATGAATGACAAATCTAAAGACACTGTCAAGGCAAGACAATACTTGGAAAAGTTGGGCATTCGAAAAAGCTTGTGGCTCACCCAAAGTAAAAACGGGAAGTGCAAGAAGCCTCAGGCTTCGTATTCCTTAACACCAGAGAACAGGAAAAAGTTTTGTCAGTACATCAAGAGTGTTAAACTACCAGATGGGTTCGGATCCAACTTCAAGCACAAAGTGACCGATAACGATACCAATATAACGGGCATGAAGTCTCATGACTGTCATATAATGATGCAACGTTTACTTCCTTTCGCACTTCAGGAATACTTGCCTGCTGAGATTGCAAGACCACTGATCGACCTATGTAACTTGTTTAAGCAACTCTGCTCTGCAACTTTAATGGTGGATGACATGTTGACTGCTGTAAAAAAGGTGGTTGACATTTTGTGCGATCTTGAGCTCATATATCCTCCTGATTTCTTTGACATTATGGTTCACTTGGTTATCCATTTACCTGATGAGGCCATTGAAGGCGGGCCTATCCGCCCCCGGTGGATGTATCCATTTGAAAGATACATGAAAGAGCTAAAAGGTTTTGTACGAAATAAAGCTAAGCCAGAAGGTTCGATTGCGGAGGGTTATGTTGCACAAGAAGCATTGACTTTCTGTTCTAAGTATTTTCGGAATGATGTTACCACTAAATTTAATCGTCTCGACCGTAATGTGGACCCCCCTCCCACAACGTGTCAGTTTCAGGTGTTCCGATCGGTATGTAACCCGCTTGGGAAAAAGTCGTATATTCCGTTCCCTTATCAAGAGTTCAAGAAAGTGGAATGGTATGTACTAAACAACAGTCCTGAAATCGACAAGTATATTTCTGAGTTCAAGAGGTACGCGTTTTTTATTTTATTTTGAAACTTCTTTTTCTTAACAATAGCGACTTATTCTAATACCATGAACGTTTTTCAGATTATATCCTGACAAAGACGAGAAAAAAGAATTCTCCGCGTGGTTTGGGAAAATGGTAAACTTAGACTTATCTTGTGTACTTACCTGTAAAAAAATAATATTATTATAAATAGTTTTCTGTACCTAATCCTTTATTCCTCATAGATCCGTCAACGTCACGTAGACAATGACAAAGACCCAGAGGTTATCCAGACCAGCGAGTTATTCGCTTTGGCTTGTGGACCATCACCGCATCCAATCTCAATAAACTCTTGCATAGTCGACGGTGTGAGGTATGTCGTGCACAGTCGCGATGAACGTCGTACAACTCAAAACAGCGGCATTTGTGCGCCTGGCCCTGAGAACACAATGGCTTATGGTCAGCTTCAACAGATCCTCGTGTTTCGTTATTTGTCGTTCAGTGTTGTGTTGTTCAAAGTTAAGTGGTTCGACACTCGCCCCATGTTACGTAAAAAACGTCTTATCTATAGAAACAACATGACTCAACTCACCGACACAAGAGCTGAGTATTGGAAAGATGAACAATACATTCTCGCAACACAAGTCAAACAAGTCTTCTACATTGAAGATCAGAACAAACCCAACTGGAAGGTCGTTGAACATGTTAATCATAAAAAGTTTTCCAACGGGGGTGTCATAGTGTCAGATGCCGTTCCTGATATTATACATTTCGACAACTCATCTGATCTACCACTTTCCACTGATTTGAATGACTTGGGTGATGTGACCTTGAATATAGATGGCCACGAAACGGAGGTTGATGCACCGCCAAATATCATTGATGTTGATGATGAAGACGATGGTATTACTGATGATGAAGACGTCCCTCATGATTTAAGTGATGAAGAACGTGTGAATGATGATGATGGTGAAGACAGAGTTTATTCTAGTGAAGAAGAAGATTGACCTTTAGTTGTAACTTGCAAAAGACACTTATTTGTTTGAATTAATGAATCTAATTGTTGTGGATTTTTTAAATGTGTATATTTATTTGGATGTGTTGTATTTGAATTTGTGCATGCTTATATTATTTTGTTCATGAATTTGTCTATGTTATGCTAATTGTACTTGTACAGATGTCAGCAGATGTTGCAGGATCACACGGTGGTGACGGTGGTGGTGAGGATGAACCTCCTACGCCAAACATCCGCAGCGGTTGTTTCGCCGCATTTAGAAATAAAGGTAAGAATATTTGGATTATTGTAACACAATCAAAAATTTGGTGCATATATATGTTGCTTGCCTTGAATTTTTATTACTTTGTCACTCACTTGATTTTTGCAGGCAAAGGCAAAAGAAAAGAAAATTTGGGCGGCAGAGCGGCCGGTAGAAAGACTCGAGGCATTAGCCGATGTATCTATTTGTTGGAGGAAGTTGGTCAGCATGGCCCTGTCCCGATAGATTTTGAAGAAAAATCTCACCGGCCTCGCGGCACGCATGCTCAGCATTTATCTAATTACATCGGGGATTGTATCAGGAGGCTCGTGCCACTGTACTACCCAAGTTGGGCTGATGTCCCTGATGAGATCGAAACATTGGTTTGGGCGAACATAGAGGTCAGTTATCATTTTTATGTTCATAACATTATTGTGTTTATTTATTTAATGATGTATATATTTAAATAAATTTGTTTATTTATTTATATCATATAAATAAATAACAAATTTAAATAAATATACAAATTGTATCTTATTTATTTATATCATATAAATTTTTTTTAAATATATATAAAAAAATTAGAATAAATATAAAAAAATTTAAATAAATATATATTTGATGAGAATAATGTAATAAGCTTTTCGGATAAGCTGTTTTCAAACAGCTTATCCTGATATGCTTATCAGAACAGGCTGTTTGAATACAACTTATCTTGATAAGCTTATCAGAACAAGCTGTGTGAAAACAGCTTGTTCTGATATGCTTATCAGGATAAGCTGTTTTCAAACAGCTTGTCCTGATAAGCTTATCAGGATAAGCTGATTTCAAACAGCTTGTCCTGATAAGCTTATCAGAACAAGTTGTTTTCAAAAAGCTTATGCTTATTAGGATAAGTTGTTTTTATTATAAAAAATTAAATAAATGACTAAGCCATTAAATAAATAAACAAAATAATGTATAAATTATATCTCTAACTCTAACTCTGTTTTTGTTTTATTTGTTGTATATGAATGCAGAATCAGTTTAATTTGACGCCACACAAGAGTGATCCTGGTAGATGGAAGGAAATACGTGGCGGCATCAATCAAATGCTTACAAAGAGTTATAATTCTCAAAAAAATACGCTCAAGACAAAGCATTGGGTCCGAGACATCGATACCGGCAGGGTAGATATCGGCAGAGTCCGCAGCGAGCGTCCAGAGGAAATTACTTCAGAGGACTGGGAGAAACATATCGCACTTTGGAGTAATCCGGATTACGAGAAAAGATGCCAGACGAACTCCCAGAACCGGTCTAAGCAGAAGACGCCGAGTCGGCAGGGATCCCGATCGTTGGCACGCCTTCGAGACCAAGTGGTGAGAAATTCTATAATTAATTTACATACATATATGTCTTTGATTATATGTTTTGGTGTGTTGTGATTTTTTGTTTTGAATTTGCTTCATTCTATATATGCGTGTCTATGTATGTACAGACGCAAGCTGCAATTGAAGCTGATGTGCCACCCCCGACTGTCATTGATCACTTCTTCATTGCGCACACCGACCAGGATGGGAATTTTCCTTGCGATGTGGACCGCGTTATGTATGTAAGTATTTTTTTTTAAATTAATTAATTAATTAATTTTTTTTTGGATATGCCTTGGTTTTTTACTATTCCTTGCCGATAAATAATGTACCAACCGACTAATATATAATATACTAACTGTCGTTTGTTTTTGTCACTTCATTAGGAGGAGATGCTTGCGATGAAGGCTGCAGGAAAACATACGGACGACGAGATCAACCGTATCGTCCGAGGTGGAAAGCAGCGAGGCCACATGCCCGGTGTCGGCCAGATAGTGCCGAGAAGGAGTACTCACTATATTCCTCCTCCTCCTCCCGTCGACCCACGGTTGGAACAAGCGTCTCAAGTGTTTAACTTTTTGAGAAGTGACGATAGGTTTGCCGATGCGTTCGGAGCATTTCTATCGGGTGGTGCTAGCGGGAGTGGCACGGGAGGCAGCGGTAGTGGCGCCGGTGGGAGTGGTAATGGTTAGTATGCTTGTCTTGTTTTTCCTACCTTAGCATGCAAGTTTAATAATTGTAAACCCCGAATTGCAAGTTTAATAAGTGTAACTAGGAACTTTGTACTCAAGTTGTGACATGTATTTGTATTGATCGAGAGTTACATGTTATTGTGTTTTGGTACTAGATTCGTGGTAGATTTTTGGTATTTTTATCTTCAGGTTTTGTATTTGTATTCCCAGGTTTTGGTAGATTTTTTCCGGAAAAATTCCGGAAAAAATCTGGAAACAGCCTGCTGTGCAGGCAGCTAAAAAAAAAAATGTCAAAGTTTCCCTGGCGACATGTCGCCAGGGAAACTTTGGATAATTTGACTTTCTAAAAAGTCAGCCACGTTTCCCTGGCGACATGTCGCCAGGGAAACTCGAAAAAAACATTGACTTGTCAACGCCAGGCGTTGACTCGTCAACGTTACGTCTAGTTTCCCTGGCGACATGTCGCCAGGGAAACTCAAGAAAAACATTGACTTGTCAACGCCAGGCGTTGACAAGTCAACGCCTGGCGTTGACAAGTCAATGTTCTTCTAGAGTTTCCCTGGCGACATGTCGCCAGGGAAAAGTGAGGTTTAAAAAACCTATTTAACTTAAGTTCCTTAATCAGCCATATTTTCCCTGGCGACACATGTCGCCAGGGATACTATCCCGCACCAACTCCGACGTGGCACCAATTTTTGAACCAAAGAGTTTGCGGGGCCCACTTGTCGCCAGGGAAATCAGAATTTGTCGCCAGGGAAACTATCCCGCACCAGCCTTTCTTGGCGTACTTTCCCTGGCGACATGTCGCCAGGGATTCGTCTTCCCTGGCGACATGTCGCCAGGGAAACGTCGCGAATTTAGCCAGGGAAGGGTTCGAATTTTGTAGTGCTGGAAGACCTTGGTTCTGCTCCATCTGGGGCAGTTGTGCTTCTACATGCATGTGCTCATAAGCCCACTGGTGTTGATCTGACACTTCAGCAATGGGTGCAAATAAGGCGATTGATCCAAAAAGTCTTTTACCATTTTTTGATAGTGTATATCAGGTTAGCTACATATCGCTTTTAGCATGTGAAGTCGAATGATAATGACTGTTGCTTGTAAAAGGTCATATTTACTACAGGGGATCCTTACTACAGTAGTGAAGACTTACTATTCGTATGCTTTTTTGTTCATGGTGGCGAATGTTTTATAGCTCAAAGTTATGCAAAGAATATGGGGTCTTTATGGTGAAAGAGTTGGTGCATTGAGCATTGTACGTGAATCCCCCCTTTAGAAATATAATCAGAGGATATATACTCGTCCTAGATAGAGAAAAACGATCCATTATTGCCATTGTCCCTCTAATCCAATAGCCATGAAGTCCTAGAGGACAGTAAAATATCTTTTAATTCTCCTTTATCTAACAATCACGTGGAATTAGAGTATTTATACTTGTAAACCAGTATTGGTATTACAAATCTACATCTACCAATATCGAGAGTAAAGTGTACTATTTCATACCTAACAGGTTTGTAGGACTGCTAACGTGGCAAGTCAGGTTGAGGGCCAGCTATTATACGACCTATGTACTCATTATAGGTTGTCATTAGTACCCATTTTTTAGACCATGAGTAGATCTGGGTTGTGTGTTTACTCAAACGGGTCAAATGCGTAAATATAAAAAGTTTAGGTAAAATGCGATCGATTTGGATGGGTCAACTAGGTCAACATCGTCGTATTAGTACTGTATTCGTATTCATATTTTTTTCTTTGTACATTTCTTTATAATGTGTCTAAAACTGTGTACGGGTTGAACCGGCCTGTTATTACTGAGTACTAAAAATGACTCATTTAAACCTGAACCTATTTTGACCCATTACCTACAACATCTGATCTTGCTTGCCTCTACACATGATGTTGGATATGGCTCTTTACTCATGTTAAAAGTACTTAGGATATGTTAATAATACTTATACATGTTACTAGATCATTTACGTTAATTCTTCCCTTTTCGCGAACTCCGACCATCAGTAGTGACATTCACGAAGTCCATTGATGGTAAATAAAATCAGGAAAAATAAAAAACATGTCTAGACTGCAAGTTGGTAAAGGAAAGCGCTCTGATTCATATGAAACTTGGCTTCATCTTAGATCAGCTATTTGTCTTTTAACTTACAGTCAACACTAGCTGCTTTTGCGCTTTCGTAATCGTAGTTTCCATCTATAGCAGCTTCTTCTCAACCCTGAAAACTCCGAAGAGTCTTCACTGAGGATACATTCACTCTCGAATATTTCGCCTTTTTTTTTTTTATTAAACTGGTAAAGTTTTGGTGAAGCTGGTCTGTCATTATTGTCGTCATAAAATCTTTCATTCTTTCCCAAATTTTACTTCACACAGACGAAACATCACTATATATGATAGAATGTTTAATATAAGTTCAAGTGGTATTGTGAAAACTTTGAAAAAATTAACAAAAACTCACCCCGGGTGTTATTGGGTCGGGTGTATATAAGTTCAATTATCGGGTCGGTTTTTGAATTTTGAATATGGTTGTCGGGTTGTATTCAGGTCGGGTGATTCGGGTTATCGGTGATACTGAGGAGCTAATGAACTACTACTAAAGGGTCACTTTGGTCAAAACCAACACGACAAAATTTTCTAAATCGACCCTACCGTCACCGAGTCACCCTAGGTGCCAAATCCTATGAGATCCTAACATTTGTTGTGATACTCAAATATCTAAGATTCTTTTCAAGAAGCTCCTTCAATGTTACAACATCGTATGGAGTTTACAAAATTCTCCCACATCGGTCCGTAGAATAAATAAAACTAAGTATATTAATGCATGTATCATGCAATTATATTAACCACTTATGATCTTATCTTAAAAAAAAGTTATGACAACTTAAGTTTAAGGTTTATTGATAATTGGTTTTTAATTTATAAAAATAAAGAATTTCTTTTTATAATAGAAAAAATCAATCCAATTGATTTTGATAGCACACTACTTCCTTTTATAAAAGTTTTATCCAAAGCTCAATCCTCAATTGTTTGGTTCATTGAGCCTCCTTCAATCGGGTAACTCGGTATTCGGTTTGGTTGAATTACAGTTCGGTTCGATTTTCGATTTGACTAAAAAACAATTAACTAAACAACCCAGTAACTGAACCGATCAACAACCCTAGTGTACTTATTATGCTAAAAGAAGAGAATGGGCCTAGTTTCATTATCATTAAAAAAAATTAAAATTATCGCGGGGGATTTTATGTGTGAGAAACAATAGGAAAAGAAAATTGATTACAACATAGAAAAGCCACAAAATTGCAAAAAGCTGTTCTAGCTCAGGCATTAGAACGTGTGGCTTTTAACCACGTGGTCGTCGTGCGTTCAACTAAAGATATTCGATCGGTCGCGCCATGATCCCGCGCCATAATTTTAAACACCAGCCCACAAATCTTCCTCTTGTTGTTTATGTTAATCGAAGGGAAAGTTCTCACAGTAAAGGTGTTTGATGAAACTCATAGAATGAGTGCTAAATGAAGACCAATAAAGGCAACCTTCTCATTGTAAATGTGTTTGTGCTTCGGTTCACTACGCTCGTTTACATCTATTATTAAAACTTAGTCTAAAAGAAGCTTATCCCATATACGTTTTTATCAAAGAAATCGACTATCATGGGTAAAAGTTGCAGACTTGGTTGAAGTAGACTTATACAGGTATAATGAATACACAATATAATCAAAGTATAACAGGTCGTTTTGGGTGCATCACGTATACTACTACAGTTACACACAATATGATCATATCCTAATTAACAAATGAAGAAATCTAGTCAGATGGTGTAATTTTGTAAACATGGTGGTATTTAAACATTATAACAGCATAATGGAAAATGTATGCTAGTATGTGTAGAATACGAAGAGTATTCTGTATCCAAATTTGGTAAAATGCCACTCGTGTTCCATTCAAAAAGTTGGTGTACCAATGTGTATAAAGCTTAGGATATCAAGTCAACTCCTTGTCATCCAAATCAACGTAGTACAAACCGTAATATAGCCATCCAACAACTCAATGAGATCTATATATAAAGGACCAAACAAAGTATCCCTTCGTGTTTGATCCATTCCTGTTTGCATGTCATAGGCGAAAATAACTGTTAAGGATAGGTGAAAATAACTGCAACTTTTAGCCATGATAGTATATTTCTTTGATCAAAAGGTATATGGCACAAGGTTCTTGTTTAGACTCAAGTTTTAATCATAAGCGAAAATAACTGTACGTATCAAAAAGTAAACGTTTTAAGATCTTAGAGATAAAAGAAGGACATGACCAACTAATAAACACTAGTTAGGTAAACAACAAACGAATTAACATTATAACCGCTATAAAATTATAGATTAATGATATTGGCAAAGCCTGTGGTCACTTTGAAAAAAGTAGAAGTAGGAAAAGGGTTGTAGGATTTATCCCACATCGGCTAGCTAGTGTAAACAAAAGGAGGGGAAGTTCCTATATAAACAACGCAGCCATGTGTTGAGCATAAAGCGAACTATTCTTTCGCCTTTTACTAAAGAAAATACCGTGTGCTCGACATATAAAATGGCATACGCCTATTTTTGGAGTCTCTTCTTTATTGAAGAGTTCTAACCAATATTTAGTGTAAAACTTTGTGTGCTATTGTTGTTTTAAAAGGACCTTGATGTATGAACATCAGCTCAATATTTTTGAGTCATGTGTGATGTTAAACACGGCTCTGCTATGCTTGTGGCACTGCTGTGCTGCGTGTTTTGGGGAAACACTAGCAAAAACACTGTATATCATATGGATATTAGGATTAGTTAATAAAAATCGTTAAGGTATTTGACCGTGTTGATTCTTGAAGCAGGGATCCACCAGTTAGCGAAGTAAAATATAGGTAAAGATCTTTAAAACTTGTTCTTTTATAAGAAATAAGGCACATTAGTTGTATCTAAAATATATTACTCGAGAAAACTATTAATAAGAACATGAATATGGCATAGTACCACATTAATTGTAAGAAAAGCGCACTAAAATGCGTGACACCGAACTACGTGCCTCGGCACATCGAAGACATGAGCCAAAAACCAGTGGCGGAGCTGGGGAGCATCCCTTCCTGCCCTTGATATGCTCCGCCAGTGCCAAAAACCTAGACAAACAAATAGGCTTTAATTTTCAGCTGAGTTGGCTAGTTTGTAAAATCTTAATTACCTGGAGCAAGAATATAACACATGGGGTGGTGGCGCAGTTGGCTAGCGCGTAGGTCTCATAGCAAATGTTGAGTTATCCTGAGGTCGAGAGTTCGAGCCTCTCTCACCCCATATTTTTTTTTAAACAAACTATTTTTTCTGTCAAGAACAACAACAATATTTATTTACTTGTAGATGCCAAAACTATTAGCTCAGCTGGTTAGAGCGTCGTGCTAATAAAACGCAGGTCAACCTGCATGGGCCATTTCTTTTTATTCGTAAAAAATTTAAAAAAATTCATATCTGATTGTCCAAACATTCATTCGCAATCTTATCGCTTAGAGTGTGGTGCTAATAATGCTAATGTCACAACTTTGAGACTTTCATGTCATCATTGTGAGGCAGTAACTATCTTTCAACTAAGACACTCAAAATGAGATATAGTGGTTTAGCAATAGGTGTTCTAAAGGCTCGTATTGATAGGCAGAACTGTAACACCCCACTTGGATAAATGGACCGTTACGTGTATTTATGGCGTGTCATCAAAGCATGCAGGGCAATGTATTAAACATTAACTGACCAAACGGAAGTACCGGAATCAAACATCGGTAGTCCAACATAAGCTCAAAAATATAAAGATTAAGTACTGAAAGAAAAAGGACGAAACAGTGTCCAAACAACCAAAGTAAAGTAACGTCATGTGTGCATAAAAATAAAGGAGTCTGGATAGCTCCCATCCAAATACACGTACTCTCTTAGAAGTCCTAAGATCGTCCCTGTGTACCTGCCGTTTGGAAACATGAAAGGAAACTACGGCTGAGCATAACGCTCAGTGGGCGGATATAGCATGATAAGAATGTACTGAAAGTAATGAAATAGAAGACAACAATGAAGCTATAAGACTGATATGTAACATGTGGTAGAACTCTGCATAAAATCTGAAAAACCTGATTCATATATATTGATACTAAATATAACTATAAATTTTGAAAACATGCATTTACTGTATTTTATTTTCTAGAGCTTATATAGGTCACGTGCTGTAACAACCGTGCATGAATAACTGGAGGAGTGACCTCGTCTTGCTGTAGAGGGGTGACCTCTAAATAACTGTGCTGGGTGGAGGGATCAGCTCCAATGTGAAGGATGTAGAGCACACACCACAATCACCCTGATAACTTGCAACACATATAAGCCTAGGATGCATCCATACGCCCCACTAATAATACTGATAAAATGGCCAAGCTGAGCTGAGTGGGACGATGAAGGATATCACTCTCTTGCATGTGAGTCACGACACCGGTGCCTCTAGTGCCGTGGTTACGGTACCTCCGTAACTAGTACATAAACTGGTCGTGCTTGTATATAATGCTCAGGCAATTTATTTAGTTATTAATATGATTACTGATAAACTTAAACATATACTGGGGAAAAACATTTGGCTGAAGACGGGAAATCCTAATCATGCATAGAAAGGAAGTCCTTACTGAAAGGACGGAAATCCGTACCTCGTGTCCAGTAACCGACCGAGATCAACTGACCGAAAGTCTACTCTGATTTTACGCGAGCTACATGAATAAGGGACGTGAATGAGTAAACTGATATTCGCTTGTTTAATTCCATGTTCTTATTGGTCTTTCATTTATTTATTTATTTTCCTGAAATACCGTACGTATATTAACTGATAAATCTGACCTTATAACAATTCATTTAACGTATTATCTTTCTACTATTAGTTACGGTACAACGTATTTCCGACGCTATAGTAGTACTATAATACGTATCCCGTTAAAATAGAAAGTTTCTTAATTTAGAAGTTCCCAAAATAATTTAATTCATTTAATAAAATTATACCCTTTTAAATATTAAGGAACTATATTAATTTAATACATTTTAAAAAATATATTTTAAACGTTGATAAAACAATTTAATTAAAAGGTATAATATAAGAATATTTATTTTATTCATTTTAATAGTTTCCCGAGCCTACCGAGATACCCTCTCTCGGTCGCACTAAAACAATCCAATATATATTAAATCCTGCCTATTAGGTTAGCGACAGAAAATTCTGTCACTAAAACTGTGACTAAAAACTGGGCTTAAAACTGTCAATAAAAGCTGTTACTACTAAACTGCGACAGAATTTTTCGTCGCGAATCTGTCGCTAATATCATATTAACATCACTAATATTCTGTCCAAATCTTTTCCCACTGACCTCTATGGTGTTCCCACCGATTAAATAATGTTCCCACTGTTTAGTAGTCCCAAACACCCCCTTTTATTTTTAAAACAACCCGATTGGGGTTTCATGTCTTTCGGCTGGCCAAAAGGATCCCACGCCGGCCTGTGGTCACGGCTGGGCTTTGGGATAGTATATACCGAGACCTTATGATCTCGTTTCTCATGAGAATCACGACCCGACGTTCCCCATTTTTCCCTTTTTTTTGTTCGAACAGCCACAACAAACACCACCGAGAAAAGTCTCGGCTGTGTACCCCCTCAACCCGCGGCTGATTAAACCCAACACCACCGAGACATGGTAGTGTCTCGGTTTTCGTGCAGCATCCAAAACCGACACCCCCTTTTCTTTTTATTTCATGTTTATAAATGATACCTCTTTTAATTTAGATCAAAGCACATAAATTCATGGTATAAACTGAAATTAAAGGAAAGGATTTATTACCGTTGTAGGATTCTTAAAGAATGACGAACATACACATATCAATAGATAAAAAAATAAGCCCGAAACCCCCTCTTGTTTCTTCTCTAGCCGGCGGCACAACAAGGTTTACCAACCCTAGTTTTTCTGCTTTTTTTTTTATCGACTGTTATGAAAAAAAAAATAACTCCCGTTTGATTTTGTGTAACCAAAATGGGCTAAAGCCCATAATCCCTTTTTTTTATAAAAAAAACCGGCCCCCTACTCTTTCCTTTTATTTATTTTTTTATAATTTTTTTTTAAACTTGTATATAATAATACTTGTATATAACTTCTTGTGTTTGCTTTCGTCAATAATTTCTTCGTAAATAGCTTAAGTAAAAATAAACCGCGTATTTACATTTCTCGATTTAAATACGGGTTTTACAATTCTTCCCCTCTAAAAGAACAATTCGTCCCCGAATTAAGGATACGACCGTACTGGGTTTTACAATTCTTCCCCTCTAAAAGAAGAATTCGTCCCCGAATTGTAAGGTATTTAAGCTGACTGGAGTAAAAGCTGAAAATGCTAATAAGCTGGAAGACATAAAAGCTGAAAAGACATACCCGAATCAAAACTGAAAGTGAGGATAAGAAGTCCGTATAGACTCCCCTGTTTCCCAAGTGGCCTCCTGCTCGGTATGGTTCCTCCACAGGATTTTGACGAAAGGAATGGTCTTCCTTCTCATAACTCGCTCCTGGCGATCTAAAACTGCTTCGGGTTCCGCAGTATAAGATAAATCCTCCCGAATCTGATCGAGTGTATAATTCACTTTGTGAAGCTCATGATAGTTGTTCCCCCTGAGTAATGATACATGAAACACGTTGTGGACGTGTGAAAGCTGAGGTGGTAATGCCAGCCGATATGACACTTCACCGATACGTTCAAGGATTTCGAACGGTCCGATGTAACGAGGGCTGAGCTTTCCTTTGAGGCCAAAACGTCTGACACCGCGTGCGGGTGATACTTTGAGGAACACACGATCCCCAGTCTGAAAAGATAGATCTCTGCGATGCTTGTCGGCGTAACTCTTCTGGCGAGTACGCGCTTCTTGCAGTTTTGCCCTAGCGATGGCGAACTTTTCATTGGTCAGTTCTATCAATTCTAGTCCTTCAATCAAACGTTCTCCCACCTAATCCCAAAAAATAGGAGCACGGCATTTCCTGCCGTATAACATCTCGAATGGAGCACACTTGATACTAGCATGCCAACTGTTGTTGTAGGCAAACTCGACCAAGCAAATATAGTCATCCCAGTGTCCTGTCCATTCTAATGCACAGGCGCGTAGCATGTCCTCCAAGGTCTGGATGGTACGCTCTGACTGACCGTCCGTCTGTGGATGGAAAGTTGTGCTGAGCTTGAGCCTAGTTCCCAAAGCTTTATGCAAACCTTCCCAGAAGTGAGAAGTGAAACGGGGATCCCTATCTGATATAATTTCAGAAGGCGTACCGTGTAATCGTACGATCTCCTCGGTGAATAGTTTCGCTAATTTACTGACTGCGAAATCTTTGCGAATAGGAATGAAATGTGCCGACTTGGTCAAACGATCGACAACAACCTAGATTGCATCATGTCTCCGCTGGGTCTGTGGTAGTCCGGTGACAAAATCCATAGACATCTTGTCCCATTTTCACATTGGAATATCTAATGGCTGGAGAAGACCACTGGAACGATGGTACTCTATCTTAACCTGCTGACAGGTTAAGCATTTAGACACAAATGTTGCGACATCCTGTTTCATGCCGCTCCACCAGAAATGCTGCTTAAGATCATGGTACATTTTTGTGGAACCCGGATGGATAGAGAACGGAGAGCTGTGAGCCTCAGTCATTAAGGCTTCTCTGAGAGTAGGGTCTTCTGGAACGCAGAGTTTGGTACCCTGCCATACGATACCATCATCATCGATGCGAAATTCGGTCTGCTGGTCAATGTTCTGGATAATCGCCCAGATTTCACCATCATCATTTTGGGCGGCTTTAATCCTAGAGAGTAAATCTGGTTCTACCCTCAAACTAGCCCAGTATCCCCTCTGTCCGCGTACTAAGAGCTCAATATCATACCGCTTTAAGTCCCGAATAATTTCTTCCTGAACTTTGATGCCATTTATCATACCTGACTTTCTGCTAAGGGCATCTGCTACTACATTTGCTTTACCTGGGTGATACTGGATATTAGTGTCATAGTCTTTTAACAGTTCTAACCATTGCCGCTGTCTCATGTTCAGCTCTCGTTGGGTGAATATGTACTTGAGACTTTTGTGATCGGTGAAGATATCACACGACTCACCGTATAAATAATGCCTCCTGATTTTAAGGGCGAAAACGACTGCTGCGAGTTCTAGATCATGAGTAGGATAATTTTTCTCATACGGCTTCAGTTGACGAGAAGCATAAGCAATGACTTTCCCATGCTGCATAAGAACACAGCCTAAGCCCTTTCCTGATGTGTCACTGTAAATCTGATAACCGCCTGTACCGGATGGAAGAGTAAGTATCGGTGCTGAGATCAATCGATGTTTGAGTTCCTCAAAACTCTTTTCTCTCTCCTCGGTCCATATAAACTTCTCACCTTTTCGCATAAGTTGGGTCAATGGTAACGCCAAACGTGAGAAGTTTTCCACAAACCTGCGGTAATAACCTGCCAACCCAAGAAAACTACGTATCTTTGTGACAGATGTCGGTCTTGGCCATTTGGTGATAGCCTCCACCTTCGCAGGATCCATAGTGATTCCTTCCGCAGAAACAATATGACCTAGAAACGCCACTGTATTCAGCCAAAACTCGCACTTCGAAAATTTAGCATATAGTTTTTCTCGTCTGAGAATCTGCAAAACTGTACGGAGATGATTCTCATGTTCCTCTTTGGATTTGGAGAAAATAAGGATATCATCGATGAAGACGATCACAAACTTGTCTAAAAATCCGTGGAAGACTCTGTTCATCAAGTCCATAAATACTGCGGGCGCATTCGTGAGACCGAATGGCATAACAACAAACTCGTAATGACCGTACCTCGTGCGAAAAGCAGTTTTGGTTATATCCTGCTCTTTTACACGCAGCTGATGGTAACCTGATCGTAGATCGATTTTTGAGAAGTGCTTGGCACCCTGCAGCTGATCGAATAAATCGTCAATACGAGGAAGTGGATAACGGTTACGAATAGTGAGCTTATTCAACTCACGGTAGTCAATACACAAACGCATACTACCATCCTTCTTCTTGACAAACAAAACTGGAGCGCCCCAAGGTGACACACTAGGACGAATGAAACCCCTTTCTAGAAGTTCCTGAAGTTGCTCTTTCAGTTCCTTAAGCTCTA
Organism: Glebionis coronaria; assembly: GCA_025667525.1. Taxonomy (NCBI): domain Eukaryota; kingdom Viridiplantae; phylum Streptophyta; class Magnoliopsida; order Asterales; family Asteraceae; genus Glebionis; species Glebionis coronaria. Next base: position 590,379,850 of record CM046881.1, on the reverse strand, counting down.
CAGGAGCCATACGGTAGGGAGCTTTAGATACTGGTTCTGCACCTGGAATGAGATCAATACCAAATTCTACCTCTCGCATGGGAGGTAAACCTAGGAGTTCCTCTGGAAAAACATCTGGAAAATCTGACACCACTGGCTGATCATGAATTGTAGGTGCCTCAGAAGTCGTGTCATGAACTATAGCTAAGAAACCCTCACAACCATGGTATAATAAGGTACGAGCCTGTAAAGCTGAAATGATCTGAACATGTTTTCCTGGTAGGAAACCGTGGTGAATAAACTCTGGTGTCTGGACATAACCAAAGATAACCCGGTGAGCATGACAGTCTATGGTGGCACGATGAACCGAAAACCAATCCATACCCAGAATAACATCGAATTCACACATATCTAAAGGAAGTGCACCGACTGGACGGATTTTATCATCAAACTCAAGAGGGAGATCCTTATACACCTGGGTAATGAGTACAGAGTCTCGCATGGGGGTAGATATACTAAGTACACTGTCTAGTGGCGTAGGGGTCATGTTTATTCTAACAGCATATGAAGTAGATATAACTGAGTGCGTGGCGCCTGTATCGAAAAGCACGCATGCAGACTGTCCGTGTATAAACAAAATGCCAGTAATGGTACATGTGGTCTTATTTGCTTTCTCACGGGTAGTAGTGTAGACACGACCAGTGGTTGGTGGTATCGGTGGTGGTGGAGGTAAAATCTGAGGAATCTGGCCTGAGGTACCAGCAGCATTCCCGCTCTTGCAATCTCTCTTCAGATGGCCTGGCTGGACACACTGGAAACAACCACTTGTACCACGACGGCACGGTCCCGTGTGTTTCTTTCCACATGTGATGCAAGTGGGATAAGTATACACGGTAGAAGCAGCTCTGGTTTGCTGAGAACCTGATTTACGATGATAAACACGTGTCACGATTCTGATATCTTAACCTGAAATGAGGCTGTCAGACTGAAATTAAAATTACCAGAATTTGCCGGTCGGGAAACCTGCTGACCCCTGTTGTTTTGGTCACGCCCTTGTCCAGTATCTCTGTTGGAATTTACAAAAATTTAAGATCTGTTTTACACGATAGTTTAGTATTTATGGAGCTTAAAGACTCACCTGTAGCTGCCAGATGAGTTGGAGCTGCCGCGGTAATTATCACCGCCGCTCCTCTTATCTGACCGATTACGGTCATATGACTGACCGTGGTTCCTGTAGTTCTGATGCGGAGTAGCCGATTGGGATCGGTCTCCTCCTCTGTGTCTGTAAGATTATAATTGGATAAGTCATAACATATAAGTTGACAATCAATAATGGGGCTAAATTGTTTAAGTCTGTTGGGTGAGATGTACCTCTTCTCCGGACGCTCTACATTCTCGAGCTCATCCCTCTCGAAAAGCATCTCGACATCCCGAGTTGCATTAGCTACTTGTGACACATTAGTGAATGTGTCACTCATCAGTCTATCTGCAGTCCTAGAGTGAAGAGCCCAGCGAAATTGCTTTGCTTGCTCCTCTGCGGTACCCGCAGCCTCCCCTAAGAATCCAACCATCCTGAGGTATCGGTGCATGAACTCTATACTGTTCTCGCCATGATTCTGACGAATAACGTGGAAGTCCCTCTTCATTTTAGCTTGCTCCGCATGCGGGAAAAACTGGTCACAGAACATCGTCTTGAAACGTGCCCAGGTCAATGTAAGCTTCCAAGCATCTCCCCCATTGGACAGCTTCTGAGACCTCCACCAATGCAGAGCAGGACCCTCCAGCTTGTAAACTGCAAGCCTAACCTTGAAAACATCACCACAACCCATAGCTCCAAAAAATTTCTCTATATGGTAGATCTAGTCTTCTGCGTCAGTTGGAGCTACAGTCTGCTCAAACAGTCGGGGTTTCTGCTTGTTAAACAGATCCAGCCAAGCGGGTAAAGTGGCAGGTGGTGGAGCAGGAGGGTTGTTATTCTGCTGAGATCCATTTTGATATTCAGCTCGGATCTCATCACGAATTTGGGGTAACATGGCCTGTATAGCAGCCTGAACAGCAGCAGCAATGGCAGCTGCGTTAGGGTCATTCTCGGTTTCACGTTTGGGTGGCATCTGAAATAAAAGAGGATAAGTTGATAAAACTGCCAAAATCTGGGGTAATAAATCTGAATATGCATAGTGTAATTCATGAAGGTATAGTCAATAAAATATGACATGAATACTGGTGAACGCCTAGGGTCAGTTCACAAAATGACAATTACTGAAACATAAATCCGACATGAGTAAGGATGAACTCCTATGGTCAGTTCATCCATACAAAATTTAAACGGGCGAGGGTGAACGCCTATGGTCAGTTCACCAAAACGAAATGTTCGCTGAAAAGCACATGCGATTAAGTATGGCCAGTCCTGTACCAACCGTTTACTTAATCCAAATTTTACAAATCCGACAGATAAAATTCATGAGTAGCATGGAAGATAACGACGCCAAAATACAGGAAGTTCTTGGTGACTACCCACTAGTCACAGGTCCAGTTTTAGAGCCTACAGGTCGAACCTTGCGCTCTGATACCCTAATTGTAACACCCCACTTGGATAAATGGACCGTTACGTGTATTTATGGCGTGTCATCAAAGCATGCAAGGCAATGTATTAAACATTAACTGACCAAACGGAAGTACCGGAATCAAACATCGGTAGTCCAACATAAGCTCAAAAATATAAAGATTAAGTACTGAAAGAAAAAGGACGAAACAGTGTCCAAACAACCAAAGTAAAGTAACGTCATGTGTGCATAAAAATAAAGGAGTCTGGATAGCTCCCATCCAAATGCACGTACTCTCTTAGAAGTCCTAAGATCGTCCCTGTGTACCTGCCGTTTGGAAACATGAAAGGAAACTACGGCTGAGCATAACGCTCAGTGGGCGGATATATAGCATGATAAGAATGTACTAAAAGTAATGAAATAGAAGACAACACTAAAGCTATAAGATTGATATGTAACATGTGGTAGAACTCTGCATAAAATCTGAAAAACCTGATTCATATATACTGATACTGAATATAACTATAAATTCTGAAAACATGCATTTACTGTATTTTATTTGCCAGAGCTTATATAGGTCACGTGCTGTAACAACCGTGCATGAATAACTGGAGGGGTGACCTCGTCATGCTGTAGAGGGGTGACCTCTAAATAACTGTGTTGGATGGAGGGATCAGCTCCAATGTGAAGGATGTAGAGCACACACCACAATCACCCTGATAACTTGTAACACATATAAGCCTAGGATGCATCCATACGCCCCACTAATAATACTGATAAAATGGCCAAGCTGAGCTGAGTGGGACGATGCAGGATATCACTCTCCTGCATGTGAGTCACGAGACCGGTGCCTCTTGTGCCGTGGTTACGGTACCTCCGTAACTAGTACATAAACTGGTCGTGCTTGTATATAATGCTCAGGCAATTTATTTAGTTATTAATATGATTACTGATAAACTTAAACATATATTGGGGAAAAACATTTGGCTGAAGACGAGAAATCCTAATCATGCATAGAAAGGAAGTCCTTACTGAAAGGACGGAAATCCGTACCTCGTGTCCAGTAACCGACTGAGATCAACTGACCGAAAGTCTACTCTGATTTCACGCGAGCTACATGAATAAGGGACGTGAATGAGTAAACTGATATTCGCTTGTTTAATTCCATGTTCTTATTGGTCTTTCATTTATTTATTTATTTTCCTGAAATACCGTACGTATATTAACTGATAAATCTGACCTTATAACAATTCATTTAACGTATTATCTTTCTACTATTAGTTACGGTACAACGTATTTCCGACGCTATAGTAGTACTATAATACGTATCCCGTTAAAATAGAAAGTTTCTTAATTTAGAAGTTCCCAAAATAATTTAATTCATTTAATAAAATTATACCCTTTTAAATATTAAGGAACTATATTAATTTAATACATTTTAAAAAATATATTTTAAACGTTGATAAAACAATTTAATTAAAAGGTATAATATAAGAATATTTATTTTATTCATTTTAATAGTTTCCCGAGCCTACCGAGATACCCTCTCTCGGTCGCACTAAAACAATCCAATATATATTAAATCCTGCCTATTAGGTTAGCGACAGAAAATTCTGTCACTAAAACTGTGACTAAAAACTGGGCTTAAAACTGTCAATAAAAGCTGTTACTACTAAACTGCGACAGAATTTTTCGTCGCGAATCTGTCGCTAATATCATATTAACATCACTAATATTCTGTCCAAATCTTTTCCCACTGACCTCTATGGTGTTCCCACCGATTAAATAATGTTCCCACTGTTTAGTAGTCCCAAACACCCCCTTTTATTTTTTAAAACAACCCGATTGGGGTTTCATGTCTTTCGGCTTGCCAAAAGGATCCCACGCCGGCCTGTGGTCACGGCTGGGCTTTGGGATAGTATATACCGAGACCTTATGATCTCGTTTCTCATGAGAATCACGACCCAACGTTCCCCCTTTTTCCTTTTTTTTGTTCGAACAGCCACAACAAACACCACCGAGAAACGTCTCGGCTGTGTACCCCCTCAACCCGCGGCTGATTAAACCCAACACCATCGAGACATGGTAGTGTCTCGGTTTTCATGCCGCATCCAAAACCGACACCCCCTTTTCTTTTCATTTCATGTTTATAAATGATACCTCTTTTAATTTGGATCAAAGCACATAAATTCGTGGTATAAACTGAAATTAAAGGAAAGGATTTATTACCGTTGTAGGATTCTTAAAGAATGACGAACATACACATATCAATAGATAAAAAAATAAGCCTGAAACCCCCTCTTGTTTCTTCTCTAGCCGGCGGCACAACAAGGTTTACCAACCCTAGTTTTTCTTCTTTTTTTTTATCGACTGTTATGAAAAAAAAAATAACTCCCGTTTGATTTTGTGTAACCAAAATGGGCTAAAGCCCATAATCCCTTTTTTTTTATAAAAAAAACCGGCCCCCTACTCTTTCCTTTTATTTATTTTTATATTATTTTTTTAAAAACTTGTATATAATAATACTTGTATATAACTTCTTGCGTTTGCTTTCGTCAATAATTTCTTCGTAAATAGCTTAAGTAAAAATAAACCGCGTATTTACATTTCTCGATTTAAATACGGGTTTTACAAGAACCCTCCTCAAGACCCGACTGATGTACTAGTACCAGACATGTTTCAAGACTCGAGTCAAGTGGGACATGGATGGGTCAGCTTGATTCACTCAGATTCCATCATTTGATGGTAGGGCTTTCACCTCCACACATCCTACATGCTAGTCAACTTACAATTCCCAGTCAATGTTATTTCCATGTCATTTTATTTTCTTTTTTAGTTTCTTTTATTTTGACATTTTCAAAGCAGTTATTTTAGATTCCCTAATTGTAGCTATGTGGGAGGTTATTTTCCTTATTCTCTGGTATGTAATGCAAAAAACGGATGAATGGAAAGGTAGTTGTTGATTGCCATAAGTCGAATATCGTTGCTTTGCTTCATTTAGTTTCTCGCTGAAATAGGCAATCGGTCGACCTAATTGTGACAAGATAGCACCAATTCCAACTCCAGATGCATCACACTCGACCTCGAAGACTTCATCAAAACAAGGAAGGGCCAAGACCGGTGTCGAAGACAACTGTTTCTTGAGCTCTTCAAATGCGGCTTGTGCTTCCAGGTTCCACTCAAACTGCTTTAGCTTAGTAATTCCAGTCATGGGAGCCACAAGGGTGCTGAAATTCTTCACAAAACGCCGATAAAAGGAAGCTAGACCATGAAAGCTTCGAACCTGCTGGATTGATCGAGGAACTGGCCAATCCCGAATAGCTTGTACCTTTCTTTCATCAACCTGAATACCCTGTGCAGACACCAAATAACCAAGAAATGTTACATGATTAGTGAAAAACTCACATTTTTCCAAATTTCCATAGAGCTTTTCCTGATTTAACACCTCGAACAGTTGTTGAAGGTGGGATTGGTGATCATCTTCGGTTTTGCTAAACACGAGGATGTCATCGAAATAAACGACAACAAACCTGCCCAAAAAAGGTTTTAATACGTGGTTCATCAATCGCATGAAAGTACTCGGTGCGTTGGACAACCCGAAAGGCATGAGGAGCCACTCGTACAAGCCCTCTTTTGTTTTGAAAGCTGTCTTCCACTCGTCTCCTTCATATATTCTAATCTGATGATAACCACTCCTTAGATCAACCTTAGAAAATACGGTAGCACCATAGAGCTCATCCAACAGGTCATTCAGTCGAGGAATTGGAAAACGATACTTGATCGTTATCTTATTTATTGACCTGCTATCCATACACATTCGCCATTCTCCGTTCTTTTTGGGCACAAGTATAGTAGGAACTGCACACGGACTAAGTGATTCACGTATGAGGCCCTTTTGCAACACCCATCAACTTGTTTCCTCATCTCGTCTGTTTCTTGGGGGTTCGAAGGATAAGCGGGTTTGTTAGGTAGTACTGATCCGGGCATAAAGTCTATCTTGTGTTGAATAGTACGTAGGGGTGGCAAACCGGAGGGAATCTCAGCTGGGAATACATGATTATAGGATTGTAATAAAGGCTCGATATGAGGGTTAGGGGTAATTGGTGGGGTAGGTTCAGTTTTATCAAGGCCCATAAGAATAAAATCTTTGAAAGAATAGTATTCTGGTTGTTCAGCTTTTAATAAGGTGCTCAAAGTTTGCGGGTGTTTAGTTGAAGTGGTGACCGGAGATATTGGGGTGAGAACGATTTTTTTATTGTTGTGGTTGAAAGAGTAGGTGTTTTGATAACCGTCATGCATCACCCGACGATCAAACAACCATGGACGTCCTAAGAGTACATGACACGCATCCATAGGTATGACATCACACCAAATCTTGTCCTCATAGGATCTGCCAATACTAAGAGACAAAAGAATTCGATGAGATACGTGTAATCCTTTACCTTGGTTTAACCATTGAATCACATAGGGGGAAGGATGAGGCTCGGTGATCAGGTTCAGCTTGGAGACAAAAGTTTGTGAATCCACGTTGGTACAACTGCCACCATCAATAATCACCGTGCAAACCCTTTGGGCAATGGTACATCGGGTATGAAAAATAGCTTTTCGTTGCAGGTTTTCTGTCTGATCAGGTTTGTTGCTGAGTGTTCGCCGAACAACAAGACAAGCCCCCTCATCAGGTCCCACAATTTCTTCGATAACCGAGTCGGAAATTACCACTGATCCTAATGATGGGTCAACCACATAAAAATTGTCTCCCTCCTCAAATTCAGCAAGAGAAACAATCTTCTTGTTTGGACACTCAGAAGCGATGTGCCCTAGTCCTTGACATCGGAAACACCTTCGTGGGGCTTTAGTAGGGGTCATTGACGTCTCAGAAACATTGGGAGTTTTGTTATTTGGGATTGTTTTAGGCTGGATTTGGGTTTTAGTGAATGCTCGACCAGTTTCAAATTTCCCTTTGTTTCTTTGTTGATTGTCTACCTTGTGAGCGAGTAGGGTTAATTCATCTAGGGTCGAGTACGGGTACAACTCTACAACATTAGCAACACGGGTTTCTAGCCCACCCAAATACCGAATCAAAGTTTATGGATCATCCTCGGGTAGATCACACTTCATAAGTAAATACTCAAAATCCCGAGAATATTCTTCTGCGGGACGTTGATTCTGCTTAAGATGGTGCAATTGAGAAAAACTTGTCTGAATGTAAACTAACCGTATATGTCAAAACTGAACTAAATCGAACTAAATATATTTGATTTTTGTGGTTTGGTTATAATTTTGGCTAAGAGTTTAGAAAGTGTAACCAAAATGTTCAAAATTTATTTTAGTCAAAATACAGACCGTTTAATTGGCTCATACCGTACTAGGCCCAAGCCTAACAGAAAACACCATGTTTTAATTGGCCCATATCATTTCAGTACCTACGTACATCCATTTATCATTTTAAATTGTTCAAAACATATTAAGCTTTTTTGTAGTTACAAGGCTTAAAACTTCTCACGAGCTTATTTGAGCCCGAGCTTGTAACGAACCAATTTACGCCTGAACACCTGAGCACGTGAAATTTGTCACGAGTCAAGCTCAAGTTAGAAGTGTTTGGTTTAGCTTATATAATGTAAGTTCACTTCGGTTTATCCAATATAAGCCTCAGTTTTATGGCTTATTTGAAAATTTACAAGCTTATATATATAAGTTTATTATATAATGATCAACTTTTATAAACCTCGAGATTTCAAAATAAGTAACAAAATTGAACTTTATATTTTATAAATAAAAAAATAAGCTATATCTTTTATAAAATAAAAGAATTAGATTTTTTAAGAATTTTAATCAAAAATGGAGGTTGTAAAGAAAACAATTAGAACAATCAAATGGCTTGATTTTGACAAATAAGCAAAATCGAGCGATGTGATTGGTGGAAAAAAGTCAAAATTGAATTAGAGTTAGTCAAAATTAAAAAATTTGGTGGAGGAATTACTAAGCGAGAAAAGCCCCTTTCTATCTTCTTAGTCATAGTCAAGCAAGTTTTCGCCTTTATTGAGGTAAACAACCTTGCTAATAAAGTGGCAACAAAGTCAGGAGGAGCACTCTCCGCGTCGGAGGCTGTTGATAAACTCGTGGAAGTCCCCGAAGAAGGGAAGGAAGCTTACGTTAGAAGAGCAAAAGGCCGGGGGCTAGGGTGAGCTGAGGGGGGACAACGTAAGTGAGCGAATGTGTGTAAAAGAGCAGACCCCATTGAAGACGAGAGTGAGGTACAACAAGGCCATTTCTGTCCACCGCCCTTCTCACGGAGCCGTACGTGGACGTTACCGCTCATACAGCTCCCAGCCAGCAAGCAGTTAGCCTTCCTCTCTGACGACTAGCTTCTACCGCTAGCGCTTGGACTTGGAAGCAAGCTAAAGCTACCTTGAATCAAATCAATCAATGAATGAAAAAAAACCGCTTACCGAGAAATAGAAAGGAAGGACAAGTTGGTTTGAGGACCCGTTGGTCAAAGGAAAGGGGGTCCTGATTGATAAAAACACATAAAGATATATGTGTTAAATTTGTAAAAATAAAAACTTAAAAAAAGAGGAGGGGATTAATAAAACTTTATTGGTTGAATTTTAAATAGATTATATAGACTTAAATATAAACTTATAATTTTTCATATTTTTCAGTAACTTTCTAAAATAAATAAAATACACCCTTAAACTTTTTACCGTCTATACTTTATATTCAAAAATACAACATATATGTCATATTAAAAAATCAAAGAATCACAAAATTATAAATATTCAAATACAAATACAAATTATTATATATTTTTATTTTGACACTTAACAAAGTCAAACAATGCAATATACATAATTATTATTTACATGAATATAAATGTCAAAAAGAACGCAGGACCCGAGACATCGGTGTGAGATGAAAGTAAATAGATGAGATTATACAAATTACAAAAACATATATTTTTTCAAAGTCATTATGTGTTAATAAACACACAATTTCTAGAAAAGGGTAGCTAACATTTGAGTTAAACAAAGTCAAATCCTTTGTGAAACAAATGTTTATACAAGATATCAATTAAAATTATCACATAATGGAAAATCATGTAAAACTTGAGGGTCTATAAGCATTGTAACTATTTAAGTACTAAAATTTAATATTGTTTTATAGAATAATATTAAGTATTATAAAATCATGAATTTATAAATCGTATATGTGTAAGTTTGATGTAAATCGTTTGTTAATTAATGATTATGATATAACTCTTTAGAATAAAAATATATCAAAAATAAAAAAATATGAAATTCGAAAAATAAAAATTAAGGTGAGTTTTATTAATTTACACGATGCACGGTAAAAGAACAAAATAATCAAACATATAAATATTAGATGTTAAAAAACATATATAATATATATAAAATTGAAATAACGAAATTATTACTTAATTTAATTTTTATGTTCAAATCTCGTGCGTGCACGGACATTAAAAGTAGTTTTGACTCATATCCATAAACCTTAAATTTTGAAGTTTATTATATTTTGCCAATAAATTTTAAAATAAAACACAAAATAAAAAATTATTTTATATTAGTTAAAACAAATAAAACACACACGTCTCATTCATTACCTTAAAGAGCCACAACTAAACCCAGACATCACCGTACAACCACCACATCTCCGGCGTATCACGACGGCACACTCCGCCCTTGAAAACCCAGATCCAAAATCATCTCCTCTCCAAAACCCACTTTTCAATTTTCACTAATTCAACCTATTTCAAAAGTTATCATAAACCCTAATTCAAAAATATGTCAGACTATATCCCTTTTGATATCCAATTGGAAATCATTAAAAAGGTTTTCGATGTTAAGTCCTTGATCCAATTCAGGTCTGTTGCGAAGCCATGGAAGGCTTTTATTGATAGCCATGAGTTTATCAAAGGGTACGGCACCCGCGATACGCAGCCGCATACTCGTATACTACCTTTATGTTACATTTGTTTAGTAGATGATGATATTGAAACTTTTAAGCTACCCCAACAAGAGTTTAAGTTTGCTCCATCTCTTGTGTCCCCTTTGCTTAACAATTATAATGTTTTGTATGTTGTTGGCGCGTCTCATGGATTACTGTGTTTGTACGGTTTTCATAGAGGTTATGAGAAATGGATGGTTGTTATCTGGAACCCTTCGATTCAAAAGGCGTTTGGTATTGTTGTCCCTAGATTTAGCCGTTATTCTAATAATAAGTATGATTATGCTTTCGTGGTTTGTCCCGTTACTGGTGATCCTATTGTTGTTAAGATTTTTTGTGGAATTGGCAAGCCTCGGCGTATTGAAGTTTTTACATTGAGTTCGGGTGTCTGGAATGTGATTCCATGTGGTAAACTGCTTCGTGAATCAGTTAACCTTAATACGTTTATGTCAACTTACATTGTTATAGATAGGTTTATTTATTGGAGTGCTTGGGAAGTGATGCACGCTGATGATGGTGAAACTACCATAAAACATATGGTTGTTGTAACACCCCAAAAATTGGTCAACGGAAGCGGTAAAGCTCGGGGGCTGTTACGTCATAATAACAAAGTCCAAGGTGCAAGAGAACGACTCTAAATGAGACGTTTTAAAATGATTTACCTCGTTGCATTAGATTTAAAAAATACAAAGTTCAAATCATAAACAAGTTTAAGCAAGTGCAGCGGAAATCAGAGTTTAAATAGCAACAATGAGGGAAAAAGTTTAGTAAGCATGGGCAAGTCTTCAAATCCAAGTACAATATGCATGAGACTCCAAAGCAAGCAACAAGCAAGTAGTTCAACACCTGAGATAAACGCTTAAAAGTGTCAACACAAAGGCTGGTGAGTTCATAGGTTTAAGTTAAAAGCATGATAAAAGATGGACCGCAAACAAGATGTTTCAAAGCATATGGGACCATTATAGGTGATATAATGTCAACATATGGGATATAGTGTGTAAAGCAGTTATGATAGCGCTAAGTTCATGACACCGATGCTAATGACAAGATGAAATAATAATAAGTGGCCCTAGGTGCCCTATCCCTAAGACAACCTCTGAAATGGCCATAAGTATACGTCCGTTTGGCAGTGGTGACAGAGGACACCCGGACGGGAGTGCCAAACTCCAATAGATCTATCTATAACATATGTGCTTACTTGACCGGTCATCCGGAAGTAATTAACGGTTCATGATGGGCAAAGTGGGATAACGGTACTTAGGCATATCCATAAACATAACTTCAGCAAAGAGATCAAGAAAACATAGTTTTGCGTCCATGAAAGATGTTACAAGCATTATCTCACCCCAAATAGATTAAACATGTAAAGCAGTTTAAAAAAAGGGGCCATGACTCACCTCAGTATGCAAAAGATTTCACAGCAATAATATGAAAATCACAGATGCAGCAATCACAAGTCGCAACCTAGATATAATGCTAAGTTAGGCTACGATCAAATAATGCAAAAATGCATTCACGTCACACGCACATGTCACCATTTACCACGGTTTAAGTTATAATAAAATTAAGCTCAAAACATTTGTTAATGTAATATTCGACCAAACTTCTAAATAAAAAAGATGTCGTCTTGACTCGATAAAAATTTGGCATCCTTTCGATGTTATTTTTAATTTACTCATATTAAATGACGCTAATCTCACGTTAGATAAAATTCGACTAGTCATTCATAAACCCGAAACCTCGATCCCATTTAAATATAACCCAACTTGTGAAAATAAGTTGTGCATTTTACCATTTTAACATAAATTAGTTAATGTATACTGCACATGAAAAAAAGATGATACCAATTACCATACTCCCACGTGATGCACCATAAAGTCACTATCATTACTCTTTTATCCCTCTCTCTCGGTATACAATCATATCACAAAAACATATAACAGATTTTTAGTTTATAAGATTATTACTGTATGTCATCCAGCTTTCTCTACCATCTTTTCTCTCGGCTATATATACTATCCCTCTCTATTCGATCGCAAAAACTGCAATTGGACAACCAAAACCTCGTTTCTCTCTCGGTACAAGCAGTAGCAGCAAACCAGGTTTGAATAAAACATTTCTAGTCCGACTCTTACTCTCTCTTGCATGGAAACATTTGACAAAACTCACAAAAAACAAAACCTTTCGTCTCCCCTCTCTCTCTCGTTTAAACAGACAAGACAAAAGGAATACACAAAATTTTGAAACCCATTTCCAATTCATCTCCTATCTAACTCTCGGCATACAAGCGAGCAGCAACGAACCAATGACTCCACGTAAAAGTTTGAATCGACGAACACATACTCACAACTCTCATTGATATCGTCGCGTCAAACTCTCAACAATCCTCACTACTCTCGTCCACTTACCCCCACAAAACTCACAACAAAATCCATAAAGCTATTTCTCTCGTCTCACACCATCGTTTACTAACATAAGCCTCGACAATCTCTCGAGAATCTCTCGTCTCACATTTGCTATTACTATTACAACATAAAACCGAGTTTCGAACGTACCCATTTAGCTCAAGTCACACAAAAACATGTACCGACGTGTTTGAATACAAAGCATGTATACTTTAACGTAAAGACCCCTCTCAAAAGCTTTTAAAACCTTATTGCGATGCTAAAACGTTTATAAGATTTACCATCTTTGTTTTCCGAAATTAGTGGTAATGGTGACGACGTGCAAATGCATGACAAAAGTATGAAAAACGAAGGAAGAAGTTCGCGAGGTAACCTTAACGATAAGCACAACAACTCGTAACCAAAAGCTTTTCCAACCCGACTCACGAACGAACGAAACCCACGAATAATCAACGAACAATAATAAACCCGCTTCACACGAACCCAAAACTTGTACGACAACAGCTAGGAACTCGTATAGCAAAAACCCACGTCGTGTACTACTCGACTCGCACAACAGCTAGAACTCTCGATCGTGCAAAACCCACGTTGGTTTAAGAAACAGTGTTAAGTCATTATGGTATTTTATGAAATGATTTGATGTAGTTTTTGTTTCTTTGGTTGGTGAGTTGGTTGTTGGAATGAAGGAGTATTTGGAAAGTGGGTGAGAAAATATATTGGTATTTGTGTGTGTAAAGTGACAGGGACGAAAGAGATGTATAATAAGAATACTGATACATTTGCATGAGGGGGGACCAAAATGATCTACGAATGAGGTTAGAGCTAGGATGCTATAGCAGCTCTTTTAGGGGATATTGTTGGGGTTTTGAATTTCAATGTTTTGTTATAAGATGTGTTTTGGTGGAGGGAAGGAAAACAAAGGAATGGGATCCTATGTGTTGCATACTTCATTTATTTGATAATTTTCGTTATTTGGTATGTATGGAACTAAGTATGGAGTAGCATTTGTGTGATGATCAGCTGTTCCGCATTAAGTATCGACAATGACAGTTAAACGACAATATAAACGATAATTAATCGGTTCGTTGAAATAAATACTAAAATTGATTACAACACTATATATGTAAATGATCACTCGAATATTATTACGTACAAATACGTCGTCATCAGTCCAAGTTGCAGTTAATTCGCGCAACACGACACAGATAAATCCTACATAGATTATGCACACGTATAAGAAGTAAATTTCAGATACGTTTAAATATTGATCGTAAATTATTACGCAACCAATAGTGCCACACTCGCAGTTTTCACAGCAACGCAGACTGAGCACAGTCTAACCAAAATACACGCCAGCACACGTTATTTCACAAAGTAAGGGAACGCTTCCCAGGTAATTAGCAATTTAGCACATAGTTGACTAAATAAAAAGTTTAGGGGGTAAAACTGTCATTTAATGAGTAAGGAAAATTTCCGAGTGTTACAGTTGTGTCATTTGATTTAATTAACAAGGAATTTAAAGTTGTAGACCTGCCAGATGCCTTAACAAATAAGTTGTACAGAATTTGCTTAGTTTCGAAGCTAAGGGAGTGTCTTGTTGTGTATGGGGCTATTAAGGTAGAAGGAGCCAGATGTTGCGATGTATGGGTGATGGAGCATGATTCGTCTTTTAGAAAACTATTCACAATTCCCACACAAGTAGATAAAATATTGGGGTTTAGGAAGAGTGGTGAACCTATATTTGAAACTCAAAAGGTGGATAGAAGCTTAACAACACTTAATCTTTACGACCCCTCCTCACAACAAATCAAGAACCTTGTGATTTCTGGAGAATGTGGCTCATTCTTCATGGGCTTCGACAAGGAATCGCTACTTTTGCTTGATCACGCGGATTCACATTTTTATTCTGACGATAGCTGATCAAAATTACGAAGACCACATTTTAAAGTGTGGATTTACAAAGAACAAGTTACCTAAGGATAGAGGGGCCGATTTCGTAGCTAAGGTGTCGAAAAATCAGTTTCATCTATTTTGGTTTTTTTTATCACTAAATTAATGTTCTTCAAATATGTGCTTTGTAGCAAGGTTAGTGACTTTTATTATCAAGTTTAATGCGATTTCTGTTATTCCACGGATAGTGTTATTTCTGCTCGTTTTCTTTAATGGTCTATTCGGAGCTGGGAATGCCTTTTAGATATTCATTACGTGTTAGAACTCTTTTTAGCGTCCTTTGCTTTGTTACATTCTCCTCTTGTTTTGCCTGGGTCTAGTATTTGATAGTCTGTAAACGCAAACATGAGTTTATCAGCCGTTGAATATGCAACATTTGAATGTGTAAAAGCTTATGTGTGAACAAGAAATGATATCCGTCTCAGGACTAGAGTAGTAAAGGCGTTATTAGTGGTTAGGTGATGTTTGGAGAAAGTTATGAGTTTTTTTCTCTTTAAAAGAAATATTGTTAACTTGTTAAGGGTGATTAAATTTAACATCTAAAACTGGAGAGTCTAGCATATTGCTAGACAAAATTGACGATCTTCTAAAAGTGTAAAATAACATAGTAGAAAGAAGAAACAGAGCTGTGGCTAACAATGCTTACATCAGTTGGGTTACAACTTACAACACAGAATACTGATTTGTTTCATCTTAACAACAATTTTGGCTCAGCGTAAGTTTTCCCCCACTCTTCCCATGTCTATTGAATAATACTTGCTACCTCTCCAGGTTTATTAAGCTTTTGTGGCGGTTATTATCCAACATTTGATTCACATAGAAAATCCTGGAATGGACACTGCCTGTTTTTTGTTGTTGTGCCACCTAAGTACCTAACTGTAGCAGCCCCGTTGCATCCTTTGTCATTTTTTAGCTTAGTTCACGGAAGTTCAAACCGTAGTCTACCTCGTAAGTCGGTTTACATGGACTTAAGTAGCTATAGTTGCAGTTCCCATAGTGCACATTGACAAACCAAGGGGACATTGCTCATTTGAGTTCTTATAGCTCAGTCTTTGTTCCCTTAGCTTATCTTCCCTATAATTTGAAGCTATTTTGCATATAATTAGTACTCAAAAAACTAGATATGAAAACTACATGAATTGGATCAAGTAAATCTTCATGTTATAGAATTATAGAACCTTATCGGGTGCCTTGATTGACCCTTTCTGTCGTATATACACAACAGCCCATTGTAGCTTCCATACATTTTAGTGAGTTGTGCCTCTAGGTCCCAGAAGCCAACCAACAAAGTTAAGTTAAAATCCACCTAAGTTTGGTGCTGTATGAACTGCAGAAGTCATGGGGCTGGGGCTTCTATGTTGCATCCTGTCGAGGTCATTAAATCCTTAACTGAGAACATAGCAGAAACCCGCAATATTTCTAAAAAAGTTAGAGAAACAAAATGGACATTTTTTTTCATTTATAAAGTAGGTTTACGAATTCTAAGTACACTGCGGGTGATTTTTATTCCGTTTGGTCTGTTCACTTTAAGATATTCTGCCTTGTTGACCAGCTAGAGATGAAACATGACACGAACAGATCCAAGGGTCAGATTTAGACAGACATTGTTATTGCTGCAGCTGGACAAGCTACGATGGTAAAGAATAGCTTTTTTTAGATAAACGTTAATCAATTTTGCACATTTGAATCTTCAGAAAACGACTGAAAATGGTAAAATGCTCTCATTATGATATGGGTTGAAATGGGCCAACTAGATGGGTTGAGCTGAATTTCTTTTACCCAAAGTTTTATTCTTTCTATTTATTATTAGTAATTCAAATGACTATAAAAGTTATAGTATCACAATGAGAATTTAATTTTTTGAATAAAATGATATGCAAGTGGTGAAAACCCTGTTGGACGCTAAGTTTGCATATATGTTCCTAAGGTTTATGTTTGGATGGTTACATACTCAGACTTTTTATGCTTAACGACACGATATTTGCTATAAACTTTTCGCACTTGATTATCCTTAATAGATGGAGCCTCTTGCTGAAAGACTTATATCAAACACTCTTTTTTATCTAAATTTTTTGTATATGCCTAATCTTTTTTTCAGATAAAGGGTAGTTTGCTCAAACCCGGTGCTGCAGTTATCAATTGAGCAGCAGAGCCAAAATAAAGAAAGCCGAAAACACGTCGAGAAACTGTCTCCTAGAGGCAAGCATATATGTGTGTTGAACATGATGTTGAATTCCTAATTTTTTCCAACAATGATAATTTCACATTCACCCCAGAAAAAGCTTCTGCGTATCACTCAGATGAAATTTTTTTATCTGATGACGAGGTACACGTTACACAGCTAGTGATGCTGTTATTTAGAGCTTATAAATTGTATTTTTGATTAAATTCTAAGGTGAGCGATTTTGTGATCTTTAGGGGAGAGGAAACTGCATGCAATTGAGCAAATGCTTACTGTCGAGACTGATGATTATCAGAAATGCGGACCGTCTAGTTTTGGAGGAAATGAAAAAGATGGAATTTGCACCTGGCTTGCAGAAAATGCAGAAGCAGATGGAGTAGTCAATGTGGACGATAATGCTGACTGTGTGCTCCATTCCGTCCTGTATCTGCTAGAGCAAAGAGCTCAGGTAATGGTACCTACATTCATTTATGATTTATACTGATGGGGCGGGTTTGGTAAAAAGTCAAAATGAGTGTTTTTAATACGGGCTCAGATCGGTTGGGCTGACCCATAAACATTTTCTTGGCGATATTTCACAAACTGTTTACGCGTTAAATATGATTGCCGACACACTGTTGCCACAATAAAGATCTATTTCTGTAAATAAAACAACTGTTATCACAATTTGACCCATATCCTTTTTATCTTCTACTGTATTTTAGTTGTCTATTATATTTTATGAAATGTAAACCCAAATCAACCCATTCACAATGAGTCGAAATTTCCATCTGTAATCAAACTTACTGGTCTTTGGACAACTTGATGTTCGTTGGAATCCATTCCAATTGCTGACTATAGCTTATCTTGGGTAATGATTTCGTGCTAGGTGGCAAAGACAAAGCCAAACACACGTTTTCTTTCAAGAGACAGTCGCATACCGACATCTTTAAAGATATTAGTCGCATGAATCAATGTGACACATTAGTTAAGGTCGGTCCCTCATACCGAATCCAGTATATAGGAAGAGTCGAGTTGTAATCGCATATTCCGACAGTTTTTCTGGGAAAAGAGGTGGATGATATGAACACTTATTTGATGCCTGCGGAAATGCCAGTTTCATGTACGCATAACACGAGGCAGAGCTCCGTGTACATGTTCAGGATGAACCTGATCTACCAGAACGAAGTATTATCGAGGTAGTTGTTATAGTCCTGTAGCACATATAATTAAATGAGTTAATGGAAAGTTTTGACAAAATATTTAATTTGCTCAAGTACAATGAAACAAAAGGCGAGAGAAGGATACTGTCACAGGATCATAGTTTAAACGGTGCTCCAGTACAATGATGATCTCGACTGTTTGTGCAGTGGCTCGTCAGAAGAAGAAGAGGTATATAGTTTAACCGGTGCTTCACCATTCTTTTTCGAGATGTATGGTTTAGACACCTTCATACTTGTTTTTATGTGTGGTCCAAAAGTAATGTAAAATCTGCCAAAAAGTCAAGAGACTTCTATCAGTAATATTTATTACTAAAGTAATGTATGGTAGAGTAATTCTTTTTCATAACGTCCAGGTCACATTAATTAGAAACAAGCTAATCATCATACACTTTCATCACAAACAGACCTGGATTCAAATAAAAAAAATCAAAGAACCACCACCGCCAGATCTGTTTGTGAAGCGGACTGTTTTGATGTGAAGATAATGTCAAGGTCTCTGGAAGGAAAGTCGATTGTTTGTTCATGTTCCTTGATTGAGAATGAAGATGTACGTTCAATGACTGACTTATAAGGTAGCAAGGTGTAAGGGTAATGGGTTGGTGACGGGTTTAAAATGGGTTTACTGGTACCAATTGAAACTGGTTGGTCTGGTTGGGTTGACCCGCAAAGACTTTTATGTTTTTTGTTTGAATATTTATTGTGTTAGCTTTGATTTGAATGTTCACTTGATAGAGTTTAACAAATACAAACGCTCCTCCAAATGTTGTACAAAGGAAACAAATGACGATCATTTTTAGCTTACGAATACGTAATAATGTAGACCTTGATGTTGGGTCACTGGTCCGTATTCACCCTCCTTGGTATGTCTATTACTCTTTCCTGTTATAAACTGGTATGTGTTCACTGCTGGTAATTATATGTTGACGCATGTTTTTTGTTGAATATTCAGGAAAAAACGTGAATGTAAAAGGGAAGGAAGAGAGTACCGTTTAATCTACACATATTTCTCACAGATATGAGCAAGCAGCAACAGTATTTACAATGTTATTGTTTTATGTTGTGCATATTTGAGTTATAGTATACCAGTTAGAGAAGACTTCTATGAATTAATAATGCTATGAAAAAAAACATGGATACGTAACTATCGTGTTGAAAAATGTAAAACAAGTTATAAAAACATGACAACTAAGTTTTCCGTCCCACATGGGTTGAAAACAACAAGTTTTAATTGTTTATATTTTGTGAGTTTAGAAGATGGGGTCAACAATGATCGAGTAAACGAAAGCTCAATTCTGCAATTCCCAGACACACGAAGCTCAAAGTTGCCACTAGTTCTAAGGCCGCGCTACTGGACTGAGCAACCACCATGGCCCAAACTTGTTTTTTAAACATTATTTTGGCTTTATGTTGTGGCGATGTGGGATTGTTTAAAGTTTCCTATTTTTTATTTACAAGACTATTATTCTACACATGGCTGAATGAAAGTGGCTTTTTATGCGCCATTTTTTTACAGTGTAGTAATTAGTTAAAAATCACAGTAAAAGAGTTTAGTGTTGGCTAAGAAGGGGTCAATCATGGTCGAGTGAATAGTGCTTATGTACACACTCTTGTCACACACACCCGTGACCCATGATCGCCCCTAGTTCTTTGCCCTCTGAAAGCCTTAATGCCCCGATTTGGGTCACAAGCCCACATAACTAAGCTCAGAATCTGAAATTGTTACAAATCGAGCTAAAAAACACTTTGGTATTATCTTTTGGTGATGTGGGACAACTAATTAACTTACTTCTAGTATGAATTTATTCAAATACTGTACTGGGCTTTGGTTAAGTGTTGGGCTGATGGTTTATAAATATAAATTGATTGGGCTTTATGATAGAACCATTTATTCAAATACTGTGTCAGGATTTTACATGTATATGCACCTAAGAATCTTTCTATACATTATATGTATGCACTCTACTTAACCATTAACACTAGTATCCCTCGTTCAGGTTAACAAAAAAATGAGCCGGTAATTGTTTCTCATCATAAATCATATGGTAAAACACCTCTACATGTTTGCTCCAGGCTCGGAATTTGGTGCAAGAATTTCATATGGTAAAACACTAGCACCACATTTGTTCTTTAAACTTTTATCTCTATTCCTTTGATCAATATCCTTTTCTATCCGTTGTATCTCAGCTGAAAACGCGTAAAAAGTTTCCACAACCTCAGCATCACGTGACAAAGTGTTGGTTTGTTGTCTTTCACCTATGTACTCCTCATCAGGTGTGTGACTGGACAATCTCCACCACAACCATGTACTTTGTTGATTGTAGTAAGCTTGGTAAAGCTGATAGGAACTACTTTTATGGGTCATATCATGGAAACTTCGATATTCTGGGTCGTTTTCAGCAGGGAGCAACCGGGGCATTAGTGGAGGTCTGGAGGACATATCACATGCAATGGCACATAAGTTAAGGTGGTCCAAGTGACTAGTGAGGGTAGAAACGTCGTCATCAAGTGTGAAATAATTCAATGTTTGTATACTGAAAAAGTTCATATATTGTGTCGCAAGAACCGCTATAATAATATGTGATCATGTCGTATCCATTAGTGAACCACTATGATACTGCTGTTATCGGACTTTGGATGGTGCACACTATTCATAGTACCAAACATTTCATGGCCGAGTCGCTTCTGACAACTATTTGGATAGTGAATACAGGTCCAAAATTGTAATAATATAGACACTAACATTATAGAACAAGCTTCCTACAATTTTAACTAAATCAACAAAATATATCACAACACTGGAAAATATGAAGTTTGAAAAGAAGTCACTTGACCTCAAAAAGTCAAATATTGCAAATAAATTCTCTGTGTTACACAATTTTCTTATCCATGTCCTCATTGTTGCTTATTTATTTTCAGGGGGAGTCCGGAGATTTTATCAAACAACAGCAACGGATATTTTGGAACGCTCTACCTATAAACCGTTCTAAAATATATGTTCCAAATAATGCTTTCTGTAGTAGTGCCTATGTCGGGCCTCTATTACCTATTGCCACACAAGGCTTATAACCGAGTGTCGCATTGGTGATGTCGCGCCACATTCACATTATAGGGATGGTAAACCCTCTATACCAAAATGCACCTGGTGAATCTGAAAAAGCAATTACAATGATATCAAATCAACCGTGTGTGAATAACTAAAATTTAGTTTTGGTATTTTCCTTTTTTAGATTTTGGGTCATGGGCTTTTTGGGCCTCCACAATTTCATTATTTACAGATTGACATCCAGTTTATTGTTTAACGATATCAAAAATTCAAGCTGCATAAAAAAGTAGGGTTTTTGATATATTCATGGCGGAACCCAATATACCCGATGAAGTTCTCCATAATATATTTGCTCGTCTTCCTGGGAAGTCCTTAGCACGGTTCAGATGCGTATCAAACCATTGGAACCGTCTGATTTCCGATCCGTATCTTGCAAAGTTATTATCTCGGCCAATGATTCTTCTCCAGTTCCAACATCTTTATACTATGGAAAACAATTTATCCGAACACGACATGGCTCAATCCATGGTAAAAATTCCTTATCACTTCAAAAATATAGATATTAAATTTGTCACCGTTGTTGGAACGTTTAATGGTATAGTCCTTTTGGTTCTTGAAGATACTTCGTTATGTACTCATATGATCCTATATAATCCGTTTACTCAAGAGTACAATAAAGTTCACCATCCACCTGGTATACCTAGTGTTTGGCCCCGACAGTTGCTATGGTTTGACCCTGGCTTTAAGATTGGCTTTGGCGAAACCTCAGATGACTTTAAAATAGTTATATTCTGTTATGTCAAAGATTACCTTAATGTGCCCGAGCGGTATTCTTGCTATGTCTTTAGCGTTAAAACTAATTCGTGGAGTAAGCCAAAATACTTCACTCTGGACTTTGAATTTTGCAATGAGGTTGGTATGTTTCTGAATGGATTATTGTATTGGACAATACATTCTAATACCTGGATGATTTTGGCTTTTGATATCAAGAAGATGCAAATTATGACAATAAATATCCCAAACGGATGTGGCTTCTGCAGGTATACTAATTCTACTGAGTATCACAAATGGAGCTACAATGAAGCTATTTTGGGCGAACTACACGGGTGCCTTAGCATGATTAATGAAGAATTCCGCTACGATGTTTTCATGTTCGATTTATGGGTAATGAAGGAACAAGGTGTTGGGAACTCATGGTCGGTAGCATGTTCATTCAAATTACCGAAACAAGACTTCCTACCTATTAGCGTTTTCGATAACAGAAGAATTCTTTTCACGGATGAGCGCAAGAAAGTCCTTATCTACGACGCGTCTAATGATACAATTAAGACGTTCACTTTTCCAATCGTACCTAAGTCGAGAGTTTATGGTATCGAATACGTGCAGACTCTTATTTCACCTTCAAATATGTGTTCTGTTTAAGATCTTATTTGGTTAATTACTTTGTCCTTTATCATGACAATTTTATGTTTTCAGTGTGGAATTATTGTTGGATGTCTCTTGGCAGTTTTATTTCTTTACTTCTGCAAAATCACAAATCATGTAACTTGAAACTATACATGCGGTAGAACACCTCTATATGTTTTCCCCAGGCTCGGAACTTGGTGCAAGAAGTTCATATGGTAAAACACACCAACACGACATCTGTTCTTTAAACTTGTAACGCTATTTCTTTAACGTATACAACAGTTTCTATCCGTTGAATGTCAGCTCAAAATTCGTAAAAAGCTTCCAGAACCTCAGCATCACCTTACCAACTGTCGGTTTGTTGTTTTCACCTATATATCTACTCCCCATCGGGTGAGTGAGTGGACAATATGTCCACCACAGCCATGTACTTTGTTAATCACTTAATTGTAGTAAGCTTGGTAAAGCTGATAAGAAGTACTTTTGTGGGTCATATCATGGAAACTTTGACTTTTAGCAGCAATTATCTGATCATGTACTCGTGCTCTCTCCACTAGTAGTCGATTCTGATACATCTATCATAGTCTTATCCTCACTGTTGTGTCGTTGCACATCACTGTCAGTATATATGTACAGGAAGAAAATGGTAATATGGTGCATGTGACAGTAATACTATAAGGTCCATATACGGAATATGTTATCAATCGTGATCCAGAACTGCAGTTTAGTATGTGGGTTTTTGCTGTTCATCAAGTGCCTTGGAATGCACACAGTTCATATATGTGTTTTAATACTAATTCCAGACTATATTTTTCCAGTTTCTTTAATAAAAATTCATTAGCTTTCCGTTACCTTATATGCATATACACTGCACTGCGTTCAACTAGTACATGAGTTTGTATGTTTTGGCCGTTGTAAGGTGTTGAATAAGCCGCAACTAAACCCCAATAGACAGCTACATGAGTTAAGAATTCTCTCATAAAAAGAACTGCAGTTTTAAAGTTTTTCTATCTCTTGATTATCAATGGGAACGGCCACTTTTGTAATTCATTGTCTTTATGAACAGGACACTTATCATCTCTCGGCTGCATGGTTTGGTCCCAAGTAGGAACATTTGAAAATGAGATGTGTTAGGAACCACTTTTTAATACATGCTTGTAATCTTGATGTTTCAAGTGTCTAACCAGGCCCTTCGATGCATGTGCTTATTGTCCTAGTCTTTGTATTTATTATAAATATCAATTCCATATTTTACAGACATGAGTAGGCCAAAGATAGCCGCTGAACTTGCAAAACAATGGAAGAATTTCCACCAGGTAGATGTTCCGGGATCTAAGGAACCTTGTTTTACTTATCCATTGATCTGATCACAAGATTTCATTTGACCTTCAATTATTCATACTGTCATAGATAGTGATAACACCAGGCTTCATTTATCTAGTCAACTTCAAAATGGTTATAATGTACGGGCATCGGATAACGATCTTGAAGCACTCTATGTTGAAGCTAACTGCTACATGTATTGGACTTTATTGGCTTTCATCCAGGTACACAAACCCTCCATACTTTACTTATTTAGCTTAATAATGTCCAAATTTTGTGTACCAAACAGGCTACTAATTTTTTGAACCCGTTTTGACCCAAAGTCATTTTGACATCTGTTCATTTCGCCACTCAAAAAAGTAGTTTTCTATGTGGTGTTTTCACATAATCACATGTATCTTTTTCATTCGTTGAGCCTAGTCTTACATTACAGGAGTTATTTCTTCACAAAAACATATAACGTTGAGTAAGTACTGAGCCTTGTCTTAATGGTGTGATTCCTTACATTACAAGCGAAAATGTCACCAATTGATTTCGGCTATCTTGACTACTTCTTCCGGAGGTAAAACGGATACAAGAAGCGTAAAAATGAGTGATTCGGTTTGCCTAAGTCTCACCTATCTAGTTCTGAGGCCAGATAACCCATACTCATAAATACACGCCATTGTACATGAACTTCTGACAGTTGTAAAAAGATTGAAACGATTGTACATGAACTTCTGACAGTTGTAGAACTTTTGGCACCATCAGGTGCCTATGACATATGAGATGACCGTCCGAAAAAGTGATTATAAGACATTTTTTGGGGACATTGGGACAGAGGAAACCAGTAGATCAAGATACTTACAAAAGTATGTAACAAAACAAGGTACACAATACATCTAGAGGATTCGTTGGCTATCATCTAATATTCGTAATTATTAAACAATGAAGATCCAAAAGCAAACAAGATCGAAACTTGCTGTTGGTATATATGGCTACAGCAGGCAACCAGGACTGACTAACCAGACATATGTGAAAACAAGATGATGTTAATAGAGAACCGGTAAAAAGAATTAACTCCTGTTAAATAGATAATAGAGAGCATGCAATTGTTAGTACTTCATAATCACGATATTTCGAGACAACAAAAACTCACAAAGACACTCTTATATAAAAAACGTAATAAAATCCAATTTCAATAAGTTAACGAATAGTTTGCAAGCTGAATGGGGAAGAAAAGACATACCGATGTTTCAATAGTGCCAAAACAATACTATAACCACTCATAACACAGATATACCTTACCGAATGCATATTAAACATAAGAGTGGAAACTGCTTGCTCGCTAAAGGGACAATCCTTCAATCTAAGTGCTCTTAAATTGGGGCACCCATTTGATAATTCTGCGAGTCCTGCATCAGATTCTCCTATATACTCTAAAGAGAGATACTTCAAGTTACAACCATATTTACCGATGTATCCCAAACCCACATCTGTCAATACTCCAAGAGGAAGGATGATATCTAGCCTTTCAAGTTTGTTGCAACCCATTAACATAGCTCGAATCCCATTTTCTAGCGGTATACGAGTATCTGTTTTCCGATATTTCTTAACCGAGAAACGACGCAGGTTCTTCAAATGAGTTCCCACACACTCCATAACTTCATTTGAAATACCTTCGAGTACACGAACTTTTATATACTCCAAATTATGACATCCATGTGCCAGAGCAATTAGTCCCTTGCCAGTCACATCCCAACGATGGGTATATTTGCGTAGTTTTTTACAAAACAGACCAATAACTTGCATTCCCGTGTCTCCACATATATCCGCGGTATATAGAACTTCCAAATTAGGACACTTCTTAACCAGGAAACAACAGCAATAATTATTATCACATTGAAGATTCAATTCCTTTAGCTGATTTGCGAGCGGGAGTAGCAGAGACGTTAATCCAGTCGCATGCAATTCATATGTACCAAAACAACGCATATTCGGTGGGAGTTTAAAATCAACATAACCCTCACCTTTACGATGATAAGCTCCAGAAAAATCCTCCAACCTAAGAGCATGTCTAAAAGCATCTCTTAAAAGACTTAGAGAGCACGGATGAATCTGTAAAGATACTAAAGATTTACTACAGTTTCTTGAAAGAATTGTAAGATCTTGAACATCATATTCATATTTATTATACTCGAACCTACAATGGAACGATTCTTGAACAGTGTTATGGATGGCCAATTCATGTAACCATTTCCCATCTTCCTTAGTAAAAAATCCACCACCTTTCAAAGACAAAGTTCTGAGTTGATTACAATACTTGGAGATATGCACTAATCCATCCTCCCATACCCCATCACACTTGTTCATCTTCAAGACCCTTAAATCTTTACCACGTGAAGTCGCCAATGTCTCAAGATCTTCTTCATCAACAACCAGACGATGGATTTGAAGCTCTTTCAAGCAAGGAAACTTAACAGCTATTTCTTTGATCCATGGGGTGATATCATTACGAGGTCTAAATCGATTGTAATACGGATGTTTAAATGGAAATCCCTGAAGTGTTAACGAATCTATAAAAGGGAACCTTTGACTTAAACGAGACGGGTCTGGACAGTAAAGTACATGGACAGTTACATGCTTACGAGTAACACCATCGAGTTCATACAATCTACGGCAAACTAAAGAAATAGAGTTGCGGTCATCAACATCTTTTTTTGAAAATGGGCAAAAAGTGCCCATACTTATCAAAATAGGCAAGATTTGTCACCAAAGGAACGATAACGACTTTTCCTGAAAACTTGAAGTCCTTGTAGATATTAACAAATTGACGTATTCGTATAGCATAAAGTTCCACGATACAATAGTAATTAGTTAGTTAAAAATCATAGTAAAACGTTATTGTTGGGCTAAGAAGGGGTCAATCATGATCGAGTAAATGGGCTTATGTATCTTGTCATGATCGCCCCTTGTGCTTAGCCCTCCGAAAACCTTAATGCTCCCACTTGGGTCACAAGCCAACATACTAAGCTAAGCAGTTGAGATTGTACAAATGGAGCTTAAAGAAAGCACTTGGTTTTTTTTCTTCAGACGATGTGGTATAACCAGGACGTGCTTATGATTATAAAGTGTTTTAACGGGCCTGTTTTTTAAAAACCGTGAAATGACTTTTTAATCAGGACATGCTTACGATAGTATAGTTTGTCAGACTAGGCAATTGATCAACTGTTGGTCATTTAGACTAGAAAATCGATGCCTTTGTTAGGACGTGACAACATATGTCACATGATATGATACACGAGCATAAATAAATATACGAACATTAACGAACGCATAATCGAATATTCACGAACATATTTAATAAATAAAAATTTTGCTCATGTAACGAACATACACGAACTTTTTATCAAACGGTTCATGAAATGTTTACTGGACGTTCAGTTCGTTTACGGTCCTACGCATGCTATAGCGGTCCTACGTTACGAAACAAACTAAAACGTCGTCTTTAGACGTAGCGTGTTAAAATGCGGCATAAAGCGTGATATAGCATGTTATAGCGCGTAGCGTGACTTTTTTTATTCTTTTTGCAGATTTACAAGAATTTGACTTGTTTACTAAACTTGGGCTTAGTAATTTTAATATGAAAATAAACTTTTAATTAAATACAAGCCGATTTTGTTTTAAATTTGAATTAAAGTTTTACTCCAATTTGTATCATGTAAGGAGTAAATTATTAATTAACATACTTAATATCTTATGTATACAGTCTTTTGTAAACTCGCTATATAAATATCAATTTATAAATATTTTGTGTTGTTATATATCACGCTTCAAAAAACACATAGATTCGATATAACTTATGTAGCTTGAAGCTTGACGATTTCGCTACGCTATGTTTCACGCTATTTACAACATTGGTATCATAACATCAAAATAGCACCATATTTTAGACCCAATTTATTTTTCTTATCTATTTACTTAACCCCACAATCAATATACACCACAAAATTTATTCAAATCAGAAGAAAAAAACTCGCATTGGTTCATTACAAATGGCTTGAAACGCTGTCGAGTGTTACACGACTCGGTAGCATATCGCCATGTAACGCGCCTTCCATTGTAGCAAAATCTTTTATAATGACTTTTACAAAAATGACATTGTAAATGTCAATTGTTTAACAAAAATTTTACCAGTTATTTTCATCTAATGAGAGCATGTTTATTCATTATTGTTTTTTTATTTTACACCCATATTAAAAGAATACATAATAGGAAAAAACTTTTACAATAGAAAGCTTTTATAGATCGAGGAGGTTTTATAAAAATGACTTTATAAAATATAAAAGTAAATGAAAAATTGATTTTCATAGATGAAAAAGTTTTTAGTATGTGTATTCATTGTAGATGCTTTTATGTATTTTTATATTTTTATATTTTAGGCCGGTTGCATGGAGGCCCAATCCTACTCTGTCGATCCATCTAAAGAGTCGATGGAGTTTCTACGGCCACCTCTAAAATCGTAGATTATGCATAAATCATTCATGCAGTGGACCGATTTGATTAACAATTAATTCCAAATCTTTTTTCAAAGGTAAAATGTAGGTTGGCATGAAACTTGTAGGTTATTAATCATAATACTAATATGTATAGCAAAGGGCAAATAACTTAAAAAATTATACGACTTGTCATATTTTATCGTTATGTGTAGCAACTTTTTTCCAATGTTATCATTAAATATTTCGTTTATTTTGTGTACTAGTAACTTGATTGACTTGCTCTAACATGTTAATTTAACGAGTGTTTAATTTCTTATTTCAACATTAGTCTTTTACATTAACCGCCGTTAAATGCTTAAAATATGATATTCTAAAAACAAAATTTAATTATTGTTTAAAAAAGCTTTGCACTTTACTCTTTAAAATTTCTTGTAAAAAAAGTTGCAATTTATTCTTTTTTGTAACTTAAAAACGAATCGTACTTTGTTTAGAAGATTTTAAAATTTTGTTATTTTTATTTTATATAAAATTCTATATATTTTTTTTTGAGAGAAACTTTTCTCACAAAAACTTTTTGAAATTTTTTTATAAAAAATCGTATTTTTTATAGAATTTTAAATATTTTGAAAGTAACAATCGTACTTTTTTGCAAATGTTTTAGAAATTTTTTATTTTTAACTAAAGATTCTACTTTTAAAATTTTAAAAGTAAAAAGTCGTACTTTTTAGAATTGGTTTTTGGGAATTTTTAATTTTTTAACCAAAATCACACTTTTTTACAATATTATAATTTGAAAAATTGCACTTTACTCTCTTAAATGAGTAAAAAAAATTGTTTTTTTAAATTTTTTTTTTAAAAATTGAAAATATTTTCACTTTTGAAACTTTTTTGAATTTTGTAAAAAAAAGTACGATTTTTTGTTTAAAAAATTCAAAATCTTTTTTTTATGAAAAAAGCACGATTTTTACTATTGATATATAATTTTTTTTTTTTTAAAAGTATGATTTTCTGAAGAAAAAAAATTCAAAGTTTTTTAAAAACAATTATAGAAAAAGTACGATTCTTTACTTATGAAAATTTTAAGATTCTATAAAAATTAAGATATTTGCAAACAAGGAAAAAATTAAAAGTTATATATGGACACGTGATATTGAATAAAAATAACAACATTTTAAAATTCTATAAAATAGTACAATTTATTTTTAAAGTTACAAATAAACATTTTTGAGATGTCCAAAATTATTTTCAAAGTGAAATTTAAAAAATAAAAAAATTATGTTTTATAAAGTACGAAAACATTAAGTTATATAAAGTACGTTTTTATATCAATTTTAAAAGTTAAATAAAACATGTTAAAAATAATTATATTTTTAATTTTTTCTTATAAACGTGTGTATATATAATTATTTAAAGAATTTTATCTTTACTTAAAGTCACATATTTTTTTTGAAGTTATGCGTTTTGTTTAGGAAGAAATATTTTTTTTTAGAAAATCTAACTTTAAGTGTTTATAATAACAAATGTTAATGTATAGGACTAACGTTGTAATACTAAATTAAACCGGTTGTTAAGATAACCGGTTAATCAAACAAGCCGATCACTGGGGTACACACAACGTAAGAAATCACAATGTTTAATGATAATATAGGAAATAAATGGCTGCATAAAAAGAGTAAAAAGTTACAAGATGACTATTTAAGTCATTAACCATATGGCAAAACTATCACCAGTTGCTTAATTATTTCCGTATACCACACTTCTAATGGTCCCATAAAACAACAACTGGCAGCGCCAACCGCATTGGGTTCGCGTCTTGAGTTGTCATGGCCAGCCTAAATTGTCCTGAAAACGCGACGCGAAGGCGCCAAAGACTACATTTTGCTCGTATTTTCGCGTTTGTTTGTTTGTTTTACTTTTTTTCTCAAGATGACACCGAAAATATGATGTTATAAAAAGAGAGGTGTGTTTTGTGTTATGGCACATTATGGTGTTAAGAAAAATTGCTAATATAGCATTAGTTTTTTCTACATCTTGAGCACAATGGCTCAACGACACCTTGGTTAAGGTAAGAATGGTGTTCGGCCAGTTTTAGTCCCTCTCTTTCCATATTGTTTGTAAACAAAGCTTTGGCAGATTTTCTTTGTTAATGAAGTTCCAAACTTCACACGTTGGCCACAAAATATTTTCCTAAGTGTTATAAATGACTTGTTTTGTAATTTCATGATATTTGAAGGGCCATTCATGACTATTCTTCAAACTTTATGGTCTTCACTTGTATGATTGACTTTGTGGAGGATTAAAAGTGACAAGTCTTCATTTTGTAGGGACCAATCTTGCCAATTCTTCAAAGTTGAGGGTCCTTTTTGTAATTTTGACAAACTTTAGGGACCAAACTTGTAATTATAAATATACAAAGGTATAAAGTATCATTTCTTCAATGATGAAGGACCTTTCTTGTACAATCTTTAATTCTTCAGGGACTTTTCTTGGAAAATCAAAACTTGGGCCATGTTCATTGTGCGGCTTCGTTTCCCATGTTCGTTTTTGCATTGTTTCTTGTGATCTTTTTTCATTTTCTCAATATCTGTACATAAATACACATTGAACAAACACAAGCATATATTTGACACTTTTTATGATGTTTTTACCATTTTAAGCCCGTTTTGGACGATGAGACTATGTATAAAAGCAGTCTCATCAGATCTAAAAAATAAAAAGGCGTTTTATTATTTAGGGTTAGTGTTTTTGATTTAGGGATCTGTGAGTATGGTTGTGATACCATGTATGATTACATTGTAAACCCGTCCGTAATGTATTAGTATTCATCAATATTTATAGAGACATTAACCCTAAAACCGAACCCAAACCCACAAGCCGTGCTTGGGCCTTATTATTATCTAACCGTGGAAAAATAAGATACTTTGAAAACAGTATCAGGACATACCAAAATAGTATCATGCTCATCCCTAATTTTATTGTATGGTACACTAGTACATACAGTGAGTATAAATAATCGAAGTAGAAAGGTTGTATGTTTTTTTATGCCATCTGAAACAAACAAAAAAACATGACATTTTTTGCCAAATGAGATTCAATCGAATAGCTTCCACAAGAGCTTTAACACTATGCTAGATTTGCATCTTTGCCTATATTTAACACTAAAAGTATTAGAAGGCTTTGTGAAAAACAAAGAGAAGTTCTTCACATTGTTAGTATTTATAATAAAATGTGAAGATGTCGCCTTATGCATTTAACTTGATTGGTGAACATGTTTTGTCATGTTTAAATCAATTTGAGAGGATTGTGATCCATTACAGTTGTATGCAACTTTGTTATCTTAGGTACGTGATCATACTGCCCTTCTCGTAAGGAAAAAAAGTTTTTTCCAAATACATTTTTGTCTAACTTACTACCATATAGCCTAGCATGTCCAGGTAATCCAACATTCTTTGTTTGGTTTTAAATAGGTCATGAATGAAGACCGAGCCGTTAGCTATATAATGACTTAATACGTAATGACTTACAAAAATTCATACGTTGTCTTGTTGGCGCAATCAGTTTGTTAACCACTCCGATCTACAAATCCCGCATTATTCTCAAACATGGTTTCTCGGTTGATTGGAACTCCTTTAGGCCCATCTTGCCTGCTCATTTTGGCGACCCGAAGACCTACACCGACCAAGAAAAAGCCTTTTTAACATTTTAACGACATTGTTGGTTGGACTGTAAGTACCTAATGCGATTGTTCTGCTATCACACTTGTGGTTATGCATAATATCTTTAAAGGTAATGATATTGGGTAATTAAAGAATTGGTGCGGTTAGGGTGCGGTTTCTGTATAAAGAAAAAAAGAAAACGAAAGTTCTTATTAATTATGTCTCATGGCGTATTCACTATTCAGTTACCTACTAAAACTAACAAACAAAACTGATCTTGAATTATTCAATTAGAATAAATCTCTAAAAGTGTTTTTTTAATATTATAAAAAAACCTCATAAACGATTCTCATGAACGTTTGGAGGTATGCACATATATATTCATGACAAATGCTGAAAAGGTTAATAAATATAAACATCACTTGTATTAATAACCATGCTACCATTTTTGTCACCAAACAATGTGGGATAATTTGCAAACGCACAACTCTTATAAAGTTAACCATTAAAAATGTGTGTTTTTAGACATCAAGTTCAGAGAATTTGTATGTGAAACCCACCAGTGATTTTAAGTCACATACACGATTGATGATCTTATGGGCATCGAAGTGCTATACTAGTTGGGGCGTTGGGCTACTCTGTTTTTTTAATAGTGATGTGTTGTAAAAAGAAATTAGTAAGAAGCTAGCATAAAATTATATTGGTTTTTTAGGCTAATTCGGCCAAACTATACGACTAGACATCAAGTTAAGAGAATTTGTATGTGAAACCCACCTGTGGTTTTAAGTCACATACGCAATTGATAATCTTATGGGCATTGATGTGCTATACTACTTGGGGCGTTGGACAACACTGTTTTTTAACGGTGATGATGCTTTGTGAAAAGAAATTAGTAAGGAGATAGCACAAAATTACATTGGTTTTTTAGGCCAATTCGGCCAAACTATACGGCTAGACCCTCTACTATTTAACCAAGAAAAAGAATAAAAACGAATAGTATCAAATAAATCACAATTCCTCTAGAAACCTGAATGTTGTCAAAGCAAGAATCCCAATCCCAATGCAAAACAACGTTGGACTAGATTGTGTTAATAGTTTCATATGGTAATCTCTAATTCTTGTGGTAGTTTCACGTTTGTTGTTATAAGTAGGTATAATTCAAAAAAACAAAAATGACAAAGGAAAATATATCCAAATAAGCCTAAAATATAAGTTGAACCGATTACAAGAAAGTTAAGTGTTCTATGAAAATATAACAAGTGCATTTGCATTTTACGAGTTTTAACTACAAGGAATAGTGGCTTGTATCTTTATGTTTTCAACTTTAATCAAATGTACTATGTGTTGTGTTTCTTAAAATTATTTTTTTTATCAAAAAATTATTTTGAATCGAAAAAACTCATAAGTATTTTGAGTATCCATGGGACACTTTTGGTTCTGTCCGTGTGTGCAAACATAATTTCTTAACACTTTGGATTTTATCTCAAAAACGAGTTTTTTTAAATGGTTAGTGCACGATATCACCGAATAAAACATACTTTTTTTTGATACGTAGTACTTAATTACTAAGTTTTTTTAATGTTACAACATCATATTGTTAGTTGACCAAAAGTTTATTAAGTTGATAAAAAAATTTATGTATAGCGTGCCTAGGTGTCACACATCGATTCGTAACTTTGATGAAAATAATATTATTAATGCAACTTATTGGAATTTGTCACGTGCCAGTGCTATTAATTGAGTGCCAGCATAAGTCGTTTACAACTTCAAACGCTTTCTTGGAAAATCATTTTACATCTTCTATTTTTTTCCTACAATCTTTTAAGTTTATTTTGGTTCATTTAAACCGTCGCATCTTGGTTCGAATAAAGCGTAATGTCTGATTGTGCATAAGATTGAACAAGATCTATTATTGAAAATGATTAAAAGGTTGGACTAAGGACCGGACCGAAATGCATCCGGTCTGATCAATCCCGTTAGATCATGATTTTCGATTCACTCGTGTCAACTGTTTGGCCATATGGGAAGCTTAATAATGGTTTTTGAATCGTTAATACATATGAGATCATCAATGAACCATGCGAGTAAGAACTATAAACGTAGTTTGTTAGGTTGTTGTGATACTTTGTTACCAATATTCTATGTTAACAAGTTCTTGTATTATAAGTATAAAAAAATCATATTGTTGCACTTTATGAGCTTAATGATAAGATTTGTATGTATGTAAATTGTGCCACATTGGTTGGTGACTTAAATAGAAGTAAGCTTATAAATGCAAATACTTCCCAATTATAATGAAAACACGATAGACAATAGTTTAAAATTTTAGTTGTGGTTTGAATTGCTTGTTTCAAGTAGACTATCATCATTTGTTTTTTTGTTTGCATAAAGTATATTTTCCTCCTTGCAAAAGCCTTTTTCGTTTTTTATTCGTGAAAATTTTCAAACTCAATTGTGTTTTCGTTAAGGTAGTTATTAAAGTGTCACATTACATGTACAAAATTTACGCAGGTTTTCACACAATGCACATTGCAATCATCCATTTTTTACACGCTCAAATTCACATACCATACCCTTTTACTTGCATTAACAAATAGAAAAGTAGGAAATAGCCTTCACATCATAACCATTAGACGAATCACCGTGAGTTCATGGGTTTCGTCAATTCTCTTGAAATTTCGTGCATATAAACTTTTGACAAGACGAAACATATAATAATCATCAATTTCACAAGCAAGTATCCAACGTTCATATTGCCCAGGAACGGAGCCACATTATCGGTTGGGTTGGCCAAGGCCCACCCTAACATTTTGCAAAATGTGTGTATCTATGCTTTGGTTCTTCAACTTGACCACATTTAAATGGATTTGGCCCATCTTGTTTTTATTCTTGCAAGCTAGATTAATAAACGTTTTTGTTGTAGTGCTTTTAGAATTTAGATGTCTCTCTGTATAAATCAAAATTAAACTCTTATATTTGTACATAGTAACATATTTTTTTGTGTTTATGGTTTAATAGTTAGGTATGAAACTTCGGGAGGGTTTATTTCCGGTTGATATTCGTAGGCCGTCTTTGGGTGTAAAGCTTCTTTGGGGAGCTGTTAGTAAAGATGCAGATTTTATTAGTGGGTTGGTTATGAAGAGAGCCGTAAATGCTGTTGACTTGATGGGTCTTCTTCCACAACTTCATGACCTGCAAAGTGAGCTTCTTTTGCTTCGTTCATGTATGGGTATTGCTAAACTTTATTTTGGTTTAAGGACATGTTAACCTATACACATGGAGGAGGCGGCTTTGTTTTTTGACAAAGGGTTGCGTGGTTCAATAGAAAATATAGTGGTTTGTACAGGACCTTTTTTTGGTGACTTGCAGTGAAGACTTGCTTCTTTACCCATTCGTCTTGGTGGGTTGGGCTTGTACTCAGCAAAAGTGGTCTCCTCCTATGCCTTTGTGGCCTCGATGGCACAATCTTGGGTGCTACAAGACCACATCTTACGTGACAGTGGTATATGTGGTATGGACGATGATTACGTTTCTGCTTTGGCTTGTCTTCGTGATACGATTCCAAGCTTTGATTTTAGCGTTTTCGCTAATAAGGACACCGCCCCATCTAAAGCCCAGGAAACATTGGCGAGTGCCCTTTTTAGTGAGATGGTAAAATATATGGAAGCCCACTTTGACATGACGGTTAGACAGAAAGCAGTTTTCGAGTGTCTGCACGCACCACATGCTCAAAATTTCCTACAAGCTATCCCCATAAACGAGCTCGGTCAACATATGTCGTCGGTGGAATACCACTATATCCTTAAGTATCGCCTTATGATTCCATTATTTCCGGTTGATGCTATATGCCCTATTTGTCGCAAGGCATGTTTGGATTCTTTTGGGGAACATGCGGTTCATTGTAAAGAACTTCCGGGCTTCAAGTATCGACATGATTTTGTTATGGACGTTCTTTACGACATATGTAGGCGTGCCGGGATCTCCGCCAAGAAAGAGGCACCTGTGAATTTCTTGACCGACCCATCAGATGGAAGATCCATACTGAGACCCGCTGATGTTTTAGTTTTTGGATGGGTTGGAGGTAAACATGCGTGCGTTAATTTGACAGGGGTTTCTCATCTCGTGGGGCTAGGCAGTCGAGATTTTATAGCGGGCCAGGCTGCTATAAAAGCCGCCTCGTGCAAGTGACTAAACACGAGAAAGCATGTGTTGAAAATCAACACGTGTTTATTCCTTTCGCGTTTGATACATTTGGTTTCCTTGCACCTGAGGCGAGGCGGTGGAGCTACTTACGAGAATACAACGTGTTATGAATTGTAATGTTTTGACTCCTAAATCCACAAAAGTTGTATTTAATAGACTTGGTTTTGCTATACAAAAAGAGCTAGCGGCGCAGCTTGTTGTCCGTTTGCCTTCTCCTAATATGTAAATTATAATTATTAATAAAATGTTCAGCATATAGTTGGGTTAACGTTTTTTTAATAAATTCACTGTAATTTTAATGGCTTTCAGTATGGCTTAAACTTTTTTGTCTTATATTTAACATTGCATGTCTTTTTGGCCCACCCGGATACTAAATCCTAGCTCCGTCACTTCATATCGGTTCACTTATATGCATCGAATCCATGCTGAGGGAAGTTAATCGAAACGATTTCTAACGATTGTAATTACCGAATCGGATCATTTTGTTGTTTTTGCTCGTTATAGGTACATTCAGTGATTTCGTTGGGTTCATGTCGTTCATCCTCGTCATCACGTAAAATATGGGTTTAAAATGACTAGGACATGGGAGAACGTCACGGCGATTGACTTTATTTTCATTTTACTAAAAATATTGGTTTAAGATTTAAGATTTGATTCGATAACATGTTCGCGATCATGGGATTATGGAGAATCGGTTGCTATAAGCATTTACGTATGTTTTAACGGTTTTTTTATAGTTTGTGTAAGAAGAAAAGCGAATTAAATATTTTATCAAATACTTACGCCAACAAATGGCTTTATTAAAGTTTCAAAGCAAAAATTCCTTTATCGTGTGTTTGCAAACTATCCCACATCGACGTATGACCAAAAATGATAGTATAGTTATTAATAAAAGTGATATGTATGTTTTGCTAAGGTAAAAATGAATATCCGCGTATATACATGTGCCTGCATTTGTAGGTTCGTGACAATTCATCCTAATTTATGAAATACTTCTAGAAGTATACGAAATATGGAAAAACTGTTTGCGGCAAATTATCTCCTTATAAGTGCATTCGTTTTCTCCGATACTTAAACAAATAATCTTGATTATTTTAAACATATTATAATAAGGGGAAGGTTAATGGTACCCTTAATTTGATGCAAATACCCCCTAGCTTTTTGATTTTTTTTATTATTTTTTTCATTTTTATAATTTTGGTTTTGTTATAAAACTAAGAAATGGAAAATGCGGTATAAAAAATATAAAGTTTAACATGTCAAAAACAACAAACTGTCAAAAAATGCGGAACAGAAACTGACAAAATCTGTGTTATGCTGTAACAGAGGGGACAAAAGGGGGTATTACTAGTACTTTTTTGTACTTTTTACCCCTAAGGGGGTATTAGTAACATAACCGTATAATAATCATAAGTGCGACTAGTGGCGGCAAAACGGGCGGGAGGCGGGTAAAACGGACGACGGGTTAAACGGACACGGTCTAAACAGACGGGTTAAACGGGCGCAAGCTAAAATGGAAAAAAAACATACATAAAAGAGTAGAAATAAAAACTAATAATACTTGTTTCAAAGGCGGGGATAAAAAATTAAATATAGAAGATTCGCCGATTGCCTGGCTGGTATTTTACATACGCCCATTAAACTTATTTAGTGTCTTACATATGCGCCTTTTTTTTAACGGCAATTTATTTAAAAGAAAAACTAGCAAGGTGCTAGAGTTAAACGGTGACAAGATAAGAGGTTTTTAGCCAGTCGTTCCAACTAATCGAGGCTTTACATCGATACTTACACCAATAAAACGATCTAGAAACAATATCATCAAAAATTGTTGCCTTCAAGGGTTTTGTAGTCTAAAATAGAAGTTTATTCCGAAAAGACGTGCCACCACATAACATAGAACATGTCTTCAAGGATAAGTTTATGATTCAACTAAAGACGTAACGAAAGAAGCCGCTCACACCAAGTATCATAGGAGGTACTTTCAGCATGTGGGATATACCACCAATTCGAGATCATACGAGAGAGATCAGAAGCTAGATTACACATGAAAAACAGATGGTTGGAAGATTCCACTCCTCTATCACATATGGGGCAAATAATGGTGTCGATCATAATACCACGACGAGAAATGTTAATACGCATAGGAAGGCCATCAAGCTTCACTTTCCAAGCTAAGATATTAACCTTATTTGGGATAGAT
Organism: Glebionis coronaria; assembly: GCA_025667525.1. Lineage (NCBI taxonomy): Eukaryota > Viridiplantae > Streptophyta > Magnoliopsida > Asterales > Asteraceae > Glebionis > Glebionis coronaria. Next base: position 590,341,314 of record CM046881.1, on the reverse strand, counting down.
TAGATCGATCGCGTTTTAGAAGACACCTTTGCAAACCTTTTACCGTCAATCACTTTTCGAATAGATGCCACTGAAAAATCGCCTGATCCTTCTAACGACCAGGCCCATCTATCAGAAATTGGGCAAAAAGTTCCCCCATTTTTTGGAAAAGTATAAAAAAAAATATTCATAAATGGGCAAATTTTGCCACCTCTAAGTGCTAATCAAATTTAAAAATGTGAATAAAACTAAGCTATTTGTTGTAGCGTGGCCAACTAAATACAACAACTGAATAAACCACTTACGAAAAGCCAAGACTTCTGTTACAATAGCCGAAGACGGTTTTCTTGGTCGATGCAAAGTTGAGACCGCTAAAATGAGTATGCAAGATGTTTCATGATTGATAATTGAGAATAAAGTGTGGAAACCGTTTCAACGTGGGGTTTTTCATGGCGAACGAGAATGCAAACCTCGTGATTATGGGCGCTCTATGGTCAACAAATTGATTGTAACAACCAAACATGATTTTATAAGTTATTATTCATGAAGTCATTTGAAATTCAAGAATGTTGGATTAGCCCATAACTTACTAGGCCATATGGCCGGAAGTTAGACAACAAAGAAATTTAAATTCAAAAAGGTATAAGACTTTTTTCTACGAGAAGATTTGGATGATCACCTTAAAGAGTTGGAGTTGTTTGCACAAGTCACAAAACATCGTATTATATGTCACGCAAACGATCCCACATGGGCGGGTGACTTAAATAACAATAGATATATCAATGTAAAGACATTAAAGGTAATAGAGAAACTTATTTCATCATGTCTTCATCAGTTTAGAATTAAATTAATTTTTGAAAACATATTTTTTTTTTACAAACAACATGTTTAATAATTACATGCTTACATGTACAAAATAATTCTTTTGACATTCAAACATGTATACTAAGTATTAATATGCGAATTTTTTTTCTAAATTTTAATATATTGAGTTTTGTTTAATTCCTCATAACGTATATTAGGTTGACCATTTTTAAAGTTAATTTTGTCTAATACATTTTATCTTTTTTATTTCTAATTAAATTTTTTTTAATCATTTCTTTTATAATATTTAAGTATAGATATTATTGTAATGTTTTTTATTTTATTTAAATAATTATTTGAATAAAAAAATATATTAAAAATTGAAGTTGGTCGTAGTAGGTCGTCTTATTGGGGCAAATATGTAGCACTTGGTCGCTGGAGAGAGATAGATGACGTGACAGAAAAAATTAGAGTTGCACAAAGTCGCTGTTGCAGGTAGCCTAACTTATAACTTGACACTAAAAGTATCATTCGAGCACTTGATAAGCAAGGCATACCATCAGTTGACCTCCGATAAAAAGAAAAGATACGAACGGTAAGAAGACGTGTTGAAAAACACCTACTTGAAATGGGAATCTACTGAACATAAAGTACATAATACCACGATAGACTCACACCGGAAAAAGATTTGCTGCAGTATGTCGGGGACATGAACAAAGCTTACGACTTTTTTAATGCCTTTGTCTATGAGTCAGAATGTAACTAGAGTATTTTGGGGCGTTTAATCGTGGCATCGCTCGCTTACTTTATATGCAGGAGCTTGACAACCGTGTACATGCTAGCCGAGTGGAAATGAACATCAAGTTGCTAATATTGTTGTCGAGACAGTTCGATCAAACCTAGTTGCCATCAATTTCAAGAACAAGCTTAAGGTTCAAGTGAGGCAAATGAAGGCTACGTGAAAGAGTGCATGAGTTGTGCCAATATCCATTGAGATCCTATGATGGAGCTTACACAGATTTTTGTTTAAAAAATTTTCCCATATCGATCAATAGCATAAATGAAAATAGGTATATTAATGTGTAATATGATATTACATTGAACAATTGTGAACATATCTTAAAGTTATAACTAAATCCGATTATTGAATTGATCCGGTCGAGTCATCGGGTCTGGATTAACGTGGATCAAACCGGGTCAACCCGAGTTAACCCGGTTTTCTTAAAAAAACATTTTTTCATACTTTTAATAATTAGCAAAAATAATATATAAAACCTATAAAAACTTCCATATGTTAAGATATAAATTGTTTACCAACCAATATAATATGTAAAAATAAAATTTCATCGCAAATACCTTAATGTTACATATTTTTTAAAAAATCACCAAAAAATCGAAACCCGGCCGGGTCTCGAGAACCGGGTAACCTGGGCCACCCCAAACCCGGCGGGTCTAACCGGGTTTCAAAAATGCGAAACCAAGGTCAAAATAACCCGTTTCTTGACCGGACGGCCGGGTCATCCCAGTTGGAAAACATTGGTCATAGCAACTTAGTAAATTTAGGGTTTATTCATAATTAGTTTTTTATGCATAATATTTAACAATTTATTTTTATAAAAAAAGAAGAAAAGACATACAATTTTAATGAACCTAAACTCATAGTCGGGTTTGTGATAGTTTATCTGTGTTTAGGCTTATAAACGTTGTTCGGGCTTGGTCTAGTCATCGTGCTTTACATATTTCCGTCCTTATTCTTTCGTAAGAAAGTAGCTTTGGAAGCTAAACATGAGACTCTCTATGGGCGGACCGTGCTCCACCCCGGTGAACTCATGCGGTTCCGACGTGCCCAGAGGCCAGAGGCCATATGCAAAGAGATATGATATATTGAACGGTGTTGCTGAAGCTCATGGAGTGAATGGTGAACTTGCGACAAACGAGGAAAAGGTTTGCCGAGTTTCTGGTTAAATGCAATGAAGAACAATAAAATATGGCTTTGGGGATTATTGAACAAGATGAAGAAGCTCATTGTATACTCCCTTACGCTTTAAGCTTGACTTCTTCTTGACCATCAATCAATTTTTAAATATCATTGTTTTGACCAAAGTCTATCAACATATTTTGGATTACGATAAGCATATATTAGATAAGACAATCGGGACCAAAATTGGATGGCTACCTGAGAAATGCCTGACTCAAGAAATCAGAAGAAGCTCTAGAGTCGGCCAGGAAAAACTATAAAGAATTCAAAACCAGGACGAATAATCGAGATAGCCTTTTCAATTTCTTTAATCCTTGCAAGTGCATTTTTATTATGACGAAATTCGTAAGTATAAAATGGAGCTCGATTATCATATAGGTAAAACCATTCGGGATAAAGTGATCTGTTATGCGGTCTCTTGGTTTACGGGGATAAAGTGATCCATTCGGGATATAACATATAAATTAAGTTTACTATATTACTCTCAAAATGTATTATTACAAAAAATAAATAGATTGTAAGTTAACTGGTTTAAAATAAAATTCTCATTATGTAAATACTAAAAGAGAACAAGTTTATAAAATGATTTTTTATTAAATCTGAGTGTTTTTTATCGGTAGATTATAATTATGGTATGTATAATTTTTTTTAATTTCAACAAAAAAAATTTGTGTGCGCAAACTTAAATGATTTTTTGTTTGAGGTAAAAAAAGGTCACGAAAGTTAGTAGTGACCATAGTCGCATATGCACTAAATAAGAAACCATGTCTATATAAACAATATTCTTTTCTAATTCATTCCGATGTGGGGCATAAAATGTTTTATGAAGCCCATGCCATTAAAATAGTGTGCAAGACTGCAAGATGTACATGTTTTAAGTTTACAACACAATAATATTTTCTTTGTTTACCAGTTTATACATGTTTTAAGTTTACTTTGCTTGTTAATTTGCTATTTAGGTTGCTGAAATAACTCAACAGAAAGCAGTCCGTCAGTTTAGATTCGGACCACTCTAGGCACGAAAAAACTGGATTCTAGTGATCAAGAAAATGGTTGAGAAAAGAATTTGGACCATTTTTTTGAATTGTGTGTGTCATCCTTATGCAGGGGTCATGCTAATCTTTTCTGTATCGTTCCAATTTTATCTTACGTCACCAAAGGGACGATTAAGAGGGACTCAGCCGCATATAAACCGACCAACTGTTCATCTTCCATGGGACAAACGGATATGTCTACTTACATGTTAGTATTTGAAAGGAAATAAACTAATTACACGTGACAATTTAGTTCTATTTTTTGTTAGTTATTCTTGTTGCCTTTCAATAAACTACTAAATAAAATAATCTAATGCTCACAACTAACAAACTCTAACTAGCTACAATATTCGTGTAAGATATGATCACACTACAACAAAAACAAAATGCGGGTTTAGGGTCGAAAATTTCGACCCTAAATACAAAGGGATTTCGACCCTAATTAATATCCACGTGTAAATTAAAAAAAGTTTGTGAAAACGTTTTTTTTTATTTAATAAATTAGGGTCGAAATATTTTTCAAGTTTAGGGTCGAAAATTTCGACCCTAAACATTTTATATTATTTTTTTTCCAGAAATCATGCGTGCAGGAAGAATTTAGGGTCTAAACTTAGGGTCGAAATTTTCGACCCTAAAATTTAGGGTCGAAAATTTCGACCCTAACTATAATTTAGGGTCGAAATTTCGACCCTACCTATATCGTTAGGGTCGAATTTTCGACCCTAAATGGTTTCTGGGCAAAAAAAACTGCATTTTGCAGGTTTTTTCCAGATTTTTTTCCGGCATTTTTTCCGGAAAAAAATCTATATTTCAACAAATCCACAATATTACAAATCACTAAACAGTACAATACTAATAATTTACAATACGTTAAATAGCCAAAACGTTAGAATACATTTCACCAAATCCTTATTTCACAAATGTAACAAGTCTAAAATTATTACACATCACAATAAATTCATGTTTCACAATTTAACAAGTCTTAAGTTATTACACAAAATAAAAAGTCTAAAACCAACAACTCCTAATCTGAATAGTCCCCGGCCTGATCATCATCCTCCTCATCATCCCCTCATCAGCATCCGAGTTAATTAGCTCATTATCGGACATGTTGTTGGCATTCTCAAGATCTCGAGCCAACTCGTCGACGGTCCGAGTATCATTTTGATGAGGATTTAGGCTGACGGTATAGTTGGGACTTTCCCGAGAGTTAGAACTCGAGGGGCCAGTGGTGTTGACAACGGGTCGATTACAGTTGTTGAAACTGTTATTTTGGGTAATTGGAGGTTGGAGTGGGTTGAGTGGAGCATTATATGGAAATCCGGGAGGGGGAGGAATACCACGGAACTGGGGCATAACAGGGACCTGAGGCATACCAGGGATCTGAGACATGCCAGGCATAGAAGCGAATTGGGGTGGCGGTATAAAAGGGTTATTAGGTCCGGTATACCCTCGACCCACATGTGAAGTATAATGAGAAATCAAATGACTTAGGCGGGCGTTGTTTACCTCAGCATTTTGTTGCGCCACACTAGCATACATATGGGCCAAATTAGCCCGTTGCTGCGCCTCCTTGGTTTGCTTCCTCAACAGCTCTTTTTCTTGCTCATGAATCCTAAGTAGCTCCGAGAGTTGTTCTCGAGTCACTCCCTCACTATAAGAACTACTCCCGCATCCATATGAGGTACCACCACCCGGCAACTTCCTGCCCCTGCCGACGATATTTTGAGTGTTGCGGCTCGGATTTACTAGATCAATTATTTCTTGATCACTTTTGTACTGCTCAGCACCGCAAGAAATCGCTTCTTTTATGGCCATCATTCTCGACTGTGAAAAAGAAAGAGAAAAAAAGAAGTTAAAAACAAATAAAAATATGTTATTAAATCATGTATAAATTAAATTACTTACATATCTGTCTGCATTTTCCTCGGACATAGTGCCATTCTTGTTTGTGCGTGCCCTCTTCCAAGTTTGTATAAGGTCCTCGTGTGACCCATGCTTGACTTTCTGTACAATATCAAATAAATTAATAACAAGATATTTACCAAAAAAATTAATAACAAGATACAAATAAACAATATAAAACTTTTAAATGATCACAAAAACTATAACGATTCTTACATATTCGTTCCTTCCTTGAGCGAATGATTTTTTCCCTTGATGTGTAGAAACTTTGTTTTTCGAGCGGTTAACTACATTAACTTCACTTCTCCTCACCTGTCTCGGGTCGGACCAATACCGGCACAAATCAAGCCACTCCCTTGTTGATTTGTTGGCCCATGTAGAACTCGATGGGGGCGGTACAAGCGCCGCTTCCTCGGCCGAATCATGGATAGAATAATAGTCACGCTTTAACAAGTTCCTATTTTTGCGCCAAAGTAGCCTCAACTTACAGTTAATTCCAGTTTTTATCCTTTCTCCCACCACATATGTTATCCCGCCATAAGTCACACTATCACGACTATCCAACCAACCCGTCAGGTTGAAATAGGTCTACATGTAAACATATGCATTTAAATAAACAAACAATTTTCAACCAAAACAGTTAATAAGACTAGATGTAACGCAAACAATTAATACCTCAAGTGTAGGAAAGATATGGTCTTTGAGGTGCAATGGTATCTGTTCCCACTCGCAAGCAAGTGGAAGTGGTCGGACTGTTTCCCCCATCAGAGAGCTCAACATCGCAGCATTATCGCCTAACGGATGGAAGCTATTAAGATCATAAACATCAAATGTAACTGACAAAGGTCCTCCATGCGCCCTATGCTTCCTCCTTATGCTCGTATTAACCGTAACCATATGTGGTATCGGGTCACCTGCAAAGATTAGTTATTGAAGTTATTGATTCGTGAAAATTCAAACACACTTAATTAACAATAAGAGTTGACATAAATAAAAATAAATCACAAATTCTTACTTTCGCAATTGCCAGGTACGGACTTTGTAGGTCGTCTAGGTGGAGTACCACCATCATCCCCACCGTGTGATCTACCACCTACACACGCCATCTGTAATATAACAAGTACATGAACACACAATTTCGTGGACCGGTTAATGCTAATACACAAATTTATAAAAATTTACACATTTAAACATATAAGAACAATTTCATTAAAAAAAATTACACATCTAAAGATTAAATCATTGTTTCATTCAAATTACAACTTAAGATCAATTATGACAATCTGAATCATCGCTAGATAAAACTTCTTCAACAACATTATTAGGGTTCACTTCATCATCATCAGACATTTCAACATCATCATCATCAAGGGCATGTGCAACGTCATCATCTTCATTATTGATTAGATCATCATCGTCTTCATTAACCTGTGTGGCGGACACTTCTGCCGATTCGTCATTCAAACTCAAATTTGTATCCTCCAAACAAGTCAAACCAACATTCAGCGTAAAATTTGATGAACTGCTACCATGTATAACATCTTGATCGGACTCTTCAACATCGCCATGATAAACATGTTCGACCACCTTCCAACCCTTTGGTTTTCTAGCAAGGTCTTCAAGGTAAAATACTTGTGATACTTGTGTCGCAAGAATGTATTGGTTATTTTTGTGAAATTCCTTATTAGTCAAAATATGATGTATGCCTTGCTCAATGTAAGAACGTCTATTGCGTTTCGTACAATTTGGGGGGTTAATGGTGTCAAACCATTTACATCGAAACAACACAACCTTGCGGTTCCCGATATAAGTGAGCTCCAGAATTTCTTCGAGTTGACCATAATACATCTCTCCATCAAGCCCGACTGTTGAAACACCGCTGCATTGAGTGGTGTGAAGTTTATCGCGTTCATGTATCACAAACCTCACACCGTTAACTACGCAAGCGGGGTATGTACATGCACTAGTATGTCCACATGCCAAAGAGAATAACTCTTCATTACAGTCGCCTGTCGTTTTTTTTCACGAATCTACGAAAGAGATACAAACATATTTAGATATATGAGCAATAACTCCAAGGTAATATATCTAATGTATTTACCTTGTGACTAAACCAAGTGGTAAACCTCGTTTCCATGTTATCAGGCGATTCTCTGCAAAAGTTCATGATATTAGGATAAGTCATCCCGAAAGAAGATTTTTTAAAATATAGATAAGGAAGAGACATACTCTTTGTAAGCCAAGACGTCTGATTTGATTTCAGGACTGTTGTTAAGTATATACCATACAACTGCCCGCGTAACATCTAAACTCATATGAATATCTTTGACTCTACCCATCAGTTTGCATGCGGACCAGAACACCTGGAATTTATCTTTTTGTTCAGGCAAACCATCGTCATTCCTGTCAAGACGGTTAAATCTCGTCTCGACATCCTCAGCAAGATAACGCGAACAAAAAGTTAATGCTTCTTCTGCAACATAACCCTCCGCAATAGAACCTTCGGGCTTTGCTTTATTTCGGACATAATTCTTTAGCTTATTCATGTATCTTTCAATTGGATACATCTACCTACAGCGAATGAGGGCACCTAGAATAGCCTCATCGGGTAGATGTACAACCAAATGAGGCATTATGTCAAAAAAAGCAGGAGGAAAGATTTGCTCTAAATTAATCATCACACTGATCAATTGGTTTTTAGCTTTTACCATGTCCTCCTTCGTCAAAATTCTAGAACAAAGCTGCTTAAAAAACAAGCAAAGCTGGATTATAGGATCTGCAATGTTTTTGGGCAAGTATTGTTGTACTCCGTAAGGAAGTAACCGTTGCATCATTATATGACAGTCATGAGATTTCATGCCCGTTATATTGTCATAATTAGCGGTGACTTTTTGCTTAAAGTTGGATCCAAACCCATCAGGTAGTCTAACTCCTTTGATGAGTTTACAAAAAAGTTCCCTGTTAGCTTTGGTGAAAGAGTACTTTGGATGAGGCTTCTCAAACTTCCCGTTTCCTTTTGGAACTAACCACAACTCGGGTCGAACTCCCAATTTTTCCAAGTCTTGCCTTGCCTTTGCCGTGTTTGGATTTATCGTTTTGTAACAAGATATTCAGTATTGCCTCAAGCACGTTCTTTTCGATGTGCATGACATCTAAATTGTGTTTTAGTAGAAGAAAGGGCCAATACTCAAGCTCCCAAAAGATAGAACGCTTAGTCCAATTCAATTCAACATTTCTATCAGGAGGTGGGTTGCTTTTCTTAATTTTTGGATGCTTCCCCGGCTTACGACTCAAGAGGCTATTAATTTGTAACTGGATATCCATTTCGGTAAACTTTCCCGGTTTAGGCTTCCGTTCGGCTTTACCATGGAATTTCCTAGTTTTACTCCTTAGATAATGATTTGTTCTTAACCATCTTCTATGACCAACATAAACGATTTTGTTCTTGATAGCCATCGATGGAGTGTCCTTGTTACAAGTGGGGCATGCGTAGTAGCCTTGCCCAACCCACCCAGAAAGACTACCCCGAGCTGGAAAATCATTGATGGTCCATAAAAGCGCCGCTTTCATATCGAAATAAGTACCCGTAGCAGCGTCTTTCGTCCTGACTCCTTTCCATAAATCTTTGAGTTCTTTAATCAAAGGCGCCAAGAAAATATCAATATCTTTTGCAGGTGATTTAGGGCCGGGAATTAACATCGTCAACATTAAAGAAGTTTCTTTCATACACATCCACGGTGGTGTGGTGTATGCTGTCAATATGACCGGCCACATGCTGTAATTTTGACTCATAATGCCATAAGGATTAAAACCATCAGCAGCCAACCCTAATCGAACGTTTCTAGGGTCACTAGAGAAATCAGGTAGCATCAAGTCAAAATGTTTCCATGCTTTACCGTCACAGGGGTGATTCAACTTGCCATCCTTAGACTTTCCAGTAGCATGCCAAGTCATCCACTTTGCTATGTGTTTTGTGTTGAACATGCGTTGAAGTCTAGGTTTTAACGGAAAGTAACGCACCACCTTGTTTGCAACCAATTTCCCCTTTGTTTTCTTGGGGTCTTTATATCTACTCTCTCCGCAGACTGGACAATCATCCCTCTTTTTGTTATCCTCTGATCCCCAGTATAAAAAGCAATCGTTTATACAAGCATGAATCGATTCGTATCCTAACCCGATCTTTCTGTATGTCTTCTTGATTTCATAGTATGACGATGGGAAATTGAAACCTTGACTACGGGTACAAAACTTCTGGAGACAAGCTAGAATCTGGTTAAACCCGACATCACTAATTTTATTTAAAACCTTGATGTGTGCAATCTCTGTTGTAAATTCCAATGTAGTAAAATTGGTAAGCGTGTGCAACTTTTGGGTGGACCTACTAAGTAACTCTTCAAACTCGTTATTAGGACCCGTTGTTTGATTAGGTGGAGTTTGAGTCGGAGGAGTTTGAGTCGGAGGAGTTTGAGTCGGTGGAGTTTCGACATTAGTTACAAAAATATCTTCTAAGAATGTATTCATGTTAAGGTGTTCAGGTGAATGTGATACTGGTGTAGGAAGCGGAAGAATCGGTTCACCGTGATATTTCCAAGTGGTATAATGTTCGTCCCACCCGTGTTGGGATAAGTGTACCTCAAGAGTGTGGAGGTCAACCAATCTTTCACAGTTACAACAACGTTTACATGGGCAACGGATCATTTGTGTGATGGGGTGCACAAATGTCTTACAATGCTCGAGGAAGGTGAAAAGACCATATAAAAATTCATCGGAATTACGATTGGATATAGTTGTCCAACTCTTATCAATTATCATAACTGCGTTGCAAATAAACATTATTCAAATAAATGATTTAATTAAACACCTTAAAACAAACAATCAGGAATGTTTTTTCACCTACTAGTGCACTATGGAAGGCAATCCTAACCCACTCTTTGAATGTTTTGTCTCATATATGAATGCGTATAACTGATTTACTATTCGAGAATATTTCGGCAGCATTTCCCCTCTACTCCCCAAATATGTGTTTAAAGACATATTCGTAGGAGTAAAGGAGAAACGCTGTCGAAATCATCTCAAATAATAAACCAGTTATACGCATTCATATCCTAAATGAGACAAAACATTCAAAAAGCAGTCCCAAAAATGGGGACTTTCCGAAATTAATTTCTAAAAAATTCATTTCGGACGGGTTTTCTTAGGTTGATTAATTTCGGACGGGGCTTTTCCAAAATTAATCGACTAGAATCCTAAAACAATCCTAAAATTATTTACTACAAAAGACTAACAATATATAATATAATAAACATATGCATAATATTAATTACACACCTCGGTCACGGCTGAAATAAACAAAGATGGAAAGATAGAAAAAAATGTCCGGATGAGGAACTTGTCCCGACTGTCCCGGTGCTAACCAAACACAAACATAAAATAAAAAAATCTAAATTAGTTGGTTTCCGAGATTTTATCTAATTTGAAACAAACACTAAAACAATTTCAAAAAAAAACATTACCTTTTATACGACTGTGACTCGGGAATTCGGTTCTCGACTCGCTTCCCCGCTAACTCGGTTGTGACTCGGGTCTCGGCTACGACAAACATATCAAAAAAAATTAAACTTATTCCTATATAAGCTGAAATCTATTAAGCCTAAATCAGTTAATCCCTAAATATAATCTGAAATCATAAGCTTAAATATAATCGAAATCAACTAATAAGCGCATATCGTGATAAGCTTATCAAAACAAATACACTTTTCAAACACCTTTCAACTAAGCCTAAATAAGCCTAAATCAATTAAGCCGAAATCATAAGCACCTGTGATGGTGGTGGAGGCTACTGCTGCTGCCGATGGTGGTGGTTGCTACTACTACCGCTGCCGGCAGTGGTGGTTGCTACTGATGTCGCACCGGCGGTGGTGGTGGGTGGTTGCTAGCAAAAAAATTAACAATAATTTAACAATAACAAAACATTAACAATCACATTTAGCAAAAAATTAAACAAAATTAATATATTAAACAAAAAATCAATTACCTTTATATTTATTAAAAAAACAAAGTGGTGGGACTGTGGTGGTGGGACTGTGATGGTGGTGGTGGGACTGAAAATAGGGTGATGAAAATGGTGATGGGTGACGGGGTGGACGATTCTGGTGGGAAGGTTGTGGTGATGCGGATTGGTGGTGCGACGAAGTGACGGGGTGACGATTTTGTGGTGATGGGTCGGAGTGACGGGGTGCGAATGTTGTGGTGGGAAGGTTGTGGTGATGCGGATTGGTGGTGCGACGAAGGTGGTGGTGGTGCGAAGGTGATGCGATTGGAGTGGCAGATTGGTGGTGATGCGGATTTTGTGATGATTCCCGTTTTTTTTAAAGAAGAAGATAGAATGAATGAAGTGTTAGTTGTGGGTAAGTTGTGGATAAAATTTAGTGTCAAAAATTAGGGTCGAAAATTTCGACCCTAATTTTTAGGGTCGAAATTTTCGACCCTAATTTTCGACCCTAAATATAAACCGCGAATTTTTTAATTTTAGTATAGAATTTTAAAATTTTCGTGAAATTTTTTGAAAATAAAAAGTTTTAGTGCCAAATTTAGGGTCGAAATTTCGACCCTAAATTTAAAATGTTTAAAAAAAATAAATAAATAGAGTTTTTAATTACTAAGTTATTTATATAAAATATTATCAAGTTATTTTGTTTATATAAAAAACTAATAAGTATCACCAATATATTTTATTTATGTAAATTTATTTTATAAATTACAATAATTACGTTTTAAAATAGTAAATTTCGAAACGAGAATAATTTTAATTTTAAAATATTTTAAAACATTAATAAATAGAGTTTATAATTACTAAATTATTTATATAAAATATTTACAAATTATTTTGTTTATATAAAAAATTAATAAGTATCACTAATATATTTTATTTATGTAAATTTATTTTATAAATTACAATAATTACGTTTTAAAATAGTAAATTTCGAAACGAGAATAATTTTAATTTTAAAATGTTTTAAAACATTAATAAATAGAGTTTATAATTACTAAATTATTTATATAAAATATTATCAAGTTATTTTGTTTATATAAAAAATTAATAAGTATCACCAATTTATTTTATTTATGTAAATTTATTTTATAATTTACAATAATTACGTTTTAAAATAGTAAATTTCGAAACGAGAATAATTTTAATTTTAAAATATTTTAAAACATTAATAAAAAGAGTTTATAATTACTAAATTATTTATATAAAATATTATCAAGTTATTTTGTTTATATAAAAAATTAATAAGTATCACCAATATATTTTATTTATGTAAATTTATTTTATAAATTACAATAATTACGTTTTAAAATAGTAAATTTCGAAACGAGAATAATTTTAATTTTATAATATTTTAAAACATTAATAAATAGATTTTATAATTACTAAATTATTTATATAAAATATTATCAAGTTATTTTGTTTATATAAAAATATTTTAAAACATTAATAAATATGAGTCAATACGGTATCGTATTACATGATATGAGTCAATATGGTATCGTATTACATGATATGAGCCAATACGGTATTGTATTACATGATATGAGCCAATACGGTATCGTATTACATGATATGAGTCAATAGGGGATCGTATTACATGATATGAGCCAATACGGTATCGTATTACATGATATGAGCCAATAGGGTATCGTATTACATGATATGAGTCAATGTGGTATCGTATTACATGATATGAGTCAATAGGGTATCGTATTACATGATATGAGCCAATACGGTATCGTATTACATGATATGAGTCAATAGGGTATCGTATTACATGATATGAGCCAATAGGGTATCGTATTACATGATATGAGCCAATATGGTATCGTATTACATGATATGAGCCAATAGGGTATCGTATTACATGATATGAGCCAATACGGTATCGTATTACATGATATGAGTCAATAGGGGATCGTATTACATGATATGAGCCAATACGGTATCGTATTACATGATATGAGCCAATACGGTATCGTATTACATGATATGAGCCAATATGGTATCGTATTACATGATATGAGCCAATAGGGTATCGTATTACATGATATGAGCCAATACGGTATCGTATTACATGATATGAGCCAATACGGTATCGTATTACATTATATGAGTCAATAGGGGATCGTATTACATGATATGAGCCAATACGGTATCGTATTACATGATATGAGCCATTATGGTATCGTATTACATGATATGAGCCAATAGGGTATCGTATTACATGATATGAGCCAATATGGTATCGTATTACATGATATGAGCCAATAGGGGTATCGTATTACATGATATGAGTCAATGTGATATCGTATTACATGTTATGAGTCAATAGGGTATCGTATTACATGATATGAGCCAATACGGTATCGTATTACATGATATGAGCCAATACGGTATCGTATTGCATGATATGAGTCAATATGGTATCGTATTCCATGATATGAGTCAATAGGGGATCGTATTGCATGATATGAGTCAATAGGGTATCGTATTACATGATATGAGTCAATAGGGTATCGTATTACATGATATGAGTCAATAGGGTATCGTATTACATGATAGTGCCAAATTTAGGGTCGAAATTTCGACCCTAAATTTAAAATGTTTAAAAAAATAAATAAATAGAGTTTTTAATTACTAAGTTATTTATATAAAATATTATCAAGTTATTTTGTTTATATAAAAAATTAATAAGTATCACCAATATATTTTATTTATGTAAATTTATTTTATAAATTACAATAATTACGTTTTAAAATAGTAAATTTCGAAACGAGAATAATTTTAATTTTAAAATATTTTAAAACATTAATAAATAGAGTTTATAATTACTAAATTATTTATATAAAATATTAACAAATTATTTTGTTTATATAAAAAATTAATAAGTATCACTAATATATTTTATATATGTAAATTTATTTTATAAATTACAATAATTACGTTTTAAAATAGTAAATTTCGAAACGAGAATAATTTTAATTTTAAAATGTTTTAAAACATTAATAATTAGAGTTTATAATTACTAAATTATTTATATAAAATATTATCAAGTTATTTTGTTTATATATGAGTCAATAGGGTATCGTATTACATGATATGAGTCAATAGGGTATCGTATTACATGATATGAGTCAATAGGGTATCGTATTACATGATATGAGCCAATACGGTATCGTATTACATGATATGAGTCAATATGGTATCGTATTGCATGATATGAGTCAATAGGGTATCGTATTACATGATATGAGCCAATACGGTATCGTATTACATGATATGAGCCAATAGGGTATCGTATTACATGATATGAGTCCTTATCATCACAACCACCAGCATTGGAGGGAAAACATTGGAGGGAAAACATTAGAGGGAAAACATTGGAGGGAAAATGTTAACAATTTCCCTCACTTTTTTAGCATAAAAAGAGAACCACACACACTCCTTATCATCACAACCACCAGCAGATCACACACACTTATCATCATAAACAAATTGTTATTATGTACATGTTGAAGCATGAAGCTTTTCCGTGCAGGTGTGGACATGGAGATGTAGTTCTTCGAGAATCGTGGACAACTGAAAACTTTGGTAGACTGTACTATGCTTGTCCACGTTCACGGGTTCAACCTCCAGTTTCATATGGATGCAAATTTTTTTTGTGGAAAGACGAACGCGTCCAACTACTAATCAATTCTCTTGGAGGTTCAATGAGCTTTTCTCCTCCAAGCTCTTCTTCAAGACCTTCAACGAGCTTTTCGACTCCAAGCTCTTCTCCCAGACCTTCAACGATTCCAGTTTCTTCTCCAAGCTCTTCAGCGTGTGCAAACTGTGTGCGCTTGAATGGAATGATAATGGTACTTGAGCGTACGATAGAGTTGTACGCAACTCCGATAGGCACACATTGGATTCAGCTGCACTACTTCACGACCTTTACGATGACATGGGGAACCTTAGTTTGAATTAGTTTGTGATGTGTTTTTTTCCGTGTTGACGAGTCTAATATCGTTGTAATATCAATGTTTAATTAAGCGCGTGTTTAAGTGTCCGTGACGAATAAAATTATGTTTAGGAGTGTTTGGTTCTGTGATTAATTAGTATTCTAGCTTGAATCATTGTGAGAATTTAGTTTGTTTGAGTCACAAGATTTAGTTTAAGTCTATTGTGTTAGGTTTTGCAGTCAAAAGCATTTTACTTCAATCAAATTTTGCTCAAACTCATAAATAAAGGAGCCCTTTTTATTCATACAAACATACAAGTACATTTCAAACACAAAAACCATAAAAGATGCAGAAGCATCATTATACACAACAACATGTGTTAGTATGGTTCTTATTCTATATGAACAACAATTATTAATTAGATTAAAAGAGACACAGTCTTAACGAATTCCTTCATCAAACTTTGCGCAAACTCATAAATAAAGGCTCCTTCTAAGCATTTACGAATGCTTATTTATTGATCCTTCATTTTCTTAACGAATTCCTCCTTCTCAGTCATTCTTGCTGCTGTATCTTTAATTAAACCTTCCAACCGACTTGAGGTTTTCTTATCCTTCTTTTGAGTATCTTTCAATACTTTAGCGCATTTCTTTAAGATATATATCTCCAGCATGTTCTAATTTCTGGATAAACTGTTGTCTTTCTTTAACAGCTTCTTCTAAAACCTCATGTAAACGTTCAAGTTTCAGACCAAAACGTTTGTCCGCTTCGGCAGATTGTTCAAAATATGCTACCATTCGATCAGTCCAATTATCTGAACCAGCAACTTCTTTTAATTCTTCTAACCTTCCTAACCAGGCCATTATTGTTGTTTTTTTTAGTATTGGAAAACTGAGATGAGTGATAATTAGAGGCAAACTACAAACTATTAAATAGCAAAACAACTACCCAATATGGATGGCACACATACATCTATTATCATCTTCCTGTTCACAATGGGTACATAATGAAAGCACTAAAACTAGTACCATCAATAGTGGGACTAATAAAAGCACTAAAACAATGGGTACAGTCATTTGTAGTCTAGTTGGTTTTTCATAGTGATAACCAACTTGATCTTTCTGGATTTGTGGTGTAATTGATGAACTTGTTATGTTCTTGTAGTTGCTAAGTTGTTTGCACAGCTTTAGTTCTGCTTAGACTTAATTATTTTTAGCTATTACTGCATTATCTAAATATATTCATATATTAATATTTTAAAAGCATTCACACTAAAAGAAAATTTTAAAAATATATTTAATAATTTAGGGTCGAAATTTCGACCCTAAATATAAACCGCGAATTTTTTAAATTTTTCGTGAAAAATTTTCGTGTGAAATTTTAAATTTTTCGTGAAAATTTTTTAAAATTTTAAATTTAGGGTCGAAATTTCGACCCTAAAATATTAAATATTAAAAATTTTATTTTTTTTAAATTATTTTTAATTATTAAAAATATATTATATAATACATAAATTAAAATTATTTAAAATTTTAAATTTAGGGTCGAAATTTCGACTCTAAAATATTAAATTTAAAAATAAATTCTTTTAAAATTATTTTTAATTATTAAAAATATATTATATAATAAATAAATTAAAATTATTTAAAAATTTTAATTTAGGGTCGAAATTTCGACCCTAAATTTCGTGGGTCCCACCTGCTTTTTGACCAGCCCTTTTGGGCCCTTTTGGGTTAAGCTTTATCTTTTGGTATGTTCAAGTTCTTTCTTCTTGTCATAGTTAGTACATTCCCTATGCAGCAGTTTCGAACCTTGCTTATATAGTCACCTGTTTTATGGAATATTTCTCTAAAAGAGGGTGAAATATATATAAGTACTCTAGTTTGCATATTGAACTCTGAATTTGAGCAGATGGGGTGGCTCTCTAAGAGTCTCAGATTTGAATTTTATCAAAGGAATTTGAGGTATTAGGATACCATTGCAAAACAAGAAAACGAAGTGTCACAGTACTTAACTTTGATTTGGGGATTAAGTTTTTAGTGTCTAATGTGAGAAAAACACGAGGATTTTGTCCACTTTACTTGATGCGAAAGTACAGGATAGTTCGTCTTGCTGCAACGGTCTCCAAACCCGACACTGTACTGCTCGGATATCCTTGCGGAGTGCAACGAAGGACCATAGAGTGATATCCTGTAAAAACAAACAGGATAGTCAAGTTAGTTTTGCTGTAACGGTTCCCAAAGCGAAAAGCAGTGTGGACTAGCTACTCGTGCATCCTCCCAGGTTTCAACGAAAAACCATGGACCATGGTGAACAATATCTTTCATAAGGTTCAAAACGAGCTCGAATATACTTTATACTTTCGATTACAGCATAATTAACATTCTTATATAATAGATTTTACGTTGTAACTTAAACGAGTTCTTTTAGCCGGAAAGCATTCACAATTTCAGAGATGACGGGCTTTTTTTCTTAGCGAATAACAAGTAATGAGAATTTCAACAGGGATGGTTGATTGAACGTGTTCCTTGGATGGTACATCATATAGCTAAAGCTTACATAGGATTTGTGTGTCTAGCAATCCCACATCGGTCAGTAACATAAATAAAAGTAGGAGTATTGATGCAAGTATCCTTTGATCATTTCAACAAATTAGAAGTTAGGTTTGAAAACATGGTAGCGACTTTATGATTTCAAGCTTAGTTATAATTTGTTTTTATGCATAAAAAGCTTTTTTTTTTACACTCTTGCTAATTTATTTTAGACTATGCATTACAATATTGGTCGAGGTCGGAGGGGGTCGTGCGAACATGGTCGTTGTTAAAAGATTTTTCAAAAGGCGATTTGATCATAGTCTAAAAATTCACGTAGAGACTTGTAACCAAATACTCAACATCAAAACTTAAACTGACAGGGAATAAAGGAATATAAAAAAAAAAACACTTGTGAAGTTGTGATCGATACAGGTAGCAAAATTTAATAGTCAAAATCCTACATATTAATCGTAGGGTTATGGTTAAGCAAAGAAAATTACTTTTGGGATTCCATTGTGTTTCAATTGTTGTGGATTTCATCTATAAATTTTAAGTTAAAAGTTAGTTAGATTGGTTGGTTGCAAAAACATTTAGTTTCAATATTTTTTTTTAGTCTTTGTTTCTACTTTTTGCTACTTTTCAAATAAATTGTCGCCGTTCAAAAAAAATCAAAAATATATCTATGTGAATGTCGAATTAGATAAGACCATCTATCTATTAAAAAAAGAACAGCCGACATAAAATGTCCACATTTTTCATATTTTGAACAATAACTGTATATTGGAGTAATATTTATTGTATCACTCATTGATGTTCATAAGTTATCTGTGAACAAATAAAATGTAACGAGATAAGAATTTTTTTACAAATTAATACGAGTGTGGATACTGTCATAGACATGGTAATAACCCGGCTAGTTCTTTTTGTTAAACACGTATTTTATTTTCTTTAACTAAATGTATTAGCATATCGTTGGCCACCTGAGTTCTTTGTAAAGTTTGGGAGGTTTTACTCAGGGTTCGAGTCATGCAAGAGATAAAACACTATATCAATCCACCCATTCCCCAGCGAGCTTTTCCCCAGCGACGGCAAGTCGCTGAGGAAAACGCACTAAACGACAAAACAAATCAAACGTGGCATTTTTTCTCGTTGAATATTTGGCCAAACGTTATCGAAACTTTTCCCCAGCGACATGTCGCTGGGAAAACCTCGCCAACGTTTGACCAAATTCTTCAACAAAAATATAAGCGGGAAATTATCCCGCCAACGTTTCTCCAGTGACATGTCGTTGGAGATACTTTCATCGCAGACTAAGCCAAGTGATTAATGTTAATCAATATAGTGTTAAACATTTGTCGATGGGGATACATTTCACGAATCACTCCAAAAAAATTTACGAGTCCCTCCAAAATTTTCATTAACGCGTTTTTTTCACAAACCAAAGGTTTCCCCAACGTCATGTCGCTGGGGAAACCTTGCAAGCTTACTTATTTGTCTTGGCCATATTAAGTATGAGTAAAAACATTCAAAATCTTATATAACAATATTTTTATAAAAAAATTTAAAATTCATATAAAAAAATTAAAAATACTTTTGACCCTAAATCTTTAACTTTGATTTTTAATGTAATATATATTTAAAATTATATATAAAATAAAAAATTATAATATATAAAAAAAATATAGTTCTTAAAATTTAAAATACTATTTTACCATTTAAAAAAAAATTATATGTCTTTCTATAATAAAAAAAAGTGAGGAAAATGGTTAAATTTTCCCGCCAATATTTTCCCGCCAAAAGTTATCATTCACTGATAATTGTTAACATTCATTGTTAATATTCATTAAAAATTGTTAACATGCATTGAAACTTACAAACAGACACGCCTAAATATATTTTTGTTCGATACGGACGCTTAAACACACGCTTCATTAAACATGAATATTATAACGATAATAGATTCATAAACACGTAAAAAATCACATTACAAACTAGTCCAAACTATTGTTCCCCATGTCATCGTAAAGTTCATGAAGTAGTGTAGCTGAATCCACTGTGTGCCTATCGCTATGGCGGTACATCTCTACTGTTTTCTCAAGTACCTTTCTCTTTCCATTCAAGTGCATACAGTTTGCACACGTTGAAGAGCTTAGAGAGGAAATTGGAGTCGTTGAAGGTCTCGAAGAAGAGCTTGGAGGAGAAAAGCTCGTTGAAGATCTCGAAGAAAAACTTGGAGGAGAAAAGCTCGTTGAAGCTCCAAGTGAATTGACTAGTAGTTTGACTCGTTCGTCTTTCCATAAAAAAAATTTTGCATCCATATGAAACTGGATGTTCCACGTGTGAACGTGGACAAGCATAGTAATGTCTACCAAAGGATTCACGTTGCCACAATTTTCGAAGAACTACAGCTCCATGTCCACACCTACACGGAAAAGCTTCATGCTTTAACATCATCATAATAACAATGTGTTTGTGATGATAAGTGTGTGTGTGTGTGTGTGTGTTTGTGATCTGCTGGTGGTTGTTATGATAAAGAGTGTGTGTGGTTGTCCTTTTATGGTAAAAAAGTGAGGGAAATGGTTAAAATTTTCCCGCCAATAGTTTTTCGCTAATGCTTTCCCGCCAATATGTAACAACCCGACTAATATATTTACTATCTTGTGTTATTGTCACTACACAGGATAGGATGAGGGAGCTCGAGGCGACGGGTGAGCATACTACTGCAGAAATCAACCAAATGGTCCGTGGAGGGAAGTTTCGCAGCAACATTCTTGGCGTGGGTAAGGTATTGCCAGGATACGTCAGCTCTATGCCGATCTTTTCGGCACCCGCTGACAGAAGTGGGGATATTGATTTTATTATGAGCGTGCTGAGAAGAGACAACATGTATGCCGATCATTTTGCCAGATTTGATAGTGGTGGTGCGAGCGGGAGCGGGAGTCGCCCGTGTGATGATGGTGAGGACCAGGAGGTCGTGAGGATGGTGGCGATGACACGAGCTAGTTAATAAGTGTGTAAACACTTATCCTTTTGCCACTAAAATCAAGGAAAAACAAGACCTAATCATGTGCTTTATATCGTAAAAGTCGGAATTACGCGTGGTTTTGTGATTTTGTGATTAAATAGGTACAAAAGATCAAAAGGAAAGAAAACATGGGATTTCACAGAAAATGTTGAAGAAAAGTCCAAGAAAGATACAAAGACAAAGTCAAAGACCAAAAGTGTGCCAAAGATCACGAAAACCGGCAAATTCCCACACGGTTTTGAAGAAATGATCAAGGAAGCTGAAATCGAACTCGATTTTAGTGGATTTAACCCTATGAAAGACATTTCGGCTTAGTGGGTCCCACATTTGGGTAAATGGGCCCAAAAGCCCATTTGAGGAAATGTTTTATTTACATTTGAGCAAAAAACCCACCAAAGCCCAAAATCAATATATACGGATG
This sequence comes from Glebionis coronaria, assembly GCA_025667525.1. NCBI lineage: Eukaryota > Viridiplantae > Streptophyta > Magnoliopsida > Asterales > Asteraceae > Glebionis > Glebionis coronaria. The sequence continues at coordinate 590,319,638 of CM046881.1, read as the reverse complement.
GAAGATTGGGTTTTAAAGCCCAAATTGTTTAAACAAATTAAAAGATGGATGAGAAATTGGGCCAAGCGCTTTTGGTCAATAAACTTGGACGGGTCAAATGCCTAGTCAACACCCACACCTCACACGTATAACCCCTCACAAGTTTTTATTAAAACAATTTTATTTACCCACCCCACTCATAACCTTCGTTACAAACAAGAACACTCATCCCCCTTTTTCTCTCCCAACATAAACGCAGTCACCATTTTTACTATTTATCCAAACCCTAAAAAACAAAAATCACCCAATTAATTGGGGCTTTTGCTTCACTTGTGTGATTCACACGAGTGCCAATTAATTCCCTTAAAAATCGGAGAAGAACACCAAGGTGGTGGTCCTCATCTCAATCCAACGTGGCCCCTTCCCTTGATTTTATTGGCTGTGACAACCAATTTTCACCAATCCTCCAATCAAATGATCCCAAGTCATCCTTCAACAAACACAACTACCACATATGCATGCCACGAGGGCAATCCGCGTGAGAATGGGTGTCTTATCCACCGTTGATTCAAGAAAGAGAAGAAAGATGAAGAATGGACGGCTTTGATGATAAGCCTTGCTCACCAAGTTCATGAAGAGGGTTTCTAGGGTTTTCCTATAAAAACCCCCATCATTCTGTAATTTTGGGGTGCCTTCTTTTTATTTTTAATTATTATTTTATGCAAAATAGATTATAGATTTATTGTAATTTTCCTTTTTAAAGTATTGTAATCAGTTTTTAATTATTAATAAAATTTTAATTTTCGGTTCATTCTTGTCTATTTAATTATTTTTAATTTAATTGCAATTTAGATCTTTAAATTATTTTAATTAAATAAATATTAAAGTAAAAAAAGGTAAAAATAATTTCCCCTACTGGGAGGTTAAAAATATTGTTTCGAATTTGGTGATGTTTGGCTCGATGATGTTTCTTGGGTAAGGAGGTGTTGGTAATCGGTTCAATAGAGTGTTCAGCGCACCTCTACTTCTCAACGGAAATCATCAACATGTTCATCTTTCTTTTAATTTTTAAGTTTTAGTTTAAGTTTAGTTTTATCAGTTTTAATTTATTGTTATTCGGTTCATGTTTATTTGATTAATCTGCTTTTGTTTGATTTGTTTTTGTTTGGATCTGCTTGAGTTATACGAATTTGCTTATGTCTATCTTGCTTGTGGTTAATATGATTTGATGTCTAGATCTGCTTTGGTTTAGCTTGTCTGATTGCTTATTTGCTTGTTTAAAATTTCTGTTTGATTTGAGCTTGTCTAGATCTGCTAATGTTTGGTTTGACATGGTTTTTATCTGCTTATTAATTTCGAGAATTAGTTACTGTTAAGGTTTTTGTTTAGATCAGTTTTAAGTTTGATTTTGATCTATGCCTTGGTTTGCTTTAATCTAAATCTGCCAGATAAGTAGTGTATTATTTTGTAGCTTTTATTGGCTTATTTGATTCAGCTTAACTGAGCTTAGTTGGATTTGTTTAATAGGTATTATAGCTTATTTGATATTATCTACTTATTTGATTTAGCTTTACTTTTAGACTTGCTTATTTTAGTTTTAATAGCTTATTTCAGTTTTGCTTCTTTAGTTCTATTTATTTGCTTATCTGATTTTCGCTTATAGCTTATTTGTCTTATTTGCTGCATAAACAACAGACCCATTTGGTCTGTTTGTTTCAAAATTCCAAAAAAACAAAATATACTAAAAAAATAGGTCACGTTGGGATTCGACCCCTTGACCTCCAGTTTAATTGTCCAACGCCTTTACCATTCCATCTAGGCACTTATTTGTGTATTAATATGCATCAGTTAATTAATATAGGGTAATATTTTGGATTGGCAGTTTTATTAATTTTTTTAATACAAGTTTTTAGTTTTATTAATTTTAAGTAAAAGTTTTATTTATATTCTTTTTTATTAAAAGTTTAAATAAAAAATAAAAAGATAAAAAAATATATATAATTTATTTAAATTGCTTTTAGTTAGTTCAAAATTAAGTTAGTTTTAGTTGAAAATATTTTAAAGTAGATTTTATTTAAATTTCAAAATAGTTAAAAATAGTTTAGAATTTAGTTTATTAGATTTAAAATAGATTTGCTTTAATCATTTTAATTAGTTTTTAAGATTTTCATATTATAAAAGTATTTATTTTTAAATTAGGGTAAATTAAATTTAGTTCCATTTTTAAATAGTTTTCACATTTGTTTAATTAATTTTTAAATTATTCTTAATTAGTTTTAAAATACAAAAAAGAGTTAATTTACCAAGAACAATTAGTCTTACGTTTAGTCCGATATCAATTCGAGTGAGTCGAGGAAAACGAACATTAAATTGGCACCGCTGCCGCTTCGCTCGTTACGATTGAAGATTTCGTGAGACGTTTGGATTTTGGGATCCGTTCATTTTGAACGTTAATTTTCTTGCAAAAAAATCAAAAACATTAAAAAATAAAAATATATCAAAATATAAAAAAATTAAAAAATCACAAAAGCAAAGTCTTTCCTAAGATTTGCACAAAAAAATTAAAAAATACAAAAGTAATACTTTTTCCTAAAAGTATTACACCAAAAATATTACGTATTCTTGTTATTTTTCTTATTTCGATTTCTTTCGATTTTTATTGTGAATATATATTTTTTCTAAAAAATACAAAAATGATTTTTCATCTACTATATTATATTACGTAGAACATTAATTTACCTACTTTTCAAATAAGGCCTTTTGGGATTTCATCACCTAACTATTGTATTCGCATCTTAAACAAACAAATCTAGGCAAAATAGATAAATACTAGTAAGAAGTTTGAACTCGATATATACAAACTATAAGGTGGGAATAAGGCGACGCGCTATACAAGGCCGTCTAAGGAAAAATGTTTTTAAGTGCTTTGTGCCACCTCGTTTCCCCGCTTGCTTGTGCGTATATTGAGAGGGACGACCGATTATTGGTTTGCCAGCTCAATTAGTATTAAGTATATATTTTTGTAGCTTTTTAAATATTGCACCTCGAGAGGGATAATCCCTTTCCTCTCAAAGTCGATCGAGGTCACCTACCTCATTCCAAGTTTTAATTGTATGCGCACTCGCGCGCGTACATACATACCGATTGGTGTACCAAATACTTCTAATTCTTCCAAAAAGAAGAAGAGGAAAAACAAAAAGACCGTCATTCAAGCCGATCCCGAGAATCGCGCTTTCGACAATACGATGGCAACGGATAATCGACCAATGATTGAGATTCTCCAATCTCACGTTGAAGGAAACGATGACGCGATTGTGGTGCCGGATATTGGAGCAAATCATTTTGAACTTAAAACGTGTTTTATTCAAATGGTTTCCGCTACACCATTTTTAGGTCGTATTAATGATGACCCACACGCTCATATCAAACGTTTCATACAATTGGCAAACACCGTCAAATACAATGGGGTGCCACAAGAGGCTATTCGTTTACAACTCTTTCCTTTTTCCCTCGAGGGACAAGCCCGGATTTGGCTTGATAAGGAACCTCCCCAAAGTATTACAACATGGATTGATTTAGAGACCAAGTTCATTAACTACTTTTTCCCACCATCACGGACCACTTCTTTAAGGAATGACATTATTACCTTTGAACAAAAATATGAGGAAACGTTTAGTGAGTCTTAGGATCAATTTAAAGAGCTTTTAAGAAAATGTCCACAACATGGTTTCACTAAAGTGCATCAAATTAATACGTTTTACAATGGTTTAACTCTTAATGACCAAGACTCACGTAATAGTGCCGCGGGGGGCAATATTCTTGTGAAATCAATGAACGAGGCTTGGGCCATAATTGAAAACAAGGCTAAAGTGCAAACAAAGAGTGTTAGGGCCACTATGGCAAGTGCTAGTTCTAGTGAGAACGACAAAAGAATTGATAAGCTTACTTCGCTTGTTGAATCAATTGCTTTACAAACCAAAGAAATAAAGGGTCAAGTTAATGCCTTGAAAGAAACTAGTGAAACGTGTGAGACTTGTGGTAGACCACATTCATATTTTAATTGTGACAAGGTTTACAATCAACAAAAACAAGTTTGTGCTTATAACACCAATGCCAATGAGAGAGTTCAATTCAAACCAAATGTTGATGTTAACCATTTGTCTTCTAAAAGTACTAATTATTTGGCTCCCCCGGGTTTTGTAGCACCACAAAGACCACCCCTACCCGCCCAAAATAGGAACGAAGGTCCTCAACGGGGTAATTTTCAAGATAATTCTAATCAACGGGGTTTTAATCAAAATCAAGGGAATTTTCAAGGGCAAAACCAAGGGTTCAATAAATCAAGGATTTAATAACCAAGGCTTTCAAAATCAAGGATTTAATCAATGTTATAATCAATATCAAAACCAAGGTTTTCCTAATCAAGGTTTTCCTTATCAAGGGTATAATCAAATGAACATACATAATCCTCAAATGGACCTGGTTCTACAAAAATTAACCGGCCATGAGCGAATTATGAGAGAGATGCAAGAATCGACCGATAAGAAATTTTTGACTATGATTCAAACCCTTCGTCCCCAAGGTGCCCTCCCTTCGAACACCGTGACCAATCGTAGGGCTAATGTTAATGATATCACTACTAGGAGCGGTAAGACCACCGTAGAACCTTCCTATCCCCCACCTAACCAAGGACCCGAGATTCCTTCTTTTTCTACCCACCCTACTTCTCCTTCTACTTGTGACATACCACCCCTTATGCCTTCGTCTACACCTTATGTTCCACCGATACCTAAATTTTCTACCACACCTTCGGTTCCCAAACCGATTCCTTCCCCTTCCATTTCTACTCCTCCTCCACCAAAGGATGTGAGTGAGCAATCCACTCAAAAGCCTTCATCTCAACCCAATATACCTTATCCCTCAAGGTTGCGGAAAGAGAAATTGAAGAATAAGGATGATATTCAAGTTTCGAACTTCCTAAAAATGTTCAAACAATTGAATTTTAATATCACCTTTGCCGAGGCGCTCGCTCACATGCCTAAGTATGCTAAGATGTTTAAGGACCTTTTAGGTGATAAGGAAAAGTTGCTCGATATTGCCAATACCCAATTGAATGAGAATTGTTCCGCAGTTCTTTTGAGAAAATTACTTGTTAAGTTAGGAGATCCCGGTCGATTCCTTATTCCTTGTAATTTTCCGGGTGTTGAGAATTGTATGGCCTTTGCGGATCTTGGAGCGAGTATAAATCTTATGCCATTGTCCGTGTGGAAACAATTATCTTTACCCGAGCTAGTCCCCACTCGTATGACCTTGGAATTAGCTAACCGTACGGTTGCTTATCCGGTGGGGATAGCCTAGGATGTTCTCGTAGGAGTCGACAAATTCACTTTTCCCGCCGATTTCGTTATAGTCGACTATGAGATGGATCCCCATGTTCCCTTAATTATGGGACGACCCTTCTTGAGAACCGGGCGTACATTAATTGATGTAGCCGCGGGTGAGCTTTTCATGAGGGTCGGGGATGATAAAATCGTCTTTAACATGGGTAAACTTTCCAAACTTCCCGATGAGCCCGAATCTGTGAATTACATTGATGTGCTCGACGAAGCATGTGAAGAACATTTTCACGAGGCTTGTAAGATCAGGATTTCTCCTTTACCTCATGTTGAGACCGTAGCTTCTATTGCTCCTTCATTGACTCCATTTGGAGAAAGTAACTTTCTTTTACAAGAATTTGAAGCGGGTTTAGGGGACGTGGATTTAAAATATGACGATTATCCTACCGATTGGGAAGAAGACATTCGTACCATTGAGAGACTTCTCAATGAGGACCATATTTCTTCACCTACTCCTAAGGAAGTACGATGATCCAAATTTAACTAAGCCTTCCATCGACAATCCACCGGATTTAGAGCTTAAGGATTTACCGTCTCAATTAGAGTACGTTTTCTTAGAAGAGGATAATAAGTTACCCGTCATTATTGCTAAGGACTTAAAAGAAGATGAAAAATCTCGACTTATCGAAGTGCTTAAAATCATAAGAAAGCAATTGCTTGGAAAATCTCCGACATTCGCGGAATTGATCCTAATTTTTGCACTCATAAAATTCTCATGGAAGATGACTTTTAACCCGCAATCCAAAATCAAAGAAGGGTTAATCCAAAAATTCATGAAGTCATTAAGAAAGAAGTTATCAAACATCTAGATGCCGGAATGATTTACCCTATCTCGGATTCACCATGGGTTAGTCCCGTCCATTGTGTGTCTAAGAAAGGCGGAATCACCGTTGTTCCCAATGAAAACAACGAGTTGATTCCTACTCGACTCGTAACGGGTTGGCGAGTTTTCATCGACTATCGTAAGCTCAATGATGCCACTCGTAAGGATCATTTCCCTCTTCCTTTCATGGATCAAATGCTCGAGCGTTTAGCGGGTAATGATTACTATTGCTTCTTAGATGGTTTTTCCGGATATTTTCAAATCCCTATCAATCCAAAAGACCAAGAGAAAACCACATTCACTGTCCCTATGAAACATTTGCGTACAAAAGAATGCCTTTCGGCTTATGCAATGCTCCCGGGACTTTCCAAAGGTGTATGATGGCAATATTTCATGACATGGTTGAAGAAACTATGGAAGTCTTTATGGACGATTTCTCGGTCTATGGTGATTCTTTCTCTTCTTGCCTTGCTAATTTAGAATGTATGCTTAAACGGTGTGAAGACACTCGTCTCGTTCTTAATTGGGAAAAATGCCATTTCATGGTAAAATAAGGCATCGTCCTCGGTCATAAAATTTCCAAAGCCGGTATCGAAGTCGACCGTGCTAAAGTTGACGTCATTGCTAAGTTACCTCCACCTACCACCATCAAAGGAATTAGAAGTTTTTTAGGCCATGCGGGATTTTATCGACGTTTCATCCAAGATTTCTCCAAAATAGCTCGTCCAATGACTCATCTCCTAGAAAAGTATGCTCCTTTCATCTTCTCTCAAGAATGTCTCGACTCTTTCGACCTTCTAAAGGTAAATTAACTAAGGCACCGGTCTTAGTCTCTCCAAATTGGGAGTTACCTTTCGAGCTCATGTGCGATGCTAGTGATTTCGCGGTAGGAGCGGTTTTAGGTCAACGAGTTAACAAACATTTCCAACCCATTCATTATGCTAGTAAGACAATGACGGGGGCTCAATTGCATTATACCACTACCGAAAAAGAGCTTTTAGCCGTAGTGTATACTTTTGAGAAATTCCGCCCCTATCTTGTGCTTTCCACCACCATCGTTTAGACCGACCATTCCGCCTTGAAATACTTGTTGACCAAGCAAGATGCTAAACCGAGACTCCTTCGTTGGGTTTTGCTCCTACAAGAATTTAAAATCGAAATTCGTGATAAAAAGGGAGCGGAAAACCTAGCCGCGGATCATCTTAGTAGACTTGAGGACCCTTATCAAGGGGAACCTCTAAATCAAGAGATTAATGAATCTTTTCCCCTTGAGACCTTAATGTCTATTAATTCCAATCTTGATGATACCCCATGGTTTGTAGACATTGCAAACTATTTGGCGGGTGGTGTTCTTATCGAAGGGTTAACGTCCCAACAAAAGAAAAAATTCTTCAAGGACGTCAAAAGGTACTATTGGGACGACCCTTATCTTTTCAAACAATGTGCGGATTTAATCATTCGTAGATGTGTTGATGGGTCAGCGGCTTTACAAATCCTTGAAGCTTGCCATAAAGGACCCACCGGTGGGTCACTTTGGTCCTAATTACACCGCTAAAAAAGTTTTCGACTCCGGATTCTATTGGCCCACCATTTATCATGATGCTCATGAAATGCTTAAGCATTGTGATGCTTGCCAAAGACAAGGCAAGATCACACATAAAGATGAGATGCCTCAAAATTTCATCCAAGAGTGTGAAATCTTTGACGTATGGGGCATCGACTTTATGGGGCCATTTCCATCATCCAAAGGGAACAAGTACATCCTCGTGGCCGTTGACTACGTATCAAAATGGGTTGAAGCAAAGGCTTTACCTACTAACGATGCGAGGGTGGTTGTGAACTTCTTGAAACAATTGTTTGCTCGATTCAGTGTGCCTCGTGCTATTATTAGTGATCGCGGGACTCATTTTTGCAATGATCAATTCGTACGAGTCATGACTAAGTATGGTTTCAATCACCGAATTTCCACCGCGTATCATCCACAAACTAATGGTCAAGTTGAGGTTTCCAACCGTGGTCTTAAGCGAATCTTAGAGCGAACCGTGGGAGAGCATCGTGCCTCATGGGCTGATAAATTAGATGATGCTTTGTGGGATTTCCGTACCGCTTATAAGACACCTATAGGTTGTACTCCTTATCGCCTTGTGTACGGAAAGGTGTGCCACCTCCCCATTGAGTTGGAGCTTAAGGCTTATTGGGACATGAAATGGGCTAATTTTGACATAAACAAAGCCGGTGATCATAGGAAAATCCAACTCAATGAACTCAATGAACTTAGGAATGAGGCTTATGAAAATTCATTAATCTACAAGGAGAGGACTAAGCTCATTCATGATTCTAAGATTAAGAACCGAGAGTTCCACGTTGGTGATCAAGTTTTACTCTTTAACTCTCGGTTGAAAATCTTTTCGGGTAAACTTAAGAGCCGTTGGTCCGGTCCATTCACCGTGGCCCAAATCTTCCTTTATGGCACCATTGAGTTATCCCAACCAAATGGGCCCAACTTTAAGGTGAATGGCCAACGGGTAAAGTTGTACTTTGGAGAGGACACACCTCATGAGATGATTCCATCCCTCTCCACATTTCCCTTGAATTAAATCAGGAAATCGAGTCGAGCAAGAGACTCGTGATAAATAAATCAAGCATCGTTTAACTAGGTTAGATTTTTACCTTTTCCATCCTTTTCACCCTTTTTCACCTTCACCCATTTCCGCCAATAAGTGTAGGGGGAGCCAAGTAGGTTGTTTGTGTGTTGTGATGTTGTGCACGGACATGTGCTTTAATGATCCACTTTTGGTGCTTTTAACGCGACCCGTGATCTCGTGTTCCCGTGTACCCGGTTCTCTCAAAACTATTGTGATTCATACATGTATATAAATAAGATGAATAAATGTAATCACTTTAGTTGTCCCTTTCTTGGCTCGATTTTAAACAACGTACTCAATGTCCTAAGTGTAGGGGAGTTTACTCTCCCACATGCTTAAACATTGAGGACAATGTTTATATTAAGTGTAGGGGGGACTTCTATCGAATTTTAGTGGGCTTTTCCTTGAATTTGGCCTCATTTAACCGGAAAATTTAAAAAAAATTCAACGTTTTTCAAATTTTTGATCTATTTTGGCCGAGTAGTATTTTCATTTATTTTCTTTCCTTTTATCATCGCATCGTATTAATAATTTCCATTTCAAGAATAAAGTCAAAAAATAAATAAATGAATAAAATGGTTTTAACAAGTTTAGATGTCTTTGATATATTAGGCCCGTCGTGTATATTTTGACTCAACCCGAGTTTACTTACTAGCTAGTATCCTTAACCATATGGACCTTAATTGGTTTATTAGGCTAAGCATCCACGAGTCTCATTCCTTGAGATTTTATATTGTGGAGAACGAGAGATGATAGAGTTGATAATAAGTTTAAGGGTTAATTTTTGCTTATATGAGTTTTTGTGGCTCTTTCTTCCCGCTTGTATATTTAATTGCTTAATAAATGAGGATTTTTGCGGTGTAGATTCGATATCTTAGCTCTTAGCCAAATCTTTTATCTCCTTGTAATTAAAGCATGAACACATTGAGGGTGCCAGCGTTGTGGAGTTCCGAATAAGGTGGCTCATAACCACTAAGTAGGAGGTATTCAGACCATGGGACCGCGGAATTTGGCCTACTATATATATCATAAATAAAGAAATAATAAGATTAAAACATGACCTCAAGGAGCCTTAGGGTGTGGGGCATGTAGCACGAACCTTGTCATTAGAGCCTTAGGGTGTATGGCATGGTAAGTGTTGAATAAAAATTGATCAAAAATCAATTCCCTCGTTTATCGTTCAAGGAGCCTTAGGGTGTGGAAAATAGATGAGGAGCATTTTTACATCTTAAAGAGCCTAAGGGTATATGATGTGAACTTGCTAAACTCCACATAAAGTCTACATGACTTTGGAGGAATAATTAATAAGTAGCACTATTGGCCAAATTTTGGGTCCGGAAATTTATTCCCTAAATCGTGTTAAATCATCCTTGATGTTGGCTTACTTTAGTGACAACGTTTTTGAGGACGAGGTTAGGATTTGAGTGTCGGGTTTGCACCGTTTTGCCTTCATTTTTGGACTAATAATTATCAAATAAGTCAAATGAGCCTACGGGTGAATGACAATCAATAAGATCTAGAGATACAACGTAGGAATTGGAGAAAGAGTATTACACAATTATCTTATATAAGTGGTTTTAACCTAAGGACTTATGGTAAACAATGATCTCGTTTTTAAGCTTGGTATGGGGAACGTGAAACTTGAGGGTGATTAATATTCATGACACCAAAGCCCTAATTCAAGTCATAGATTTCTTTACGAGTTTCTTCCATCAAATAATTTCCAAGTTAATAAATTATTTTAACTTTTGTCTCCTTTTAAATTTTTATCTTTTCATTGTAGTAGTGTTAGTATATCTTAATAAAGGCCGAGATGGATTAATTATGAGAAAAAAATGTATCTTTATGCTTTATAATTATGCATTGCATGGGGTCATTGCAATGGTCAAGTGTAGGGGATTTAATAAGTGTGTAAACACTTATCCTTTTGCCACTAAAATCAAGGAAAACAAGACCTAATCATGTGTTTTATATCGTAAAAGTCAGAATTACGCGTGGTTTTGTGTTTTTGTGATTAAATAGGTACAAAATATTAAAAGGAAAGAAAACACGGGATTTCACGGTCAAATGTTGAAGAAAAGTCCAAGAAAGAGACAAAGACAAAGTCAAAGACCAAAAGTGTGCCAAAGATCACGAAAACCGGCAAATTCAACACGGTTTTGAAGAAATGATCAAGGAAGCCGAAATCGAGCTCGATTTTAGTGCATTTAACCCTATGAAAGACATTTGGGCTTAGTGGGTCCCACATTTGGGTAAATGGGCCCAAAATCCCATTTGAGGAAATGTTTTATTTACATTTGAGCAAAAAGCCCACCAAAGCCCAAAATCAATATATACGGATAGAAGATTGGGTTTTAAAGCCCAAATTGTTTAAACAAATTAAAAGATGGATGAGAAATTTGGCCAAGCCCTTTTGGTCAATAAACTTGGACGGGTCAAATGCGTAGTCAACACCCACACCTCACAAGTATAACACCTCACAAGTTTTTATTAAAACAATTTTATTTACCCACCCCACTCATAACCTTCGTTACAAACAAGAACACTCATCCCCCTTTTTCTCTCCCAACATAAACGCAGTCACCATTTTTACTATTTACCCAAACCCTAAAAAACACAAATCACCCAATTAATTGGGGCTTTTGCTTCACTTGTGTGATTCACACGAGTGCCAATTAATTCCCCCAAAAATCAGATAAGAACACCAAGGTGGTGGTCCTCATCTCAATCTGACGTGACCCCTTCCCTTGATTTTATTGGCTGTGACAACCAATTTTCACCAATCCTCCAATCAAATGATCCCAAGTCATCCTTCAACAAACACAACTAGCACATATGCATGCCACGAGGGTAATCCGTGTGAGAATGGGTGTCTTATCCACCGTTGATTCAAGAAAGAGAAGAAAGATGAAGAATGGACGACTGTGATGATAAGCCTTGCTCACCAAGTTCATGAAGAGGGTTTCCAGGGTTTTCCTATAAAAACCCCCATCATTCTGTAATTTTGGGGTGCCTTCTTTTTATTTTTAATTTTTATTTTATGCAAAATAGATTATAGGTTTATTGTAATTTTTCTTTTTAAAGTATTGTAATCAGTTTTTAATTATTAATAAAATTTTAATTTTTGGTTCATTCTTGTCTATTTAATGGTTTTTAATTTAATTGCAATTTAGATCTTTAAACTGTTTTAATTAAATAAATATTAAAGTAAAAAAAGGTAGAAATAATTTCCCCTACTAGGAGATTATAAATATTGTTTCGAATTTGGTGATGTTTGGCTCGGTGATGTTTCTTGGGTAAGGAGGTGTTGGTAATCGGTTCAATAGAGTGCTCAACGCACCTCTACTTCTCAACGGAAATCATCACCAGGTTCATCTTTCTTTTAATTTTTAAGTTTTAGTTTATGTTTAGTTTTATTAGTTTTAATTTATTGTTATTCGGTTCATGTTTATTTGATTAATCTGCTTTTGTTTGATTTGTTTTTGTTTGGATCTGCTTGAGTTATACGAATTTGCTTATGTCTATTTTGCTTGTGGTTAATATGATTTGATGTCTAGATCTGCTTTGGTTTAGCTTGTCTGATTGCTTATCTGCTTGTTTAAAATTTCTGTTTGATTTGAGCTTGTCTAGATCTGCTAATGTTTGGTTTGACATGGTTTTTATCTGCTTATTAATTTCGAGAATTAGTTACTGTTAAGGTTTTTGTTTAGATCAGTTTTAAGTTTGATTTTGATCTCTGCCTTGGTTTGCTTTAATCTAAATCTGCCAGATAAGTAGTGTATTATTTGGTAGCTGTCATTGGCTTATTTAATTCAGCTTAACTGAGCTTAGTTGGATTTGTTTAATAGGTCTTATAGCTAATCTGATATTATCTGCTTATTTGATTTAGCTTTACTTTTATACTTGCTTATTTTAGTTTTAATAGCTTATTTCAGTTTTGCTTCTTTAGTTCTATTTGTTTGCTTATCTGATTTTCGCTTATAGCTTATTTGTCTTATTTTCTGCATAAACAATAGACCCATTTGGTCTGTTTGTTTCAAAATTCCAAAAAAACAAAATATACTAAAAAAATAGGTCACGCTGGGATTCGACCCCTTGACCTCCAGTTTAATTGTCCAACGCCTTTACCATTCCATCTAGGCACTTATTTGTGTATTAATATGCATCATTTAATTAATATAGGGTAATATATTTAGACTGGCAGTTTTATTAATTTTGTTTAATACATATTTTTAGTTTTATTAATTTTAAGTAAAAGTTTTATTTATATTCTTTTTTATTAAAAGTTTAAATAAAAAAATAAAAAGATAAAAAAAATATATTTTATTTAAATTGTTTTTAGTTAGTTCAAAATTAAGTTAGTTTTAGTTGAAATATTTTAAAGTAGATTTTATTTAAATTTCAAAATAGTTAAAAATAGTTTAGAATTTAGTTTATTAGATCTAAAATAGATTTGCTTTAATCATTTTAATTAGTTTTTAAGATTTTCATATTATAAAAATATTTATTTTTAAATTAGGGAAAATTAAATTTAGTTCCATTTTTAAATAGTTTTCACATTTGTTTAATTAATTTTTAAATTAGTCTTAATTAGTTTTAAAATACCAAAAAGAGTTAATTTACCAAGAACAATTAGTCTTATGTTTAGTCTGACATCAATTCGAGTGAGTCGAGGAAAACGAACATTAATTGATTAATTTGCATTGCAAAAATACCTACATTACTAGTCTTGTTATATATGTGTTTATTTGTATGGTACATTGTTTCCTTATGTTCATCTTGACTTGTTTCTCTATTATCCTAAATTAGAATGCTTGTATCCCAAGCATCCTTAACTATCCGGACTTATTCCGCGTTTGGACGATTAGTTATATTATTTTTTGGTGCAAGTTTGGACTTATTCTGCGTTTGTGTTGATTTGTATTCCAAATTTACTTTCTATGTGTGTTTTGGTGAGTAAATACACGTTTTGGTACAGGTTTTATATTTGGTATATTTTTTCCGGAAAAATTCCGAGAAAAATCTGGAAAACGCCTGATGTGCAGGCATTTTAAAAAAATATATGTAGACGTTTTCCTAGCGACATGTCGCTTGGAAACCCATCACTAAACGAAAACATAATCGGGCAAAAAGCGTTCATAAGTCAAACCTATCAAGAGTTTCCCCAGCGATATATCGCTGAGGAAAGCTTCACTAAACGACAAAATAATCGGGAAAATCGTTGACAAGTCAAACCTAAAGCGTTGACAATTCAAACGTAAGGAAAGATTCCCCAGCGACATGTCGTTGGGGAAAATATGTAATTAGATAAGAATATTATGATTAACTTAACTTTTGTAGATTTAATCAGAATTTTCCCCAGCGACATGTCGCTAGGGAAACGCCTACCACTGTGGCACAATATTTTTGCAGGAAAAGTCCGTGGGCCCCACCTGTCGCTGGGGAAAGTATTCTCATCGATGAAGCCCCATCAAAATTTCTCCAGCGACATTTTGATGGGGATACTTTTCCCCATCGACATGTCGCTGGGGAAATCCTCCGTATTTCACTAAGGAATGGGTGGATTGTTGTAGTGAAAATGCTCAGTTTTTCTCTTAGTGTGAAACTATAAATTCTAAGGGTTTCCTTTCGGGTAGTTTGAGTCCCGGGGCCTACCCTTTTGAATGATTTTACTCGAGAGTTGGATTTTAAATATCTCTCCGTTAAATAAAACATCGTTGGTTTTTCGATAATGAAATTTTACCATCATTGAATATTAATAATAATGATTTAACGATTATGTAGACCCAATGTGGACGTTTACCACATTAGTACGTAGCTATCATAAACCAATCATCATTGACAATTTAAACGACCAAATAAACTCTTATCATACACAACGGATACATTGGACCAAACTAAAAAACTACGAGTCTCGGCTTGCACCCCTAGACTCGGATCCAACACAACACGACTAATAGAGCACGCCCGACTACAAGTAACAGTTGTGGTACTTCGATAAGATTACAGTATGTTGATTTGTTAGATCTAAAATAACATTTATTTGATAAACAAAAACATATAAACATCATAGCACATGCGGAAGCGATTAGGATCAATTAACATAACATGCATATAACTAATTGAACATTAAAATTAAAAGGGTATTTTAGCTTGCAAAGCTTCCTAGCAAAAGAACACTTCAAACCAATCCAAGATTAACCAAAGGAGGTTAAATCTATGCTCTTGTACACACGCCTCAAACAAGCTATTCGACAAGCTAGGTCACGCGAGCAGAACCGTGTCATAATGATGGAAAAACCGAACCGAGTATGCTCAAGGTTATAGTCGACCGAATATGGTGTTTGGCAAGGTTTCAGAGATTATTTTCTTTCACTATGAATGAGCAATGAAATCAAATGAAAGCCTTTGTATTTATAGTGTCTCATAAGCTAGGGTTTGGAGACAAAATATATATAGAGAATATATTGTTTGCTTTAAACCAAAACTTATCAACACACCTCCACCAAACCTCATAAGAGGCCGGCCAAACACCCCTTTAAAATAGAGGGGACCAAAAATATTTTTTCCATTTTTATAGTTAACGCCCGTTAGTCATTTTCCATTAAATACTTAACGGTCGTTAGCCACGGTTTTTAACACTCGTTAATAAATTACATTTTAATAAATAAAATATAATTATTTAAATTTAATAGCTCTAAACGTTTGTGTGCAATCCCATAGTCTCGAGTTCGATCCTAACACACGACTATTTATATACGTCGACAAACTAAAAGCTCCCACTTGGACTATTTCATAAACATCGTGATCACATCGATTAGCGTCTAGCTACACACCGATGCCTCTAGTACGATCTCGAGTAAGGTCTCCTGGACAAAACCTTTTTAATGGTTAAAAATCATTATTATTATCCTTTCGTTTCTTAATACACGTTAATAAGGATATGGATCTCAGTCATTCCTTAATTAACAAAATGCTTTCTCGTTCGTTGATTATTAAAGATTACCAAATATCAATTTGGGTGCGGCCACACATACATCTTTAATTAATCCCACGAGGGGCCCAGCTGTATTAAAACTCCAACAAAATATTGAAGGAAACAAAATCCTGTTTTGACTACAAGCAAAACTCGTGAATTTTGTAACACCCATGAAATCAAATCCGTATAGCCACCAGTTACGTATAGCGTTAGATTGATTCACAGAAATGCACTAGATCCATAACGTTTCCTGGTATCTTAGGTCGAAGGATAACTATTTATGATATACTTAATGACAAAGATCCATAAAGTAATATCACTTTAGTTGGGATAAGTCCTATATCTCGAATCATCGAATATCATCTAAATTTGGTATGTAATCACATCAAGTATTCTTTCAAGAACTACTCCCACCAAACTTTAGATTTATCTTAATTTAATAATATTCCCATATTATTAATCGACCACGGAAAATTTAGAATAAATTAATATTCATGGATATAAACATGCAAATATAGGATACATAATTAACTAAAAGAAATAAACGTAACCCAAACTTTATTTCATCAAGGTAATAATGTTTAACACCCCTTATCCAAATACTGAATCACAGATTTACATGAAGTCACTAGCTAACATAAGTCCTATTCCCTTAGCATGCTCGGTGACTTTCCTACCAGACAATGCTTTAGTGAAAGGATCATCTAAGTTACTATCTGTGTGAACTTTCAAAAAATTAATTTCACCGGCAGCAACTTGCTCTCGAACATAGTGAAATATCCTCAGAAAATGTATGGCGCCTTTCATGACTCCAGGTTCATTGGCGGCATCACTCCCAGATCATCAATAAATTTCCTAATCCAAACAACCTCCATTGTAGCTTCTGAGGCAGCTACATACTCGGCTTGGGCAGCATGCATAGCTATTGTTGACTGCTTACGGCTCTTCCAGTCTACAGCTCCTCCATTAACGACAAAGACATAACCAGTTTGGGACTTCGTATCATCTTTATCACATTGCCAAGAAGCATCACTGAAACCTGTTACATTCAGTTCTATGTCTAGTTTACCCCCATAAACAAGAAACATGTCTTTTGTATTCTTTAAATACTTAAGAATATGTTTAACAGCAGCCCAGTGGAGCTTACCAGGTTTCTGTTGATAACGACTGACTAAGTTCTGAGAAAACGCCACATCGGGCCTTGTGTATCTTACAACATGCATGATAGATCCTACAGCCAAAGCATAAGGAACTCTTGCCATGTATTCCTCCTCTTCAGGAGTTGATGCATCTTTCTCATGACTTAAACCATGATCAACATCCATAGGTTGATAACCTTTCTTGGAGTTGTGCATGTTGTACCTTTTTAATATCTTGTCAAGATATGCACTTTGACTAAGTTCAATCAACCGTCTTTTCCTATCACGATAGATCTTAATACCCAATATATATGAAGCTTATCCTAGATCTTTTATAGAAAAACATTTACCAAGATAATCCTTAACAACTTTAAGGCTTGCTATATGACTTCCCATGATTAATATGTCATCAACATATAAGACCAAGAAAACTACATTACTCCCACTAGCTTTGCGATATACACATGGCTCATCATGATTCTAAACAACTCCAAACTACTTGATTTCTTCATCGAATCGTTTATTCCATTGTCGTGTGGCTTGCTTCAGACCTGTTGGAAATACGTTTTTCGTATAAAGAAAGTCTCGGTCACTCCAACAATATAGTTATAGGCTCGTAGTATTGTTTAAGTAATGTTTATGTTTAGCCCGACCCATGAGCATGTTCATGGGCCGGAGGCCCAATTCCACTTAGGGACTTGGGTATATAAACCCCTTTCCACCATGGAAAGGGGTGTTGGTTGTTTATTTCACATTACATTTAATAAAGTTTTCTTTCTTTCTCTCTCTAAGTTCTCTCTCTAGAATAACAACAACCCTCTTGATTAGTTATAAGATTATCACTTCTCTACAATTGGTATTAGAGCCATGGGATGATATAAGGTTTGATTTGTGTTATTTTTAGTTTTTGATTGGGTTTGGTGTTTTAAGGATAATAAATCTCAAATCTAAAAGTCTTCCGCTGTATCGACTCTGAAACTTTCAAGAATTCAACAAAGGATAGGTATGTGGGACATGAAGTCACGAAGAGGCGAATATCACAAGAAGACAAAGATGCACGTGAAAGGCCAAAAGAACATGTTCCAAGCAAAAGCCTAATGTTATTTAACACATATTCACAAAAAGAAGAAAAGTTAAAGAAGAAAAGAGAAAGTGGACTACGAGCTCAAGAACGAAGATCTAACATGCTAGATTAGGACTTTGTAAATTTGGAGTGACCTCCCTTTGGGGGAGATTATTGGAAATATGTTTTTCGTATAAAGAAAGTCTTGGTCACTCCAACAATATAGTTATAGGCTCGTAGTATTATTTAAGTAATGTTTATGTTTAGCCCGACCCATGAGCATGTTCATGGGCCGGAGGCCCAAGTCCACTTAGGGACTTGGGTATATAAACCCCTTTCCACCATGGAAAGGGGTGTTGGTTGTTTATTTTACATTACATTTAATAAAGTTTTCTTTCTTTCTCTCTCTAGTTTCTCTCTCTAGAATAACAACAACCCTCTTGATTAGTTATAAGATTATCACTTTTCTACAAGACCATAAATGGATCGTTGAAGTTTACACACACGATTTGGATATTCAGGATCAACGTACCCTTCAGGTTGCTCCATATCGATGTCCTCATCTAAGCGACTATTCAAGAAGGCATTTTTAACATCCATTTGCCATATCTCATAGTCATAGTACGCGGCTATAGCTATGAGAATCCTAATAGCTCTAATGTCGGCTACCGGCGAGAAGGTCTCGTCGTAGTCAACACCATGCGTTTGAGTGCAGCCCTTGGCCACCAAACGAGCTTTGTAGGATTGTATCTTTCCATCCATGTCAGTTTTCAACTTGTAAATCCACTTATTTTTCACTACTTTAGCACCAGGAGGTGGATCCACTTTTGTCCAAACATCGTTGATATCCATGGAGTTTATTTCCTCATCCATAGCACCTTTCCACTTTTTGCTCTTAGGATCAAGCATAGCAGATTTATAATTAGCAGGTTTACCGAAGTCACCTGGTTCATTATCTTCAACCTCTATGTTTAGACTTAGACGGTTGGGTGCCCGAATAGTCCTTTCAGACCTTCGGATAGGAACTAAGTCCGGTGGAGGACCCAGACTTTCTGGCTCTACGGGAATTTCGCTAGTAATTTCAGAAGGTGATGTATCTTCATGATCATCTTCCAGATCATAGTTCCTCCCACTGAATTCTTGAGATACAAATTCTCTTTCAAGAAAATTTCCATATCTTGCAACAAAAACTTTGTTTTCAGGTGGGAAGTAAAAGTAGTAACACATAGTTTCCTTAGGGTATCCTACGAAGATACACTTCACAAATCTTTGATGGAGTTTATCAGCTGAGTCACGTTTCACATACGCCTCACAAACCCAGACCTTAAGATAAGACTTATTAGGCTTCTTGCCATGCCATATTTCATATGGTGTCTTACTTACCTTCTTTGTGGGAACCATATTAAGAATACGAATCGCAGATTCTAAGGCATAGTCCCAAAAGGATAATGGTAGAGTAGTAAGATTAAACATGCATCGCACCATATCCAATAATGTACGATTTCTCCTTTCAGATACACCATTTTGTTGTGGAGTATAAAGAGAAGTAAGATTCTAGACAATTCCACTCTTAGAAAGATAATCTTTAAACTCTTGAC
The DNA here is from genome assembly GCA_025667525.1 of Glebionis coronaria. Classification (NCBI taxonomy): domain Eukaryota; kingdom Viridiplantae; phylum Streptophyta; class Magnoliopsida; order Asterales; family Asteraceae; genus Glebionis; species Glebionis coronaria. The sequence continues at coordinate 590,300,016 of CM046881.1, read as the reverse complement.
TTAAGTATTCGCCACCTCTATCGGATCGAAGAGCTTTAATCTTCTTTCCAGTTTGCAACTCTACTTCAGCTTTAAACACTCTGAATGTTTCAAACACCTCAGATTTATGCTTAAGTAAATAAACAAAACCATATCGGCTAAAATCATCCTTGAATGTTAAGAAGTAGCTAGCACCTCTCTTTGACACATATCTACGTGGTCCACACACATCCGTATGTATAAGACCAAGTAGATCGGTAGCCCTTTTAATGTTAGCATTAAAAGGTTTCCTTGTCATTTTCCCAGAAATACAAGATTCGCATTTATCCAATGATTCATCATCGAAACTATCCAAAAGTCCTTCTTTCAAAAGATTTTGCATGCGAATCTTCGTAATATGGGCAAGTCTACAATGCCAAAGATAAGAAGAATCCAAGTCTAACTTTCTCTTCTTATTGATGCTAAAATTAGAATTATTATTATCATTGGTGACATGATCATTCATATCAATTTCAAACACACCATTCACAGCAATAGCAGTAAAATAGAAAATGCCATTCAAAGAAACACAAATTCCATTATTAGAAACAGTATGGTGAAAAGCAAGGTCTATCAAACAAGAAACAGAAACTACACCTCTAACAATAGAAGGTGCATAATAACATTTATTCAAACTCAGTACTAAACCCGAAGGTAAAAGTAGCTTAAATGTTCCTATAGCTTCAACCGCTACTTGTGTGCCATTGCCCACTTGCAGAAATTGATCACCATAAGATAGCTTCCTTTCAATCTTAAATCCCTGCATGGGATTACAAATGTTAAGACCACATCCTGTATCATATACCCAGGAATTAGATTTGTATGATAGATTAAATAATTCAATCACAAGTAAGTTACCTGAAGTTGATGCACCAGGCTCAAACTTCTTCTTACTTGTACGCAAATCCTCGAGGTAAAGAGGGCAATTCCTCTTCCATTGTCCATCAGCATGACAGTAGTGGCAATCTTTATCCTTTTGAGAATCATCCTTCTTCTTTGGAAGATGCTTCTTAGGTTTGTTCTGATAAGTCACAACTTGCTTGCCCTTATCAGGTTTTCCTTTGCCTTAGTTCTTGTTATTCGATTGCGGTTTTGGCTTAGAAACCTTACCCTTTTGTATTGCAAGTACTTGAGGCATAGGTGCAAGCGCAGGTGCTTTGTCCTTCAAACCCTTTTCATAGTCAATGAGCATTGCGTGCAAATTACTCAATGTCTTCCCCTCGCAATGCATGTTGAAGTTTCTGACAAACTCATTAAAGTCCTTGTTAAGGGACCTATTGATCAAGTTGATCGACATTGCATCGTCATAGGGTTTCCCTAGCACATAAAGCTGATCCAGCATCGCTTTCATTTTTAAGTAGTGTACACAAACGGGTTGTCCTGCTTGATGTTTGCAGCTGTGCAGTTCGTCTACAAGATCGTAGAGTTCAATAGCTGGTGTCTTTTCAAACATATCGCGAAGCTCAACAATCATGTCCATTGGAGTATAGTACTCGGATTGTTGCTTGAGAGAAGCATTCATTCCGCTAAGCATGATGCATGCTACATCAGAGTACCTTTTGTAATCAGCTTTAAAAAGAGCTTGGTCCTCTTTGGAAGCATCTTCAGCAGGAGGGTGAGGACAAGGCTGGTACAACAAATCAATAGTATCAGTCACCCTCAAGAAAATCCTTAGGGCGCGATACCAATCATTGAAGTTCGGGCCAGTCAGCTTCTCGCCTTCAAAGAAAGTTTTGAGGGCAGAAGACACATGTTGAGAGTTGTTAACCATAGTATTTTCCTTGAATTACTAGTACCCATGGTGACATAAATTTACTACATCAGTTGATCTGCTAGTAATAAATGTATTCAGCATGGCAACTTGTTGAACAATTTAATTGAAAAACTCATTTTGCAATTCTAGTATTTTCAAGGACTTACATTGCAAGTTTAATAACTTTGCATTGTAAACATGTTTAGTCCCTTTCTAATGCCTTGATTTTTTAGATCTTACTAACTAACTCAATTAAGACTTCTAATCTATTGAATATAAAACTTTCAATCGAGGTCTCACTCATATGAATAGTTTTCTTTTCATTACAATCTTAATCCAAGGCTCTCACTTGACTAAAATTGCAACTTCAAGTGTTCTCAATTAGATGGCATTCAACTTAAATTGTGGGTATTATTTTGATGTGTCAAATCAAAAGTTTATGTATGGAGAAGCATGCATACAACTCCATAGAATAAGTTTTATAAAACTTTTTATAGACATTTTCTTGAAGATTAAATGACCACATTAAGGAATTATAGAGTGCTAGATTATTTTTTCAGTAACCATTATTCGTCGACGCCATTCTATAATCATTTGGGGAGCGAGGGCACTTTAATTCGTAAACCCAACACACTCAGCCAAGATGAAATATCGAGATGGAACACTCTACGAATAAGGATATTAACTTATAATTAAAGCACTAGATACATTCAATAATATGTCTCATTTAAACTTCTTAACAAATCTATTAGTTTTATATAGTTATTTAGTCAAATTTATATTTTTGGAAAAAATACTCATTGTTTACAACATTCTTTCAAAAAATAAGTTAAACAAATGACATATTACAAAATATATTATACAAGAATAACTCTAAGCATAAATATCATAAATATATGCTTTAAAAATAAATCACATAGGCACATGCATTTATTTATAGAATAAAATCTTTTACAACTAGGATTTCAAATAGAATATTAGTCTTCCCTAATTAAAGATTTTATGTTTTCATTCAAAAATAAAAGATATGTCAAATATTCGTAACATTTACCACATGGAAAGTTTTTATCCATGACAACATGCATGTAAATCATGGATTCACATAATCAACTAAAAACATGTAAAGATTATGTCTAAAACATATAATCACTTAAATTTAGTAAAGATTATATTGTTTTTATAGAATCGTTACCCAGTTAATTTAATTACATGAACTAACAATTTAATAAAGTAATTAAACCTAAAGATCTAACATGTAAATAGGGTTTACAAGAAAATGTTTTCTTAATTTAGCAAAACACAAAAAAAAAATTCGTGTGATCTTGCATTAGGTCCGAAAATTTCATGACAAAAAAATTAGTAAACCCTAAGTCTCATGTTTTTTTATTAATACAATTATTATGATCATTAGTGTTCAATAATTATTGTAATGTTAAAATGGCTCTGATACCACTGTTGATTTGTTAGATCTAACATAACATTTATTTGATAAACAAAAACATATAAACATAATAGCACATGCGAAAGCGGTTAGGATCAATTAACATAACATGCATATAACTAATTGAACATTAAAATTAAAAGGGTATTTTACCTTGTAAAGCTTCCTAGCAAAAGAACACTTCAAACTAATCCAAGATTAACCAAAGGAGGTTAAATCTATGCTCTATTACACACGCCTCAAACAAGCTATTAGACAAGCTAGGTCACGCGAGCAGAACCGTGTCGTAGTGATGGAAAAAACCGAACCGGGTATGCTCAAGGCTATCGTCGGCCGAATATAGTGTTTGGCAAGGTTTCAGAGATTATTTTCTTTCACTATGAATGAGAAATGAAAAAAAATGAAAGCCTTTGTATTTATAGTGTGTCATAAGCTAGGGTTTGGAGACAAACTATATATAGAGAATATATTGTTTCTTTTAAACCAAAACTTATCAACACACCTCCACCAAACCTCATAAGAGGCCGGCCAAACACCCCCTTCAAAGAGAGGGGACCAAAAAATATTTTTTCCATTTTTACAGTTAACGCCCGTTAGTCATTTTCCATTAAATACTTAACGGTCGTTAGTCACACTTTTTAACACTCGTTAATAAATTACATTTTAATAAATAAAATATAATTATTTAGATTAAATAGCTCTAAACGTTTGTGTGCAATCTCATAGTCTCGAGTTCGATCCTAACACACGACTATTTAAATGCGTCCACAAACTAACACAATAGTGGTTATCTTATCGATTAAATTTTGGCAAAAGCATACGAATGATAGATGTGTAAATGAAGGTTTTTGACCAATTAAACACAAATCCCTGCCAATTTATACAAACGTCCAACAAAACCATAACCCACAGTATGCACGATTGCATTATGCAAACAACAATATTATCACTGAAAATCTTGTCAACGCAAATCAATTGCTTAGTCACTTAATTTATATATGCAATATGTTTTGTTTTACATTTGATATGATCACAAAAATTCAACACATTTAGCCATGTTAGAGCAAATGGAGTCACCATGGTGTGACTCCGCTTTGCTCTGCGTGGCTCGGCGTGACCACACCGTAATTTGCAGCGTGGAGGACGCCGTGGTCACAACCACGCGCGTGGAAACACGTTTAAAAAAACTTTTATTTTACCCCCTGCTTGATCTTTATAAACTAACCCTTAATTTTCGATTTTGTAAAATATGACCCCGAACGGCTATATTACCGTTGGGTTTAAAAATTCCCAAAATTTTTAAAAAAAACCCTATATTACCGTTTGAATTTAAAAACTTTTTTATAAACGCCTCTATATATACAAACCTAACTTTATTTTAAATTTTCACAAACAAAAAATTTACACACATACAAAAATAGAGGCGTACCGACCTTCCGCGTTTGGCATTGATGAAGAAACCGACATTGATATGTTGGTTACCGCGTATAGTTATTATAATTACTTGAAAGAACAAGAAAACAAACCCCGGCTCACCCGAAAATTATTGAACTTGATCATGAGAATGCCGAAGCTCGTTTGATGGCGGATTACTTTGACGATTATTGTAAGTATCCATTACACATTTTTCGTAAAAGATATCGTATGAGTCGAACATTATTTTTAAAAATTGGCCATGATATTGAAAATTATACGGCGGATCCTCTTCCAAAACACTTTGATTACTTTAGAGTTCGGCCTGATGCTACCGGTCGAATGAGTGCATTTGTTATTCTCAAATGCACAGGCACCAGTCGCCAACTGGAATACGACAGCGTGCCCGACCAGTTTGATGAATATTTTGAATTGGCCCAACGTACTGTTTCTGAAAGTTTGTTTTTATTTAATATGTGTGTTATTGATTTGTACATGAACACATATTTAAGAAAACCAACTCTTGAAGACGTTCATAAAATTTATGCGAGGCATAACAATGTTCATGCTTTCCCGGGAATGCTTGGAAGCATTGATTGTATGCACTGAGAATGGAAAATTTGTCTAGTATCATGTCATGGACAATACGAAAGGGGTGATAAGCCAACAATTATGCTTGAAGCGTGGATTTGACATGCGTATTTTGGTGTAGCAGGTGCAAATAATGATATAAATGTTTTAGACGCTTCTCCGTTATTTGACGACCTCCTTAATGACGTAGCACCTGTAGCAGACGTTTAGAGTAAATGGGGTTACGTTTCAGAACGTGTATTACTTAGCCGACGGCTTTACTCACAGTGGGCTAGTTTTGTGAAATCGTTCTCGGTTGCAAGTCAACCCAAAAACATACAATTTAAAAGGAACATGAAGGAGCACGAAAGGATGTCAAACGTGTTTTTGGTGTTCTTCAAGGTCGTTGGGGAATATTACGTCATCCGACTCGATCATACAGAGTAACCATCGTCACTAGAGTCATGTATAGTTGCATCATATTGCATAACATGATTTTAGAAGATCAAAAGATGGCGATTGGTCAAGAACATGAAGCAGAATTTCGTTTTGATGATTCTTATGATTTGTTTGTTAATCCATCGGTAAGAATGCAATGTCGGTGGATAGATAGACATGACACCAACCGTACCAAAACAAAAGAGTTACGGGATAAAAATTCACATCTTTCACTTCAACGACATATTATGGAACACCTTTGGGCACGGCGGCTACAAAATGAAGATGAAGACGAAGAAATGGAGGATTAGTATTTTTATTTAATGTCATTTGTATTTTTTTTATTTGGTATGTTATGATTTTATTTATGTTGTAATGTTTTTTAATTTGGATGAATAAAGTAAATTAAGATTTGAATAAATTAATTGTTGAGGGTAGTTTATGAAAATAGGTGAAAAAATTGGTGCGGTGGTGTGATGATAAGATTGGGTTTTTTTGTGGATGTGAAAGTAAAAAAAGCTGACGTGGCGAAGTATTTTTTGTGTGATGGTGTGATGATTCCTTTTCCTCTTACATGCATATTAGTTAACTAAGTAAAACACTTTGGTTTAATAAAATGTTCAATTTTAATACAAAACATACATAAATCGAAAACTTCCAACAGTGATATATATAGAAAGAAATACGTGAGTGGAGTAATAATAATGTCCCACATCACTTGTTGAGTGATATAAAACTAGGTTTATAAATTCAAGTAACTTGAAATATTTAAATGGGTCTGTATGCTCATGAAAAAGTTTCATAATTGTTTGAAACGCACTCAGTTATTTTTTTTACCTCTCTCCGCGTTTTGAAAAGGTTTAATAGTATGTTAATAATTTCAAGCGATTCGTATAAGATGGTCTAACAATTCTATAGCGTCATTAAACTTTTTTTATTGAGTACAGTAGATAATGCAGGTTCATTTTAACCGTCAAACTATAAGCATACATACGTTCTCATCCGTTGTCATATATTAGCAGGATATGTGCACATTGTGATAGTGATAGATTACTAGTTATCAAAACTTTTATCGAATAATAATTTTTTGATCACATGTTTTTTTGGATAATAAATTTAGGTACAGTGAGAATTAAAAAATAATTTTATCACACGCTTTTTATATTAGAGGGCACGGAGTTGTTACGGTGTGGCTCCGTGTTGCCCGGCGTGGCTCCGCGTGACCACACCGTAATTTGCAGCGTGGAAAACGCCGCGGCTCGTGGAAGACATTTTCTAACCAAAATATTTTTCATTGTTCCTCTTTCACACTTTATTAAAACTAGTCCTTTGGTTTTTAATATTTTCGAAACATCCCCCCATTTAACGGCTACTTTTTAATAATTTATTTTTTTGAAAACACAATAGCCCAACGGCTACTTTTTCAAAAAAAAAAACTTCTTTATAAATACCACATTTTCACACAAACTTCATTATAACTTTGCACAAACACAAATTTTACACACCCAAAAAAAATAAAAAATTAAAACCCACACTCCAAATGGATCACGATAACCGTGAACAGGCGGCCAAAGACAAAAATGTGTCGGACGTTAAAGTTGATTTGAGTCAACTAGGGGCGGATTTTCGACGTAAAAGGCAAGCCGCCCTTGAAGCCTTCGAAGTGGCGAAAAACAAAGACAACGAGCGCCTTATGAAGGAGGAACTAAAATTTCTTTCAATATCGATATCGACTCGGGATTGTGACGAAACTGGCTCTCGTTTGATCAATGAGAAAAATGATGAAATAAAAAAGAAATATGGAATTGAATAAACTAGTTTTGATTTTATGCATTTTTTTATTTTTTTATTTTATTTTTTAATTTCTGAATTGTTTTTTTAGTATGTAATGTTTTTATTTGAATGCATAAAGTAAATTAAAATTTGAATAAATTAATTGTTGAGACTAGTTTATGAAATAAGTGGAAAAATTGGTGTGGTGGTATGGAAATGTGTGTTTTTTTGTGTGGATGTGAAAGTGAAAAAGCTGACGTAACGGGGTGTTTTTTAGTATGGATGTGTCCTTGCCCTCTTAATATGTCATGCACATGAAAATCACTATGCATTGGTGATGCGGAAACGGTTGTGACTTGTGAGTACTGCTACGAGGTGTAAATATACAGAAATTTTGTTATTTTGATATGTTTATGCGTTTTAGTAATTTATAAATCATGTATAATCTTCCTACTTGAAATGTATTAATTTCAATCGAACTTTTTATAAAAATAATTAGAATTTCACTAAATTTGCAGAAAAATACACATATTCATAACTAAACCGAAATTTGCATTAAGCTTGCTCTAATGATAATTTAAACGAGTGATAGAACTGCCGTACGTTCGAGCAATCTTAGCTACATGTACAAATGTCTGATAATTTATATATTTTTTGTATATCGTCGACGTGGCCCTCACGGCCTGTGCCCAATCTAGCGAGTATCATTTTCTTATGCATTTTTTTATTTTACACGTTTGTTCACATGTACAAATGTACCATATTTTTTAGTTATAAGTGTGGATACGTGACCATAGCGACTGGACGCATAAATATGCTATCAAATAACAAGAAATTCTTGAAATTTATTATCACGAAACACTTACTTTTTGATTACTATAACACTAACATATTTTCAATTTGTATTTTTTTTACTTGAACAAAATATTTATAGCCTTAGTTATAATATGACAACATTAGCCTATTTAGTCAACGATCTTTTGCAATTTTAGTTCTTTATATTAACGGGAGAGAATTGCATAAAGCGTCCTTTAGGTTTGGTCATTTTGCATGTTTTATGTTAAATATTTTGAAAGTGCTGATATTATCCTAAAATGAATCTATTTCGCAAATTTTCATCCTTAATGTTTAGCCATTTTGCAGGTTCCGTCCCAAAAGTTTTGGCTATTTTGCAGGTTTCGTCCTAGTAATGTTCTTCAGAAGGACGATACTTGCATTAAAGTTTTCTCAAAAGGATGATCCTTGCACTTTTGTAACTTTTAAAATAAAACATACAATTTGGCCAAACTTTAGAGACGATTTATGCAATTTACTCTATTAACGGACATTTTTTACTAAATAAAAAAAAATGTTAGTCTTTGTTACAACATCAAACGTTAGTCTTTTTTTCTTTAAGTTTTATTTTAATATTTTTCCTATTTTTTTCAACCAAATCAATTTTTTTACATTTAAAATTAAAATTAACTTTTAAAAGATGGAAAAAAAAATCTTACGAAAAAAATTAACAAAAAAGGTTTATTTGCATGAAAAGTATTATCGAGAAGTATAATCTTGATCTTGTAAACTCACTATTACATAAATGCATTTTAAATTTGTAAACTCACTATCAAAGTGTGAAATGTCAAATGTATCTGAAATGGGTTTGGGCCTAGTATGTTCTGACCAATTTTAAGAAAACGGTGGAAGTTAGTCCGTGACCAATTTCATGAAATGGGTTTGGGCCTAGTATGTTCTGGGCCAATCCAATAGTATAAATTTGATTCACGATAATATGGAAGACAAATTTGAATTGGAAGACCAAATGGTGGCTACAAATGATTTTTTTTTAAGTGCAACTTTATTAAAAAAACTAGCAAGATGCTAACAAACTACAAAGAAATCAAAGAAGGTTGTTTAAACTAACTATCACGACTGAAAAGACTTATACATCTAGAATTACACCAAAGAAATGAACGCTCAACAATCTCATCAAAAAGCATGTATTTACGAGGCTTCTTGGCTGCAAAAAGAGTTTGATTTCTGAAGTTCCAAATGCACCACCAAGTTATGTAACAAACGCCTTCGAACAACCCTTTTAATCTCGACTCCATTCTAATAGAACCAAACCAAGAAAGCCAATCGGAATACGAACTTAACAACGACCATCCCACATCGCTCCAATGGCACACGAGCCGAAATACATCCGATGCCATGATACAGCTATAGAGGAGGTGCGAAAGGTCTTCTTGAGCAGAATTACAGTTAGGATACGACGACGAAGAAATAATAATACCTCGACTTAGTAAATTCAATCTAGTCGGAAGGCGATATAAATGCACCTTCCAAGCGAACACCTTGATTTTAATTGGGACAGCTTTAACCCATCTCGTAGCAGTATCTTCTTTAGGAAGGAAATGGCCACATAAGAAGGTACGAACATCCTTGACACATAATTCACCTCTCCCATTTAAGTCCCAATACCAACGATCAGCGGAGTTAGAAAGCATAGTAGAACCAACAAGCGCCTGAAGTTGAACAAATTGAGATGTTTCGGCTCCTCCTCTAATGGGACAACGAAAGGAAGCAGCCAAAGAATCATGAGACTTAGAAGCAACCGAACAATCTTTATTAGTATCTAGGGCAAAGATGTGCGGAAAGAGCACACTAAGCTGATCATTACCAATCCAAACCTCTCAATAGAACCGACTATTAACACCATCACCTATGCGTCTTTTACAGTGTGAAATCAGGTCCACTCCTTGACCCTTAAGAGCATTCACTACACGAAGAATAGTACACCATATAGACGATGTGAAGAAGAAACCTGCTGCATATTAGAACCATACATTGCTGAAATACATCGACGCTAGAGAGTTGTCATGAATTAAAAATCTCCACACCCATTTGGATAGAAGAGCCCTATTTAAGGCATATAAACTCGATACACCTAAACCCCCAGAAAATTTAGTAGCAAGCACCTTACGCCACTTGACCCACGTAATCTTCTTATCATTTTCTTGGGCCCCATTGAAAACTGCCTTCGGATAGCTTCCATTGAACATGAACAGCCTTTGGAACCTTGTATAAAGACATAGAGTAAATAGGAGATGAATCTAAAACCGATTTGAGGAGAGTAAGTCGACCTCCTATGGATAAGGTCTTATGTTTCCAATTAGAAAGGCGAGACTTGAGTTTACCAATAGTGACGTCCCATGCTTTGAAAGTGGACATAGAGCCACCTACCATAACCCCTAAATATTTAAAGGGAGTTTTCAACACCGAACAACCAACATTCGAAGTAACAACAAGAGTATCATCGCTAGAAATACCCACCCCAAGTAAGTGACTTTTTTTTAACAATAATCACCAACCTAGAACTAAAGAAAAACATTGAGGAACATGCATGATACGAGTAATAACTTACAAAATGGCGTCTTGCTAGTTTTACAACCAATTTCTTTACCGCTAGATGTACAAATCCCACCTTATTCTATAACATGGTGGCTCCGTTGATTGGAACTCTGTAGTAGTTCGACTATAATCCTGCAATACTAGATGCGGATAACACGATCGTAACACATCAATCGACAGAAAAGAAACCACACAAGGTAATACCCTAACCGATTTATAGAGACGACGGGAAACTGGCTATTACATTGACTATGGGTCGGGTTAGGTTTTGACACAACCAACCGACCCTTATTGTTATAATCTTTTTAGAAAACTCAATAACTATCCCCTATAAACGACTTAGGCTAATAAAGACTAATACATAACAATTTCCATCCTAGGATTATATTAGCCTATCCTAACACTCAACAACTCCAAGCAGTGTTGTATCTTGCATGTAGGTACCACCTTCGTCAAGACATACGCAACATTATGTTAAGTACCTACCTTCAGAATTTCAGCTGTCTTTGCTTCCAAGACTCCTCTGATAAACTAATAACGTACATTGATGTGCTTAGTCCTTTCATGAAAACCATGATTCCGTGATAAGTGAATCGTGCCCTTATTATCATAATTGACTGCCATAGTGTCGAGTTCCATGTCCAACTCTTTTAGTCCCCTTATCCAAATAGCTCTTTAACAACCTCCGTATGTGTCATATACTCCGCTTTAGTTGTCCTCAAAGCCTCGTGTGCTGCAACTTAGCTTCCCAGCTCCTCGTACATCCATGTATCAGCAACCCGTACCTTGTGATTGATCTACCCATGATAGTGATCGATCTTATCATGACGTAGTAAAATTCCACAAAAACCTGTACGTATTTCTGTAATCCATGATCAAACCCATCCAACATACCCACATCTGCAGATGCTATGCCAGTTCTCGTGCAGACCACTTGATACTCATGGCTTCTAACCACATATATATATATATGACCACTCACTATTCTTTTCCACATCATAGTCCCCTGATAAACTATCCTTTAACGATAGTATGAAGTGTGCTTTCAACAAAGTCTGTACAAACTCTCTGTTATAAAACATGCACTGTGACACCCTCAGAGTATTACTACTCTGATTCCTGATGATCTTAATACCAAGTATATTTCGCTTTGCTTTAACCAGCATACCCTTGGTACCCAGATCTCATCCTTGCATCCGTAAGAAAATACCATACAATCTATATAGAGAAATAGATGTATTGACATACCTGTTGTATACTCCTAGTAATAACCGTATCTGTCGTCACTGCTTTTCCTACAACCGTTGCTGAGCACATACACATCAACCAAGTATCCATTTCTTCTTTCAATCCATCCATCCACTTGGAAAGAACCTCACAAGCAACTATATCATTAAAAGTCAATTACTCATGTGCATATATCTTCTTCAATGCAACAACTGCAACAACAACCTCATTATTGTCTTCTCTATACTTGAATAGTTCCCTTGCTATGTGTTTCTCCATATCACATGCTAGATGATAGTATATTAAATATTGAGTTTGTACTTCCTTTGGAACATCTACATGATTAATATTCCCCTGAGGTTCCACCTCAAAGGCATGATCCTCCCGGGGTTCCACCTTAAACTCAACTCATTGCAACACATGCACTAAACTTGTACATACACCATAACCAATGAAAGTTTTTTTTGTATTTCTCATTTTCATTGAAATCCATATTCTTATAAAGCACTCCCTTTGAAGTAACGTTAGCTAATCTCCAACGTTGATAAACATTCATACCTCTACGGTATCATAGGAATATGCACTTGACCTTAACCGGTTCAAGCATCTCTTTCCTAATATTAGCAAGCCAACTAAAAAAATCCAACATATCTATAGTCTTCTGGAATCCAATCGGTGTTGATGGTGACCTAATATCTAGATATGTAGACATGGTTGTATCATATGTCCAAAAAACCTTGGACAAACCAGACTGAATCAGAAAACAACGTACCTTATCCAAGAGTGTCACGTTCGTCTCCTCAACCAACCCATTTTGCTGCTCTAACCATGCAACATCCAAATGTTTGGCGATCCCACTCTTTATTTTTTTAACGGCGAGTTAGTAGTTAGTGATTCGAGCTTATAGTGACATCCAATTAGGCAGTATGCAAGCCTCGAACCTTCTCCTTAGGGGATAAACCTCACTCCTACTTCTATTTAATTCGGGTCATTAAAGGTTCTTAGTGAGACTCGAACTCGAGAGCTCTCCAAGAATACCTCCCCAAAGTTACCCACTCTTCATACATTGTTGTGTAGACCTCTAATTACAAGAATTAAAAACATTACCCGTCTTGATCTTCCATCCAGTCTAAAATTTTCCTAACTGCTTCTTACCCTTCAATGTTTTCCTGGTCACCGCGTGACCATCCAGGAAATACACACAATTAGCCCTTCTTGTTCCTAATAGTATCTTCACGCTAAAACCTCTTTTTCAAGATTGCCCAACGATATCAAGTTTCATGTTAATTTCGTAACATACCTGACGTTGTCGAACACGAAACTTGACCCATCCCTCATTTGTACTCAAACCTTACCTGTCCCATGTACACGGTATTTCCTGTCATCACCTAGCAGTACATTACCACCGTCATACTTCTTAAAATCAACCAAGTAATCTCTCTTGTGTCTCATATGGTATGAGACCCTGAATCCATGATCAAGTCTAAATGTTCATTAACACTCATACCCATCATAACATCAACATTGCCATACCTATCACCTCTAGGACCGGATATCTGATCTTTATTCCTGACAAAACCTTGAGATTTCTTGTGATTATACCTGGGACAATCCCTCTTAAAATGATCTTCAGACTGACATATATAACATCTGAGTCTGTCGCTCCTTCCTTGTGACTTTGACAACGATCTATTTGCACCCTGATCCATATCTCTCTAACTAGATCTCTCCCTCATATACAACCCTTCACCACCATTACCCTTTGCTTGCGTCATCCTCTGAAGTTCCCTATAATTAAGTGTCGTGAGCACGTCTTCTAGCTTCAAAGTATCCCGACCATATAACAAAGTCTCCAAAAAATTATCGTAAGATGATGATAAAGATGTGAGTAATAATAATGTCTGATCCTCATCCGATATAGCAGTATTCATAGCCGCTAAGTCACTTGAAAGCTTGTGAAATTGATTAATATGTTTAGACCGACTCCTACCTGGATGCTTTTGAAAAGTATACAACTTTTTCTTCAAGTAGAAACGATTACTTAAAGACTTTGTCATGTATAAAGTTTCTAACTGTTTCCAAATCCCTGTTGCAGTCGTCTCTTTTGTGATCTCCCGTAGTACCCGATCACCTAAACATAATATCAATGAGCTGTAATTCTTTTTCTGGATGACGTTATCGTACATCATTGTTGTGGTGGCGGGTAATTCCTACGATGCTGCATCTAATCCCAGATGTTCCAGCAAAGCCTTCATCCTTACCTGCCATAGCCCGAAATCATTCTTCCCATCGGATTTCTCAATGTCAAATTTGTGTAACGTCATCTTATTTTAACCCTTTGCTAACCGTTTAACCTTTTGTGAATTAACCTACACAAAACATGATCTAACAAAGTCTCCCGTGTGTAAAACACCCTTGTTTTATTGATATAACCCTAAGATAAAAATCTTAGAAAATCGATCAAATCAAGTAACCCTTCAAAAGAAAACCCTTTCTTACTCAAATATCGACTGAACCTTGGAAATTAACCTATCCAACAAATCGACAACCCTTGCATCAAGAAAATACCCGACGCATTTTGAAGTAACCCTTATCGTACTTTTAGTTTTGCAAAACGGATCTCTAATAACCTAAAAAATCTTGCAACCTCGACAAGTCTTGAATGCTCTTTATCCTTTGTTGATTTGCTAGACCTTGTGGAAAAACCTCACAATCACAAACCGACAAAGTCCCTTCGATAATTCGTTAAACCTTGTGATGTATTAAACCTTACAATTATGAATTACTAATTTGCCTTGTACAATATTAACAAGTAATAAATATTTGTTTAATAAAAACAAAAATAACCTTTGGCCCAATCTTTTTACAACCAAATTAATAAAAGTTATCAACCCTTGGCCCAAGAACATAGAAAAAAACCTCATAATATCTCTTTGTCTTTTACAAAAAAAAAACTAGTCGCCCCTATCTTCTTCTTCCTAAATACTCTGTAACACCAAAGATAGAAAAATGACATACTACTCTTTGTTCTTCAATCATCGAAAATCAAAACCTTTAACCGTCAATCGCTGCAACCTTGTTGATGAACAACAAGAACCTTCAAGATCGACCTAGTAACTAGAGAGATCCTGCGAACTAAATCTCTGATACCACTTGTAGTAGTTCGACTACAACCTGAAATAATAGATGCGGATAACATGATCGTAGCACACCAATCGATAGAAAAGAAACCACACAAGGTAATACCCTAACCGATTCTCGAGTAGTATTTTATTGATAAAGAAGCGTTCTGAATTTTAACTCCCACCCCACCCCCACCCCACCCCCACCACACACACACCTTTTTCACCTCCTTTTATAAAGAGAGGTGAAAACGACTCATTGACTACGGGTCGGGTCGGGATTCAACACAACCAACCGACCCTTATTGTTATAAGCTTAGGAAACTCAATAACTATCCCTTAGACACAACTTATGCTAATAAAGACTAATACATAACAAACTCCTTTAAGGTCCACCCTATATAGGCATAGAACAAGTAGCTAATGCGGTGGTCGAGGTCAGTTTCCTGACTACAACAAATACAACATATTTATTCCCCTTTTTTGGATTTGATAGAGTTAGTCGCACTTATAATTATGTACGATATGCTTAAAACAATCTTTATTAGCTGGATAAATATTCGTTGAAAAGGGATGCACTTATAAGTGTGTATGAAGTAAGAATAACTCATTACTTTAAACATGGAGATTAATTAATGTGCCGCAAACAAATTTTACATGTTCCATAGTGGGTAACAATTAAAAGCAACTAGTCAAATTGTTACAAGAAAAAAACAAACCGTTCTTATTTAGGTTTCATAGTTTGCTGAATTACCAGCCAAAACATACTTTTGAAAGATTATTCTTCAAAGATTAAAAGTTAAATCTTCAATCTATAACACAAATATCCGAGATTAGTGTTTGTTCACTTGTTAGATAAAGATATCACTTTTATTAATAAGCATATTACTATCTTCGTTCCAAAATTATAATCCACTTTTTCTTTTCGAATTGTCCCAAATTAATTGTTGACTTCAAAAAGTAGTTAGGGGCTGTTTGTTTCATTATATTTGGGTGGTTTTGAGTGGGTTTAAATATAAAATTCAATGTTTTTCGTGTTTGGTTACTTTTTTGCACAGTTTTTTAAATACTGATAAGACCTATATTTGTGGGGTTATAAAAACGTGGGGCTAAGGATAGTTTTCAAAGACGTTACTATATATGTAAAAGTTTGACCAATATGACCCTCTCACACTTTATCTTCTCAATTCAAAGGTCTGTTCATTCCATCTCCACGTTCTTCCATTTTTTTCTTTCTTTACTTCCATTAATTTCTACAGTGTCCTTTTATCATTTCATTTGTGTATCTTCAATTTATACAAAGCATTGAATTTATACAGTGTCCTTCATTTGTGTATCTTCAATTCATTAGTTTAATTCAAATTTATCAAAAAAGATAACGATTCCATCGATGGTTCATTAATGGATTTACAAAAAATTGAATATATGTTAACTAAAAACACATTTGAGTTGAAAAGCCTCTTGTGATGATTCGATCATCCCACACATTCATGGGTGTAGCAGGTTCTTGATAGTTGGTTAAAATTAATTTAATTGCATTTTTTTATCATTAAATTATAATCTTAATTTAACTTTTATTTTTTAGTTTGGTCGGTATTTTTTATGTACTAGCATCTCAGATCTTGTTGATTTGTCTTGATTCAAGATAATTTGCTAAAATGACAAAAGGATAATAACGTCATTTATCACTAGTTATGTGAAAAGAAAACTTTCTAACCAAACACACATAAGGTTTTAGATACTCGTGCTTTACATTTGTCCCAATTAAAAATACGACCAACTTATAAAACCTGGTATTTGAAAATTACGAACCAAACACCCCCTTAGGAAATTTAGTTAGAGATTACTACATTACCTTTAGTTGAAAATAATTACAAACTTTTAAAAAGTTTTAAATTAATTGGTTAAGAGTAAAATTGTTTTTATACAACCATAAAAATGATATTTTTATTAAACTGTGTGTTTTTTATCAATAAATAATAATTTGAAGACGAAATTAATATTATTTTGGTCAACAACCAATGTGGGACAATTTGTAAACATACAAATCTTATTAATATATAATCTTGCAACATTCAAGGAGCTTGTTGAATAAAGAATCTTGGTTCTTTAAGTGTGTGTCACAGCAAAGTATGTTTCATGAGGTGATGACATGAAATTAGCCATTAAAAATGTGCGATTAGACATCAAGTTAAAAGGAGTTTATATTTGAATCCCACCTAGGGGTGAGCAAAAGAAACCGAAAAACCGAAACCGAATCGAAAAACCGAAAAAACCGAACCGAAAAAACCGATCGAATACAAAAACCGATGGTTCGGTTTTTACGTTTTCAAAAACCGAAAAGTTTCGGTTCGGTTTCGGTTTTCATCCAAAAACCGAACCGTAAAAACCGAACCGAACCGAACCATTATATTATATAAAAATAAAAAATATAATATAATATAAATAAGTAATATATCAAAATTATAAATTAATATTCCTTTTTTAGAGAAATAAGAGTAATATATTTATCTTATTGTTTATAATATACGTGTGTTTGATATATATTTGTGCTTACTTAACAATATATCATTACATATGTGACAATAATCGTTTGTATGCATGTTTACATGCATGTGTGTTTATCTTATTAATATGTGTGTAATTATAGATTTGAAATTTGAGATAAACATTATTAGGCTTAGATTGAAAATAAAGAAAAAAAACTATTTTTTTACGCAAAACAAGTTTTTTAATCTAAATCCGATGTACCTAAATATAAATGGTTTCAGAACCGAAAAAACCGAACCGAAACCGATTACAAACCGAAAAAACCGAACCGACTAAAACCGAACGGTTTCGGTTTTTGATTTTTTAAAAACCGAATATGTCGGTTCGGTTTCGGTTTTAGCCAAAAACCGACCCAAACCGAACCGTGCACACCCCTAATCCCACCTGTAGTTGTTAGTCACGTACTTGCGTATTGAGAGATTGCCTTTAACTCGTTTATACCCTTGAGCTCGAATTCGTTTTTAATCTTATATTTTCAGCTAGAGCTCGAGTTATTACCCATTTCAGATTCCCGGCCTCCGGCTCGTAGAAAGTTTCGAGTCTTATAATATTAAAGAAACCATTAAATCGCTTCTATCAACTTAAAACAAAAGAGAGAGCTTTGGAACAAGTTTCTAGACTCGTAATAATAAATACAATAGTAATTTAATTTTAAGCCAGTCTCGTAATGACAAGACACAACAATCCGTTGCGAAAAATACAATGTTCAGTTGTTATAATTTTTCGTCAAAAAAGTTTCTTCAAAGATTCACACTTTGACAATTTTCAAAGTGCGAATCTAGCAACATACTTTACTTGTTGAAAGTTTCTTGGGTTGATATACCCTGTTTAATTTTAGTCAAGAACCGATGTAGGATACGCAAAACACATAGTACATAGTACATACCAATTAAGTTGTAGCAAAAAAGCAACTCTTAAGTAAGTATGTCGGTAAACATCACAATATGTAAATCCAATTTGTGTAGTTGTTACGTGCATAGTTTATTAAAGATTATGATTTATGCATATAGTTGATCTAGAGCATCTAGTTGCGTCAACAATCTAATCTATTTATTTTTTGAAACAAACTTTTATAACAATTTTTGTAATAACTTTTATAACAACATTTGTAAGAAACTATTTAAAAAACTTTTTTTTAAATTAAAATATATATATTTTTTTTATAATTTAATTTCTTCAAACTTTTTAAAATTTCGTGCTCTTTAATTTAATAACCATTTTAATATATTTTTGTTAAATTTTAAATTTTTCAATGATAATGAGTTTATTTTAATTTGATTTAATTTTTTACTTTGAATATATATTTGATGAGTTAAAATGTAACATTTGTTCGCTAAAAAATAGTTATCGGGTACCCGCCGCTGCATTGCGCGGGTACCATGCTAGTACAAGAATTGTGACACTTATCCCACATCGGTCAGTAGCATAAATAAAAATAGGTATTTTGATGCAAGTATCATTTGATCATTTCAACAGATTTGAGGCTAGGTTTGAAAACATGGTAGCCACTTTATGATTTCAAGCTTATTCATAATTTGTTTTTTATGCATAAAAAGCTTATTTTACACTTGTGATAATTTATTTAAGAGTATGCACTACACTATCGGTCGAGGTTGAAGGGGTTCGTGCGAACATGGTCGTTGTTGGTCGACTTGGGGTGGGTGACGAAGATGGTCTTCGGTCGTTGGATGTGTTTCGGTGGGAGAGAAAACAAAACAGAAAAATGTGTTGAACCCGTTTTCATATTTGAAAGAAAACTTATATACGGATGGGATGATATATGGTTTGACATTAGGGTTGTGTGTCTATGAAAAATTTGGAAAATTAGTTATACATATTACTGTGACTTATCACTACAAGAAAACTAGGAACATGTGACCGAAGTTTCCCTGGCGACAAAATGTCGCTAGGGATAACCCCTTTTCCCTGGCGATAACGCTGACGTGGCAATAAAGCTGTGACAACCCAAAACCGAGGTCATTGCTTAATCTTATTTTACGATTATTTTTGAAATTTTTGGATGAGTTTGAATGATATTCATTTTTGAAGGTTTATGTTTAACCGATGTTGGAAGGTTTATATTTTAATTTTTATAAGTATAAGGAGTATTAGCAAGCGTGATATCGATGGATGCCAAATATTTTACGTCTTATTGTCGGTTATTCGATTTTTGTCATTTTTGATGTTTTATTTTAAATGACGTGTTAAGTCGAGTCGGGAGTCGATATTATTATATTTGAGGTACGTTTTAAATTTTTAAACGTATCTTTTTGAAACCCGAGCCCCGTAAATATTTTCAAAATTGACTAACAGTTATTTCCCGTTTTTTAGCTAACTATTTTCATTTTGAGCCACAACTATTGCAAAAATTACAACAATGGTCCCTCAAGCACTATATAAAAAGCTTAATCAAACACACACAACTCATTTCTCCACTCAAAAAATTTCATCATCTCTCTTCTCTCTCTCTATTTTGCCAAAACATCACCACCACCCTAAAACCATACACATTTTCAATTTTAACTTGAATTTGATCATGATTTGAGTAAAACTAAAGCAAGACCCTATCTTAGAATTGATCAAGGATTATTTTGGTGTAACAAATTCATACATGCAAGGCATTTTTATTTTTTTCATGTTGGTAGGTGAAGCCATGATCATGCATGGTGTTCTTGGCATGATCAATGGTGATTCTTGCAAGAATTTTGTTAAAAACTTCATTTTGATTCAAAGTTTTTGACTTTGATAATGATTTGGATGTTATGGTTCATATATGTTGATGTTAGGGTATAGGAATGATCATTTTCATGGTTGGTTTTGGTCAAAAAGGTGATTTTGTACAAGTATTTAATGGTCATTTTATAACAGTAAGTAAACAGTAAAATCCGAATTTTTATGTTTTGAAATTGGCAACTTATAGCCTAGGGTTGTAGATAATTTTATTAGCTTCGATTTGATATAAGGTAGAGCTTCTAGCTCCAAACGAGCGCAAAGTTATGATGTTTTGATTGATCGTGTACCGGGAGACGAGTATCGGCACTACATATAGTTGTTATTGATATTTGGATCGAATCTCGGGGACTCTAAATTGATGTTTTGAAATATGTAACCTACTGATAATGAGGTGTTTACTTTAGAGGTTGAGTTTACTTTAAAACCCGAGTGTCGGTTTTGTAAACGGGGTCGTTTAAAGAAGTTAAAACGGTTGTATGAAAAATTAACGTAAATCTGTCCGGATATTGTAGTTTGGAAATGAGTCGGGTAAAGGAATTTAAAAGTAATTTCATTTGATGAACTTGTAGGAGGACTTTCTATATATAGTAAGTTAGTTTATCGAGTCGTTTTATAAACGTTTGACAAGTTTAAAAGGGGTAAATAAGCTAGTACATGTAGTATGTGTCGGCGGACTTTGTTAAAAGTGTAAAATGATAAAGTAAATGTGTAGTAAAGTATAATGAAGTTATTTATATCGTTTCCTCTCGAGTTTATCGTGATTTTATGAGTTTGAGTTTGATGTTGTTATATATGATTTATTTCTCGAGTCATTATTAATGAACGCGCCTTATTTGATAGGTAGCGGTTCTCGTGTTTGAAAGGCATCCATTATCATCGACGATCATCTCGCTAGATCTCTTATACTAAGGTGAGTCTGTAGCCTCGCTTTTTATGCTAGCTACTAAATGTTTTATACCCGAGAGGGGGATACATGCTATTTCAAAATAAACGAACACAAGTCATGAGTAACTGTTGGACCCGAATGTTGCCTAAAGTTGATTACATTGTATTGAGTACCTTGTTGCTAAAGACCCTAAATTCATGAGCCGTTAACTATCTTCTGACTTGATGTTGTGAGTCGAGAATAGCCGCTTATTCTAATGATAGTACTATTGGGTTGACCACCCTATCTGAGACCAGGGCATTACATTGAGTAACCCGCTGGGAAGGATAATTTTACGAGAATAAGAATGTCGTATTCTAGCAACTGATACCCTAGAGGGGCAATGGTTTTATTCTAGTCATGCCGGCATTTGGCGTGGGTGACTATTTGGTTAAGGGGTCGGTGTCATGAGCTTAAATACAATGTTTATATTATTGCCTTAAATATAGATTGTGTGTACGACAATTCTATAAATGATTATGATTGATTTTCTTCTTGTGTTCAAATGTGATTTGATAAATCTATAGACTCGCTCAACATTATTGTTGATTCGTTTTAGCATGTATTTCAGGTAATAGGAAGTGATGGAGCATGGAGCTTTGCTGTGGAGGTTGTGGCTTGGCTTTTGGAAGAATGTTGGTCTAAAAACTATTTCTACCCTTACAATTGAACAATTTACTTTATGTTGATGTACTGTACTAAACTTGTTGGTTGTTGGTCGAGATCCGTGGGGACTAAATGCTTTACTCTGGTGTCGTTTTAGTACAATCATGGGATGAAATTTATGTTTTTGACCTATTATGAAAATCATGTTTATATTTTGTGTAAACGTCTCACTTTTGAGTCGTTCAATATACCTTGTGTGATGATGCTTGTGTCTAGCACCCAATTGTGTATTTCCGCTGCGCAATGTATATTGGGGGTGTTAGAGATTGGTATCAGAGCTGCAAGTTATAGAGAACTGGGTCTATTTTGAAAATTGTCCTAAACTATAACTTTGGTGTCGAAGTATTTATTCTTCAAAAGCACACAACTCCTCTGCAACGCTCCGGTAAGATCACTTTTAGTTTTGTTTTGTATTATAGATGTATCCCTCATAACTAAAATGATTTCCCGAGTATTTATTAAGTAAATACTACGATATTGTATTGGAATTACTGAAAGTACGTTGAGTGCTTGTCAGTATCATATTTATTTTTTTTGCGAGCATTGCATAAACATCATTTGCATTTTGTTGCATAGCATGGATTATGTATAACATTTGCATAAGCATGGCATACTAATTATTATTTTATTAACAATGACCTTAAGTATCCTTGAACCCTTATAATTGTAGAAAATGGCTGGTTTACCTCGTGAGGATGGATGGATTGATATGACTAATGTGTTGGACGGTGAGGAAGTGGATAACTTTGGTGCTAGTGACGATGAGGAGCCTTTTGAGTATTTAGATGATGGGATTCCACTTACTGCAGTTGGTCAGACAGAGCCTGAATTGATACAAGGTAGTTATGTTCCAAGGGTTAATGTTGTGCCACAGACTGTTCCAGCTTGTCAACGACCTGTTGTTCGTTCTTCAACGCCTACTTGTGATGCTTATATTAGCAGTTTGCCTGGGATTGCATTTGCTAGGGGTGATGTTCTTGTTGAGTCGAGTAGTGCTGCTAGTGCTCGATATATTCATGATGGTATATCTAAGGTTTATTGTCCAGGTCCTAGGTCTTATGATGATATTTTTCGGTTTCTTAAGAAGTTTGATAGGTCTTTGTTTGAAAGGTATTTGGTTAAGACTCGTGTGATTAGGAGGTTTGAGCAGAATGAGAAAAAGTTTGACAGGTTTGTTGGTAGTGTGAGGAGATCAGAGTTTGTTAGGGCAAGGGAAATGGATGAGGTTGTTAGATTAAGATCTATGGTGTTGAATTTGAGTAGGCAAGTTGAAAGGTTACGTAAGGAGCAAGAAAGGAATGCAAGGTTGAGTGCATGGGGTTTGCCTATGAGATCTTTTCCTAGTCGAGGTGTGGTGATTCGTGATGTGCCGAATCAGGTTGAAGCTCAAGTGTTGGTGAAGCCAAGTGAAGGAGGTAGTTGAAAGGGGAAGGAAAAAGTGGAAGAAGATTCTGAGGATGATGATAACAGTAGTGATGATGAGCCGATGCACAAGAAGTTGCGGGGATATGATGTTTAGTTCTTTATGTTGTTTTTATTAACCTTGTTGTAATAGAACTTATGTAGACTCGTACTGTAGTTTGTGATGAAACTTAATGACTTTAAGTTTGACGTGATGAAGGGTTGTAGTGACATTACTTGTCACAATTTTGTGGAAATTTTCCAACGCAATCCAAATTACCTTCATGACTTATGATTTGCCTTATTAGTTCTTTTGCGAACTGTATTGTTGGTGCATGTAGTATCCATGTTACATCTTGATAGAGAAATCCTTCTTCTTATCATGATATGAATACTTACTTGTTCTTTTTCTGTTATGGTTACACAAGAAGGAGTTGGGAGGCATTTTTCTGACTTTACTAAATTATTATTTGGTTAGTTTCCTAAAAACATGCCGCCTAAATTGAAGACTGCTACTGTTAATACCATGATTGAGCAAGCTATTGCTAGAGCTTTGAAAGCTGAACGTGCTTGTAGGAACCAAGAGGCTGAGAATAGGAATGCTGTTGGTCAGGTTGGAGGGAATGTTGAAAATCCAGTTGGAGGTAATGCTGATGAACAAGCAAGAGGAAATGTTGCGGGACAAGTTGGAGGTAATGCTGTTGTTCAGCAGATTCAGAAGGAATGTTCTTATGCTAGTTTCATGAAATGTGGACCTACCCAATTTCGTGGTACTGGTGGTGCATTAGAATTAAGGAGGTGGATTAAGAAGATTGAAAGTACTTTTGAAATCAGTAGATGTTCAGAAGCTAGTAAGGTGAAATTTGTTGCAACTACTTTTCAGGATGATGCATTGAGTTGGTGGAATAGTTAAGTAGCTACTGTAGGATTGGTTGAAGCTAATGCTAGAACATGGACTGTGACCAAGGGACTGTTAACTGCTAAGTTTTGTCCTGAGGAAGAGTTAGGTCAGTTGGAAGATGAATTGAGGCATTTGGTGCTGAGAAACAATGATATTGTAGCTTATACAAGGAGATTTTCTGATTTATGTTTGTTGTGTCCTGATGCTTTTGCTGATGACCGTAAGAATATGAAGCAGTATATTAGAGGTTTATCTAGTAATATCAAGGGAGAAACTACTTCGTCGAAACCCAAGTCATGTGATGAAGCTGTCCAGATGGCTCATGCTTTAATGGATGTAAAGCTGCAGGATCGAAAGGATAGTATTGCTGAAGGGAATAAGAGAAAGTGGGAAGCTACACACTCAAACCAAGGGCAGAATCGAGGTGGTTATCGTAATAACAATAACCAAGGACCGAATAGGAATCATCAATATAATTTGAGAAGGAATGATGGTGTTCGTGCTGCCACAGGTTATCAAGGTAACAAGGTGAATCCATAGTGTGGTCGGTGTAATCTGTATCATGTTGGGAATTGTCCACCTGCTTGCAACAAGTGTGAGAAGGCGGTACATAAGATGGCAGACTGTAGAAACAAGGGTGTAGCCACTGGAGCCAATGCTGTTAAAGTAGTTAACTGTTCTGGATGTGGAGGCCGTGGACATAAGCAAGGGAACTGTCCGAGGGTTGGCATACGACAGGGAGGCAATGTTGTTGCTGTTGCTGTTGGGATTGCTGCTCCAGCCTATGTCGTGGGAGATGCTGACGAACCTCAATGGCCGAATGTGGTGACTGGTACGTTCTTACTTGATGCTTGTTATGCTAGTGTGTTATTTGATTCTGGATCCGATAGAAGTTTCGTAGATGTTAAATTCAGTCAGCTATTGGATAGAGAACCAGTGAGATTGACAACTAGTTATAAGGTGGAGTTAGCTGATGGTAAGGTTGTAAGCACTAGTTCTATACTGAAAGGTTGTTCCTTGAAGTTAGGTAATTATGTGTTTAGTATTGATTTGATGCCCATAGAATTAGGATCTTTTGACGTGATTATTGGAATGGACTGGTTAGTTGGTAATGGTGCAGTAATTGTTTGTGGAGAAAGATTAGTTCAGATACCGTTAAGGAATAGGGTATTGATTGTGAAAGGAGATGAATGTACTTCTCGTTTGAGAGTTGTTTCTTGTTTAAAGATGATGAGGTATATAGAAGCAGGTTGTGATGTGTTTCTTGCACAGGTAAGTAACGATGGTGTGAGTGAAAGGAAATTGGAGGATGTGCCTGTGATTAGAGAGTATCCTGAGGTTTTCCCTGAAGATTTGCCAGGACTACCGCCGCATCGTGAAGTGGAGTTTCGTATTGATTTAGTGCCGAGTGTTGCGCCTGTTGCTCGTGCACCGTATCGTTTAGCTCCATCTAAGATGAAAGAATTATCTGATCAATTGAAGGAATTGATGGATAAGGGATTCATTAGACCGAGTTCGTCGCCGTGGGGTGCGCCTGTTTTGTTTGTTAGGAAGAAAGATGGTTCTTTTAGAATGTGTATTGATTATAGAGAGCTTAACAAGTTGACTGTCAAGAATCGGTATCCATTGCCGAGGATTGATGATTTGTTGAATCCTTGCAACTGATCTGGATCAAGTGTATACTCAAAGATCGATTTGAGGTCTGGGTATCATCAACTGAGAGTTAGGGAAGAAGATATACCTATAACAGCTTTCCGTACTTGATATGGACATTTTGAATTTCAAGTGATGCCTTTTGGGTTAACAAATGCGCCTGCTGTATTTATGGATTTGATGAATCGTGTATGCAAGCCGTATTTGGATGAGTTTGTTAGCGTATTCATTGATGATATTCTCAGTTACTCCAAGAGTGAAGAAGAACATGAGAAGCATTTGAGAACAATTTTGGAATTGTTGAAGAAAGAAAAGATGTATGCAAAATTCTCTAAGTGTGAATTTTGGTTGAAATCAGTGCAATTTCTGGGGCACGTGATTGATAGTGAAAGTGTTCGTGTGGATCCTGCTAAGATTGAGGCAATTAAGGATTGGTCAGTGCCGACGACGCCGACTGAAGTTCGCCAATTTCTTAGTTTGGCAGGGTATTATAGAAGGTTTATTGAGAAGTTTTCGCTAATTGCTAAGTCGTTGACCAAGCTTACGGAAAAGAATCGAGTGTTTGAATGGGGATTGGAAGAGGAATCTGCATTTAGTATGTTGAAGGATAAGTTGTGTTCTGCGCCGATATTGTCTTTGCCAGAAGGATCTGAGGATTTTGTAGTGTATTGTGACGCGTCTCATAAAGGATTTGGAGTTGTGTTGATGCAAAGGAAGAAAGTAATAGCGTATGCATCGAGACAATTAAGGAAGCATGAAGAGAATTACACTACGCATGATTTAGAACTTGGGGCTGTGATTTTTGCATTAAAGCTGTGGAGACACTACTTGTATGGAACCAAGTGTGTGGTTTTCACTGATCATAAGAGTTTGTAATATATTTTGGATCAAAAGGAATTGAACATGAGGCAAAGGAGATGGGTTGAGTTGCTGAGTGATTATGACTGCGAGATTCATTACCTACCTGGTAAAGCGAATGTGGTAGTTGATGCACTTAGTAGAAAGGAAAGAGATAAGTCTATAGGAGTTAGAGCTTTGGCAATGTTGGAAAGTGTTGATTTGATAGAAGCGATATTGAAATCCCAAACTAATGGTTTAAAGGAAGAAAATATTGAGGCAGAAAATTTGGGTAGAATGTTGAAACCATTGTTTGAAGTAAGGTCGAATGGATTGAGGTATTTTGAGAATAGGATTTGGTTACCATTGTGTCCGTCTGAGAAAGGTTCTTTAGGATTGCGAGATTTGGTGATGAATGAATCTCATAAGTCGAAGTATTCAATACATCCTGGATCGGACAAGATGTATCAAGATCTTAAGAAAGTTTATTGGTGGCCGAATATGAAGGCACATATAGCTCAGTATGTTAATAAGTGTTTAACCTGTGCGAAGGTGAAGGCTGAACATAAGAAACCGTCTGGATTATTAGTGCAACCTGAGATTCGTGAGTGGAAATGGGAGAAGATTACCATGGATTTTGTGACAGGTTTTCCAAGGACTGCAAATGGCTGTGATATGATATGGGTGATTGTAGATAGATTGACTAAGTCTGCTTACTTTTTACCTATGAAGAAGACAGATAGTATGGAAAGGTTAACAACAGTGTATGTGAAGGATATTGTTTGTCGACACGGTGTGCCTTTGTCGATAATTTCTGATCGTGATAGTAGATTTACTTCAGAATTTTGGAAGTCTTTGCAGAAAGCGTTGGGAACGGAGTTATGTTTAAGTACAGCATATCATCCGAAAACTGATGGACAAAGTGAAAGAACGATTCAAACGTTAGAGGATATGCTTCGTGCATGTGTGATTGACTTTGGAAATGGTTTGGATAAGCATTTGCCATTGGTTGAATTTTCGTACAATAACATTTATCATGCTAGTATTAAAGCCGCTCCATTTGAAGCTTTGTATGGACGTAAGTGTAGATCTCCAGTGTGTTGGAGTGAAGTAGGAGAAAGTCAATTGACTAGACCTGAAATGATATTTGAGACGACTGAAAAGATTGTGCAAATTAAGAAGCGTTTGTTATCTGCCAGAAGTATACAAAAGAGTTATGTTGATAACCGAAGGAAACCGTTGGAATTTGAAGTAGGAGACATGGTTATGCTGAAGGTATCTCCATGGAAAGGAGTAATTCGTTTTGGAAAGAGAGGAAAGTTGAGCCCGAGATATATTGGACCATTTAAGATTATCCAAAGGATTGCATTGGTGGCTTATAAGTTAGAGTTTCCTGATGAGCTTAAGGCGATTCATAACATGTGTCTAATCTGAAGAAGTGTTTAGCTGAAATGGATGTGGTGATTCCATTGGAGGAAATTCAACTTGATGATAAGTTGCATTTTATAGAGGAACCTGTAGAGATAATGGATAGGGAAGTTAAGAAGTTGAAGCATAGTAGAATTCCGATTGTGAAAGTGAGATGGAACTCTAGACGTGGGCCAGAGTTTACATGGGAACGTAAGGATTTCTTTAAGGACAAGTATCCTCATTTTTTAGGAAGGATTAAGCGCCGCGGACGTCTCTTCTTTTAAGAAGGGGGGGGGGGGGATGTGACAACCCAAAACCGAGGTCATTGCTTAATCTTATTTTACGATTATTTTTGAAATTTTTGGATGAGTTTGAATGATATTTATTTTTGAAGGTTTATGTTGAAACCGATGTTGGAAGGTTTATATTTTAATTTTTATAAGTATAAGGAGTATTAGCAAGCGTGATGTCGATGGATGACAAATATTTTACGTCTTATTGTCGGTTGTTCGATTTTTGTCATTTTTGATGTTTTATTTTAAATGACGTGTTAAGTCGAGTCGGGAGTCGATATTATTATATTTGAGGTACGTTTTAAATTTTTTAAAAGTATCTTTATGAAACCCGAACCCCGTAAATATTTTCAAAATTGACTAATAGTTATTTCCCGCTTTTTAGCTAACTATTTTCATTTTGAGCCACAACTATTGCAAAATTACAACAATGGTCCCTCAAGCACTATATAAAAAGCTTAATCAAACACACACAACTCATTTCTCCACCCAAAAATTTTCATCATCTCTCTTCTCTCTCTCTATTTTGCCGAAACATCACCACCACCCTAAAACCATACACATTTTCAATTTTAACTTGAATTTGATCATGATTTGAGTAAAACTAAAGCAAGACCCTATCTTAGATTTGATCAAGGATCATTATGGTGTAAGAAATTCATACAAGCAAGGCATTTTTATTTTTTTCATGTTGGTAGGTGAAGCCATGATCATGCATGGTGTTCTTGGCATGATCAATGGTGATTCTTGCAAGAATTTTGTTAAAAACTTCATTTTGATTCAAAGGTTTTGATTTTGATAATGATTTGGATGTTATGGTTCATATATGTTGATGTTAGGGTATAGGAATGATCATTTTCATGGTTGGTTTTGATCAAAAAGGTGATTTTGTACAAGTTTTTAATGGTCATTTTATAACAGTAATTAAACAGTAAAATCCGAATTTTTATGTTCTGAAAATGGCTTAACTTATAGCCTAGGGTTGTAGATAATTTTATTAGCTTCGATTTGATATAAGGTAGAGCTTCTAGCTCCAAACGAGCGCAAAGTTATGATTTTTTGATTGATCGTGTACCGGGAGACGAGTATCGGCACTACTTATATTTGTTGTCGATATTTGGATCGAGTCTCGGGGACTCTAAATTGAAGTTTTGAAATATTTAACCTACTGATAATGAGGTGTTTACTTTAGAGGATGAGTTTACTTTAATACCCGAGTGTCGGTTTTGTAAACGGAGTCGTTTAAAGAAGTTAAAACGGTTGTATGAAAAATTAACGTAAATCTGTCCGGATATTGTAGTTTGGAAATGAGTCGGGTAAAGGACTTTAAAAGTAATTTCATTTGATGAACTTGTAGGAGGAATTTCTATATATAGTAAGTTAGTTTATCGAGTCGTTTCATAAACGTTTGACAAGTTTAAAAGGGGTAAATAAGCTAGTACATGTAGTATGTGCCGGCGGACTTTGTTAAATGTGTAAAATGGTAAAGTAAATGTGTAGTAAAGTATAATGAAGTTATTTATATCGTTTTCTCTCGAGTTTATCGTGATTTTATTAGTTTGAGTTTGATGTTGTTATATATGATTTATTTCTCGAGTCATTATTAATGAACGCGCCTTATTTGATAGGTAGCGGTTCTCGTGTTTGAAAGGCATCCATTATCACCGCGATCATCTCGCTAGATCTCTTATACTAAGGTGAGTCTGTAGCCTCGCTTTTTATGCTAGCTACTAAACGTTTTATACCCGCGAGGGGATACATGCTATTTGAAAATAAATGAACACAAGGCATTACGTTGAGTAACCCGCGGGGAAGGATAATTTTACGAGAATAAGAAGGTGGTATTCTAGCAACTGATACCCTAGAGGGGCAATGGTTTTATTCTAGTCATGCCGGCATTTGGCGTGGGTGACTATTTGGTTAAGGGGTCGGTGTCATGAGCTTAAATACAATGTTTATTATTATTGCCTTGAATATAGATTGTGTGTACGACAATTCTATAAATGATTATGATTGATTTTCTTCTTGTGTTCAAATGTGATTTGATAAACCTATAGACTCGCTCAACATTATTGTTGACTCGTTTTAGCATGTATTTCAGGTAATAGGAAGTGATGGAGCATGGAGATTTGTTGTGGAGGTTGTGGCTTGGCTTTTGGAAGAATGTTGGTCTAAAAACTATTTCTACCCTTACTGTTGAACAATTTACTTTATGTTGATGTACTGTACTAAACTTGTTGGTTGTTGGTCGAGATTCATGGGGACTAAAAGCTTTACTCTGGTGTCGTTTTAGTACAATCATGGGATGAAATTTATGTTTTAGACCTATTATGAAAATCATGTTTATATTTTGTGTAAACGTCTCACTTTTGAGTCGTTCAATATACCTTGTGTGATGATGCTTGTGTCTAGCACCTAATTGTGTATTTCCACTGCGCAATGTAAATTTTGGGGGTGTTAGAGAAGCAGTTTTACTTTTTGGTCAAAGTTTGACCAGGGTATCCCTGGCGACATGTCGCCAGGGATAATCCGTCCAAAATCAGATGCCAAATGAAAGAGAGCTAAATTTTCTCTCCAATTTATCCCTGGCGACATGTCGCCAGAGAAACTTTGTCCAAAATTATCCCAGTCGACATGTCGCCAGGGAAAATTCGTCCATCGTAGTTAACAATAGTTACTTTTTAATAATAACGTGCCAAATTTATCCCTGGCGACATGTCGCCAGGGAAACTTTGTCAAACGTAATTAGCTTCAAAGTTAAGCAGAAAATGTGTGACGGGCTTTTACCCGCCAAATCTCAAAAGTTTCCCTGGCGACATGTCGCCGGGGAAACTCCCTGTCATATATATAATTAGTTTTTGCTTGTTATGAAAAATTATTAATTATTTCATATAATTATTATTTTAACTTTCGATCCGATGTTATTTTATTTTTGCGACGTTTATATAATAAAAATGAGACATTTATAAAACAAATATTTATTTATTCCAAATAATTATTATTTTAACTATCGATCCGATGTTATTTTATTTTTGCGACGTTTATATAATAAAAATGAGACATTTATAAAACAAATATTTATTTATTCCAAATATTACATAAAACCTTTTGTAATATCACATGGGAGACTTATAGACAAACACTCCTAAACATAATTTTATTCGTCACGGACACTTAAACACGCGCTTAATTAAACATGGATATTACAACGATATTAGACTCGTAAACACGGAAAAAAACACATCACAAACTAGTTCAAACTAAGGTTCCCCATGTCATCGTAAAGGTCGTGAAGTAGTGCAGCTGAATCCATTGTGTGCCTATCGGAATTTTTTTACAACTCTACTGTACTCTCAAGTACCTTTATCATTCCATTCAAGCGCACACAGTTTGCACACGTTGAAGATCTTGGAGAAGAAATTGGAATCGTTGAAGGTCTGGGAGAAGAGCTTGGAGGAGAAAAGCTCGTTGAAGGTCTTGAAGAAGAGCTTGGAGGAGAAAAGCTCATTCAACCTCCAAGAGAATTGATTAGTAGCTGGACGCGTTCGTCTTTCCATAAAAACAATTTGCATCCATATGAAACTAAAGGTTGAACCCGTGAACGTGGACAAGCATAGTACAGTCTACCAAAGGATTCAGTTTGCCACGATTCTCGAAGAACTACATCTCCATGTCCACACTTTCACGGAAAAGCTTCATGCTTCAACATCTTCATAATAAATATGTGTTTGTGATGATAAGTGTGTGTGATCTGCTGGTGGTTTTGATGATAAGGAGTGTGTGTGGTTCTCCTTTTATGCTAAAAAAGTGAGAAAAATTGTTAACATTTTCCCTCCAATGTTTTCCCTCTAATATATTTCCCGCCAATGTTTTCCCGCCAATGTTTTCCCTCTAATATTTAGATGTTCACCCATCCATCAAATCCATCATCTGGATAAGTGTTGCATACTGAAACCTCATGCATGAGTGTATTTGGATGAGTCGATATGTGTTGGTTACACGTTAGATGTTCAATGGATGAGTCGACATGTCTTGGTTACACGTTAGATGTTCAATGGATGAGTCGGCATGCATTTGTTAAACGTTAGATGTTCAATGGATGAGTCCGTATGTGTTGGTTACACGTTAGATGTTCAATGGATGAGTCGGTATGTGTTGGTTACACGTTAGATGTTCAATGGATGTGTTGGTATGCATTTGTTAAACGTTAGATGTTCAATGGATGAGTCGGTATGCATTTGCTAAACGTTAGATGTTCAATGGATGTGTCGACATGTCTTGGTTACACGTTAGATGTTCAATGGATGAGTCGGTATGCATTTGTTAAACGTTAGATGTTCAATGGATGAGTCGGTATGCATTTGTTAAACGTTAGATGTTCAATGGATGGGTCGACATGTCTTGGTTACACGTTAGATGTTCAATGGATGAGTCGGTATGTGTTGGTTACACGTTAGATGTTCAATGGATGAGTCGGTATGTGTTGGTTACACGTTAGATGTTCAATGGATGAGTCGGTATGCATTTTTTAAACGTTAGATGTTCAATGGATGAGTCGGCATGTCTTGGTTACACGTTAGATGTTCATGGATGAGTCGGTATGCATTTGGTAAACGTTAGATGTTCAATAGATGTTCAATGGATGAGTCGTTAAACGTTAGATGTTCAATGGATGAGTAGACATGTCTTGGTTACACGTTAGATGTTCAATGGATGAGATGTTCAATGGATGAGTAGACATGTCTTGGTTACACGTTAGATGTTCAATGGATGAGTCGGTATGTGTTGGTTACACGTTAGATGTTCAATGGATGAGTCGGTATGTCTTGGTTACACGTTAGATGTTCAATGGATGAGTCGATATGCATTTGTTAAACGTTAGATGTTCAATGGATGTGTCGGTATGTGTTGGTTACACGTTAGATGTTCAATGGATGAGTATACATGTCTTGGTTACACGTTAGATGTTCAATGGATGAGTCGGTATGTGTTGGTTACACGTTAGATGTTCAATGGATGAGTCGGTATGTGTTGGTTACATGTTAGATGTTCAATGGATGAGTAGACATGTCTTGGTTACACGTTAGATGTTAAATGGATGAGTCGGTATGTGTTGGTTACACGTTAGATGTTCAATGGATGAGTCGGTATGTCTTGGTTACACGTTAGATGTTCAATGGATGAGTCGGTATGCATTTGTTAAACGTTAGATGTTCAATGGATGAGTCGGTATCTGTTGGTTACACGTTAGATGTTCAATGGATGAGTAGACATGTCTTGGTTACACGTTAGATGTTCAATGGATGAGTCGGTATGTGTTGGTTACACGTTAGATGTTCAAAGGATGAGTCGGTATGTGTTGGTTACACGTTAGATGTTCAGTAGATGAGTCGGTATACATTTGTTAAACGTTAGATGTTCAATGGTTACCGAATTAGAATAAATCGAGAAATTAAACGGACTAAATCGGAATGAATTTAGAAATGAAACTGACCGGGATGATATTATTATTTTATAAATAATAATAATTATTTTATAAATAATAATAATAATAATTTTTTTTATAAATAATAATAATAATTATTATTTTATAACTAATTATAATAATATATAAGTAATAATAAATTTTATTTTGACAAAAATTATCCCCTGCGACAAGTGCGACTTTCCCTGACGACATGTCGCCAGGGATAGTTTCCCTGGCGACATGTCGCCAGGGAAGGTTTGTGCAAAACGACAAAAAGATTTAGGTACGTAAATATGCGTTGAAAAGTCAAAATTGTCTCTGGCGACATGTCGCCAGGGAAACTCGGTCACAACCCTCCAAAAAGTTTCAATCACGCGCGCTTTTAGCTAAACGAAAAAAGTAGAAAGTATCCTTGGTGACATGTCGCTAGGGATTGTCGCCAGGGAAAAAATTGACCTTTTTGACCAGATCTTCACTTTTCTCACAACACTTTTTCCTTATCCTCTAAAAAAAACCCTTCGCTGCTGCTGCTGCTGCTGTATCACCACCACCACCACTCTACTCCACACCTTTCGCTGCTATATCACCACCACCACCACTCACCACCACCACTCACCACCACTCTCCTCCACACCTGCACACGTGCACTCACCACCATCTCCATTCGCCAGCACCACCACCACGCCATCTACATTCACCGGCACCACCACCACCACCACCGTCATTTATATTAAGGTTTTTTATATAATTTATATTGTAATTGATAGTTTAAGGTTTTTTTTATATAATTTTTTTTTATAATTTATATTGTAATTGATTTTTTTATATAACTTATATTATAATTGATAGTATATTTGGTTTTGTTTTTACATATTCGGTCACCGCAACCGAGTCCCGACCGTAGCTGAGCCCGACCACAGCCGAGACCCGACCGCAACCGAGCCCCGACCACAGCCGCGCCTCGACCACAACCGAGACCCGACCATTCTTTAACGGTATGTTTTTTAACTTTTAATTGTAATTGATAATACATATTGTTTTTTGTTTAGTTTTTTTTAGATTCCCTGGCGACATGTCGTCCGGGATGTTTAAACTTGTTAATTTTTGTTAAACGTAAATCCAAACATTCCTTATGTTACCTATTTGATGAGAATAAATTATAATAAGTTTTTTTGGATAAGCTGATTTCAAACAGGTTAACTTGGCTTATCAGAATAAGCTGTTTGATAACAGCTTATCCTAATAAGCTTATCAGGATAAGCTGTTTGATAACTGCTTATCCTGATAAGCTTAACAGAATAAGCTATTATCAAACAACTTATTCTGATAAGATTATCGGGATAAGCTGTTTTCAAACAGCTTATTCTAATAAGCTTATCAGGATAAGCTGTTTTTAAACAGTTTATTCTTATAAGCTTATCAGGATAAGCTGTTTTTATTATATGATATAAATGTTTTATTGGACTAAACCTTAGGAATGTTTTAGGATTTTAGCGATTAATTTCGGAAATTTCCCGTCTGAAATTGATCAACCTATAGAAAACCCGTCCGAGTTTATTCAAGTGAAGAAGAAGATTGAATGTGTATTACTGATGATGAAGACGCCCCTCATGATTTAAGTGATGAAGAACGTGTGAATGATGATGATGGTGAAGACAGAGTTTATTCAAGGGAAGAAGAAGATTGACCTTTAGTTGTAACTTGCAAAAGACACTTATTTGTTTGAATGAATGAATCTAATTATTGTGGATTGTTTAAATGTGTATATTTATTTGGATGTGTTGTATTTGAATTTGTGCATGCTTATATTATTTTGTTCATGAATTTGTCTATGTTATGCTAATTGTACTTGTACAGATGTCAGCAGATGTTACACGATCACACGGGGGTGACGGTGGTGGTGAGGATGAACCTCCTACGCCAAACATTCACAGCGGTTGTTTCGTCGTATTTAGAAATAAAGGTAAGAATATTTGGATTATTGTAACACAATCATAAATTTGGTGCATATATATGTTGCTTGCCTTGAATTTTTATGACTTTGTCAGTCACTTGATTTTTGCAGGCAAAGGCAAAAGAAAAGAAAATTTGGGCGGCAGAGAGGCCGGTAGAAAGACTCGGGGCATTACCCGATGTCTCGATTTGTTGGACGAAGTTGAAGAACATGGCGTTGTCCCGATAGATTTTGAAGAAGTCTCTTTCCGGCCTCGCGGCACGCATGCTCAGTATTTAGCTAATTACGTCAGGGATTGTATGAGGAGGCTCGTGCCACTGTACTACCCAAGTTGGAATGGTGTCCCTGATGAGATCACGGCGATGGTTTGGGCGAACATAGAGGTCAGTTATCATTTTTATGTTCATAACATTATTGTGTTTATTTATTTAATGGTGTATATATTTAAATAAATTTGTTTATTTATTTATATCATATAAATAAATAACAAATTTAAATAAATATATAAATTGTATCTTATTTATTTATATCATATAAATTTTTTTTAAATAAATATATTTTTTTTAAATAAATATAAAAAAATTTAAATAAATATATTTATTTTAATTAAATATATATTTGATGAGAATAAGGTAATAAACTTTTACGGATAAGCTGTTTTCAAACAGCTTATCATGATAAGCTTATCAGAACAAGCTGTTTGAATACAACTTATCTTGATAAGCTTATCAGAACAAGCTGTGTGAAAACAGCTTGTTCTGATATGCTTATCAGGATAAGCTGTTTTCAAACAGCTTGTTCTAATAAGCTTAGCAGGATAAGTTGTTTTCAAACAGCATGTCCTGATAAGCTTATCAGAACAAGCTGTTTTCAAAAAGCTTATGTTTATCAGGATAAGTTGCTTTTACTATAAAAATTTAAATAAATATATAAGCCATTAAATAAATAAACAAAATAATGTATAAATTATATCCCTAATCTAACTCTGTGTTTGTTTTATTTGTTGTATATGAATGCAGTCTAAGTTTAATTTGACACCACACAAGAGTAATCCCGATACATGGAGGGGTATACGTGGCGGCATCAATCACATGCTTCAAAAGAGTTACAATTCTCGAAAAAATACGTTGAAGACGAAGCATTGGCGCAGACATCGATACCGGCACGGTAGACATCGGCAGAGTCCGCAACGAGCGTCCTCAGGAAATTACTTCCGAGGACTGGGAAAAACATATCGCACTTTTGAGTAATCCGGATTACGAGAAAAGATGCCTGACGAACTCCCAAAATCGGTCTAAGCAGAAGACACCGAGTCGGCAGGGATCTCGATCGTTAGCACTCCTTAGAGACAAAGTGGTGAGAAATTCTATAATTAATTTACATACATATATGTCTTTGATTATATGTTTTGGTGTTGTGATTTTTTGTTTTGAATTTGCTTCATTCTATATGTGATAGGTGTGAAAACACCCATCCTTTTACCACTTATTTCTTGCTAAAACGAGACCAAAACGCGTATTTAATATCATTTGTTTGGAATTATGCGTGGTTTGTGTGTTTGTTGTGTTTTCAGAGCTAACCGGATAAATATTGAAGAAAACATGGGATTGCACGGGTTTTATCGAAGAAAAAGACGAAAAGACGAAGTCTATAGTCCAAGAGATGCAAAAGATTTGAAGTCAATGGGCCTATTTGAAGATTTATCGAAGAAAAGGACCAAAGACCGAAGATTTACATATGTCGAAGAACTCAAGTCTATTAAACGAAGAAATTAAAAGACGAGTTGAATTTATTCATCGACAAATCCCGAATCAGAGTCGAAAACGTCAACTTTACTGAAAAGACGAGAAGACTAAAAGAAAGGAGAAAGCCCACTCACCAACCCACTTCAACACACCTATAAATAGGCCTCCTCCTCACAATTTGAGGAGTAAGTTTTCATTTTCTGTTTTTGTTCCTTTTATTTCGTAGGAACCAACTCCATTAAGGAGTTTGGTGATTTTCATTTTTCCATTTTGAATCCAAGAACCTTGTAAGTTTTAATCTTTCATTTTGTTTGTTAAAACCTTAATCTTTCAATATAATCTTTCATTTAATCTTGTTCTTTCTTTTCTTGTTGATTCCAAAGTTTTATGTTTTTCTTTTGTTGATTTTGATCTCTAAAAACAAGTGGGTTTTGTGTTTTTGTTGATTTGGTTTGATGTTTATCATTAGTATATGATTAGGGGTTAGTTTGTTTTAATCTTTTGGTTAAAACTTGGTTATTTTGGTCAAATTCGTAGCCTATTATTTTATCCCTGTTCTTCGTCTTCAAAAGCTACCCAGATTCCGAATCAGTGCAAGTTATTCCGAACGAAGTATTTTCATTAGATATTCCGGATGAGCTAGAATATTCCGAACCAAGGTTTTCATTCAAATATTCCGGATCAGCAAGGTATTCCGAATGAGCCTTATTTTCCGAATGAAGGTGTTATTCCGCATGAAGTAGTATTCTGGATCAGTCAATATTCCGGATGAGTGATTATTCCGGATAAAGAAATTATTCCGAATGAGCAGTTATTCCGAACCAACATCATATTCCGAACGAAGCCTTTTGTTTTGATTATTCCGCATGAAGCAATATTCCGAGTAAACCAATTATTCCGGATGAGCAAGATTATTCCGAATGAGATGTTTTTCATTTATTCCGCATGAACACAAATTATTCCGGATGAGCTTTTATTCCGGATGACTAACATTATTCCGAGTAAACCAATTTATTCCGAGTGAACTGATTTTATTCCGGATCAAGCATCTTTTCCTAATCAAGGCTTTTTGGTTATTCCAGATCAAGGCTTTTTGGTTATTCCGGATGAGCTAGTCATTCCGCATGAGCAGTAAGATTCCGAATCAGTTGTTTTTCTAGTAAAGGGTATTTTACTGTTACTGTTTTAGTGTTTAATTTTAATTCAATTCAAGCTTTATTTTAAATTGTTTTTATTAACTGCTTTTAGTTTATTTTTATCACTTTACGCATTTAATCCTTTTTAGTAGAATAGAAAACCAAACCTTTTTTACTTTCCACCAAGAACAATTGAGTCGCACTTTTAATCGGTAATCAATTCGAAAAGATCGGTTTAACGAACTTTCATACGAGCTTGAAATCCTTGTATTAAATGCACCGTTGCTGGCTCTTTTCGTTAAGATTAACGGTTTTTAGTGAGAGACGCGTTGGATTTTAGGATCCGTTCATCATTGAACGTTATTTTCCTTGCTTTAAAATTTTCAAAAATCCTAAAAAATATAAAATTTTCAAAAATACAAAAAAAAATTAAAAAACAAAAAAAAAACCCAAAAATATTTCTGCTTTGTTATTTCTTTTGCAGGTGTATGCGCACTCGATCAACGTCTTATCCCGAGCCCGAGACTCTCGATAACTTAGACATGGCCGGTGTACACAACAATAATAATAATCC
The DNA here is from genome assembly GCA_025667525.1 of Glebionis coronaria. NCBI lineage: Eukaryota > Viridiplantae > Streptophyta > Magnoliopsida > Asterales > Asteraceae > Glebionis > Glebionis coronaria. The sequence goes on along the minus strand of CM046881.1, from coordinate 590,260,626 downwards.
ACCTCAACCCAACATGAATAATAACAACAATGAACCTCTACGGGACAATCATCCAATGATCGAACTTTTGCAAGCACATGTAGAGGGCAACAACGATGCTATTGTCATACCCGCGATTAGAGCCAACAACTTTGAGCTCAAATCCGGCTTCATTCAAATGGTCTCTGCTCAACCATTCTTGGGGCATTCAATTGATGATCCTCATGACCATATTAAGAGGTTTCTTCAACTCACTAATACGGTTAAGTATAATGGGGTTTCACAAGAGGTAATTCGCTTGCAACTTTTTCCTTTCTCTTTAGAGGGACAAGCCCGGCATTGGCTTGATAAGGAACCGCCACAAAGTTTTCTTACGTGGACGGATTTAGAGACCAAATTTATCAACTACTTTTTCCCACCCTCACGTACTACCGCTTTGCGGAATGAAATCATTACTTCTGAACAAAAGTACGGTGAGACATTTAGTGAATCTTGGGACCATTTTAAGGAACTTTTAAGAAAGTATCCACAACATGGTTTAACAAAAGTACATCAAATTAATACTTTTTACAATGGTTTAAGCATGAATGACCAAGATTCACTAAATAGTGCCTCAGGGGGTAATCTTTTGGTTAATTCTTCTAATGCCGCTTGGGATATTATTGAGAACAAGTCTAGAGTGCAAACCAAGAGTGTTCGGACCAATGTGTCTAGTGCTAGCACTAATGAGAGCGACAAGAGAATTGATAAGCTTACTTCGCTTGTTGAATCACTTGCTCTCCAAGCCGCCAACAACACCAAAGCTATCAATGCCCAAGTTAATGCTATGACTCAATCATGTGAAATATGCGGGGGATCCCACTCATACACCGATTGTCCTTCGACTCAAGACAATCCGGAAAATGTGTATGCCACCAACGGTAACTTTGCTATAGGAAGCTATCAAGCACGTCCTCAAGGTGACCACAACTTGCTCAGCTATCGCTCAAACAACTATCTTTCACCACCCGGTTTCCCCCCACAAAACCTAAACAACCTCAACCGCAACAATCAAAACCAACCACGTGCTCCAAATCAATATTAAAACCAAAGAAACCCATATACACCTCAAAGAAACAACCAAGTTTACCAACAACCTGCTTATCAACCACCTGCCTACCATGCTCCTCCCAACCAACCCACTGCATTACACCAAGAGGTTGAAACCTACATGAGTACTAATGATGCGATAGTGCAAAATCTTCAGCGGGAAATGGCAAACATGAAGGCAGATATGGTAAAGCAAGGGAATGATCTTCGAGCTGATATGCGAAACTCTTTTACAAGTCAAACGAATGACTTAAGGAACATGATGGCTAGTTTCTTCCCAAGTAATCAAGCCTCTGGATTGGGTTCTCTTCCGAGTAACACCGTTGCTAATCCAAGAAGGGAGATGAAAGCAATCACCACTCGCAGTGGAAAAGGTTTAAAGGAACCCTAGCTTCCTACACCTACACCGGTGATTGTGACAAAGGAAAACGAGTCTTCTTCCCCGAATCCTCCATCTTCTATTCCTCCAACTTCTACTTCTCCAATTCCACCACCTTCTACTTCTAACCCTCCACCACCCAAGGATGTGAGTGAGAATTCCATTCCAAAGCCTTCATCTGAACCCAATATACCTTATCCTTCAAGGTTGAGGAAAGAGAAATTGAAGAACAAGGATGATATTCAGGTTTCTAACTTTCTCAAGATGTTTAAACAACTGAATTTCAATATCTCCTTTGCTGAGGCTCTCACTCACATGCCCAAATATGCTAAAATGTTTAAAGATCTTCTCAGTGATAAGGAGAAACTTCTCGATATTGCTCAGACCCAACTTAATGAGAATTGCTCCGCAGTGCTCTTAAGGAAATTACCAACCAAACTTGGTGATCCGGGTCGTTTCTTGATTCCTTGCAACTTCCCCGGGGTAGAGAATTGTGTGGCCCTAGCCGATCTAGGTGCTAGTATAAACTTAATGCCATTAAGTGTTTGGAAACAATTATCTCTACCCGAGCGAGTCCCCACACGAATGACTTTGGAATTAGCTAACCGTACGGTTGCGTATCCAGTGGGGATAGCCGAAGATGTCTTCGTTGGTGTCGACAAATTCACCTTTCCGACGGATTTTTTTGTCGTTGACTACGAGATGGACCCCCGTGTTCCATTAATCGTTGGACGTCCATTCATGAGGACCAGTCGCACTCTCATTGATGTAGCTGCTGGCGAATTAATCATGAGAGTTGGTGACGATAAAATCGTCTTCAACATGGGTAAACTTTCTAAGCAGCCTTCTGAAAACGAGAGTGTCAATTTCATTGATGTTCTTGATGAGGCTTGTGAAGAACATTTCAAAGACGCTTGTAAAAGTGGTTCTTCTTCTCTACCCACTGTTGAAACCGTTGCCTCTATTGCTCCATCACTAACTCCATTTGGAGAAAGTGATTTCATCTTGAAAGAATTTGAAGCAACTTTGGGAGATGTGGACTTAAAATATGACGATTCTCCCTCCAATTGGGATGAAGACATTCGCACCATTGAGAAACTTCTCAATGAGGACCATATTTCTCCACCATCTCCTAAGGATATTTCTATCGATGAACCGAATTTGACCACGCCTTCCATCGAAAATCCTTCGGATTTAGAACTTAAGGACTTACCGTCTCATCTCGAGTACGTTTTCCTTGAAGACAACAAGAAGTCACCCGTCATCATCGCTAAGGACTTGAAAGAGGAAGAAAAATCCCGACTTACCGCCGTGCTGAAGAATCACAAGAAAGCGATTGCTTGGAAAATCTTCGATATTCGTGGAATTGATCCTCACTTTTGCATACATAAAATTCTCATGGAGGACGAATTTAAACCCACTATTCAAAGCCAAAGAAGGGTGAATCCTAAGATCCATGACGTAATAAAAAAAGAGGTTATCAAACTTCTTGATGCGGGAATGATCTATCCTATCTCGGATTCACCGTGGGTTAGTCCCGTCCATTGTGTGCCTAAGAAGGGCGGAATTACCGTTGTTCCCAATGAAAACAACGAGTTGATTCCTACTCGTCTCGTTACAGGGTGGAGAGTTTGTATAGACTAAAAACTCAATGATGCTACGAGAAAGGATCATTTTCCCCTTCCTTTCATGGACCAAATGCTTGAACGTCTAGCGGGTAATGACTATTACTACTTCTTAGACGGTTTCTCCGGGTATTTTCAAATTCCCATCGATCCCAAAGACCAAGAGAAAACCACATTCACTTGTCCTTATGGAACATTTGCCTACAAAAGAATGCCTTTCGGCTTATGCAATGCTCCTGGGACTTTCCAAAGGTGTATGATGGCTATCTTCCATGACATGGTTGAAGAAACTATGGAAGTCTTCATGGAAGATTTCTCGGTTTATGGTGATTCTTTCTCTGCTTGCCTTGCCAATTTAGAACGTATGCTTAAGCGGTGTGAAGACACTCGCCTTGTTCTAAATTGGGAAAAATGCCATTTCATGGTAAAAGAAGGCATCATGCTAGGACATAAAATCTCAAAATCCGGTCTTGAAGTGGACCGTGCTAAAGTGGATGTCATAGCCAAATTACTTCCACCTTCAACCGTGAAGGGTGTGAGAAGTTTCCTTGGTCATGCGGGCTTCTATCGTCGATTCATTCAAGATTTTTCTAAAATCGCTCGCCCGATGACCCACCTCTTGGAAAAAGATACTCCTCTCATCTTTTCCAAAGAGTGTCTTGAATCCTTCAATCTTCTTAAGGATAAGCTAACTAAGGCACCGGTCTTGGTTACCCCTAATTGGGAGCTACCTTTTGAGTTGATGTGTGATGCTAGAGACTTTGCTATTGGAGCAGTTTTAGGCCAAAGAGTGAACAAACACTTCCAACCAATCCATTACGCTAGCAAGACAATGACGGGGGCTCAATTACATTATACCACTACCGAAAAAGAGCTTTTAGCTGTAGTGTATGCTTTTGAAAAGTTCCGCCCCTATCTTGTCCTTTCTACCACCATCGTGTATACCGATCATTCCGCGTTGAAGTACTTGTTGACTAAGCAAGATTCTAAGCCAAGACTTCTTCGTTGGGTTTTGCTCCTTCAAGAATTTAAATTCAAAATTCGTGACAAGAAGGGTGCCGAAAACCTAGCCGCGGATCATCTAAGTAGACTTGAGTATCCTTATCAAGGGGATCATGCGAATCAAGAGATCAATGACTCTTTTCCCCTTGAGGCCTTAATGTCTATAAATTCCAATCTTGGTGACACCCCGTGGTTTGCGGACATTGCAAACTACATAGCGGTTGGATTTCTCAAATAAGGGTTAACGTCCCAACAAAATAAAAAGTTCTTTAAAGATATTGAACATTATTTCTGGGACGACCCTTACCTCTTCAAACAATGTGCGGATCTTGTCATTCGTCGATGTGTTGATGGGCCGGCAGCGGTACAAATCCTTGATGCTTGCCATAAAGGACCCACCGGTGGTCACTTTGGTCCCAATTACACCGCGAAGAAAGTATTCGACTCTGGATTTTATTGGCCCACCATTTATCGTGACGCTCACGCCATTGTTAAACATTGTGATGCTTTCCAAAGACAAGGCAAGATCACACATAAAGATGAGATGCCTCAAAATGTCATACAAGAATGTGAAATCATTGATGTATGGGGTATCGACTTTATGGGGCCATTTCCATCATCTAAAGGGAACAAGTACATCCTCGTAGCCGTTGACTATGTTTCTAAATGGGTTGAAGCTAAGGCTCTCCCAACGAACGATGCGAGGGTGGTTGTGAACTTTTTGAAGCAACTTTTTGCTCGATTCGGTGTTCCTCGTGCTATCATCAGTGATCGCGGGACTCATTTTTGCAATGATCAATTTGAAAGAGTCATGTCTAAGTATGGTGTCAATCACCGTCTTTCCACTGCTTATCATCCCCAAACCAATGGGCAAGCCGAGATTTCCAACCATGGATTGAAGCGAGTTTTGGAGCGTACTGTGGGAGAGCATCGTGCCGCGTGGGCCGATAAGTTAGATGATGCTTTTGGGCTTTCCGTACCGCCTATAAGACGCCGATTGGTTATACACCTTATCGTCTTGTGTACGGGAAAGCATGCCACCTCCCTATCGAGCTGGAACATAAGGCATACTAGGCCTTGAAGTGGGCTAACTTCGACATCAACAAAGCCGGTGATCTTCGCAAGATTCAACTCAACGAGCTTAATAAATTGAGGAATGAAGCTTACGAGAACTCATTGATCTACAAGGAGAAGACCAAGATAATCCATGATGCAAGGATTAAGAACCGAGAGTTCCACGTTGGTGATCAAGTCTTACTTTTTAACTCTCGGTTGAAGATCTTCTCGGGCAAGTTGAAGAGCCGCTGGTCTGGTCCATTCACCGTCGCCAAAGTCTTTCCCTATGGCACCATTGAGCTTTCTCAGCCAAATGGGCCCAATTTTAAGGTGAATGGCCAACGTTTGAAGTTGTACTTTGGTGAGGACATCTCTCATGAGATGATTCCATCCCTCACCACGTTTCCCATGAACTAGTTTTGGGTCGAGTCAGGCTCGTGACTCGGTTATCAAAAACAAGCGCTCCTCGGGAGGCAACCCGAGTATCTATCCCTTTCCATTTTACCTCCTAAGTGTAGGGGGACCTATATAGGTTGCTTATGTTTGTATGGTGATGTGATTACAGGGATATGTGCACTTTTGGAATCTTTGAAGAACCGTGCTCCCGTGTTATCCGCAAATCCGGTTCTATCTCTCAACTATCGTGATTCAATTTTCTTCATACTCACATTTAAATTGATCACTTTAGTTGTCTCTTCCTTAGCTTGATTTAACCAACGTGCACAATGTCATAAGTGTAGGGGAGACTTTTCCCACATGCTTAAACATTGAGGATAATGTTTATATCAAGTGTAGGGGGGACTTCTATCGAAGTAAGTGGTCTTTTCCATGAATTTGTCCTCATTTTAACCGGAAAATTTGATTTTCGACATTTTTCAAAAATTTTAATCTATTTTGGCCTAGTTGTATAGTTGTATTTTCCTTTGTTATGGTTATTTTCTTTCCTTACTAGAATAAATTTTCAATAAAGTGGTTTTAAATTTTTCAAAGTCGTGAATATTTTGACTCAACCCGAGTTTATTTATCTAAGTTTACTCTAGCTAGTATCCTTAACGTGTTTAAGTCAATTTTTGCTAGGCTTTTATATAGGGAACTTTAAAACGCGAAAGTCTTAACTCTCACGGGTTAAGAACAAGAACTTTTCGCAAGTTCCTATAATTGATCCTAGAGAGTCGTTTATCAAGGGAACTTTAAAATGCGAATTCTAAACCTTGAAAAAGTCTAAGAGTTTGCAAGATCCTATAGATGACTCGAAAACCCAAAGTTGTGATTCAATTGGCTAAGCATCCACGAGTCTCATTCCTTGAGATTTTAAATTATGGAGAACGAGAGATGATAGAGTCAATTATAAGTTTGGTATTCTTTCGTGAATTTATGTGAGTTGATTATAAGCCTATTCTCCCATCGCTTGCTAATAAATAAGGTTGTACGATTTGAAAAGTTACTTAGCTTCTATCCCAAGATCGTTTAAAAGTTGCTTGGTATTAATTAGAGTTCATAGCCAAGGCATAACTTATTGAAGCGGGATGCGAAGATTGGCGAGTCCGAAAAGGCCCTAACAAGGCATGAGGGCTACATTTTGTTGCTAAAGATCCAAAAGTGATGTGAAGAATCATTTATCAAAGATCAATATGAAGGATCGAGACACACGACGAAAAAGCAAGTACTCCCCAAAAGATCATGGAGAAATCTGTCCAAAAAGGCCCTAACAAGGTATGAGGATAAATAGATCCAAGTCCTAAAAGGAGGCGGATCGTTGTATATCAAAGTCCAAAGTAAAGATTGGAGAAAAATGAAGAAGTCGTGGTCCAAATATGAAGAATCTCTCAAAAAGTTCAAGTGAAGAAATTCCCAATATGAAGAGAAGACCATAATTTCATGAACGTCTCTCAAGATTTGAAGTATGAAGTCGCTGCCAAATATCGGTCCGATAAAGGTCTCAAATCGTGAAGCGAGTTATGCCAAGATATGAACTTTATGAGGTCTCGAGAAGCAGTTTTATAAGATTTTGTCCTTTAGCTAACTATTGATTAAATCGTCCCACTTTGTTTTCAGCTTAAATAACTATCGAAATAAGTCAAACAAAAGCATCCTCGTGATCATTTAAGACAATATTAAAATATAAGAGATACACCTAGGAATAAGGGAGTCTAAATGAATAATTGGGCCACATGAGTTCGTGTTTGTTTGCTAACTTATAATAACAATGATCTCGTTTTTAAGCTTGGTATGGGGAACGTGAAACTTGAGAATGATGAACATTCATGACAACCTAAAACCCCAATGTAAGTCTTTGAATTCCTTACTTGTTTTGTTCTTTTGGTTTCCTTAGTGTTTAGAATTTAATAAAGGCCAAGGTGGGTTATTTATGATGAGAAATGTAAACCGTGCTTTATAATTAATGCATTGCATGAGGGCATTGCAATGGTTAAGTGTAGGGGATTTAATAGGTGTGAAAACACCCATCCTTTTACCACTTATTTCTTGCTAAAACGAGACCAAAACGCGTATTTAATATCATTTTTTGGAATTATGCGTGGTTTGTGTGTTTGTTGTGTTTTCAGGGCTAACCGGATAAATATTAAAGAAAACATGGGATTGCACGGGTTTTATCGAAGAAAAAGACGAAAAGACGAAGTCTATTAGTCCAAGAGATGAAAAAGATTTGAAGTCAATGGGCCTATTTGAAGATTTATCGAAGAAAAGGACCAAAGACGGAAGATTTACATATGTCGAAGAACTCAAGTCTATTAAACGAAGAAATTAAAAGACGAGTTGAATTTATTCATCGACAAATCCCGAATCAGAGTCGAAAACGTCAACTTTACTGAAAAGACGAGAAGACTAAAAGAAAGGAGAAAGCCCACTCACCAACCCACTTCAACACACCTATAAATAGGCCTCCTCCTCACAATTTGAGGAGTAAGTTTTCATTTTCTGTTTTTGTTCCTTTTATTTCGTAGGAACCAACTCCATTAAAGAGTTTGGTGATTTTCATTTTTCCCTTTTGAATCCAAGAACCTTGTAAGTTTTAATCTTTCATTTTGTTTGTAAAACCTTAATCTTTCAATATAATCTTTCATTTAATCTTGTTCTTTCTTTTCTTATTGATTCCAAAGTTTTAAGTTTTTATTTTGTTGATTTTGATCTCTAAAAACAAGTGGGTTTTGTGTTTTTGTTGATTTGGTTTGATGTTTATCATTAGTAGATGATTAGGGGTTAGTTTGTTTTAATCTTTTGGTTAAAACTTGGTTATTTTGGTCAAATTTGTAGCCTATTATTTTCTCCCTGTTCTTCGTCTTCAAAAGCTACCCAGATTCTGAATCAGTGCAAGTTATTCCGAACGAAGTATTTTCATTAGATATTCCGGATGAGCTAGAATATTCCGAACCAAGGTTTTCATTCAAATATTCCGGATCAGCAAGGTATTCCGAATGAGCCTTATTTTCCGAATGAAGGTGTTATTCCGCATGAAGTAGTATTCTGGATCAGTCAATATTCCGGATGAGTGATTATTCCGGATAAAGAAATTATTCCGAATGAGCAGTTATTCTGAACCAACATCATATTCCGAACGAAGCCTTTTGTTTTGATTATCCCGCATGAAGCAATATTCCGAGTAAACCAATTATTCCGGATGAGCAAGATTATTCCGAATGAGCTGTTTTTCATTTATTCCGCTTGAACACAAATTATTCCGGATGAGCTTTTATTCCGGATGAATAACATTATTCCAAGTAAACCAATTTATTCCGAGTGAACTGATTTGATTCCGGATCAAGCATCTTTTCCGAATCAAGTCTTTTTGGTTATTCCGGATCAAGGATTTTTGGTTATTCCGGATGAGCTAGTCATTCCGCATGAGCAGTAAGATTCCGAATCAGTTGTTTTTCTAGTAAAGGGTATTTTACTGTTATTGTTTTAGTGTTTAATTTTAATTCAATTCAAGCTTTATTTTAAATTGTTTTTATTAACTGCTTTTAGTTTATTTTTATCACTTTAAGCATTTAATCCTTTTTAGTAGAATAGAAAACCAAACCCTTTTTACTTTCCACCAAGAACAATTGAGTCGCACTTTTAATCGGTAATCAATTCGAAAAGATCGGTTTAACGAACTTTCATACGAGCTTGAAATCCTTGTATTAATATGCGTGTCTATGTATGTACAGACCCAAGCTGCAATTCAAGCTGATGTGCCACCCCCGACTGTCATTGACCAATTCTTCATTACGCACACCGACCAGGATGGGAATTTTCCTTGCGATGCGGACCGCGTTATGTATGTAAGTATTTTTTTATTTTTATTTTAAACTAATTAACTTTTTTTTTTGGATATACCTTGGTTTTTTACTATTCCCTGCCGATAAATAATGTACCAACCCGACTAATAAATAATATACTAACTGTCGTTTGTTTCTGTCACTTCATTACGAGGAGATACTTGCGATGAAAGCTGAAGGCAAACATACGGACGACGAGATCAACCGTATCGTCAGAGGTAGAAAGCAGCAAGGCCTCAAGTGTTTGAATTTATGAGAAGTGACTTTAGGTTCGCCGATGCGTTCTCAGCATTCCTATCGGGTGGTGCTAGCGGGAGTGGCAAGGGAGGCAGCGGTAGTGGCGCCGACGGGAGTGGCACGGGAGGCAGCGGTAGTGGCGCCGGTGGGAGTGGCACGGGAGGCAGCGGTAGTGGCGCCGGTGGGAGTGGCGGTAGTGGCAATAATGGTTAGTATGTCTTGTTTTTCCTACCTTAGCATGCAAGTTTAATAATTGTAAACCCCGAATTGCAAGTTTAATAAGTGTAACTAGGAACTTTGTACTCAAGTTGTGACATATATATTGTACTGATCGAGTTAATCGATCGAGAGGTTACATGTTATTGTGTTTTGGTACTAGATTCGTGGTAGATTTTTAGTATTTGTATCCCTAGGTTTTGTATTTGTATTCCCAGGTTTTGGTAGATTTTTTTCGGAAAAAATCCGGAAATAGCCTGCTGTGCAGGCTGCAAAAAAAATGACAAAGTTTCCCCGGCGACATGTCGCCAGGGAAACCTGAGGCTCGCTTGACTTTCTGAAAAGTCAGCAAAGTTTTCCTGGCGACTTGTCGCCAGGGAAACTCTGGCACAACGTTGACTTGTCAACGCGAGGCATTGACTTGTCAACGTAACGAATAGTTTCCCTGGCGACATGTCGCCAGGGAAACTCTGGCACAACGTTGACTTGTCAACGCGAGGCATTGACTTGTCAACGTAACGAATAGTTTCCCTGGCGACATGTCGCCAGGGTAAAGTGGGTTTAAGTAGCATGTTTACTTAAGTTTGTTAATCTCCCAAAGTTTCCCTGGCGACATGTGTCGCCAGCGAAACTTTCCGCACCAAATCCAGCGTGGCACTAGTTTTTGAACACAAGAGTTGCGGGGCCCACTTAGTCCCCAGAGAAATCCAAAAAAAGTCGTCAGGGAAACTTTCTCGCACCAGCTTTCTTTGGCGAATTTTCCCTGGCGACATGTCGCCAGGGATACGTTTTCCCTGGCGACATGTCGCCAGAGAAACGCTTGAAATTTTGCCAGGGAAGGACTGGAGTTTTGTAGTGTATGTGCGTGCTTGGTTAAATGGACTGATATTAATTTATCCAACAAGAGCTTTATAATTGTGTTGACATACAAGTATACAACTGCCGAGTTTATAGGCTTAACATGTCAGGATCCAAAAACAACTTATTTAAATTATTTGAATTTTGTTGTTAGAAAAAAGATTCATAATCGTTTTGTATAATGGTAGAAGTCTCATGGTCGCTGGAGAGAGAAAGTGGTCATCCGACTTCCTAATAAAGATTTATCGATATGTATTCATCATTTTTTTTTGAAACACGACATATTATAAGAATCAAAACAAGTCCACATTAGTACGTAGCTATTATGAACCAATCATCAAAGGAAATTTAATTGACCAAACAAACTTTTATCATACACAACGGATACATTTAACCAAACTAAAATTCAGGAGTCTCGGCTTACACCTTAGACTCCGATCCAAGAGAAGCATTAACACATCACCCGCGACCATAAGTCACAGTTGTGGTACTTCGATGTGATTGCAATAGTGGAAATCTTATCGTTTAAATCTTGGCAAAAGCAAACATATGATAGATATGTAAATGATGCTTTTTGACCCATTAAAACAAATCCTTACCAATTTATACAAAAACGTTTTAACAAAACAATAACCCAAGGTATGCACAATTGCATCATGCAAACAACTATGTTATCACTTGTAATCTTGTCAACGCAAATCAAGTGCTTGGTCAAGTAGCTTAATGTTTACGGGCACTTTGGGTTTTTAACATTCGATACATTCACAAGAATTCAAAACATTTAGCCAGGTGAGGTGAAAATTAATTAACTAAGGCTGTGTTTGATAGCTTCTGAATTTAGTGATTCAGAGTCCACTACTAAATCGGTCAGAAGCTCTAGTGTTTGATAGTTACAAATATCATGCTGAATGGTCCCACTTAACTCTGTATCATTTTGCGTATGAAAGATGCAGAACGATTCAGCAATCAATATTTTGTCAAGATTGTCCTTTTTATAATACGTATATGTTCTCTTTTTCTCGTAGCATGTAATTCTCCACTTGTTTTTTTATAATAAAAGTTATGATTATTTTTAGTTCTATATCCTCCTTATCTTCCACCATTATTTGTCAATGAGTTTCTAAACTTTAAATTATCTAGATCTGGTAAATTAATTTTTTTACCTCGCTCGGACGGATGTTGTATGTAGTAGGGGGTCGGTGCCACTCACGATTAGCCCGATAAGATAAAATTTTAGTGTAATTTTTTTCGATTTTGACCTTCTCTTTTCTTGAACGCGTCCTCTACTAAAAAGTAAAAGCTCAAATTGTCCTCACCTATATGTCAAATCCTTACAGTTTAACGCTCTATAACCTTATAAATTCCTCATTTCTACGTATACAAGTATAAAACAATTACTATTTTGTAGTTTACGATATATCATTTTATCAAGGTTCGAAATACTTTTTGAAAATATATTAGGTTATTGTAAAGTTAAAAACGAATAGAAACAAACATTATACTGATACTAGTAAACTCATTGATTTAATAAATATTTTGTTTTAATAAATTAAGCACACTTTAAACTCTGGTACAACTATTTAATCCATAGAAAAGAGTGTCCCAATCAAATATTTGAGTGTGCGAATCAATTCCCATAAGGCTGGTGGGAGTGGCAACAAAGTCCCTCAGCGCCACCTCAGCTTTTTAACAAACTCACTCAAACTCACCCAAACTCTCCACAGGAGGTAATGACACTCACCCAAACTCACTCCACATCACCCCTATTTTTTATTAAATATTTTTTATTCATACAATTAAAACATTTATTCATACATTTTATTAAAACACGGGTACATAGAAAATTAAAACACAGTAGAAAGAAACATCGGATAAGTTTTCAAAACCTCCCAACAATGAAGATGCTGAAATGGGCACCTATACTCAGCTTCATATTTACGAATGGCGTTATATCCTCGTCACTTGCTCCAATTACCCGTGCACGCGTTGCGTTGTTGTGACATTTAACAAACCTACGCATGGCACACATTAGGCCCTTCCATTTCCAGATTAGCGTATGGTGTCTTTGTTTCCTTGGATCTTCTAAATGACCCTCCATCATTTGCACAACTAAATTTCAAAAAAACCCGAGTATCTGTTCGGTTACTTGGCACGGTGTTTTGAGCAACCGAGTACCAAGCATGACACAAAGCTATTTCTTCCGCGGGTGTCAATAGTATAGGTGCCATCGGAGTAATGAAAGAAAATGAATTATGGTGTTTGAGGAAGAAGATGATGATGTGTGTGAAAATATTGTGTGAAAAATGATTTGGAAAAATAGAGATTTAGGGGTGTTTTTATAAGTAAAGATTTGGAATTTTTTTTATACAAACCAACGGTAAAAAAAACAGTGGTGGGGTTCATTTGTATAAACTCACCCAGGGTGAGTTTTGCTATTTTTTTTGTTGCCAAAGAACACCCCACTCGCACACGCCTAAAAGAAGCACATAAAGTGTACAAGATCACGTGGGGATAGTAGACATAGTAGGTCTTATCTTACAATTTTTAATCTCTATCTCTACTACTTATAGAGTAAAAACCCCCAAACCTTGAATGTTGAAAAACACTGTAATTTAGGAAATGTTGAAAACCACAATAATTAAGGAAATATTGTAAAGTTGAAAAATCAGACTTGCAAAAACCGTGTGATGTCCAGCCATATTCGTAATCTTAGAAGGTTGTTTCAATTTTACGTTTCAATTAAATATATATATTCTAATATTTCTGCTATTCTTCAAACACACAAACCTTATTATTTTCTCTCTAAACCCTAATGCTCTAAAAACACAGCCGCACCCACCACTTCCTCCTTATCTGCCGAATCTACCACCATCTTTTGACGGTTTAGGTGGTTTCAAGGTAGTTTCCATTGGTGGTGTTGCTTGTTGGTTTGTGTGTTTTTTGTGATTGGTTATACTGTTTTCAGATTCATCACCGCCACTGAATCAATCTAACAAGGTAACAAACACCACGGTGACCGCTGATCTAGACCACCACATCCTTCGATGCCCGTCGACTTCTTCGTTGCCGCCGAGCATGGTGTGCGGCGTTGGTGGTCTGGTGGTGTTGTTGTTGTTGTGATTAATGGGTGTTGATTGTGGCGTATGTAACCATAGCAATATATTGATGGTTGATCTTGGTTGATTTATGGTGTTGGATTTAGTTACCCAAAGATCATGGCTAATGCTGGAATTAGTAAGTTACTAATTTCTAATTTCTTTATAATTTATGTTTACCAAATATATTAATTAGGGTTCATGGTTGGTTTTTATTATAGGTGTTTATATGCGTGATAAACAAATGACTCGGGTTGATAAAATTTCTGTACCTATAATCTATTTTGACAGTTGATTTGATTTATGGTGTTATATATGAGATATGTTACCGGCATTGTTATCACAATAGTTGATTTGATTTATGGTGTTATATATGAGATATGTTATTGGTATTGTTAACACAGTAGTTAAGATGAAATATAAACGCAGCCATTATCTTTAATATGGAATATTGAACCACACAACCAAAATTTTACTTAATTTTGATGACAAAACTTGATTATTATGTGTCTAACTTTCTATCCCATTTCAGCTTAATGGAAATGCAAAAGGCATGTGGTATAATGGGTGTGTTTGGACGCTGAAACGGAGGTTGAAATGGGTGCCTTTACAGGATGAAGTGGGCCGATATGAGTTGGTTCCGATTCTAAAACGGGGGCTGGAATGGGTGCTTTTAAGGACTAAAGTGGTGGCTGAAATGGGTGTATTTGGACGCTGAAATAAGTGTGCTTACGGGATGAAGTTGGGGCTGAGTTGGGTGGGTTTTGGTGCTAAAACGGGTGCTGGAATGGGTGGTTTGAAGGGCTAAAGTATTAGCAGGAATGGGTGTGTTTGGACACTGTAACGTAGGTTGATATAGGTGAATTTACAGGATGAAACGGGAGCTAATACGAGTGGGTTCCGTTGCCAAAACGGGGGCTAAAATCAGTGTGTTTGGATGTTGGAAAGTGATGGTAGCCTTATATTATATAAACGGAGTCGTGAAAGATGCTTAAATAGGTTGCCAAACCAGGTGGTGTACTCTTTGCTTTTTATGCTATTTTGAATTTAATAGCGTAGTATGATAGCTTACACATCTCCTTATTTATAAGTCCTTATTTCATTTGAGTAAACATAAACAAATACCTCATGTTTCTCAATAATCTTTGTGGTATTCATCTTGCGAATTTGTGTTGGGTTTTCATGTTTAGTTTTTTTTGTAAAATTTGTTTTTTGTGTGTTTTTACTTCTAACTCGCATGCTATGTAGATTTTGTTATTTTCAATGAGCTTTAGTAGTTAGGCGGTTGTTTTTGTGTGCGTTTGTTGTTTTCAAGTCGCTCGATGTTTGCTTGTCATCTTTATTTGATATACAAAAATGTTTAGCCCGCCCGTTTTTCCCGTGCCTATTTAGCCCGTCGCCCGTTTAGCTCGCCGCTCGTGCCCGTCCGCCCGTCCGTTTTGCCACCTCTATACAACATGTTGATTTTGTTATAAAAAACTGACTGATGTGTGTTGTGTTTGTCCAAATTCTTTAAAGTCTTTGATATCCAAAACCTGTAAATGCATTCATAATTACTTTTATATCACAAATTTTATCTTTTATGCTTTAAAACTCTTTTGATTCCAAACCTTATAAATACATTTAAATATTTAATCTTATATGGCAGCAAGCACTTGCTTTTATGTATGCAATGTTCTTTTTGTGCAAGTAGCCCGCAACAATGTGCTTTTTCCTGTTCAAGCATTCCGCTTAGCTATAAAGAACTATCTAAAGTTCACCATGCACGTAATCCTGTTTCAAAAGTTATTTTGATATACGAGTAGTAAATGTCTCTTTAGATAGCCATAATTGTCACATCAGTAACTTCATCTTTTTTTTTGCAGATGATTAGATTTTAGGAGCTTTTTGCTATGTATGCTGCAACATCCTTCTAAAATTTCAGGCAGATGCCCAACTTATGATATCTAATTATACACCAGGTTAAGTCTTTATACATGAAGAATTGAATAAACGTAACTTCCTTGATTGATTGTTGCTTTTCTCATTGTATTTTTGTAATACATATGCAATGTTATTTTATAATGCTTATACAACATCGACTGCTCGAGCAAACAATTGGTAATAGAGTGAGGGAAAATATGATTGATGGAAACTATGCTAGCAATGATTTTCATACTGCGGATGAATAGGATGATTCAAAAGGTAGTAGCACAGAGTTATGAACTTCACAAGTGATGTCACGAGTCAATCGACACATTTTTGTACATCTACTAACTTTAACTTTTATCTTGGTGATAAGTTAATCTTACTAACATGCCAAATGGTAAAGTTAATTTTTCTATAGTAAATTAGGTGAATATCTGATTTGATCCCTATATAAGTAGATAACGAGAAATACTTAATTAAATCGAACTTTAGAGAGTGATCAGTTGTGCGTTGATAACGTTAGATGGTCATTTTAAGTATGCAATGTCAAACACACCTTTAAATAGTGGATGAATTTACTTACTCTTTTCAAAAGATATAAGAAGGCTTTCATGACAAAATCTATTGTTGTGATCGCATTTTATGAATATCTTTTATGTTTTTTTTTACTTATACGAGATGTTTATCAGATGAAATGGTTACACAAAATATGCGGGCTTATTGAATAAAGTCATGCAAACCTGAGTTTGATACACTAAGATCGCTATTCTTCTAATGGCTTAATATTTCAATATTCTTTTTGTAGGATGCCACTTCTTTTCTCTACTTTGTGGAATAAGTGTGACGAGATAAAAAAAAAGGTATGCGGTGTTTATCTCTATCAACTCACTACACTTCGAATTGAAATTTATCATTTTTCTAATCACACCATTTTTTTCCTTTTCTTTTCTCAGTGTTGTCAAGCTCTTGCTGGTAGTGTATCTGTGGAAACTGAGTCCCTGATGTAAATTGTTCCTCGGATACTATTTCTCGATAACTATTACTTCAAAGATAAATCCAGCTGCGATTGGTAGAGTGGTCCTAGGATGCCCTGGGAGACATTCATTCTTCGGTCAGGTTTTAAATATAATTTTATGTGAAGTTTTTCATCCTCGAAAGATTGACTATCATACCGGTGTATTTGCAACCAAGGTTCTTACCTGATCCTTTTTATTGGGCTTGGCACGCCATCAGTGCATCAACGCTCAATTTTCGTTAAGATTTCCTTTCTTATTATTCTTATCGACATATCACTCCAGCAAAGGACGGTAATCCTGTAAGAATTGTGCTTATTGATGCCAAGACAAATGAACCAAAAGATACATTAGAGGTGAATATCACCATCATATTTTTATAAAACTGTATCTTAGTGGCTACTATCTATTGTATTGCATCTTAGCTTTATGCTTTTGCTATTTACTACATGTAGACGTTGTTCTCATTGCAACTGGAAGAGCTCCATTTATACAAGGGATTGGTTTGGAGAATGTATGTGAATCTTACTACTTTATCTAAGCTCCTACGAGTAAGATAAAAGATTAAAGAATGCTATTTTGGATGTCTTATTACAAGTCAATGTAGAAACACAACATGGTTTCATTACCATTGACGAAAGAATGCGTGTTAGACTCAAAGGGAGAATTAGTACACGAGTATTTCAACTTCTTCTTACGTATGTCATCATACTATACATATGTGTTTCCTAGACTTATGTTTTGTTGATCAGGTCCCTCACATTATTGTAATGGTGATGCTAATGGAAAAATGATGCTTGCTCATGCAGCAAGTGCCCAGGGAACCTCAGGTGACCATTTTGTTTACTTTCCATTGGTCACTTTGTACCGTTGTAGTGTCACCTATCTAAATTTGATATTGTCTTTGTAATATAGATTTCAAGCAAGTTTCTCGTAAAGACCATGTTCTAAATCATCTGAGCATCCCAGCTGCTTGTTTTACACATCTTGAAATCAGTATGCTTGGGTTAATAGAGGTAAGTTATTGTTGTTTTAAATCTGTTTGTCTAATGAGAAATCTTTATCTCTAAAGGCAGATAATGATCATAGAATTGTGTTTCGGTGGAGCAATGTCTTTTTCATGGGCATATATTTTTCCAATCTTAAAAAATGATAGATGATTTGGTATTTGATTAATGAAAAAGCATCTACTTGTGATTATCAGCCCCAAGCCAGAGAAAAGGCTGAGAATGAAGGATTTGAAATTAGTATTTCCAAGACTAGCTTCAAGGGCAACACTAAAGCCTTTGCCAAAAATGAAGGAGACAAGATTTCTAAGGTAATTATGCATCTTTTAAAAAAAATTTAGAAATGTTTTTCCAAGTTTCATTCCACTTGTTATGGTAAGTTTACTCATTTATGACCAGAAAGGCAATTTTGAGTCAGGGAAAACCCAATTTGTTTGCTATAAATGTGCACCCTTTTGTTAATGATTACACATTGCTCAAGTTGTTTATTGTTGCCTGCAGATGATCTATAAGCCCGATAACGGAATGATCCTTGGGGTTCATATATTTGGCATGCACGATGCAGACCTCATCCATGAAGCATCAAATGCTACTTAGTTAGAAACACGTATACATGTTTTCATTTATCTCCTTTTTGTGTTCCATACGATCTTACTACTTCCAACCTTTTGCTTGAAAATTGGTTGATTTAGGTATCTACAGCTCATAACCGTTTAAATCGCTTTATTCACATGGTAATCATTTTAAAGTGATGTTTTTGTGATTCGATTCTGTATATTTATTACAACATACCCAATCACACAGGAGCAACGTATGAGGGAGCTAGAATGTTAACAGATCCTACCCCTGCTCTCGGGTAAACCCGAAAGTAGAGAGACTGCTTCCAGGAAGACCTCCGGAAGATATTGATGCACAACTTTTTATATAAAAAGGAAAAAAATAGCATTGATATGACAACGTGGCTTCCACTTATAGAAAGCTACTGTATATGTGCCCGGTAAGATATTGATGCACAATTTTTTGACACGTTATTCAACCTACTGTATATGTGCCCGGTAATTTACCCATGCTAATATTTGAGATATAATACAATCATCTTTGTTTTGTTGACTTATATTGATCATACTTTTGGTTCAAATAAATCACGAAGTTTATAGTAATGGAACGGGGAAAATCTTTCAAATCAAGGCGAGTTTTTTACCCGAAACTATTAAATTATATGTTGTGATGAGCATCGGCTGAAAACCGGACCGAGACTGAGTTAGGTCAAAACCAAACCACATACCGAAATGTTTACAATTCGATCATTCCGGTCTGAGAATGCACAATGATTGGGTATCCGACCGAGACGAATTAAAAAATATCACAAGTTTCTAAGAGTAAATTGTTTAGAGGGATATCTCGTTCAACTACCAAAAGTTTAGTTACACCAGAGAAAGAATTTTGTGAAAAGGGAGTGTACACATCAAATGTCGTGTTCAAGAAATTTCAGGTGATGAGCAACGTTAGTCGTTAGTTTTTAATCTCATCATTCAAAACTGATTTAATGTTTTATCTCTGTTTTTACTACATGGTTTTTATATTAGTAGGGAGACATGCTTATTTGAGAATTTAAAAATTTATCTAAAGTTGAATTATCGTATGCTACAAGACTTTCCGTTGCATTTTAGTCTTACCTAAAAATATTGTATCGTGAATTATTTGACGCCAGTAAATTCCGCAGCTATACGCGGGTAATCGCCTAGTATATTTATAAAAACAATGTATGTAATTTGTTTTGTAATTTTAGTATCATTAGACATGTAAATATGGAGAGATTAAAACTGAAAATACTTTAACAAAGAAAAGTATATTAGATGACACTTCATGCGTTAGTTATGTTGTTATTTTCGAAAAAAAATTTGACCCCTGCTAATTTTTTTCTGCCTCTGCCCCTTGGTTATAGTACGTAATGCAACTTTGTTTTAACTAGTCAAACTATGAACATACACGTTCTCATCCTTTGTCATATATTAGCAAGTTATGTGCGCATTGCGACAGTGATAGATTAGAAGTAATCAAAACTTTTGTCAAATAATATTTTTTGATCACATGGGTTTTGGGATAATAATTTTACGTATCGTGAGAATTAAAAAATAATTATATCACACGTTGTTTTATATGTACATGAACATCACAATGCATTGATGACGCGGAAACGGTTATGAGTATTGTTACAAGGTTGTGATGATTGATCATTAAAAGGTATTTGTCTAAAAGTAGTTGTGTAATATTCTTCATGGGTGAAGTTATACATACCCCTCCTAAAAACCATCTACACCCCTTCTCTTTTTCTCAGTTTTTTTTATTTATTTTTTAATTTTATAATTTCATTTATGTTATAAAACAGTGAAACTAAAAGTGTGAAAAAAAAACGCGGAATAGAAACTGATAAAAACTGTTAAACAGACAAAGAAGGCGAAACAAAAACTGATAAAAATTGTGTCTGACTGAAGCAGAGAGGAGACAAACAGAATCTTTTGTATATTTTCGATATTTTTTATGGGGTAAGAGGGGTATTTATAGTAGAACACATTCTTCATACTTTTATGTGAAGTGTAAATATCGAGAATCTTCATGTGTTTATGCGTTTTAGTAATTTATAGTGAATCATTTTCAATCGAACTTTTTATAAATATAATTAAGATTTCACAAAATTTGCACAAACATATTCATAATAAACCGAAAATTTCATTAAACTCGCTCTAATGATAACTTAAACGAGTGATAGAACGGTCGTACGTTGCGGGCGAGCATTCTTAGCTACACGTATAAATGTTTGATAACTTAAATGTTTTTTGTATATCGTCGACGTGACCCTCACGGCCTGGGCTCAATCTAGTGAGTATTGTTTTATGCACTTTTTATTTTACATATACAAATGTACCATATTTTTTTTTAGGGGTCGTTTGGTTTGAAGAAGAAGTTAGGATCAAAACTTTTGGTCCAAAACAAAAAACCACCCCAAAAGTTTGTATACCTTTTCACCATTGGAAATGCTCTAAGTGTGGATACGTAACCATAGATTAAGGTACACACTTAAAGTGTCTATGAAACAAAAACGGTTTGAGAGTGGATGTCGCTTCGCCGTGACCAATTCCTACGTGCTTCATACTCCTTCCTTCTCAAATTAATTATCATCCGACAAAAAATATATTGTTTTAAAAAACATCACTATCACTTTATTTTTTCTTACTTTTTGCAAAATGACACTCTAACCTTTATCCAATTTTATTAAAACTTTGTATATAGTTTGTAATCTTACTAATTTATAAAGGATTTAACTCCTTTCTACATTTAGTAGTCTTATTCAGCATAGGAAATAATACAATGCAAAGTTATATAGTCACATCTCAATAAATTGTAACAAATGAAAAAAACTGTAACAACTCAATAAAGATGTAATAAAGATGTAATAAACGGAAAAAAGAGTAGCAGTTATAACATTCATCAGAGTTGTAACAACCAATTCAATGAAAATTAAATATAAAGTTGTAACATTCATCACGAATCATATATATACCCATGATATATCATTCTCTTCATTCTCGTAATTATGTCACCGAGCTTTTAAAACCCCATTGTTACGCGACCACCACCCAACATCACAACTGTCGAACTAAACATACCGCTTAAACCCACACGACCACCCGACCACACGACCACCCGACCACCGAGACCAACACCCGCTGCCGAAAATTTGGTCATCGGGTACCCGCCGCCGCATTGCGCGGGTAGCCGGCTAATTTCTAGAATCACTAGATGCAATATGGTAAACTTGTTACATTTCTTACATTTATATAAGAAAAAAGGATTATAATTTTCAAACATGCAAAAATAGTATAAAGGACTATTAATTTGGGATGGATGGAGTAATGCATAGCAAGTGAACTCATAAATATGCTATCAAATAACAAGAAACTTCCTAAAATTTAGTAGTATGAAACACTTACTTCTTTATTACCAATATCACTTTCAATTTTTTTCTGACTTCAACAAAACGTTTATACCACTAGTTATAATGTGGCAATGTTAGTCCATTTACCCAATGATATTTTGCAATATTAGTGCTTTATATTAGCGGATATTTTTTACTAAATAAAAGAATTATATGTTTGTCTTTTTTACAACATCATTTGCATCATTAGTCTTTTTTCTTTAATTTTTATTTTTATATTTTTCGTATTTTTTCCAATAAGATCAATTATTTTACATCATTTGCATCATTAGTCTTTTTAAATCTTGATTTTTTATAAATAAATTGCTATTACTCTTCTAAAAAAGAAAAATGTTTTTATTTCTTTTAACTTTGCGAAAAAATATCTTTTTCGTATGAAAAGATAGTACACTTTTTAAAATAATTAAATATTAAAAAAAGTTATAATATTTTGAAAAATACAAAAAATAAAAATAAATAATATTTAAGAAATTTAATTTTTTATTTCATTAAATACGTCGGGTATAAAAGACTAACGTTACAAATGTTTGTTAGCTAAATGGACTAACGTTGCCATATTATAACTAACATAATTTTGATGAATTTATTTTTGAAAATGTTATGGTGGTATCGGTAATAAAAAAAAATATTTTATTGTGAAATTTTTTAAAAAGTTTATTGTTATTATAAATCTTTTACTCTTAAAAAAGTAGAAAATTTAACAAAAAAGGTTTATTTGCATGAAAAGTATTATAGAGAAGTATAATCTTGATCTTGTAAGCACACTATTACATAAATGCATTTTAAATTTGTAAACTCACTGTCAAGGTGTGTAATGTCAAATGTAACTATTAAACAAGACAATTTTGTGTTTAAATTTCGTATCTGACATTTGTAAACTGAAAGAAAACGCTAGAAGTTAGTCCGTGACCAATTTTATGAAATGGATTTGGGCTTAGTATGTTATGGGCTTAGTATAAATTTGATTCACGATAATATGGACAAATTTGAATTTGAAGACCGAATGGTGCCTACAAATGACTTAACATAATAACTTGCAAAATGCAGTCTTGCTAGTTTTACGGTCTATTTGTCGACCACTAGATCTACGTATTCCACCTTATTCTATAAAATGGTGCGTGGCTCGCGCGGGTGATTGCAAGTAGCTAATGCGGTGGTCGAGGTCAGTTGGCTAACTACTAGAAATACAACATATTTATTCCCCTTTTTTGGATTTGATAGAGTTAGTCCCACTTATGATTATGTACAATATGTTTAAAAAAATCTATATTAGCTGGATAAATAATCGGAGAAAAGGGATGCACTTATAAGTGTGTATGAAGTAAGAATAACTCATTACTTTAAACATGGAGATTAATTAATGTGCCGCAAACAAATTTTACATGTTCCATAGTGGGTAACAATTAAAAGCAACTAGTCAAATTGTTACAAGAAAAAAACAAACCGTTCTTATTTAGGTTTCATAGTTTGCTGAATTACCAGCCAAAACATACTTTTGAAAGATTATTCTTCAAAGATTAAAAGTTAAATCTTCAATCTATAACACAAATATCCGAGATTAGTGTTTGTTCACTTGTTAGATAAAGATATCACTTTTATTAATAAGCATATTACTATCTTCGTTCCAAAATTATAATCCACTTTTTCTTTTCGAATTGTCCCAAATTAATTGTTGACTTCAAAAAGTAGTTAGGGGCTGTTTGTTTCATTATATTTGGGTGGTTTTGAGTGGGTTTAAATATAAAATTCAATGTTTTTCGTGTTTGGTTACTTTTTTGCACAGTTTTTTAAATACTGATAAGACCTATATTTGTGGGGTTATAAAAACGTGGGGCTAAGGATAGTTTTCAAAGACGTTACTATATATGTAAAAGTTTGACCAATATGACCCTCTCACACTTTATCTTCTCAATTCAAAGGTCTGTTCATTCCATCTCCACGTTCTTCCATTTTTTTCTTTCTTTACTTCCATTAATTTCTACAGTGTCCTTTTATCATTTCATTTGTGTATCTTCAATTTATACAAAGCATTGAATTTATACAGTGTCCTTCATTTGTGTATCTTCAATTCATTAGTTTAATTCAAATTTATCAAAAAAGATAACGATTCCATCGATGGTTCATTAATGGATTTACAAAAAATTGAATATATGTTAACTAAAAACACATTTGAGTTGAAAAGCCTCTTGTGATGATTCGATCATCCCACACATTCATGGGTGTAGCAGGTTCTTGATAGTTGGTTAAAATTAATTTAATTGCATTTTTTTATCATTAAATTATAATCTTAATTTAACTTTTATTTTTTAGTTTGGTCGGTATTTTTTATGTACTAGCATCTCAGATCTTGTTGATTTGTCTTGATTCAAGATAATTTGCTAAAATGACAAAAGGATAATAACGTCATTTATCACTAGTTATGTGAAAAGAAAACTTTCTAACCAAACACACATAAGGTTTTAGATACTCGTGCTTTACATTTGTCCCAATTAAAAATACGACCAACTTATAAAACCTGGTATTTGAAAATTACGAACCAAACACCCCCTTAGGAAATTTAGTTAGAGATTACTACATTACCTTTAGTTGAAAATAATTACAAACTTTTAAAAAGTTTTAAATTAATTGGTTAAGAGTAAAATTGTTTTTATACAACCATAAAAATGATATTTTTATTAAACTGTGTGTTTTTTATCAATAAATAATAATTTGAAGACGAAATTAATATTATTTTGGTCAACAACCAATGTGGGACAATTTGTAAACATACAAATCTTATTAATATATAATCTTGCAACATTCAAGGAGCTTGTTGAATAAAGAATCTTGGTTCTTTAAGTGTGTGTCACAGCAAAGTATGTTTCATGAGGTGATGACATGAAATTAGCCATTAAAAATGTGCGATTAGACATCAAGTTAAAAGGAGTTTATATTTGAATCCCACCTAGGGGTGAGCAAAAGAAACCGAAAAACCGAAACCGAATCGAAAAACCGAAAAAACCGAACCGAAAAAACCGATCGAATACAAAAACCGATGGTTCGGTTTTTACGTTTTCAAAAACCGAAAAGTTTCGGTTCGGTTTCGGTTTTCATCCAAAAACCGAACCGTAAAAACCGAACCGAACCGAACCATTATATTATATAAAAATAAAAAATATAATATAATATAAATAAGTAATATATCAAAATTATAAATTAATATTCCTTTTTTAGAGAAATAAGAGTAATATATTTATCTTATTGTTTATAATATACGTGTGTTTGATATATATTTGTGCTTACTTAACAATATATCATTACATATGTGACAATAATCGTTTGTATGCATGTTTACATGCATGTGTGTTTATCTTATTAATATGTGTGTAATTATAGATTTGAAATTTGAGATAAACATTATTAGGCTTAGATTGAAAATAAAGAAAAAAAACTATTTTTTTACGCAAAACAAGTTTTTTAATCTAAATCCGATGTACCTAAATATAAATGGTTTCAGAACCGAAAAAACCGAACCGAAACCGATTACAAACCGAAAAAACCGAACCGACTAAAACCGAACGGTTTCGGTTTTTGATTTTTTAAAAACCGAATATGTCGGTTCGGTTTCGGTTTTAGCCAAAAACCGACCCAAACCGAACCGTGCACACCCCTAATCCCACCTGTAGTTGTTAGTCACGTACTTGCGTATTGAGAGATTGCCTTTAACTCGTTTATACCCTTGAGCTCGAATTCGTTTTTAATCTTATATTTTCAGCTAGAGCTCGAGTTATTACCCATTTCAGATTCCCGGCCTCCGGCTCGTAGAAAGTTTCGAGTCTTATAATATTAAAGAAACCATTAAATCGCTTCTATCAACTTAAAACAAAAGAGAGAGCTTTGGAACAAGTTTCTAGACTCGTAATAATAAATACAATAGTAATTTAATTTTAAGCCAGTCTCGTAATGACAAGACACAACAATCCGTTGCGAAAAATACAATGTTCAGTTGTTATAATTTTTCGTCAAAAAAGTTTCTTCAAAGATTCACACTTTGACAATTTTCAAAGTGCGAATCTAGCAACATACTTTACTTGTTGAAAGTTTCTTGGGTTGATATACCCTGTTTAATTTTAGTCAAGAACCGATGTAGGATACGCAAAACACATAGTACATAGTACATACCAATTAAGTTGTAGCAAAAAAGCAACTCTTAAGTAAGTATGTCGGTAAACATCACAATATGTAAATCCAATTTGTGTAGTTGTTACGTGCATAGTTTATTAAAGATTATGATTTATGCATATAGTTGATCTAGAGCATCTAGTTGCGTCAACAATCTAATCTATTTATTTTTTGAAACAAACTTTTATAACAATTTTTGTAATAACTTTTATAACAACATTTGTAAGAAACTATTTAAAAAACTTTTTTTTAAATTAAAATATATATATTTTTTTTATAATTTAATTTCTTCAAATTTTTTAAAATTTCGTGCTCTTTAATTTAATAACCATTTTAATATATTTTTGTTAAATTTTAAATTTTTCAATGATAATGAGTTTATTTTAATTTGATTTAATTTTTTACTTTGAATATATATTTGATGAGTTAAAATGTAACATTTGTTCGCTAAAAAATAGTTATCGGGTACCCGCCGCTGCATTGCGCGGGTACCATGCTAGTACAAGAATTGTGACACTTATCCCACATCGGTCAGTAGCATAAATAAAAATAGGTATTTTGATGCAAGTATCATTTGATCATTTCAACAGATTTGAGGCTAGGTTTGAAAACATGGTAGCCACTTTATGATTTCAAGCTTATTCATAATTTGTTTTTTATGCATAAAAAGCTTATTTTACACTTGTGATAATTTATTTAAGAGTATGCACTACACTATCGGTCGAGGTTGAAGGGGTTCGTGCGAACATGGTCGTTGTTGGTCGACTTGGGGTGGGTGACGAAGATGGTCTTCGGTCGTTGGATGTGTTTCGGTGGGAGAGAAAACAAAACAGAAAAATGTGTTGAACCCGTTTTCATATTTGAAAGAAAACTTATATACGGATGGGATGATATATGGTTTGACATTAGGGTTGTGTGTCTATGAAAAATTTGGAAAATTAGTTATACATATTACTGTGACTTATCACTACAAGAAAACTAGGAACATGTGACCGAAGTTTCCCTGGCGACAAAATGTCGCTAGGGATAACCCCTTTTCCCTGGCGATAACGCTGACGTGGCAATAAAGCTGTGACAACCCAAAACCGAGGTCATTGCTTAATCTTATTTTACGATTATTTTTGAAATTTTTGGATGAGTTTGAATGATATTCATTTTTGAAGGTTTATGTTTAAACCGATGTTGGAAGGTTTATATTTTAATTTTTATAAGTATAAGGAGTATTAGCAAGCGTGATATCGATGGATGCCAAATATTTTACGTCTTATTGTCGGTTATTCGATTTTTGTCATTTTTGATGTTTTATTTTAAATGACGTGTTAAGTCGAGTCGGGAGTCGATATTATTATATTTGAGGTACGTTTTAAATTTTTAAACGTATCTTTTTGAAACCCGAGCCCCGTAAATATTTTCAAAATTGACTAACAGTTATTTCCCGTTTTTTAGCTAACTATTTTCATTTTGAGCCACAACTATTGCAAAAATTACAACAATGGTCCCTCAAGCACTATATAAAAAGCTTAATCAAACACACACAACTCATTTCTCCACTCAAAAAATTTCATCATCTCTCTTCTCTCTCTCTATTTTGCCAAAACATCACCACCACCCTAAAACCATACACATTTTCAATTTTAACTTGAATTTGATCATGATTTGAGTAAAACTAAAGCAAGACCCTATCTTAGAATTGATCAAGGATTATTTTGGTGTAACAAATTCATACATGCAAGGCATTTTTATTTTTTTCATGTTGGTAGGTGAAGCCATGATCATGCATGGTGTTCTTGGCATGATCAATGGTGATTCTTGCAAGAATTTTGTTAAAAACTTCATTTTGATTCAAAGTTTTTGACTTTGATAATGATTTGGATGTTATGGTTCATATATGTTGATGTTAGGGTATAGGAATGATCATTTTCATGGTTGGTTTTGGTCAAAAAGGTGATTTTGTACAAGTATTTAATGGTCATTTTATAACAGTAAGTAAACAGTAAAATCCGAATTTTTATGTTTTGAAATTGGCAACTTATAGCCTAGGGTTGTAGATAATTTTATTAGCTTCGATTTGATATAAGGTAGAGCTTCTAGCTCCAAACGAGCGCAAAGTTATGATGTTTTGATTGATCGTGTACCGGGAGACGAGTATCGGCACTACATATAGTTGTTATTGATATTTGGATCGAATCTCGGGGACTCTAAATTGATGTTTTGAAATATGTAACCTACTGATAATGAGGTGTTTACTTTAGAGGTTGAGTTTACTTTAAAACCCGAGTGTCGGTTTTGTAAACGGGGTCGTTTAAAGAAGTTAAAACGGTTGTATGAAAAATAAACGTAAATCTGTCCGGATATTGTAGTTTGGAAATGAGTCGGGTAAAGGAATTTAAAAGTAATTTCATTTGATGAAGTTGTAGGAGGACTTTCTATATATAGTAAGTTAGTTTATCGAGTCGTTTCATAAACGTTTGACAAGTTTAAAAGGGGTAAATAAGCTAGTACATGTAGTATGTGTCGGCGGACTTTGTTAAAAGTGTAAAATGATAAAGTAAATGTGTAGTAAAGTATAATGAAGTTATTTATATCGTTTCCTCTCGAGTTTATCGTGATTTTATGAGTTTGAGTTTGATGTTGTTATATATGATTTATTTCTCGAGTCATTATTAATGAACGCGCCTTATTTGATAGGTAGCGGTTCTCGTGTTTGAAAGGCATCCATTATCATCGACGATCATCTCGCTAGATCTCTTATACTAAGGTGAGTCTGTAGCCTCGCTTTTTATGCTAGCTACTAAATGTTTTATACCCGAGAGGGGGATACATGCTATTTCAAAATAAACGAACACAAGTCATGAGTAACTGTTGGACCCGAATGTTGCCTAAAGTTGATTACATTGTATTGAGTACCTTGTTGCTAAAGACCCTAAATTCATGAGCCGTTAACTATCTTCTGACTTGATGTTGTGAGTCGGGAATAGCCGCTTATTCTAATGATAGTACTATTGGGTTGACCACCCTATCTGAGACCAGGGCATTACATTGAGTAACCCGCTGGGAAGGATAATTTTACGAGAATAAGAATGTCGTATTCTAGCAACTGATACCCTAGAGGGGCAATGGTTTTATTCTAGTCATGCCGGCATTTGGCGTGGGTGACTATTTGGTTAAAGGGTCGGTTTCATGAGCTTAAATACAATGTTTATATTATTGCCTTGAATATAGATTGTGTGTACGACAATTCTATAAATGATTATGATTGATTTTCTTCTTGTGTTCAAATGTGATTTGATAAACCTATAGACTCGCTCAACATTATTGTTGATTCGTTTTAGCATGTATTTCAGGTAATAGGAAGTGATGGAGCATGGAGCTTTGCTGTGGAGGTTGTGGCTTGGCTTTTGGAAGAATGTTGGTCTAAAAACTATTTCTACCCTTACAATTGAACAATTTACTTTATGTTGATGTACTGTACTAAACTTGTTGGTTGTTGGTCGAGATCCGTGGGGACTAAATGCTTTACTCTGGTGTCGTTTTAGTACA
Source organism: Glebionis coronaria (assembly GCA_025667525.1). Classification (NCBI taxonomy): domain Eukaryota; kingdom Viridiplantae; phylum Streptophyta; class Magnoliopsida; order Asterales; family Asteraceae; genus Glebionis; species Glebionis coronaria. Next base: position 590,231,184 of record CM046881.1, on the reverse strand, counting down.
ATCATGGGATGAAATTTATGTTTTTGACCTATTATGAAAATCATGTTTATATTTTGTGTAAACGTCTCACTTTTGAGTCGTTCAATATACCTTGTGTGATGATGCTTGTGTCTAGCACCCAATTGTGTATTTCCGCTGCGCAATAATAAATACAATAGTAATTTAATTTTAAAATTTAAGGCTTAAAATTTTAAAATTAAATTACTATTGTATTTATTATTACGAGTCTAGAAACTTGTTCCCGAGAGTTAGAACTCGAGGGGCCAGTGGTGTTGACAATGGGTCGATTACAGTTAGTGAAACTGTTATTTTGGGTAATTGGAGGTTGGAGTGGGTTGGGTGGAGCATTATATGGAAATCCGGGAGGGGGAGGAATACCACGGAACTGGGGCATAACAGGGACCTGAGACATACCAGGGAACTGAGGCATACCAGGGATCTGAGACATGCCAGGCATAGAAGCGAATTGGGGTGGCGGTATAAAAGGGTTAGGAGGTCCGGTATACCCTCGACCCACATGTGAAGTATAATGAGAAATCAAATGACTTAGGCGGGCGTTGTTTACCTCAGCATTTTGTTGCGCCATACTAGCATACATATGGGCCAAATTAGCCCGTTGCTGCGCCTCCTCGGTTTGCTTCCTCAGCAGCTCTTTTTCTTGCTCATGAATCCTAAGTACCTCCGAGAGTTGTTCTCGAGTCACTCCCTCACTATAAGAACTACTCCCGCATCCATATGAGGTACCACCACCCGGCAACTTCCTGCCCCTGCCGACGATATTTTGAGTGTTGCGGCTCGGATTTACTAGATCAATTATTTCTTGATCACTTTTGTACTGCTCAGCACCGCAAGAAATCGCTTCTTTTATGCACATCATTCTCGACTGTGAAAAAGAAAGAGAAAAAAAGAAGTTAAAAACAAATAAAAATATGTTATTAAAGCATGTATAAATTAAATTACTTACATATCTGTCTGCATTTTCCTCGGACATAGTGCCATTCTTGTTTGTGCGTGCCCTCTTCCAAGTTTGTATAAGGTCCTCGTCGGACCCATGCTTGACTTTCTGTACAATATCAAATAAATTAATAACAAGATCTTTACCAAAAAAAATTAATAACAAAATATAAATAAACAATATAAAACTTTTAAATGATCACAAAAACTATAACGATTCTTACATATTCGTTCCTTCCTTGAGCGAATGATTTTTTCCCTTGATGTGTAGAAACTTTGTTTTTCGAGCGGTTAACTGCATTAATTTCACTTCTCCTCACCTGTTTCGGGTCGGACCAATACCGGCACAAATCACGCCACTCCCTTGCTGATCTGTTGGCCCATGTAGAACTCGATGGGGGCGGTACAAGCGCCGCTTCCTCGGCCGAATCATGGATAGAATAATAGTCATGCTTTAACAAGTTCCTATTTTTGCGCCAAAGTAGCCTCAACTTACAGTTAATTCCTGTTTTTATCCTTTCTCCCACCACATATGTTACCCCGCCATAAGTCACAGTATCATGACTATCCAACCAACCCGTCAGGTTGAAATAGGTCTACATGTAAACATATGCATTTAAATAAACAAACAATTTTCAACCAAAACAGTTAATAAGACTAGATGTAACGCAAACAATTAATACCTCAAGTGTAGGAAAGATATGGGCTTTGAGGTGCAATGGTATCTGTTCCCACTCGCAAGTAAGTGGAAGTGGTCGGACTGTTTCCCCCATCAGAGAGCTCAACATCGCAGCATTATTGCCTAACGGATGGAAGCTATTAAGATCATAAACATCAAATGTAACTGGCAAAGGTCCTCCATGCGCCCTATGCTTCCTCCTTAGGCTCGTATTAACCGTAACCATATGTGGTATCGGTTCACCTGCAAAGATTAGTTATTGATTCGTGAAAATTCAAACACACTTAATTAACAATAAGAGTTGACATAAAATAAAAATAAATCACAATTTCTTACTTTCGCAATTGCCAGGTACGGACTTTGTAGGTCGTCTAGGTGGAGTACCATCACCATCCCCACCGTGTGATCTACCACCTACACACGCCATCTGTAATATAACAAGTACATGAACACACAATTTCGGACGGGTTTTCTAAGGTTGATTAATTTCGGACGGGGCTTTTCCAAAATTAATCGACTAGAATCCTAAAACAATCCTAAAATTATTTACTACAAAAGACTAACAATATATAATATAATAAACATATGCATAATATTAATTACACACCTCGGTCACGGCTGAAATAAACAAAGATGGAAAGATAGAAAAAAAGGTCCGGATGAGGAACTTGTCCCGACTGTCCCGGTGCTAACCAAGCACAAACATAAAATAAAAAAAATCTAAATTAGTTGGTTTTCGAGATTTTATCTAATTTGAAACAAACACTAAAACAATTTCAAAAAAAAAACATTACCTTTTATACGACTGTGACTCGGGAATTCGGTTCTCGGCTGTGACTTGGGTCTTGGCTACGATAAACATATAAAAAAATTAAACTCGTGCCTATATATATATAAGTCGAAATTCCTTAATAAATATTAAGCCATATATAAGCCGTAATCCATTAAGCCTAAAAGAATTAAGCCGAAATCAACTATATATATATATATATATATATACTAAGCGAAATCAACTAAGCCTAAATCAACTAAACCTAAATAATCCGAAATCAACTAAGCCTAAATATAATCCGAAATCAAGTAAGACTAAATATAACACGAAATCAATTAAGCCAAAATAAGCCGAAAACAAGTAAAAAAATTAGCTCACCTTTAGTATAAAGTGGCTGCTGCCGTGGTGGTGCTGCTGCCGCCGGCGGTGGTGGTTGCTATTGCTGCCGTCGGTGGTGGTGGTGGTTGCTAGCAAAAAAATTAACAATAATTTAACAATAAAAAAACATTAACAATAATTTAGCAAAAAATTAAACAAAATTAATATATTTAACAAAAAATCAATTACCTTCATATTTATTAAAAAAAAAAAGTGGTGGACTGTGGTGGTGATGGGTGACGATTTTGTGGTGATGAATGTGGTGTGATGCGAAGGTTGTGCGGATTGGTGGTGATGCGAATTGGTGATGCGGATTGGTGGTGATGCGAAGGAATGGTGGTGGTGGGAAGGATTGGAGATGATGCGGATTGGTGGTGGTCGGAGTGGAGATGATGCGATTGGTGGTGGTCGGATTGGAGATGATGCGGATTGGTGGTCGGATTGGAGATGATGCGAGTGGTGGCTCCCGTTTTTTTTTTTTTTTTGGGTAATGAAGATAGATTGGAATGAAGAGTGTTTTGGGTTAAGTTGTGGATAGAATTTAGGGTCGAATATTAGGGTCGAAATTTTCGACCCTAAATTTTAGGGTCGAAATTTTCGACCCTAATATTCGACCCTAAATAAAAACCGCGAATTTTTTAATTTTGGTATAAAATTTTAAAATTTTCGTGAAATTTTTTGAAAATAAAAAGTTTTAGTGCCAAATTTAGGGTCGAAATTTCGACCCTAAATTTCGAAATTAATAAATTAATTAAAAAAAATCAATAAATAGAATTTAAAATTACTAAATTATTTATATAAAATATTAATAAGTTATTTTGTTTATATAAAAAATTAATAAGTATCACCAATATATTTTATTTATGTAAAATTATTTTATAAATTACAATAATTACGTTTTAAAATAGTAAATTTCGAAACGAGAATAATTTTAATTTTAAAATGTTTTAAAACATTAATAAATAGAGTTTATAATTACTAAATTATTTATATAAAATATTAACAAGTTATTTTGTTTATATAAAAAATTAATAAGTATCACCAATATATTTTATTTATGTAAATTTATTTTATAAATTACAATAATTACGTTTTAAAATAGTAAATTTCGAAACGAGAATAATTTTAATTTTAAAATGTTTTAAAACATTAATAAATAGAGTTTATAATTACTAAATTATTTATATAAAATATTAACAAGTTATTTTGTTTATATAAAAAATTAATAAGTATCACCAATATATTTTATTTATGTAAATTTATTTTATAAATTACAATAATTACGTTTTAAAATAGTAAATTTCGAAACGAGAATAATTTTAATTTTAAAATGTTTTAAAACATTAATAAATAGAGTTTATAATTACTAAATTATTTATATAAAATATTAATAAGTTATTTTGTTTATATAAAAAATTAATAAGTATCACCAATATATTTTATTTATGTAAATTTATTTTATAAATTACAATAATTACGTTTTAAAATAGTAAATTTCGAAACGAGAATAATTTTAATTTTAAAATGTTTTAAAACATTAATAAATAGAGTTTATAATTACGTTTTAAAATAGTATCGTATTACATGATATGAGTCAATAGGGGATCGTATTACATGATATGAGTCAATAGGGTATCGTATTACATGATATGAGCCAATAGGGTATCGTATTGCATGATATGAGCCAATAGGGTATCGTATTGCATGATATGAGGCAATAGGGTATCGTATTGCATGATATGAGCCAATAGGGTATCGTATTACATGATATGAGTCAATAGGGGATCGTATTACATGATATCAGCCAATAGGGTATCGTATTGCATGATATGAGCCAATATGGTATCGTATTACATGATATGAGCCAATATGGTATCGTATTACATGATATGAGTCAATAGGGGATCGTATTACATGATATCAGCCAATAGGGTATCGTATTGCATGATATGAGCCAATAGGGTATCGTATTGCATGATATGAGCCAATAGGGTATCGTATTGCATGATATGAGCCAATAGGGTATCGTATTGCATGATATGAGCCAATATGGTATCGTATTACATGATATGAGCCAATATGGTATCGTATTGCATGATATGAGCCAATATGGTATCGTATTACATGATATGAGTCAATAGGGGATCGTATTACATGATATGAGTCAATAGGGTATCGTATTACATGATATGAGCCAATAGGGTATCGTATTGCATGATATCAGCCAATAGGGTATCGTATTGCATGATATGAGGCAATAGGGGATCGTATTGCATGATATGAGCCAATATGGTATCGTATTGCATGATATGAGCCAATATGGTATCGTATTGCATGATATGAGCCAATATGGTATCGTATTACATGATATGAGTCAATAGGGGATCGTATTACATGATATGAGTCAATAGGGTATCGTATTACATGATATGAGCCAATAGGGTATCGTATTGCATGATATCAGCCAATAGGGTATCGTATTGCATGATATGAGGCAATAGGGGATCGTATTGCATGATATGAGCCAATATGGTATCGTATTGCATGATATGAGCCAATAGGGTATCGTATTGCATGATATGAGCCAATAGGGTATCGTATTACATGATATGAGCCAATAGGGTATCGTATTGCATGATATGAGCCAATAGGGTATCGTATTGCATGATATGAGGCAATAGGGTATCGTATTGCATGATATGAGCCAATATGGTATCGTATTGCATGATATGAGGCAATAGGGTATCGTATTGCATGATATCAGCCAATAGGGTATCGTATTGCATGATATCAGCCAATATGGTATCGTATTACATGATATGAGTCCTTATCATCACAACCACCAGCATTGGAGGGAAAACATTGGAGGGAAAACATTGGAGGGAAAACATTGGAGGGAAAACATTGGAGGGAAAATGTTAACAATTTCCCTCACTTTTTAGCATAAAAAGAGAACCACACACACTCCTTATCATCACAACCACCAGCAGATCACACACACTTATCATCATAAACAAATTGTTATTATGTACATGTTGAAGCATGAAGCTTTTCCGTGCAGGTGTGGACTTGGAAATGTAGTTCTTCGAGAATCGTGGACAACTGAAAACTTTGGTAGACTGTACTATGCTTGTCCACGTTCACGGGTTCAACCTCCAGTTTCATATGGATGCAAATTTTTTTTGTGGAAAGACGAACGCGTCCAACTACTAATCAATTCTCTTGGAGGTTCAATGAGCTTTTCTCCTCCAAGCTCTTCTTCAAGACCTTCAACGAGCTTTTCGACTCCAAGCTCTTCTCCCAGACCTTCAACGATTCCAGTTTCTTCTCCAAGCTCTTCAGCGTGTGCAAACTGTGTGCGCTTGAATGGAATGATAATGGTACTTGAGCGTATGATTGAGTTGTACCGCAACTCCGATAGGCACACATTGGATTCAGCTGCACTACTTCACGACCTTTACGATGACATGGGGAACCTTAGTTTGAACTAGTTTGTGATGTGTTTTTTTCCGTGTTTACGAGTCTAATATCGTTGTAATATCAATGTTTAATTAAGCGCGTGTTTAAGTGTCCGTGACGAATAAAATTATGTTTAGGAGTGTTTGGTTCTGTGATTAATTAGTATTCTGGCTTGAATCATTGTGAGAATTTAGTTTGTTTGAGTCACAAAGTTTAGTTTAAGTCTGTTGTGTTAGGTTTTGCAGTCAAAAGTTCAGTCAAAAGCATTTTACTTCAATCAAATTTTGCTCAAACTCATAAATAAAGGAGCCTTTTTTATTCATACAAACATACAAGTACATTTCAAACACAAAAACCATAAAAGATGCAGAAGCATCATTATACACAACAACATGTGTTAGTATGGTTCTTATTCTATATGAACAACAATTATTAATTAGATTAAAAGAGACACAGTCTTAACGAATTCCTTCATCAAACTTTGCTCAAACTCATAAATAAAGGCTCCTTCTAAGCATTTACGAATGCTTATTTATTGATCCTTCATTTTCTTAACGAATTCCTCCTTCTCAGTCATTCTTGCTGCTGTATCTTTAATTAAACCTTCCAACCGACTTGAGGTTTTCTTATCCTTCTTTTGAGTATCTTTCAATACTTTAGCGCATTTCTTTAAGATATATATATCTCCAGCACGTTCTAATTCCTGGATAAACTGTTGTCTTTCTTCAACAGCTTCATCTAAAACCTCATGTAAACGTTCAAGTTTCAGACCAAAACGTTTGTCCGCTTCGGCAGATTGTTCAAAATATGCTACCATTCGATCAGTCCAGTTATCTGAACCAGCAACTTCTTTTAATTCTTCTAACCTTCCTAACCAGGCCATTATTGTTGTTTTTTTTAGTATTGGAAAACTGAGGTGAGTGATAATTAGAGGCAAACTACAAACCATTAAATAGCAAAACAACTACCCAAAATGGATGGCACACATACATCTATTATCATCTTCCTGTTTACAATGGGTACATAATGAAAGCACTAAAACTAGTACCATCAATAATGGGACTAATGAAAGCACTAAAACAATGGGTACAGTCATTTGTAGTCTAGTTGGTTTTTCATAGTGGTAACCAGCTTGATCTTTCTGGATTTGTGCTGTAATTGATAAACTTGTTATGTTCTTGTAGTTGCTAAGTTATTTGCACAGCTTTAATTCTGCTTAGACTTAATTATTTTTAGCTATTACTGCATTATCTAAATATATATACATATATTAATATTTTAAAAGCATTAACACTTAAAAATTTTTTTTTATATATTTAATAATTTAGGGTCGAAATTTCGACCCTAAATATAAACCGCGAATTTTTAAAATTTTTCGTGAAAAATTTTCGTGTGAAATTTTAAATTTTTCGTGAAAAATTTTTAAAATTTTAAATTTAGGGTCGAAAATTCGACCCTAAAGTTTTAAATATTAAAAATAATTTTTTTTTAAAATTTTTTTTAGTTATTACAAATATAATATATAATACATAAATTAAAATTATTTTAAACTTTATATTTAGGGTCGAAATTTCGACCCTAAATTAATAAATTTAAAATTTAATTCTTTTAAAATAGTTTTTAATTATTAAAAATAAATTATATAACAAATAAATTAAAATTATTTAAAACTTTTAATTTAGGGTCGAAATTTCGACCCTAAATTTTTTGGGTCCCACCTGCTTTTTGACCAGCCTTTTTGGGCTCTTTTGGGTTGAAAATGTGTGGGCCCCCACCTCAATTTAGGGTCGAAAATTTCGACCCTAAGTTTCGTCCGACCCTAAACAATGATTTTGTTGTAGTGAATGTGCAGATAGTTATTTCGAAAGTAATACTCGCTATGCCATGTAAGCCGCGTGCTCCTTGCTAGGGGTGAGCAACGAGAACTTAACTGGAACCGTTCTCACCCCTACTCCTTCCATCATTTTACTTGGAGGTATTAAAATTCCAAGAGCCACCTTATTTGACACTAAAATAACGTTGAGACAATTACATTTCTATACTTTTTTGCGAACTCAAATAGTTTGGTTTTAATTTACATGTTTTACAAGTAACGAGTGATTATTCCAATTAGCCGATATAGGATTTGCAAAATACTGCATCTCTTATTTGTGACGACGTTGAAAACCTATTCTTACGTGTCCATCTTTTATAAATTATTCTCGTAATTTCGTCTTGAAAGCTATATCAACTTTTTTATTTGTATGGGTTTCCATAAATGGTAGTAAAAGATTTGAAGAAAAAAATAAAAATAAAACCTCAAACATTTGTGTTATAAAGAAAAATACATGCCTAATATGTCGTTTGTTGGTGATAAAACACCAATATTTACACATGAGAAAGCGAAACTAACATTTAAGCAAAATTGGAAGTGTTATAAGTTTGGAGAGATTGTTTATCTCTTAAACAATCGATGAATTCACATATCATCTCTTCGTGATAAATTTTCTAGCACTATGTAAAAATGAAATTATTTTTTATATGAAAAACAAGGATGATTTGAGGACCTATATATATAGTAACTAATTTTATGACTAAACTAACGTGGAAGTGTTTTATTGGTTTCAGAAAAGGTGGGTCAAGTGCTTGTTAACAACAAAATGATGCCACATATGTTTAGGCACATGAGTTAAACATGCGAATCAACACTCTAAGTTTAATATCAATGTAATGTTACAAATAAAAAAAAATGCACGTTTGGTCCCTATCGTTTACACCAAACATCAAGTTTGTTCCCTATCTCAAACTAAGTGCACAGATCGTCCCTATCGTTTACACTTTGGATCAAAATTGGTCCCTATCTTGGATGGGAGCTTGGCTGTTATCTCTTATAAGTTGAGGGGTATTTTGGTCCTTTACTATTTTTAAATGCATTTAATATATCACCAAACACCACTCCACCCCTCTCTTTTCTCTCACGTCTCTCTCTTTAAAATGGATCTACATCTTGAAAACACACATCCTAGATGCAAAACAAATATGCTCATAGCATCCTCTTTTGATTTCACAAGGTCCACAGATATAGAACAAGAAGCTTCTAAATGCTTCTGCAACTACTTGGGATTCAAGTTCAAGCAACTTCTGATTGGAGAAGACCCGATCGAATAGACCCGAAACCGAGTTTAAATCAGGTCAGATTCGAGTAACTTATTTTAAACCTCAACTAGAATTAGAGCTGACCGATTGACCAGACCCAACTCGATTCTCACGCCTAGTTGCATCAACTGATCCGGTTCTTCACAACTGGATAAGCTAATACAGTAACACAAGTTAACCCACATGACAAGAAGCCCAATAAACCCCTTAAATCAATGAAAAAGTTCGAAATCCATAGGGATATGTTATATAATTCATCTGATGTTAATTTTAAGAGTGTCACAAGTGGACTGGCACGCGCTGTGGAGTAGGTTGGAGGATGACGGTGCTATACAGATGTGACGGCGCGTGGCGGTGGTTGTAGGGTGGAGGAGGGTTAGTAATGATATGAAGAGGAGTAGCTTCCCCCTGGAGCTTTTCTTCCTTCTTTTTCTTGTAAAGATCATAAAATCCACCTCTTTGCTCCTTGTTGTTTTTGCTACTATCGCTGGTTACATTCTTATGACTAACAGATTTGCTTTCCATCAGCTCCGTGAACATCTCGTTCAGTTCAGCTCCCTTTTGTTGAATCCATTCAGTCGACGCAGGAATCTTTTCACAAGTTTCATCTCTTTCAGGTTCAACTGTATTGACTTTCACCCCAATTGCTCAGATTCTTGTTTTTCCACTAATGAGATGTTTTTTGAGGTCTCAGCGCAAGTTTCAGTTTGGTCTATATTAGTATCAGTTTCTTTTCCGTTATAAGCTACATTTTTGGGGCTGCTTGGAGAAGAAATATCAGCCTTGTCACCTACTGATATTAGTATCAGTTTTTTTTCTTCATAAAATCTTGAACATTTATAAAAAAATTATATATATTTGAGATGGGTTTGTGAAAAGATTTGTGGGTTTTTTTTGGGTTTTGGATGAAGAATCAAAAAAATGTTTGCTTTTTTTATTGATAATGGTAGGAATATGAATACGAAGGTTTCTTGATTTTTGGTTTTGGTTTTTGCAGAGAAAAGGTGATGGGAGAGAGAGATATTTTGTAGAAAAGGTGGACTAATGAAGGAATAATAGTGGACCCAAATATGTATTATATAATGAAAGGACCAAAATACCCCTCAACTTACAAGAGATAACAGCCAAAACTAATTCCCATCCAAGATAGGGATCAATTTTGATCCAAAGTGTAAACGATAGGGACGATCTGTGCACTTTGTTTGAGATAGGGACCAAACTTGATGTTTGGTGTAAACGATACGGACCAAACGTAAATTTTTTTCAAAAAAAAATGATCCTTTAACTTTGATTAGAAAAAAATCATTTATAATTTTACTTGCATATAATTAGTCAACATGATCACAATTAAAAAATAACTATTAAAAACATATGATTAATCAACATGCATGACGTTATGTTGCAACCAACTTTAGAAAATCAGATTTAAAAAAATAATTACTAAAAAAAACTTTAGATTACCCTTATTTGTTAATAGGTGAATTGCTTCGTTCTATTTGACAATACAATATTAATCACAAGATGTTTGATAGAAATACAATATGGTATATGAGTTAGTAACATTTCTTTTCCACAATCTATGTGGGAGTAACAGTTTTTATGAAATAACAACAATAAGGCATCTATATTTTACTACTAACTCAACGCAATGGCTTTTACAGAGTTCAAATACCATCGTTATGAAGTGAGAGCGAATGGAGCGGTCACGCCATGCCTCGGCGTTGGCCGGCGTGACCACATCGTGAAAAACCGCGTGGAGGACGCCGTGCCTGTGGCCATGTCCGTGGAAACGAGTTTAAAAAAAATCATTTTACCCCCTTTAGACATTTATATTTAAAACTTTCAAATTTTGTTTTTGCCAAATTTTACCCCCACGCTATATAGCCGTTGAGTTTGAATTTTTTCAAATTTTTTTTAAAAAAGTGTCCAACGGCTATATAGCCGTTTGAATTCAATTTTTTTTTCAAAACTCCTCTATATATTCAAACCTACCTTTATTTTATATTTTAACAAACAAAAATTTTACACACACACAAACATAATGGCGTACCGATCTTCCGCGTTTGACATTGATGATGAAACCGACATTGAAATGTTGGTTAGCGCGTATAATTACTTGCAAGAACAAGAAATAAACCCCGGCTCACCCGAAATGTTATTGAACGTGATTGTGAGAATGTCGAAGCTCGATTAATGGCGGATTACTTTGTCGATGATTGTAAGTATCCGTTACACATTTTTCGTAAAAGATATCTTATGAGTCGAACATTATTTTTAAAAATTGTCCATGATATTGAAAATTATACGGCGGATCCTCTCCCAAAACACTTTGATTACTTTAGTGTTCGGCCCGATTGTACCAGTCGAATGAGTGCAAGTGTTATTCTCAAATGCACTGCCGCCATACGCCAACTGGCATACGGCAGCGTGCCCGACCAGTTTGATGAATATTTACAGTTGGCCGAACGTACTGTTACTGAAAGTTTGTTTTTCTTTAATATGTGTATTACTTAGCCGACGGGATTTACCTACAGTGGGCTAGTTTTGTGAAATCGTTCTCGGTTGCAAGTCAACCAAAAAACATACATTTGAAAAGGAAACAAGAAGGAGCACGAAAAGATGTCGAACAGGCTTTTGGTGTTCTTCAAAGACGTTGGGGAAAGTTACGTCAACCGGCTCGATCATACAGAGTAACCACAATTAGTAGAGTCATGTATAGTTGCATTATACTGAATAACATGATTTTAGAAGATTAAAAATAGAATATGTAATATAAAAATTTAACAAACCACAATATATAAATATTCAAATAAAACACAAATTTATTTGTGTTTTGACACTTAACAAAGTCAAACAGTGTAATCTACGTAAATTATTATTAACATGAATATATATATCAAAATGAATGCAGGACCCCAAACATCGATGTAGGATGAAAATAAATAGACGGGATTCTACATATTACAACAACATATTATTTTTCAAGGTTATGTGTTACTATACAAAATATCAATTAATATTATCACATAATAAAAATAATGTAAAACCCGTGGGTCAATGAGCATTGTAACTATTTAAATACTAAAATTTTAATATTGTTTTATAGAATAATATTAAGGATTGCGAAATCATTAATCTATAAATCGTGTACGTGTAAAATTGATGTAAATGATTTGTTGATTAATAATCAAATATAACTATTTAGAATAAAATATTAAAACTAAAAGAGTATAAAATTCAAAAAATAAAAATAGAAGTGAGTTTATATTAATTTACACGGTTCACAATAAAATAACAAAATAATCAAACATATAAGCATTACATATTTTAAAAAACATATATAATATAAATAAAATCGTAATAACGAAATTATTACTTAATGTATTTTTTATATTCAATTTATGTGCGTGCACGGACATTAAAACTAGTTTAATATGTAATAAAAACATGCGATCTTTTCTTTTTGAGCAATTTTTCATTTTTCGTTTATTCAATTGAAATGGAGTCTTTGCTGAGTTTTTTTTAATGAAAATTCTGGTTGATGTGTATGAACAAGTTTGAATGGGTGTCAAACTAAAATCATATGTTTGGTTCATAAATTGAATTTCGTTTTTGAATTACAAGGCCACTCATTTCAATAAGAAAAAAGTGATAAAAGGTGGTTTTTCACTTTCTTTTATCATTGTCACTGGAAGGACACACGTCCTTTCCACTCATATCTCTTTTATATTTTGACTAAAAGGAAATTAATACAAATACTTTTTACTAATCAGTTAATGTTTTTTTTTTTTCATTTTTTTAGTTATTATGCATTTTTCCTTTTTATTGATCTTTATTTTTTTTATCATAATAGTATAGATTGTTCTAAAAAACACCGAAACATTAGTTTTGCTAAAATATTCAAAAATTGTAAGAAATGATGGAAGGAGTAAAGTCGTAAATGTAACGAAGTACAAATTTATCTGACATTCTCGTACAAAGTAACGTTTGTCTTTATCTGACATTCGCGTAAGCATCCAGACTCACTTTTTTTAATCATGAATTTATGATTTTTTAATATTTAACCGTAAAATTTTCATTAATAATATTTGTGTTTGAATTTCTTATGTCCGCATGGCACAGTAAACTTGAAAGAAAACCATAGAAGTTAGTCCACGACGGCATCATCTTTTCTGTTTGTCCAAATTTATGAAATGGGTTTGGGCCTAGTTTGATATGGGCCGGTCCAAGAGTAAAAATTTGACTTAAGATGACCTTGAAGATAAACTTTGAATTTCTTATATCGAGTTAAGATCTATATATCTAGACCCTTAAATTAGTATAAACTCATTAAACCAATTATAATCACCAATTTTTTTAAAAACGTACTTCTCACAATTTTTTTAAAAATTAAATATGTCACAAACGGTAAATCGTCAAATGAAAAAAAATACAACATTGCAACGAGAATTAAATCATCTATCTATCGAGGGGCACATGTATATACTCTCGACGAAATTTTTTTCGACTTTTTTTCTTAAGTCACGTTTAAGAGGAATCATGTATGATTGGTGATATGAATCATATATGATTTTCTGAAAAGCATATATGTTTCGTGACGAATCACATATGATTCCTCTCAGACGTGATTTAAGAAAAAAGTCAAAAAAAAGTTCGTCGAAAGTATATATACATGTGCCCCTCGATAGATGGATGATTTAATTCTTGTCGCGATGATGTGTTTTGTTTTACGTAGCGATGAACGGTTTGTGAGATATTTAATTTTTAAAATATGAGTTTTTTTGTTACATGATAAAAATGGTGGTTGTGATTGGTTGATTAAATTTATGATAAACTAAGGGTATATGTTGAACTTTTTCTGATCGACCTATTGACCAATGCGTAATACAGTACATAACAACATTTGATATTATTAGTGAAACTTTTGATAATTTTTTTGTAAGACAACAATTTTATTAACACACAAACAACGAGATACATCACAAACCTGGCACATCCCCTACGAGAAGACACTCACACAAAGAAACTTTAACAAATACAAGAACACCACAAGCTAAACGGCTACCAGATTAGCAAGGACCAACATGCATGAGACATGAGTTGTATGCAAAGAACTCAACAAAGAGACTAAACAGTCTACATGAACCATCGGCCATACTCCTATTCTGCTATTCATATTACTCCCAACACCACAATTTGTTGGTCTCATCTTTTCCTTTCAATCTCCTACTTGTTAGCAACCCACTTTTGATTATTACTTATCTATGGATAAAATGTCCTTTAGAATCAGGTGACTCATGACGACTCACTCGTTTGTTAAAACGCGTGCAATTTGATTTCCCTATTATCACGTGAGTGTTATTAGAAAGAAACATGTTTTAACTTTTGTAATGAAATTTTTTCTAAAAAACTTTTTATGTATATTTTGAGAATGCAGTGTTGTATTTGAGCATAATCATATATTTTTAATTACTTTATTACTATTTGAACAAATATGCAAAACAAATAAAATAAAATATTTTCATTGCATTGGAAAATTTTTGGACAAACCAGGTTTGAAATTATTAATTTATTGGTTGACCCAAATTAACATTTTCATATTGCCTACATTTATAAACTTTATTTTATTTCATTCACCAATCCATGTGTGATGATATTATTAGTTTGGCTGAAAACTAAGAATGAATCAAAGGTATACGTGAGATGAAGGTGTTGTGTGTAGGGATGGCAAAACACAAAGGTGGCTCAAAGGGTGTGCAAGCGGTGCCATCGCACCGGGCCTCCATTTGAAATGGGGCCTCATTTTTTTACGATTATATATAAATATGTTATATGTTAAACATGTACGAGTCATGTAATTCAAGTTTAAATGAAATTTTTCTTTAATTTAGAAGTGTAACGGGGTTTCTTAATCATTATTGCCTAGGGCCTCCGGTCACAATGGGCCGGCCCTGGCAAAACACTCGTAGTTGATGGGGATTCAATTTACTAACCCGATTTAAAAGGGAAGCTTTTGAGTTTACATGAGACGAGGAAACCTGAATGATAAATTTTAGATGAGGCCGAGAATAGGGATAACATAAATCCCTACACATGCATTACAAGATTGTTCACCTTTATTCTATTAAGCCAAAAATAAGTTCCAACTACGATGATGGGTAACATCCATTTAACTTGCTACTTGCTAACAAATTTTGGTAACAAACTATGTTTATGTACGTACGGGACTTGAAAATAAAAAATGAATTAAGTAATAATTTCGTTATTGCGATTTCATGTAAATTATATGTTTTTTAAAACATCTAATGTTTATATGTTTGATAAGAAATAAAACATTCATATATGAGTTAACTTCATTTTTGTTCCTCGTGCTTTGATGCGTTTTTCACTTTTGGTCCAAAAACTCAAATAGTTTCGATTTTGGTCTAAAACGTTAAATATTTCTCCACTTTTGGTGTGATCCTGTTAATCTCGCCTGTTTGACTAGTCAAACAGCACTAAAGTACTAAAATACCCTCATTTGACAATGCGAAATGACAAAATTACCTTGTATGGTTAATTTGTTATGGTATATTGCTTTAAAAATCCTTATCTCCATTCATTAAAAATTTAATTAGTAGCGAATTCTATCAACTTAGACTTTCCTTTCCACGCATGTAATGGGTCAATCGAGATAGCAAAATGGGGGTTTGCTAACTTTTCTCATGAAAAGCCTCTTCCAAATCACTGCAGTGATGTTGCTTCCTGTCCTCCTCACCAGATTACGATACAACTGATCCATAGTATGAACAAACACATTAACTCACTGACCGAGTCCAGCTCTTCATAATTTTAGAAGGGAATAGGGTCCTTTCAGAATACGAGTCTTTAGTATGATGAATTTGTATGATTTCTCCCCCGGTTCATAATCTTATATCTAGCAAACGGGTTAAACCTTCAAAGCATAGTCCAAATTCGTTAAGACAACAAAATATTTGATTGTATTTTCTAAATGAATGTGATAGAATTACCATAATTTGGTTATCTGCTTGCAGAAATTGGTTAGTGTAGGCCCGGATTTGAGCCTGTGCAAGCTCGGCAACGGCACAGGGCCTTCGTTTTCTTAGGGACCCAAATTCTAGATCTGTAACATTAGTATAAACTTAGTTTTTGACAATTTTTATTCAAGTAAATGAGTTCAAAAATGGTTTTAATGGAGTATATAAGGTATGTTCCTATGAAGGGGATGACACAAAAGTCTAAGGATTCTGTCATTTTGTTAATAGTGTTCAGCTTTGACCCTTCTAGTTTAAAAGTTTTCATTTCTAACATGCCATAATTCTTTTTACAACAATTGTTTTAGGGCCCGTTTGGTTTATAAGTGGGTTTAGATTTAGGTTTGTATTTAGGTATTATGTGGGGATTGGTAAATATATAAGAGAGATAAAATAATATTTTTTTAATAATATTAATTGTATTATATAGTTATAAAATAATAATTTATATTTTTTAAATCAAGCTAAAAAGAGAGAGATAGACATAAGTTGAAAGGTGGACCCATCATAATTCTCAAACCTGTCAAAAACATAGGATTAACTATTGTGGGGATTACACCTTTTTTTTTTTTTGATTACTAACCAAACAATTAAGTTTAATACTAAAGTAATTTCCAACCTCCAAAACCTAGAAACCAAACGGACCCTTAGATCTACTATATTTCAGTAATATTGTACTCGATCTCATGAACGCTTAAACTGATTTTTAAAGGCTCTCTCAAAACTTCAATAAAGCAAAGATATATAGAAATAACAAATAGAAAACACAATTTGCTATTGACGTACGTGATCATCGAATTCATTTTTGTCTTTGCTTATTATATTGGAACAACGACTTGATGAGGTTTAACGATTTTGTACTAGATACATATTAAGGGCCTCTATTGTAATAAAGCACAAGGCGTTCAAAATTTATGGGACGGCCCTCAGTGTAAGACACCTGGATTTGACAACTGCAGGCTAATATCGCCGACTATGGGTTTTGGTTAATTTGGCCACCAAAACTTATTTGAATTGGGTAGAATGTAGGTGTCTTATTTTGTTTTTTTTAAAAAAAACACTATTTTCATTATGATCCCACATAGGTGAGACAAAGGAAACGTTACTGCCTTATATACCCAATGGTATTGGAATCAAACATATTGCGATTAATATAGTCTCGTATTGTTGATAGATTTGCCAAACTACGGGTTCTCGAGACACTACTCGTTTTGGTTTTTTCTTTTTTACATATAAAGCACGTTAAATATTCATATATGCGACGTAATTTATTAATACATATTATATGTGTTGGTAAATAATTTATATGTTTAATATATGAAATGATTCAATGATTATTTTTATTTATAACTTTTTTTTAATCGTTGCAATTATGAATTTTTTTTTGCATTTTTTTAAACCAGGTCGAACCGGTAACCCGACGAGCTAATGCCTCGACCAAATCTACTACAAAACCGGTTTAGAACATTGCAAGAATGATTTCCCATATAAGGGTAAAAAAAGAATTTATCTCAAGCTTATAATCAAGTTATAAAGTTAAATATTATTTCTTCGTTACACACCAAATATAAACGTGAATACTACGATGATACTTGCATTAATATACACTAGGCGAGTACCCGCGCATAGCGGCGGAAAATCTTAGCGACATATAATTAACGATATTCGATGTTGTGATAAGTTTTTTATGTAACGTTCAAAATAGAACACGGAAAGATCACAACGAAACTGCAGACCTAATACATTCTACTTAGTGCACACATCCTAATACTTTCTACTTAGTGCACACATAATACTTAAAATGTTTCGACTCTCACTATCTAAATCTAAGAAAGTTTATATGTTACCATTTTTTTGAACTCATCTACAGCAGGGTCTTTATTTGTTATAATATCAACAACTACCGATGATCAAAACTATTAGTTGAGAAAGGTTTGTACAACTTCACTTTAAACTAAATGAGGTAACAAAATAGCTCTGGTGAGCTTTAAGAAATTTATATTTGTTACCATACCTCTCTACCATCTAATCAAATCTAGACAATCTCTTTGGCTCCATCTCAACACTCGAGTTTGGCTCACCATATTTGCAGACTTCTTTTTGCTGCTTGCCCAAGCATAGTTTCTCGACCTCTTGGCAAAACCTAAAGTAAGTTGCGTCTGGTCTAAAGTGGCTTCAAAGCTTATAATCGGTAACGTGTTCCACTTTATTGTAAACCCATCCATTTTGTCTTTCTTACTTATTTTTCGCACACCCAAACACACCTATAAAAAGATAGCCTATCGAATTTGCGTGTAAATCAATCTCATAGCTTTAAGAATGTTGTGTGCAAGCTTCCGTGTATTAATAGTGCTTGTAATAAGTATACTAAAATCACATGTGTCAAACATTTTAATTATTGTGTCGTTATATTTGAGCAAATATTACTAAAAGAGTAAAAGAAGAAAAGGAAAATACACTGTGCGAAAGATGTATATATTTCAACTTGATTATTTGGGGTTAAACAAAAACCTTCCATTCTCTTCAATAAGAGAAGTCTTAGATTCAAATATGTAATTTTGCTTGGGCCTTACACATCAACCTACACAAATCACACAGATGATCCACATATTGCATAAATAAAATGGAAATGTTATAGTAAGCAAAAGCAATATTTTGAAAACCGAATTTTAAATCGACCCAGTTGAGTCACCGGGTCCGGATCAACCTGATTTTCTAATTCTTTTTATATTTTTAATAATTAATAAAAGTAATATATAAAATCATGAAAACTTCTATATATTGAACATATAAATTATTTATCAACTAATATAATATGGAAAATTAATATTTCGTCGTAAATACATAAAATGTACATATTTAAAAAAAAAACCCGAAAAAACTGAAACCTGGTCGGGTCTAGAGAACCGAGTTGACCCGGGTTACCCCGAACCCGGCGGGTCTAGCCGGGTTTCAAAAATATAAAAATCGGTTTAATATGACCCGTTTTTCTGACCGAAACCAGATCAACCGGTCGACCCAGCCGGGTCAACCCGGGTCTGAAAACACTGAGCATAAGGACGTGACACAAATTACAAACTACTCAATAAACTCTTGATATCAGAACACTTCGTTGAAAAATAAATGCATAATAAAAATTAGTTCTTACTTAAAAGATCAAGTTTCGACTAATATAAACATTGATGAATTGTTTTTAATATAACCTCTTTCCAACAACTAAAAATGCTTCGTTCAACATGCTCTCTTGGTTTCATCACTAAAACCATGATATAAATGGCAAAATGTACTTATAAATTGACCCATATCGTTTTGAAATGCACTTACAAAATGACCCATTTCAATCTGTTATCGAAATGGCAACTACTGCCACTTGCTGTTGCTAGTTGCCACGTCTGTATAAAAAGAAACTATGATTTTTTTTCTTTATAAACTTAACTTAAGAATGTTGTGTTTGTGTGTGTTGTGATATCTTCATAAACATATTTTTCAAGCACTACAACAAATTCAAATCACAATACAAACTTAATTAAACCATTCTTCAACCTATGAATTTACACAACTCTTCTTTTAACCATTCTCTATTAACAAAATACAAAATTGATGCATCTTTTACAATTTAAATCACTGTAATCCTAAAGGAAAGTTGCAGCTAATAATGAACCACAAACAAATTTGATGGAAGATGTATAGAATATATACACTCGATTATGAAAGTTGTTTACTATTACGCGCTAGATAGAAGACAAAGCAATTGACACTACCAGATTTAATATGCAAGATCTGCAAGTAACTTTATTTATCAAAAGTAAACTATAAAAGGAATTGGGCACATTTAGGAGTGTTATATTGGTGTACTGGGTAATTTTCGGCCAAAGAAAGGAATGAATAGCGTATACGAAAATACCAATAATAACAATTTATTAGGCATATACAAATAAGTAATTCAGTTAGCGATTGAATCAAAACTTGTATAGCATCTACGTTAACCATCTTTGTTACAACTCATTATGATATGAAAACAAATTTACTCGCTACACAGCTTTTACGTGGTTCATACTCTTTTCCACATAATTTTCTGTTGTAGCTCCCTGATGTGCTTTTATTTTCCTTCTTGTGATGTCCTATTCGGCCTTAGTAATGCCATCATTTGCCCTTCAATATGCACCACAGAAAGTAAGACAATATACAAATAATTTTATACAAACAATTATATTCACATGAACTTTGAATATGAACAATTATATTCATCCCAATAAGCCGATAAACCTAGCAAATATGCTAACCTAAAGAAACATCCCTTGGCATGCATTCCTCAAATTTAAAATGCATTTGGCTAAGTCCAAAAAAATTCCTTTATCTACCCAAATATGATATTTACATGTTTCAACCGACATGATCATATCAATCATCTACGACATATTAGATTGGTGTTTGTTTTCTAAAAACCCATTGCATATCAAAATCAAAACTACAAAATTATAGATCAAGAACAATCGAAATACCATTAATGGTGTCTTTATCTACTACTAAGGTCCGTTATACTCGTTAAGCGCATCTTCCATTTGAACATCATCTCGCTTCATCAAGCTAAACACACAAACCACAAAACCATCACCAAATAATCCGAACACTAAACAAATACATTTAAAACGGATAAAAAGTAGCATACCTTTAAGAACATGGCAGACAACTAAACTGAGTGAAATGCGACCGTATGCTCAAATGTGCATACATACTTTTATCTAAAGTATTTACCATGTTAAAAGCCACCGAACAACTGCATTCAACCTTTGACATACCAACCTTTTTATACCCGTGGGTGCTCCGAGAAGAACAATACTTTCGGTAATTCTTGCTGCATAAAAGATTAAATCTTTAACATATTACTCGTTACATATGAAGAGCAAACATAAATCCGTGAAATATTTAGCAATTATTGAATCAATTCGAAAATATCAAAACTATTAAAAAGCACCAAACTAACTACATTCAGAGTTACCCAGACTCATTTTATACCCATTCTAACCCAGTAACCCATCCACCCCTTAATTTCAATCAGAATACAAAAATCACAATCAAAGAACAATGACATCGAAACCATCCGCCATAAATCTTATAAAAATATAGATCTACATTTAAAATCTACAAATCTACAAAAAGAAGCTTTAAAACTTATTTAACAACATCATTAAACCTTTCAGGAGAGGTGGTGGTAGCCGTAGTAGTGACTGCGACGTTGTGGTGGTTGTGACGTGGTAGAGTTGGTGGTCTAGGGCTGTGAAGTGGTGGAGTTTATGATCTGAGGTTGTGCCATGGTGGTAACGCTTTTAGGTTTCATGATGGTGGTAGTGGTGCCGGTGGCATATTTAGAGAGAGGGTGAATATTTAGGTTAGTAGAAACTAAAAGATAAGAGGTTTATTATATAGGTAGGTTTATTAGCTTCCAGCTGTGTAGTTGACATTACAATTGATATTTATGTAAATTTGTTAATCATATAATTATTATTATTTCAATACAATAAAAACTTAAATGCATTCTATAAATAAAAATGACGTTTCAATCCAAAAAACAGTCGAGTATATCTCAATTGTTTTCAAGTTTCAAACCTAATAAGTGACATTCCAAAAATAAAAATATGAGCTGGCCAACATTTTACAGAATTGAATTGAAACCTAATAATCATCTCAGTATTCAACTTCTCAACATTTCCTTTAATATTCATTTTTTCAACAATTCCTTATTTAGAGAATTTTCAACATTCAAGAATTGGGGGTATTTTCTTTATATGTAGTAGAGATATCTTTGTTCACTTCACTGACCCATAGGGGACAATATTACGACTTTGTATCATTCAAAGAACTTGTTAAAAAAATCCTTTGAATTATCATAACACAATTCTAGTTAGGTGAAAGTTATAAAATACCACCGTACTTATCAAAATGTATCGATTTTAAACAATTATAATTTAATCGTTAGATATTATCAATGTACTTTCAAATTCATTATACACTTTAACAATATAACCCTAAAATAAATGTAATACTCTTATCTTCTTTAACATTTTCTATTATATAAAAAAACTCATATCCAATCAAGCTTCAATCATATAATTTGACTAAAGGGCGTTTCTTTTTAACTTAATGAGTTGATATTAATGAGTTGATGCCACTTCACGTCAAGTTTGAAACTTTGAATCATATGTATTTTTTTCTAATCTTTTGTTAATTTTGCATAGACACCATCGAAAGCCACCTGTTTTTTATAAGCTTTCACACATATAATTGAAGTCTTCGTATTGGAACACACTTCTTTCAATGTTATAGGGCAGGTGAGTGGTTGTGGTTCTAGTACACAGATTGTTACATTATGTGATAACCAATATCCTCTATGAGTATAAATTTTCACCTTTCAAGATTTAGAAACTCTGAATAATTAACCCCATTATCGTAACCCGAATACATGTCAGTTAGCATCATCGTAACCCGGATACATGTCCAACCTAGATTGATGTTGTTGAGTGTTTAATCCCAAATGATTTTCTCTCTTGATACCGTTGTGTTTGAGCCGATTCTCGGTTGCTGGCCAAAACTCAAGGTTACGTTTTTTAGTTTGTTCCAATGTGTCCGTTGTGTATGCTAGGAGTTTGTTTGGCTGTTTAAATTGTGTATAATGTTTTGTTCATGATAGTTAACGTTATCTTCAACTTTCATTCGTTCATAAGTCCCCACGTAAATATCTTTCGTGATTAATAGACTTAAAAGTTAGACTACCTCCATGTCGTCTCTTAGTATTTCCTAGAACTGGCTGGAATCGACAATTGTACATGGTATGGGCAACACCAGCTACATTTTACATTGTACGGTCGACTAGTTAATTCCATATATATCCTAATCGAAAATCTAACATGGAACTGTACCAATCTACCTTACATTGAAATAATTAAACATGGCATCAGGCATCTGGGTTGACTTTTCCTCTTTCATACTAGTATCAAAATAAATAGTCTGTGTGAAAAAAGCCTTTTAAGCATAAAAAAAAGCAATGACGGGTAAACCCTAAACATATAAGATTAAGATAACTTTTTTAAGTTTTACCCATATCACTTTTTTTAATAGATGATACATGTATTAATATATCTATTTTCATATATGTTGTCGATGTGGGAGAACTTACCATACACAAATCTTACGTAAGGTCCAAGCAAAGTTATGTTGATTTCGTGTAATTCAAAAGTTGTGCTTTTACTAATGATCATATCAAGTTGTAAAAATAAATCCTATCATCTTTGCCAATAGCAGACTTTGGCCATTTTTAACTTTAGTTATTTTTATCTTTATTTTTACATTTTTAATATACAACTAGACGAATACCCGCGCATAACGGCGAAAATTCTTAGCGATTGATAATTAAATATATGTGATATTGTGCTAAGTGTTTCGAGTAATATGTTTAAAATAGAACGTGCATATCAACATGATTTTATTACGACAAAGAGTTATGGTTTGTATATTTGGATTGAATTGTGGATAAGTATTGGAAGCAAAAATAAACGTCTCGTTTTTCATATACAGCGACAAAATTTTCGTAACAGCAAATAGTTAACGAAATGCTATATTGTGGTAAGATCAAATTGCAATTGCAAAGAATTCTAATGTGCGAGAATTCAACTCTAGATAACATATCAAATAATTTGTATCAAACAACATATAAAAACTTTTTATGAAAATGAAAGTAAAGAATTCAACCACAATATCACACACGACTCATCGCGCAAAACTTGTTGGTACACGACGTTTGATGTGTAGACTTCTCCTTGACCGAACTCTTTAGGTTGAACTAATACCTTTGTAGTTGTGCGTGATATTCCTCTAGACAACACAACATAAAACTGGTCATGCAAGAAAACAAAGATTAGCAAATACACACGGATACTTGGAATTTTTGCCCCCGGGCTTCATTGATAGTCATCGCAAACAATTAACGATATGCGGTATTGTGATAAATGTTTCATGTACCGTTTAAATATAATATGAACTCACTCTACTGAAAGAGAAAGCCATCAAAAGTATCTAAAAAACAGAAACTAAAACTGATCTAATTGACATCAAAAGAACTTACGGGTTGCAGGAAATGGAAACGCAAGGAGTGACACATGTGCGTACGGAGGTGGAAACGGAAACGCAGGAAATGGAAACAACAGATGGCGAACATCCTTCATGTAAATATCTGAAAATGAAATTAGCATTAGTTATTCCGTTCAAGTGATGATAAGATCTCAAGCCAGCTTAAAGTAGCGCAATTTTGACTTACTCTAATGCACGTGCTGTCCCTAAAGCAATCTTGACACGGCTATTCCATATTAATGGCTTGCTGTATTCATCTGAGAGATGCAAAAAATCATAAAGTGACCCATTTATAAGGAACTCGTAAACTAAGAGGTGTTGTTCATATTCTGAGCAGTAGCCAACAAGCTCGACGATGTTAGGATGGCGCAATCTCGATACATCTGAAACTATATCAATGAAATCATCTGATAATCGACCGGGGAGGGCAGATGGCTTCAGTTTTTTAATTGCAACAACCTATAATGCCATATCCTATAAATAAGGCCATCACATAAAAGCGAAACAGAAGTACATACTATTATGTTATACCTTTCCATCTTCAAATTGAGCACGGAAAACACGTCCAGTGGAACCTTCACCAATGAGGTTGTCAGCATTAAAGCTATCGGTAGCTATTTGAAGATCGACTATTGAGTAGGATATGGCATCTGGTGGAGCTACGGTTACTTTCTTGGGAGCAATAGTAATTGCTGAAAAATCATCGTCATCAAATGATTTCTGATGATCCATGGGCGGTGCTTTCAGAGTTATCGTATCTATGGTTTAAAATGTTTTAGTGTCGGCCACCGGAAAAGCTTGAACAGGCTTCATTTCTACAAGACCCATGTAATTGGCATGTAAATGTATATACGCAGGATCCCATGTACGTGGAATTATTCACCATTTCATAGCAAAAATGGCACAACTGCATCTTCTTTCTTCATCCAGAACCAACTTGCTGCTCGCAAAGAAGAAGCTGTCGCAGCTTGACCACCATGCTCAACTGCTCCACCGCCACTGCTCAACTGCTCCACCGCCATGCTCAACTGCTCCACCACCACGTCGCAACTGCTCCACCACCACTGCTCAACTGCTCCTCTGCTACTGCTTAACTGCTCCACCGCCACTGCTCAACAGCTCCACCGCCATGCTCAACTTCTCCAGCCTATATCCGAGCAACCGTACGTAAACGGGAAGCTTCGCCATCAGCACCCTAAATAACTGCCAGAAAAGAAAAGGAACTGAGTTTGACATTAAAATGACGAAATATACCTCTTGTACTTTATTTCCGTAACGTGCAAGCAATTTGTACTGATTCTTGAACGTAGAAGCCATATAAACATACCCAGAATTAATAAATGATTGTAACTTTTTTCACTACCGGATATGGAAAAGCAATTAACAACACTTGAGAAGAAGATGATATTACCTAAAACGTTGGGGTAAAGCCGGGGCTCAAGAAAAATCGTCCTTTTGTTACTGACTCAATGCCCTCATATGTGAAGTGCCAAAATCAGCTTGTTGATAAAACAGTGTGTAAGCACAACACCCTTCACTAGCCTGATGTGAACCCGGTTCTTGTTGTAAGAAGGACTGAACCCCTCGACAACGACCGTTCCCGTGTTCGGTTTCCCATACCACCACAACCATAATCATCAAACATCACTAATCGTGGACATTCTTGCACCAACGGATTGCATACAACTAAACGATTTCCATGATTTACATCAAATTGTACACTAACATATTTCACTCCATTACAAACATGGTTTCCGCCTGGATCAAAAACATCAAACAGTACTTCCCTAAGATCATTTGAAACTTCCCTAAGATCATTTGATTGGCTTTGGTAGCTGCTGCTATCCTTGGAAAGATTGAATCATCCACTGCTTGTTGGATGAAAAATAATGCTTTAGCGTCTTTCTTGCGATGCTCTTTGTTGCGGGCTTGATCTTGGCTATTTTCTTCATAACCTGTTTCAACATACTCCCACAATTCTTGAGACTTAAACAACATGGTCATTTTGATGCTCCAAAATTCATAGGAGTCACCTTTGAATACAGGGATTTGTGGATGAGAAATGTTGAGATTAGTGTTACTAGCCATTACTTGTGTGTAAAATGAAGTATAAAAAACGTGATTCCTATAAAGGAACGTGGCTCTTGATACCACAATTGTTGGATGTTTCACACAGCAAACACTATATAAAGAAACTGGCTATTGTTTTTCTTGATATTGATAGATGAAGAATGCCTCTTAAATAGGCAATACAAACAAAGAAGACTTCAAGAGTCAAGGATATCAAACGGTTCTCAGCCGAGAATATCTCCAACTACTTAGACTACTTCTAGTGGCTTATAATCAGCCAACAAGACTTATTCAAATACTACTTATTCCAATAACTAGTAGATAATAAAAGTGAGAATTAAATATATTTCAACATAACATGCGCGAGCCAAATAAAAAAAAAACTTCTTTTTGAGCTTAAAATATATGAAAACAAATTAATGTTCACTTAAGTATTATAATGTTCGAAAGTTGCGACGAACCGACATGAGCATGTGAAAATTTTCAGCTCTATAGAATTTGAAACTAGCTCAATTAGCATGCGAGATTTGTTGAACTTTTGTGAGTAAAATTGACTGAAAGGGCTTGTTTCGAAGTACCCTCAATACAACATTATTTGCGTTGTATACTTGTATCCAAGATGCTCTATCATACTCGATATTTATTACGTATATAATTACAAGTGACGTCAAATTTCAGCTTTCGAACTCATACGAGTATAACATTAGATAATTTGTGACAAATCAATATTGAAAAATCAATATTTCTTTTTGATGTTTAAGACAGAATGCATCTGATTTTTGTAATTGTTTAACCTATAATTTGAGTATTTTTTTTTTGAACATTTTTCCCTGGTAAATCTTATTTTGTCATTACTGAGTTTTGAATTATATCTAATTGTGACTAACAACTACGGGCTTCACAAATAAACTCTTTCACCTCATGAAACAGATTTTATTGTGAAATTTAATTACCAAGATAATTTCTCAACAAGTACATTAAAATGTTGCAACGTTAAATTTACTGAATTAATAAGATCTGTGTGTTTGCAAAACTTTCCCACGTCGATTGGTGACCAAATATGTTATGGTTATTAATACAAATGATACCTATCTTTTCTAAGTTCTTTAGCTCCACTGTGAATATATCTTTATGTGATATTGTCTCCAAGTCTTTTTTTTTGGGTTAGATCTAGATGTAAATCCAATTTGTCTTGGACTGATTGGGTTAAATGCCCTAATCTTATTTTTATGTAATCTTTTAGCATCTTGCTAGCTTTTAATAAAATCTGCTGTTCAAAAAAAAAAGTATGATTTATAAAAAACATGTACAAACGTGAACCAAATTTTAGTGATAATTTGTTATTCAAGAATATAAAATAATAATATTGTGAATAATATGATACAAATGAGGTAGATTTTACGTTGTCCTAGGCAAGACGACGAAAACTTTACAGATTGCACACTATGAAACACGTAAAACTTGTTTGCGGCAAATTGATCTTCATGCTTATAGTTGTGTGGTATTCTTACTTCATATACACTTATAAATGTATACAATCCCGTCGTTTCTTTATCCGGCTAATATACTCGCGTTTAATATATATTATACATAATAATTAGTGTGATTAAGTATATCAAATCTTTAAAAGTGAATAAAAATAAGGTATTTGTTGTAGCGTTGCCATTGACCACGACAACCGCAGCTATTGTTGCCCGACCAATGTTGTTACAATGGCTAAAGATGACTTTCTTGGTGGATGCACGATTCGGGACCGCCAAATGAGTACACATAATGAGTCTAAGGAAGATCCATTCAACTAGCCACCATGTTTGAGAATAAGGTTGGAGATCTAGTGGCCAGCATACTAATACTTGTTTAGTCATTTATACCTAACCATTCGGTCATCATTCATGCCCCATATGATCGAAAGTTACGTATATTTGTTTTTTTTAACCATTTTCTTATAAAGGGAAGACAATTTTTTACGGGAAAGTCAGCATGAAGAATAACCTAGCATAGGGTTAAAACTCGATTGAAGCTCGTTCAAACTCATGTCTAATTAAAACACAGCTTCCATATGGTTGATAACGTGAGATGAGACATAACACATCCTTTGTTGTGATACCTATTAAGACTCAAGTCACTCAACCAACTACCTTATTGCAGTTGGCCACCAACTATCGTAAAAGCACGCAGTTGACCAAGTCAAGCGAAAGAGGGGCGGGGGACTCGAATCCGGGCTCCGCCTTGGTCAGCCAGTGTTGCCTAGGTAATTTACCGGGATATGCCTTCATTTTTGTGTGGGGGGCTCGGTATCATAAACGTACACGAATTTAAAATAGTTACGCCAAATTTTTTTAATTTTTTTTACTTATCAAGACTCATTCTTATCAATTTCCTTAAATATTACAGTCACATGAACTTAATTGAAAGATTTGCATCTTTTCCCACATCGGTTTGTGACGTAAATAAGAGTAAGCTTATTTATGCAATTACCCATAATTTTTATTAAACTTGGATGATGGTATGTTGAAAATATTAACGATGTGTTCCTAACTTCAATATAAGTCCTCCAAGGTTTTTATGCTCAGAACTTTTTCATTCCTACTCTACTGTTTAAGATTTTATTTTGGTTAAAAAATTAACATTTCTTTTACAGCTTATTTTTGCAATCGAAGGTCAAAAAGTTCTTTTCGATTTTACAGGTTTAAAAGTTTATTTTTTTTAAAAAATCAACATTAAGTTTACAATTTGATTTTTGGCAAAATATTACACAGTCGTGCTTTGGTTTATTTGAATGTTAAAAAGTTATTCCAATACTCATAGGTGTTAACAGTGAAGACTAATATTATATTTTCATAGCAACTTGAGTGGAACGAGTCAGAGATACTTGGAAAAAGCTAGATTAGTTTACACAAATTAGACATTATATTGCTGAACTTACGAGTTGCACTTGCATACCCTTTAACTTCCTTTTTTTTTTTTTTTTTTTTTTTTCTTTTTGGCAAAATAAAATAATTATATAAATAAATTGAATCAATCTTCAACAAATATTGAGGATTGACAATGTTGGTTGATACTTGTGAGACCATATCTTACTTGACAAAGATATTACAAAAAAGACTCTTGCTAAATATCTAGAAGACTTCACCCCTTGAAGTGATATAGGAGCCCAATTGAAACTTGAGGCTTGTGGTATGAAACTCAATTGATACTTGAAACTAAGAAAACTTTGTGGACGATTCATTCTAGATCTTGGATAAACCCATCTTGGGCTTGTTCAAGTTATCACCAATATAAATGCCCAAAGACTTACCTAAATTTTTAACATTGTTCAAATTCGGACCTTCTTCATCACCGGAGTAAACATTTTTTTCTAATGTAAAGTATAGCAAAAAGCATTTATTATAGTAAAATATAAGAGATGCACACCTTGAAATATTAATTGCATATCAAAGGATTCTAAACAGATAATGTTAAAAGGGCTAATTCTTGAAATGCCTCAAAATGTTACTTTGTTTTCCTTTTTGCACTCACCAAATGAAAACTTCCCAAAATACCTTATGCAACTTATGCAACTTATGCGACTTTTCCAAAAATGGCAAAATTTTGGAAAATTTTTGAATTTTTTTTTCTATTTTTGAAAAAATTGCATAAGTCGCATAAGTTGCATAAGATATTTTAAGAAACTTTAATTTTGGTGGGTACAAAAAGGGAAACAAGGTAATATTTTGGGCATTTCAAGAATTAGCCCATGTTAAAAACTAGTAAAGGATATCTGGCCCATGTTACCAAAAAACTCAAGATATGTGGCCTATT
The DNA here is from genome assembly GCA_025667525.1 of Glebionis coronaria. Taxonomy (NCBI): domain Eukaryota; kingdom Viridiplantae; phylum Streptophyta; class Magnoliopsida; order Asterales; family Asteraceae; genus Glebionis; species Glebionis coronaria. The sequence goes on along the minus strand of CM046881.1, from coordinate 590,200,778 downwards.
TCATTTTTCTCAAGCATTTAAATCGAAAACTTAATCTGAAAACTCAAACTAAAAATCCGAATGAGAAAAAAAATTCAAATTACATACTCTATTTATAACTTCTGCGCCCGCCCCTGCTCCGTGATATATATATGTGTCATGCAGATTATCCCACATCGGTAGATGAGTTAAATATAGGCAACTCCTGGGTTCCTCCTAGAGCTTGGGAGGGGGTTTGGTCATGGGTTCAAGTTTTGCAAGAGACAAAAAAATTTATGATTTTCCTCCTTAGTGCGAAGCCGTGAGTTCTAGGGGTTTCTCTTAGTGGTTCGGGTACCGGGGCCTACCCGTTATGGATAGTATAACTCGGGAGTCGGATTTAAATGAGATTGAGGTGCCGTTTTAAAAAAAATAGGCATATGTATATTTATGTAAAGGAAATCTTCATATATAAGCAATGAAAGAGTATTAAGATTAAATCATTAATACCATATATAACTTTTGACATTTCACATATCAATACCATGCATGTATGTATGTAGGGATTAACCCAAAAATAATATTACGTAGTTACATGTGCGGGTGGTCATGTCCAAAAACTGGACCGAAACAAAATTTGGCGAAAACATCATATCGAAATAGACCGGACCGAACCGGCAGACCGAGGACCAACAATATATGATCAATGTAATTTAGTTTCAATCTCTATTTCATAAAAACTTTAATCTATATAATGCCATTTTTTTAACAATCTTATGAGTTTCTGAAGTATTATGACATCGTGATTCTTTGCGTCATTCAGACTATCCCAAAACCAGGTCGGAAAATGCCCCAGAGCAACAAGAGGGCACCGAACCACTTGTTTCTACAAAAAGATAAGGTCTTACATAAGATTTTCAAAGTTCAAGTGGTGAAATGTTGTAGAAGGACACAATTAACTTAACCTCCCTCAACGTGAAAGCCCATTACTTCACCTCAGACAAACATACACACTTACGTATATTAAGTGGTACCATTTATTTTGCTTAACCGATGTGGGATTCTTGGCCGCAAACTTGGTGTTTCATTGTTTCTAGTAATTTTATTCTACGGTAACATAGTATCTCGTAGATCTCAAGAAATAAACTTCCAGAACTAGCTATCAACTTTTATCCTTTTAGCTCAACCCCGTTTCCTATTAATCTTGTAGTCATTGCATACAGAATTGAGGTCCAATGATGAGGCAACTCGGATTGGTTTCCTTTAACTCCGGAAACCTAACAAATAACCACCCATGTACTGATGTACACATTTGTCCCATGACGAGTTTGAACCCATAACAACAAATTCGACACCGATAAAAACCACATTTGTCGATCTAAGGGTCATAACATTTTTATTCACCCGGTTGAACTCTATTAAAAAAACAAAAAAATAAACACATGTTGAATATTATATGTTGTCTTTGATGATGGTTACAATATGCCGGCCTATAACAATATTGGCATTGCCATGTGTTTGTACGATATATTCTTGTGTCGTTACTTTATTTGTTTGGAGAAAATTTATGGACATCAATTAGTGATACAATAAACATTCAAATATCAGTGAACTTATATATTGTTCAAAATATGAAAAATGTGTCGACACTGTCGATACAATTTATATTAGTGCGACGCCAGAACTACGTATAATTACATGTCAACATTGGCTGTCTATATACTAGTTGTGAATGGTTGATTATACGAGATCACCTCATACAAGTTCCTTGAATGTTTCAATTAGAATTTGTAAACTTAGATTGTTCCCATCACCTTTTTTTTCTTCTACAAAATGTAAACTTAGATTGTTCCCATCATCTTTTTTTTTTCTTCTACAAAATTCAATTTTTAAGTATCAAGATGTTATAAGTGCCGATTACATAAACAAATATGATAAAGTACATACGTGGCAAAACAGGCGGGCCAAGCGGGCACGGGCGATAGAAAAAAACAGGTGATGGGTTAAACGGACGCGGACAAACGGATGTATGCTAAAACAGGCAAAAAAACATATAAGAACGTTGAAATAAAAAAACAATAAGCCCGAGATAAAAAATATATATAAAAGATTCGACGGGTATCCAATTTAGTATTTTGCATGCGCCTATTGAGCAATTTAGTGTTTTACATATGCGTTCATTTAACCCGTCAATAATAATAAATGGGTAAAAAATAGTCCATCTTTTTCAATCAAATATTAAAAAGTGTTTAAATTAAAAAAAAAAATAGATAAGATTTGACACCTCTAGTATTCTAACAATCCCAATACTAACTATCATTTGATGATCTTGGTTTATATATGTGGTGACTTTAAACTTGCAGGTTCATGTTTTTACAAAATCATTTTTCTGTTCACGCCGGTTTTAACCCGATGCTCAGCCCTGACCAGCAGCAAGTGCTAAATTAGGAGCTAGGCATGTCGGGTAGTGGTTGAGCCTAACAAAAGCGATTTGGTTCTTTGAAAAATGGCTCTAAGCGATTCACTGGGAGATAAGATGAGGACACTTCTTTTTTGTTTTTAAACACAACAATTGTTGTATTTACAATAGCACGTTGTAAAATTAACAATATGTATTTTGTCATTTTGTAGCATATGTAACTAAGGTTTTTATTTTATATGAACGAATATATAATTAATGTTTGAATAAGAACATGTTACCTTTGATTATTTAACGATCTGATAGAGAGCTTATTATTAAGTCAAAGAGAATCAACAAGTCGTTGTAGTATAGTGGTAAGTATTCCCGCCTGTCACGCGGGTGACCCGGGTTCGATCCCCGGCAGCGGTGTTTAGTTTTTTTTTCTCCAAGAGCATATGCAAAGTAGCAAACCAAATAATTCGAGTAAAAACACAGATCAACAATTGTGTTGATGCTATATGTGGCTCAACAACACTGAACAAATGTAATAAGCCCTAACTAAGTCTAGCCATAGATCACATAAATGACTTCACCAAATAAACCAGCTCCTGGAAGGATGTTGAATGCTTTAGAATTGTAATTTCATTATAATATATCTACCGTCTTTGCAAAAGCCCACGACTAGCTGTAAGTTCTTTCGAAAACAAATAAAGTTCCCTGAACTATCTTGACTCACCACCTCAACATTACTAATCACCACTTTCTGCCCCGCGCCATTTGATCGTAGCGAAATCATCAGCAGCCCGAAGGGCACATGGGTTTCTAGGCATAAGGGTTTCTAGGCATAAGCTTCCAGCAAACATAAAAACATAAAATTCAAGGGGCGCTACAAGCTTCCGGCGCACATAAGGTTCCAAGTGCACTTAAGACTCCAGGCGCACATATGACACTGAGTGCGCTTGCAGTTTTTGTTTTCGGATTATCTAGGCATAACTTATGCCGCATAAGCTTCCAAAAGTTCATTTTGGTAAAACGTAAGTGCGCGGTACCTTTTGGTATTATACTAATAAAAAGCTTTCGTATAAGGAATTTTCTCTTAAATCCATGTTCTCAAAGATTCCATGATATTGGTAAAGGATGGCCGCTTCCAGGGCTCTCGGAAATTTTATTGTGGAACAACAAGATCATCCAAATGTGAGATATGCATGATCTCACTCTACCCAGCAGTAACATACTTCGAATTGTTATCGACTTATCGTGTAAAAAAATACTACAAGAAAATTGTATTAATTTTATAAAAAGTTATTGTGGCTAAGAAGAGATCAACCATGGTCGAGGGAATAGTGGCCCCTAGCTCTTAACATAAGTGAGCCAATACCCAAAAATTCAGACTCTGAATTGGTGACCAGGCCAAGGCAGCAGTGCAACGCCTAGGTGATCGTGGAAACACATATAGCAAGCTACTTCATTGGCTCTTCCACCCTTCAAAAATAAGATTAACATCACGTGAGTCAATGGCTCACATATCAGATATTAAACTGATAAGAACAGATACTACACTTGATCTTAGCCAAAAGGCCGAGAAAGGTATGCTTATTCTCATATTAGTCTGTTGTTTTTATAGGCCACCCATCTTCTTGATATTACTTTTTTGGGCGATGTGGGACATAAGAAAATCTGGTTGCCTTATCACCCAAACAGGCAACTCTCTTTAAGCAAACATCTTCGCTTGTCATTCTTACAAGTTACAAGGTTCGGGCCAACTAACAACTATACAAAATCTCTGCATAAACATTACTTAGAACCAGTTAATTTGTTCAAGATGTTTTGATTTCCATTTGAGGTGCACATCAATGGCCCTGAATCAATCAGGACATATGACTTGATTGGAACTAGGACTAGGAGGCAAATATATCACTTCCAAGCGGTTAGGAACTGGGAGTAAATTGGAAACCATAACTCCATACGCATCGTCAAGCATTTGCATTATTAATTTAACAATTTGTTTTCCAGTAAAAGGATACAAACCTGCTGTTCGAATGATCAAAGTTTCTATTGAACTTAGAAGGATCAAAGGTTCCACTGAACTAGGCGTTGGTGTTATTGAATAATTACATAGGTGACTAAACTGTTGTTAGCCATCAACCATTATGTTTTCAAATAAGCATGTTAAAGTTTCCTGCATGATGTTGAATTCAATCAAGTACTAAGGATATTAATTTAACTACCAGGGTGAAGTTATGGACAAGCCTCCGTTAGTTCTGGGTCAATACGAGCACATTAGGGGCTTGCATCTGATGTAGTTGTGTCGACAGTACTTCCAGTAGTCAATCAAGATTGGGTCTGGGTGATACATGTGGAAATTGGAGCTTCTTGCAGCTGGTGTAAATCCTAGCAGTTTTCCTCCAAAGTGGATACGTAGCATGCTCGACTGGCCTTTTTGGTTGCCGAGTAATGTTTAAAAGACCTGTTCTGGCCTTTCTGGTTGCCGAGTCCAGTAGCGTGGGCATATCACCCAACTGTGGGCATAAAAATTGTTGAAGGGCAAAGAGCTAGGTGCAACTTTGAGCTCTTGTGTCCGTGGGAATGGCAGGATTAACGACAGCAGAGAGTTTGTCGCCGCTGCACAAAATGAGTTTTCGTTTACCCCTTCTTAGCTTGACAGTAACGTTTTTATAATTTAAACCCAAACTTTCTTGAGACGATAACAATATCATTTTGCATAAACTCTCATAAGTAATACTGTAACTCGATCATCGTTTACCCCTTACATAAAAAAGATAATTTATATTCCTATCACTTATTGTATATAATCTGTATAAATTGACATGATCAATTGAACCAAATGTATAGCAAGCTATCCCCACAAACTGATATATCTTTTGTTAATTTAGGGTGCAATGTTGACAGACTAAGAACATCAAAAGCTTTAGGTGAGATGAATTCATGTTGACGCCTCACGCCTTATATAATGTATAGATTGCAAACTTTTAACAGTTAAATACCCTGTAATAATAAAGATTGTAAAACCTCTATTGTCATGACTGAAAATGATTATCTGTTTTCAAAAGAACTTAGAGCATCAAGTGTAGATGATCTGGATAGATATTCGTAAGAAAATGTTTAGTCAGTTTGAACCACTTGGACTGACCTTAGGCAGCACCGCACCAAAGTGCAATGTGCTCACCAACCTAGGCAACCTTCTTGATCGTCCATTGACTCTGTCTAGATAAGTGGTTATTCCATTACCATCCTTCCCTATTTATAGATAACATCATCTCTAATATATCACCTTCCTAACCGATGTGGGACAAAATTCTTTAGAAGTTATATATGCAGTAGTAAATATTTGGCGACCGCGTGGGTTGAGTATGCACAAAGTATCCCTAGTCTCTCCACCGACTGTAACATCATACAAATGTACAACTATAATCCTGTGATAAAAATTCTGCTTAATTAGAGTGGACGTTCTATCGAGTATATGCAAATACTATATCAAAATAAAGCTGCTATACCTCCAGGCTCGAGTGCCTCAAAAAACTCTTCCCACTAGAAAATTCTTGAAAACCAAAAAGAAGTGGCAAACGGGATCAATGGGTCAATTTCCGTTGATGTATTCTAACAGCTAAATTTTGATAATAAATACGATGCGTATTCAAGTATAGTAAAATATCTTCTCACCTGATAAGTCATTAAGGCTACGGTCAAGTTGGCGTTGTCCCATAATATTTAGACACAAATGAGATTCAGGCCATAAACATACATCGAGTAGCTTGAGTTTGTGTGCTTCTGCTATCACACCCATATACGAAGCCTGGAACATACAATCTCGCGAGACAAGTAACTTTGAATAGTGACGGAAGGTTGTTAAATGACTGCAAAACTAACCTCGATCATGTCATGAGTTTCACTAATGTGGTGAATCATCTTCTTGAAATCCTTTCCACCTTCAACCATTGATTGTTCACATGCTTGGTTTTGAGCCTAAACAAATAGCCTGAGGGAAAAATTTAAACAAATAGTTACTATAATACTAGAAGTCATGGATCGTAACTAAAAGTCATGGAGCAATTCAGGTCAAATAGTCAGATTTTTACGACATTTGAATCGTTATAATGAGAAAATTAAAGCTGGGTTCATTGTATCACTAATATCTTTGCTATCATATGTTCAAACCAGTCATCTTGGTGATCCGGCATAAGGAATTCTTTATACACATATACATCACTGATCAATAAATATCTTAAAAGAGGATGCATCAATACAAATCTAAACCCGTGGATCAGAAACTTTAAACAAAACAGGAGATGCCATGTGAAAGACGCATTCGCAACCTTCATCCATCAAGTTAGTTTCAAATAAAGACAGCCTTCCCTTAGCTCCATCAAGAGCAAGTAAAGGTTGTCTTTTTTGGATCATCTGCAACATATTATCAGGTGATTCAAATCAGTAGACAATAAAGTTTACATAGTGAGTATACCTTTAATATACATCTAAGTAAAAACGAATTTTGAGGTCAAAGTAGTTGCTCTATAACTTCTACAGTATTTTGAAAGAACTTCACTGCATATAACACTATAAGCCAACACCAAAAACATGTCAATTGATCAATATAAAGTGAGAGACTAACTGAGGCAACGTACAGTAGCACGATTGGTGTACTTATGTTTATTGGTATACTTTATATAAAGTGAACATTGCATGAGTGTGCATGGAGTATTTTTATGTTTATTGGTATACTTTATATGGAATGCAATTTGAGCTAATCATATTATCCTACACGCAATTATTTTTTAATAATTCACATAGTTGAGCTCGTTTTGAACCTTATATTATTAACTAGAGCTCTACTCTTGACGAACAAAAACAAAATAATAATCCGATTATGTAAACAAAATCGTTCAATACCGGTTCGGTTGACTTCCCTCAGGATGGATTAGATGCTTTGAGTGAATCAATATACGTAGGTTACATGGCATTTGTAACTCAATACTTTGAACGCATATATTTTCGAACCTTATAATACTAAGTGAACATTAATATTTTTTCAATAATTTTAAGTTAGAAAGGAAGTTTGTGGTTGATTCAAGGGCGACAGAGCTGGCAGTAAGCTCGTTTATAATCATAAAGCTTGAGCTTGAATTCGTTTAAACGTTTTTTTTATAGCTAGTGATCGAGTTGTCATTGATTTCACATGTTCGGCTCCGGCTCGTAAGGAGCTTCGAGTTGTATAATACTTAAGATAACATTAATTTGCCTTTTATCAATCTAAAGCTAAAAGGAAAGTTTTTGAACAAGTTCTAGCCTCGTGATAATGAAATCAATGATAATTTGCTTTTAATAATTTTAAGCTAAAAACTTATGATATACAATAATAATTTGCTTTTTACAACTTTAAGCGAGAAAAACAACATTAATCAGCTGCTAATAATCTTAAGCAAAAAAAACCCGATCAATGGATAAGTCGAGGTTGATTAACATTCTGAGAGAAGTTTTTCCAACAAGAAAGTGACTTTGTGGCCCAATGGATAAGGCGCTGGTCTACGAAACCAGAGATTCTGGGTTCGATCCCCAGCAGAGTCGATTATCTTTTTACCGAGCGAGGGAGGTGTTGGATCATGTTGTTCCATCAGTTAATGGCGCAGCGTGTAATGGTGAGGGGCTGGGTGTGGTCGAAAATGGTGTTCGGAAAACCAAGGCTTGATGCTGGTGAGTAGATTTTGGTAAATCAGATGTTATGTAGTATGCTAGTATTGTCGATGATTCTAATCTCCATAACCTATTTTTAATGTTCAAAAACGGAATATTCTGCCATGTATACAAGTTTGGAACTTGTGTTGTTGCAGGTCAAAGGAATCGAGAAATACACTGCTGTACAGAATTTAAGGGACTGAACTTATTTATAACTATCACATGATTGTATGAACATTACATAAATTGTATAAGCCCTTAGGATTTCTTTTATAATTATCGCCGTTTTTATTTTTTCGACTTTTTAATGGTTGTTTACATAATACAGTAGCAACAAAAGCTGTTGGTCCATTCCTTATAGCATCATAAAATGATCAGTTAATCTCTAATGAGCAATGATTCATTTGATATAACTATGGCATGAACTAAGTTAGATTAAGAAAGAGTACTAATGGGTTCCACGGCTAACATTAGATGAGTAACAGAAAATGAAAACACTCGCGTTTCTCTCCTCCTAAGCCCCCTAAACACGATGATATGCTCTTTAAATCCAGACTCTAAAAAAACATCTTGCTGGTCAAAAAAGCTTTACCCAGACACCCGTAATACAGTAAGAGTAAAGATTTTCATTCCACAACAACTACATACAGCCAGCCAAACACCCCATCTATATCTGCGCATTACGTCTGGAGGTATTCGAGTATCTTGAGGTCAAATTGTTTCCAAACACAACGCAATCTCATTTTCCCAAAACATAATATAAACTAGACATTTTATTATAGTCGAGGTAACTAATAACGTATCAACAAAAATATATATGTCAATTAACATGTAACTCCAAATAAGGAGTTTACAAGACGTGTCCTGATTTATTTGCGTATATTACTTTGACTTAAGTGGTACACACGATCACATCATAAGAGTATTTTTAAATTTTTTAATGAAATCATAGATATGTTCACCAACTTCTTGAGGCCTTTCTTGGTTAATATAATGAGCAGCACCTTCCATTACGACAAGCTCTTGCAAGAAAGGAACATGTTTGGCGAATCCCCCTTTGTGTATAAAGTCCTTCACACCGGGTGTCTTATAAGTCAAGTCCAGATCTCCAACAATAAATTTTAGTGGCACTTTTATCTGCTCACTCGTCTATGCAGCAGTCAATTCCCAGTTTCTACAGCAATTGCACACACAAAACTGTCAGTTAAACTAGTCTCGTGGAACAAGTATACAAGTACTCTCATCAATGGGTGAGCTTGGTACAAGCCAAAACAGGTTGGGTTAAAATGGGTTGTTTTTTAGACGGGTTGAAATGCCCCGGGTAGGGTTGGCCGATTTACATTTTTTCGTCTTTTATTAATAAACGATGAACATGCTGATTATGATCATTAAATGATAACATTACAATACCTATAAGATATTGGTTTTATCATTCCTAACTCTTATTTTTATAAATATATATAATTTTACATTTTACTTTCATTTTCTGATAATAAAAAAGGCTATTAATTTTGAATATTCTTGTTAACCAAAGTATAATTATCAAAACATCCATGTAATAAAAAGATTGGAGTGGGGTAACAGGAGTACAAGAGCCTACGATCTAAGGTGTTGTGTGTATGTGCTCTGGTTAAGTCAACAAGGTAAATGATTACCCCGTAATTGGCTCTTTGTTACTAGTGTTGGTCCGGTCCACCACTGGTTTCACATCGAGATGAGATCTGGCGCTCCATGTGAAGCTAGGATGTCAGTCTAATCATCTAACCCTTTAGATGTAAAGGCTCGTGCACCACTAAAGAACCCTTCAAACCAATCTTTATTGCCCCCATTTGGGTCAGAGACTCACATTACCAAATCCAGCAACAATAAAATTTTATCCAACACTTATAAACTAATAAAATATTGTTTCCCCAACCGATGTGGGATTAAAAAATAGAAACATTATAAACTAAACAAGGTAGATAACGTGCTTAATAGAGTCTAGCAAACGTTGTATAGACATGTAAGATTAGTATCTTGAACATGTATCTTCCATGTCTACCTTCTTTATTCTCAAACTAACTTCGAAAATGCTAAACTGTGTAACTTGAAATCGATGATTCGAATATCTCATTGGATTAATAACCTGGCTCAAAGTTTTGAATAACGAGTGTGCGCCATGTAGAAGTTTTTTTTATCTTTTTTTAGTGCGTCCAGACCTTTTTAATGAACTAGATACACATAAACGGATAAACCTAAAACATCTTCCTTTCAGCTTCGAAAAAATAAAGAGGATTTCTTGTTTCCTTTATAGAACTGATCGAAACACACATAAACAAAACAAAAAGACATATGCATGTACTCGAATTTTTTAATATTGGAGTCAGAGTTGAAGGAGACAAGAATCATGGAGGTTCGAGCCATCATGGGCCGTTTGCTGGTCTGGTTATAAGTCGGGCCATATCATCAGCAATATAGTGTACTGTATTTTTTTATGGTCAAAGTTCGACTTTCTAACAAAATTGGCTTGACACTTTTTTGTTACAAGACTTTGGCGGAAAACCCAAAACTGTTCCTTTCTTTATCTGAAGGGCAGCTAATTCTTAGTCTTATTTCCAGCTATATGCTTTGAGTTTGTTAAATGTTCATCTAAGGTGTGTGTATTTGTCACTCCTTGTCTGCAAATTAAATAATAACACCAGCAACAAACCACATAAAGGAACGGGTCACATTCAGATATTACACGAAAATCTTGCACCCAAAGGTCCTGTTGTTAAGATCACAGGAAAAGAAGGGTAATACTTCTCTGGTAAATTCTCTTTTTTTTACTGTTCGGGCTTTTGTTGGGTGAATTTTAGTTGCAGTGATGAGTTATGATATGGAAAACATTGTTCAGGTCCTGCACTTGTATTTGACAAAGAGGAATCCATGATTGCAGCCATTTCTGAAGGCCCCGTGAGCTTTAACGTACATTTAACTTTACCGATGCATAAAAGAAAGTACCTTCGATTTTGAACAAGAAGTGCGAATGCAATAACTTTTACCTCCTGCTTTTTTTCATTTTGATAGTCCGTCTTGCATCATTCAGATTTACAGATTTTAATGAGCTTTTATCTACATAAAAAATAGTAATTTATTCTTGAATTCATGTTTTTAGGGGAAGGTAGTTGTTATCAAAGGAGAGGTCCTAAAGGTGGACTTGGTATGCCTGATATGTCGACACCGGCAAGTGCAATAAAGGGTGCTGGTCACATCTTTCTTCACTGAAAAAGGAGACACTCGTCCTCCTCTTGTTTTCATTATTCGGTTTGTGTGAGCCATGGACCTTGTGACATTGGGGTAGTCGGTATTTCAAGATAGTGAAGATGCTTATGGTTATGTTTGTGATTAGGAGTCATTTGTTATTCAGCAAATTTGTGGAAGTTTTAATGATTTGCTACATCCCCTGTTGTTCTTGTTTCTATATTTCACTAACTAATTTCATATGTATGTTTAATAAAATTTAGTGATTGGTAACACACTAGGTGTATAAAAAACGTTTGACAACTAGTAATTGAGGGGTCGCGTGAACGCATGCCCCTACAACAAATTATGACATAGGTTCAACCACTTGGGCTGACCTTAGGCGGCACCACACAAAAGTGCAATGTGCTCACCAACCTAGGCCATAGATCTTCTTGATCGTCCATTGACCATGTCCAGGTAAGTGATTTTTCCTATTAGCATCCTTCCTATTTATAGATGATATCATCTAATATATATCACCTTCCTAACCGATGTGGGACAAAATTCTTTAGAAGTCATATGTTCACTAGTAAATATTTGTCGACTGCATGGGTTGAGTATGCACAAAGTAAACCGTAATGTGTTTACATTTCACATCTAACAGTAATCCCTTGTCACATTTGAACAGCTGCTACATATATTGTAAATTTTTATGTTGTATGAACACGTCATTTGTAAATACCGACAAGGAATTGAATCTTCAGGAAATTTTGTTAATCGTTCCTTATTAAGGGTCACTAGGATGAAGGGACTGTAAAGTTTGAACAATGTAAGGACCTGAAAAGGAAATTTACAGCTTGCTGAATTGCAGTATACGCCGAATTGCAGTCTACTTACTCATGCTACACCGAGATTCATTAAGGTGTTCGTAGATTAAACAAAATTCAAACTAATGAATGCATAAATTACACGCTATATCACATCATGTTGCACCCTGATTTTTCGCTATATGCAACGGTAAGCTTCTTTGGGTAAGAAAAATCAATTCATGGTGTAAATCATTGGCTAATAAAAAGGCACTTTCATTCAGCCAAATGTAGAATAGTACTTGCAAGTCAAATATAAGAATCTTTAAACTATCCCACATCGCCAGAACATTTAACCAAATTAATGTTTAAAAAACCAATTCAAGCCTTGTGTGTTGCTTAGTCCAGTAGCGTGAGCGTATCACCCTAGTGTTGGCAGCAGAAAATGACGTTTTGAAACACTCTTGAAGAGCACCTACTAACTTTTTTGATCAGACGATAACAATATGAACATGATATTTTGTTTAAACTCTAATCAGTAATCTCGCTTGCATCAAAAACATAATTTATATTCCTGTCACTTTGATCGAAATGGTGCTCCAGTACAACTCCTAACAGATTCATTTGTTGCACAATGAAATAATTTGGGCTGGCCAAAGGCACAACCATGTGACCATGCCGAGAGCCATTAGATGGGCTGACAACGATCCTCTCCTAATTAAGCTATGGCCAAGACCATGGAAGCTCGGTTAATCACGCTCTAGTCACATGGTCATTGATGCCATCAACCAGACATGAGTTTTCTCTCTCTCGAGGGATAAAGAATACAGAGGTACGAGCCTATAGAACAGTTCCTGTCCAAGAATGGTCGAGACTGTGTGTTAATATGTGGTCTTTATAAACTCCTCATCTTCTGCACTTTCAACCGATATGGGATTAAACATACGTTAATAACAAAGCTATCTAGTTTATTTGTTATTACCGTATGTTTTTCCCACAACATTTGTTTTTCCTGTTGGTGATATAGTTAATAGTTTCCTACTGTTGCTTATGTTCTTCCACTTTTCACCCTTGGAGTATATACTTATACATAATCAGTGTCATCTATACTTGGTTATATTCACTTTCTACGTTGGTAGTTCTGTATTACAATATAGTAACATGGATGCTCATTTGTTTTCTCAGTTATGTGGTGCCATTGGTTTGAGTTTATCAGACTTACTGGAAGACCTTGGTTCTGCTCCATCTGGGGCAACTGAGCTTGTACATGCAATAAGGCGATTGATTAGATCCAAAAAGTCTCTTACCATATTTTCATAGTGCATATCAGGTTAGCTACATATCACTTTTAGCATGTGAAGTCGAATGATAATGACTGTTTCTTGTAAAAGGTCATATTTACTACAGTAGTGAAGACTTTCTTTTTCATATTGGCATTCAAACTTTTGTAGGGTTCTGCAAGTGGATGTCTGGATGGAGATGCCCAATCTGTTCGTATGCTTTTTGTTCATGGTGGTGAATGTTTTATAGCTCAAAGTTATGCAAAGAATATGGGGTCTTTATGGTGAAAGAGTTGGTGCATTGAGCATTGTACGTGAATCCCCCCTTTAGAAATATAATCAGAAAATATATACTCGTCCTAGATACAAAAAAAAAGATCTATTATTGCCGTTGTCGCTCTAAGACAATAGCCATGAAGTCCTAGAGGACAGCAAAATATCTTTCAGTTCTCCATAATCTAACAATCACATGGGATAATATATTGATATTGGAATAAGATTATAAATTAGAGTATATATACTTGTAAACCAGTATTGGTATTACAAATCTACATCTACCCATATCGAGAGTAAAGTGTATTATTTCATACCTAACAGCTTTGTAGGACTAATGATGTGGCAAGTCGGGTTGAGAGACAGCTGAAACTTGTTATACGACTAATGACCTTCAGGGATTCCCTTGACGGTAAACATGTATGGACTGCAAGTTGGTAAAGGAAAGCGCTCTGCTTCATATGAAAGTTGATGGCTTCATGTTCTATCAGATCAGCTAGTTGTCTTAACTTTTTGTCAACATTGTTACATCTGATTTTGGGCAGTAGTTTGACTATTTTCTTCTATAGCAGCTTCTTCTAGGCCCTGACAACACCAAACGAGCTTTCACGAGGATACGTTCAAACTCTTGAATATTTTGCTTCATTTCTTGAGAAAACTGGTCAAGTTTTATTATCTTGCAATACGTTCAAACTCTTGACGCACATAATGTTAAGGCAAGAGTTCTTTTGGCTCATATAGGCATCATAAACTACTTAACTCTAATAACACCTTCGATACTGATTACCTTCCCTATAATCATCATATTGAACTCTAGCACTTTTGTAATTTCCTGTATACTTTTAACCTTCACGTTTTCTACAGCTAACATTTGACGCCCAACCATTTCCGTTATATCTTTGACCACCTTGACTATAACCTGCATCACTTTGACCACGCCATTGACCCTTTCCAATGGAAGTTTCACTCTAATCTCCCCTTTGCTTAACTGGGTCTCGGTTATTAAATTGGTTCCAGTGCCATGAGTTATTTCCCGCACCATCTCCTCATGTAACATCCTTTTGCGATGAGGTGCTTCCCTCACCACCACCGCCCATGCGTCTTTTAAATCTTTTCTGTCTTGAGTAAACCCTGGCTCCCACAGATAGGGTTCTTGTTATCATCCAGTCCTATACATCCAGAGGCAAACCCATCTTTTTTATTGGCCGCATTATAAAGTTCTAACTTTCCCGCCTCGTCGGGATTAAGTTAAGCTAAATCCAAATCTTTTATCAAATCAACATTGATTTTCGGATTCCAGTCAATTTCTTCATTATACATGTCGGGATCAGGCTGTGGGACATCAGTAGGTAATGTGTTTTCTGTAATCACAAACATTCCTAAAAAAAGATAACTGCAACAGGCCTGGCGTCAAGGACAATATGTGGAACCTAAAACAACCTAGTCAAGTATAGATGAGTCAAAACTGCCACCTCCAACTAATGTTATTTTGCACAAACAAAGATCCTTAAACTATATGATTAAGAAAAAGGTTACCTCCTAAGCGTTCCCAAAGGCTCAACCGGCTATTGAATACAAGTAAGCATTGTGGTTAACATTATGATTTTATAACACAGGTTGTTTATGCTCATCAAAAATTTAAAAATGCAGGGAAAAAACAGAAGCGTTTTAAAACACGAATGTTGTTTGGTCTCTCATTTCTTAACACCCTATCATGAAATACCTTTAAATATATACTGCAACTTAGGGGGTGTTGGGAAAATATATAGAGGCTGTTTATCTACGGATTGTTTTAAAAAAAAAAGTTGTTTCTAACAAGCTTAAATCACTCAAGAGGGTGTTTGGGATTGCTTAGATAAACTGCTATGGACTTTGGAGTATTTATATGGGAAAACAATCTGCTTATTTTAAAGTGAAATAATGAACACCCGCAAAATTCAGTAAGCAGCTTGGTAAACAGACAGCTTTTTAAATTAAGAAATCCCGAACCCCAAAAACTGCATATATTTTTTATTAAATCAAATAAGTACATCAGTAGTTTTGAATAGTAATCCCAAACACCCTCACTGTGTTTACAATAAAACATGACCAATCTCAAGTTTAAAGCCTGCTATTCAAACTTCACAGTAAATAGATGCTAACCACTAAGAAAAAAATACCTGTATTGTTTTCAACATAAGCAAATAATTACAATATAGTTTAGTATACTCCGTATAGTAGAGAATAACTCTTAGTAACAGTTCTACAAAAACGTTACTTTTAGTCTTTTACCATTTTCAACTGTTTGGGAAAATAATATGTTCTCGTTTAGATATAGAACAGCAAATTGATACAAATAAAAACACAGAAAACAAAACTAGGATCTAAGATCATACGCGCATTCATTTAATAAGCCCAAACATAAACTTTAATCCATCTATATACAACTTTTAAAAATATGTTGATTTGAATAAGCCTAATTTACTTGGTAGTTTTCTAACATCCAGAGGGTGTTTGGGATTGCTTATTTAGGCTGCTTATCAGTTATCACTTACTAGTATGACTTATCCCGTATCACATTTGTTGAGCGCGGTTTAGAAGCTTAATACTTTATGTCTACTGTTACACATTGTAGTGTGTGGTGTGCTTAGTTAGAGAGAAATGACCAGTTTTAATAAACAGAAATAGAGTGTGTTTAGGATTATATATTTTAAAGAAATAAGCACCCCGATAAGCAATACCAAACGCCCCAATAAGCAATAAACCCAAAAAGTGCACTTCCAGACACCCTCAATAAGCAATCCAAAATGCCTGTGCAAAACTGCATTATCTATTAAATTAGTACGCAATCAGCGGAAAAGCAGTATTGATAAAAATAATCAGTACCAAGTTTGTAACTTTTATTCATTTCAGACCTCATAGTCAACAAATAACAAGACTCAAAACTAAACCAAACCATCATATCAGCAATTCGTAATTAAAGAAACATATTTTGAAACAACCAAACAATGCCTTCTTATAGAACCCGGACCCCTGTTGACCCGGACTCATGTTGACTCGGAACCAGGTCGACACGTACCTGGATTGACCCGGACCCAGACCGACCGGATTTGTCTTTTTAAACAAGTAAAATAGGCATTACCTTTACTATTCCGGTTGACCTACCCAACTGGACACTCGAATTGACTCGAACCTTGCTAACGTGTATTCAGTTAGGGTCAAGTTCGGGTATGTTACTATATAGCCTTTTCCTGTCTTTGATCTGAACTTTCGACGGGTATGTTTCTAATAGCCTTGAGTCCTTGAACTGTCTTTGATCTAAACTTGACCAGCACACCCCTAACTGCAAGTGCATACTTCTATTCTCAAAACTCGTGTAACAACCTAAAATGCAGGTGTGATCAACTTTGCTAAATTGTAAAAACTGATTTTAATGTTCAGTACTTCTCTTAATCTGTAAATAGAAACAAGTCTGTTATATGAACTCTTCTACGTGCTAAAATTCATAAAAAAACATGATACACTCGCTTCCTTCAGCGATGTCACCACTCATCACATATAAACCGTCAACCCAGCCAGAACCAAGACATACAATTGCATCAATAAAAAGTTAAAACAATATCAAAAAACCAATTTCTTTGGACAATGTACGAAATCAAAGCTTTTTACAAAATTAACACGAGATTGCAAATATCCATAGGTGTCTCGAGGCATTACGATACCCCACCCCATAACGTCACTGACGATCAAGATAAACTTTTTAATGGTGATACAAAAGCCTATAGCAGGTATTCAGGAAATGACTAATGATTCATCAAAGACACTACCAAGTTCTCAAAAATCTTAGCCGAACAAAATATAAGATGTAACATATTTTTTCCTTTTGTTGCTATGTCAGGTTGGACTGTTGGTTTACTGTATTTTGTTGCTGCAGTAGTTAAGTTTCTGTGTAACGGAAGAAAATGAGAATACAATATCCTGATAGTATAATAAGTATCTCTAGCTATTGATTAAGCTCAAGGTATGCACTAATCTTCAAAGTGTTATGCCTGTGTGTATGTTATCACACGTTTCTTATTCATATATATTCAAAATCATAATTGCTCACAAGTTTCTCCAGCAACCAAAATGTCGTAAATGTACCTAACAAGCATAACTGGATACTGGAAAAACTAAACAAAACTATATATAAAGAAACAATGTCAAATAAGCAAAATCTAAGACCAGCGCTAACCTGTGAGTGCTCACTAGTTTAGCAAGAACATATAAAAATCCAAATAAACTGGTAGTAACGAAGAGGTTATTCCCAGTATACCCGACAGTGATGGGTATTAATATTAATGAATTCAGAACATGACATTGGCATCGGTTTCTTCATACTCATACTCCAACTGAGGTGAAGACACATCAAATTTGGGCATGACATAACAATTGGCTTGACATCTTCCAAAGAGACTTCGTAACATGAGGTTAATTTCAGTCCAAATAATGTTTGATGACCAGAAAAAGCTTGTAAACCAACATTAGTAATTTTCTGACAACCTTCCAAACTTAACATCCACATCTGCAAACACTTGCTACCAATTTCACGTAACGAAATGTCCGTTATATTGATCAAGAAATCTAACTGCAATGTTTGTAGATTTGGGAGCTCACATATGGCCACAACCCCATAGTCTGTGATATAAGCCCCACAGTTAGACAAATCCAGGTCTCTTAGACTAACCAATTTCTTCAAGTGGATAACCCCATTATCGGTAATCCTATCACATTTACTTAGATATAGTATCTCCAAACAATACCTCAAATCCCCATTGGCCAAATACTCCAAACCCAAATCACTAATCAAGTAACAACCTCGCAGAGATAAATATTTTAAACGAGTTGCTTCTCCAATCATTTTCAATGATTCGTCGGTGACATTTACACAGTTTCGTAAAAGTAGTCTTCTTAAATTTTTGCATGATCTTACAAGGGAACCAATTCCAATTTCCCTAAAGAGTAACCTCCCACTTAGATCCATACAAACCAAATGAGTGTAAGCATTCGCTATTGCACAGAAGCCAACATCATCAAAATCCAACTTACCCACCTCATGATCAAGGGATTGCCATAATGAAAGATCTAGGCGCTCAATATTGGGGCACGACTCGGCTATATGTTTCATGTGGTTGTTCGAAAGTGGTACATGGCATTCAAACCCAGACATTTTCGGGGACGAAGTTAGCACATCGTATAGTATATCAGGATATTTGTTGTTTAAAGACCGCAATTGAAAACATGCAACTTTTAAGGATTTCTTACAAACTTTGGAGAACGATTTTTTGTCTTGTTTGTTTGGAATTCGCTCAAAAACGGAGAAGAGCTCATCCTCTCCAAGCGGTTCCATAATTCTCTTGGTTTTCTTGCCACCTCACCTGTCACGTGTACATGGATATGTTAGAAACGTTGATATTGAATCTATGTCACAGTGAAATGTGAACAGATAAACCCTCTCTATTGAGATGATCGTTTTCTCTATTTTATCAAATGTGCATACAACAAAGAACTCGGAATTAAACTTGGTAACATAAATAATGTTCACAAATAATGGAAACTTCAACCGTCTTAAAGACAGCCAGTGTTACATAATTAAACAACACGTTATTAAATTCTAGAAAATTAATCAATAGGGGAACAAGTAAAATGAGTTGAACATGACGTCTCTAGCTCTATAGTGATGGTGCACATCTTATTTAGGGTGTGTTTGTTTCGGCTTATATAGCCGGTTTATGGCTTATGTTTCCTAAGCTCATTTTTTGTGGTTTATTTTGAAACTTTTTGGCTTATATAAGTTTATTGTCAAAATGAACTTATATAAACCGAACAGTTTCAAAATAAGCCACAAAAAGTGATCTTATGAAACACACGTCCAAAACCAAGTAAGCCATTAGCTGAAAAAAAACACCCATTCGAAATCATAAGGTCCGCCACTTTGTACAGATACAGTTGATTTACAATATTTTGAGAAAAATGTATGAAAATGAACCAAGGACTGAAAACTAGTAAAACAACATTTTCCGATAAGCATCTTGTGGAATATAACCTTTGAGACATAATATCAAACACTTGGTATGCAACTCTTAATTTTTATTCTTCCAAATTCCAGGAAAACAGCAACACACCTACGCGCACATTAGGACGAGTATATATTTTCTGATTATATTTCTAAAGGGGGGATTCACTTACAATGCTCAATGCGCCAACTCTTTCACCATAAAGACCCCATATTCTTTGCATAACTTTGAGCTATAAAACATTCGCCACCATGAACAAAAAGCATACGAACAGATTGGGCATCTCCATCCAGACATCCACCTGCAGAACCCTACAAAAGTTTGAATGCCAATATGAAAAAGAAAGTCTTCACTACTGTAGTAAATATGACCTTTTACAAGAAACAGTCATTATCATTCGACTTCACATGCTAACCTGATATGCACTATGAAAATATGGTAAGAGACTTTTTGGATCTAATCAATCGCCTTATTGCATGTACAAGCTCAGTTGCCCCAGATGGAGCAGAACCAAGGTCTTCCAGTAAGTCTGATAAACTCAAACCAATGGCACCACATAACTGAGAAAACAAATGAGCATCCATGTTACTATATTGTAATACAGAACTACCAACGTAGAAAGTGAATATAACCAAGTATAGATGACACTGATTATGTATAAGTATATACTCCAAGGGTGAAAAGTGGAAGAACATAAGCAACAGTAGGAAACTATTAACTATATCACCAACAGGAAAAACAAATGTTGTGGGAAAAACATACGGTAATAACAAATAAACTAGATAGCTTTGTTATTAACGTATGTTTAATCCCATATCGGTTGAAAGTGCAGAAGATGAGGAGTTTATAAAGACCACATATTAACACACAATCCCGACCATTCTTGGACAGGAACTGTTCTATAGGCTCGTACCTCTGTATTCTTGATCCCTCGAGAGAGAGAAAACTCATGTCTGGTTGATGGCATCAATGACCATGTGACTAGAGCGTGATTAACCGAGCTTCCATGGTCTTGGCCATAGCTTAGGAGAGGATCGTTGTCAGCCCATCTAATGGCTCTCGGCATGGTCACATGGTTGTGTCTTTGGCCAGCCCAAATTATTTCATTGTGCAACAAATGAATCTGTTAGGAGTTGTACTGGAGCACCATTTCGATCAAAGTGACAGGAATATAAATTATGTTTTTGATGCAAGCGAGATTACTGATTAGAGTTTAAACAAAATATCATGTTCATATTGTTATCGTCTGATCAAAAAAGTTAGTAGGTGCTCTTCAAGAGTGTTTCAAAACGTCATTTTCTGCTGCCAACACTAGGGTGATACGCTCACGCTACTGGACTAAGCAACAAACAAGGCTTGAATTGGTTTTTTAAACATTAATTTGGTTAAATGTTCTGGCGATGTGGGATAGTTTAAAGATTCTTATATTTGACTTGCAAGTACTATTCTACATTTGGCTGAATGAAAGTGCCTTTTTATTAGCCAATGATTTACACCATGAATTGATTTTTCTTACCCAAAGAAGCTTACCGTTGCATATAGCGAAAAATCAGGGTGCAACATGATGTGATATAGCGTGTAATTTATGCATTCATTAGTTTGAATTTTGTTTAATCTACGAACACCTTAATGAATAAGTAGACTGCAATTCGGCGTATACTGCAATTCAGCAAGCTGTAAATTTCCTTTTCAGGTCCTTACATTGTTCAAACTTTACAGTCCCTTCATCCTAGTGACCCTTAATAAGGAACGATTAACAAAATTTCCTGAAGATTCAATTCCTTGTCGGTATTTACAAATGACGTGTTCATACAACATAAAAAATTACAATATACGTAGCAGCTGTTCAAATGTGACAAGGGATTACTGTTAGATGTGAAATGTAAACACATTACGGTTTACTTTGTGCATACTCAACCCATGCGGTCGCCAAATATTTACTTCTGAACATATGCCTTCTAAAGAATTTTGTCCCACATCGGTTAGGAAGGTAATATATATGAGATGATATTATCTATAAATAGGGAAGGATGCTAAGAGAAAAAGCACTTACCTGGACAGGGTCAATGAACGATCAAGAAGGTTCATGGCCTAGGTTGGTGAGCACATTGCACTTTAGTGCGGTGCCGCCTAAGGTCAGCCCGAGTGGTTGAACCTATGTCATAATTTGTTGTAGGGGCATGCGTTCGTGCGGCCCCGCCAATTACTAGTTGTCAAACATTTTCTTATTCACCTAAACTCTTACCAATCACTAAATTTTTATTAAACATGTTGCAAATATTCAATATTACTGAGTATATATCTTTAACACATAGTACAAACCTATGTATCCCTTTTCTGTAAATAGTTCACCATACACAGTACAATCATTTTGCATATGTATTTAACCCACATTGTCTATTCTTCGAAGTAAAAAATAACACATGATGTTCTGACTCGGTGAAGAAACGAACATGTAGTTCATGCAGAAGCAAATCACGAGGATTACTGGTGCCCATAACCACCATTTCATGTTTTTATGGTTATCTCATATCTGCACAAGTAGAAAGGTTTTTGTACATCATCTTTATTTGCACAAGTAAAATTTACAACGTGACGTAAAAGCATATGAACCCCAAGCTACGAGGTACATTAGTATGCGTAAGATAAGGTCCAATTTCAGTTTAAATTCTGTAAAATCTCTGCAATGATATTGAAAACATACATATGAAATTAGTTAGTGAAATATAGAAACAAGAACAACAAGGGTTGTAGCTCAGATGGTAGAGCGCTCATCAAAACTTCCACAAATTTGGAGCAGAAGACAAGAAATTGTTAGAACCAACTTTGTTAGAAAGTCAAACTTTGACCACAAAGAAATGCACTATCTTCCTCATGATATGACTTGATGGTATATGGCCTGACTTATAACAGGACCAGCAGACGACCCATGATGGCTCGAACCTCCATGATTCTTGTCTCCTTCAACTCTGACTCCAATATTAAAAAATTCGAGTACATGCATATGTCTTTTTGTTTTGTTTATGTGTGTTTCGATCAGTTCTATAAAGGAAACAAGAAATCCTCTTTATTTTTTCGAAGCTGAAGGGAAGATGTTTTAGGTTTATCCGTTTATGTGTATCTAGTTCATTAAAAAGGTCAGGACGCACTAAAAAAAGATAAAAACTTCTACATGGCGCGCACTCGTTATTCAAAACTTTGAGCCAGGTTATTAATCCAATGAGATATTCGAATCGCCGATTTCAAGTTACAGTTTAGCATTTTCAAAGTTAGTTTGAGAATAAAGAAGGTAGACATGGAAGATAATGGTTCAAGATACTAATCTTACATGTGTATATAACGTTCTGCTAGCCTTTATTAAGCACGTTATCTACCTTGTTTAGTTTATAATCTTTCTATTTTTTTAATCCCACATCGGTTGGGGAAACAATATTTTATTAGTTTATAAGTGTTGGAAAAAATTGAATTGCTGCCGGACTTGGTAATGTGAGTCTATGACCCAAATGGGGGCAATAAAGGTTGGTTTGAAGGGTTGTTGAGTGGTGCTTGTCGTGCATCTAAAGGGTTAGATGATTAGATTGAGATCCTAGCTCCACATGGAGCGCAGATCTCATTTCTCTTGTTGACTTAACCAGAGCACATACACACAACTCCTTAGATCGTAATGGCTCTTGAACTCCTGTAACCGAACTCCAATCTTTTTATAACATGGATCTTTTGATAATTATATTTTGGTTAAAAAGAATATTTAAAATTAATAGCCTTTTTTATTATCGGAAAATGAAAGTAAAATGTAAAATCTATGTATATTTATAAAAAATTTGAAAAGTTTTCGTTCAAGCGATGTTTGGACCCTCCTCATTAAAATTTAAAAGTGACTGAATACATCCCAAATCGGTGGGAGTGCAAAGACAAAGGGTAAGTTGGTGCTTTCAAAATCACCGGCCAGGATGGCGGCCAATGGATGATCCAAAAAGGTCATGGCCTAGGTTGGTGACCTCATTTCACTTTTGAGGGCCTGTCTAAGGTCGACCCAAGAGGTCGAGCCAACATCGTAATTTGTCGAAGGGGCTTGAGTTCACGCAGCCCCATCTAATTTCTTAGCAATAAAGTTTAGTTAAAGCAACTGTTTTGCTGTTACCATAAGTTTGTCTCAGCTTATCATTGATTGTAGAAATATAGTTTCGAGTATTGCTTAAACTACTAAATCTATGTGTGCGCTGTTTTTCTCCAAAACTGATGGAATGATTATGCGTCAGAAGCCGGTAAGGATGAACTCAAAATTGTTCCGGCATTTACATATTGTATTATATAACTCGAAACACTTGTGTCAAATATTAGCAAAAACAAAAAAACCATAAATATGTATGTAAATCCTCTCATCATTCTCTGTATAAAAAAGAAATACGGAGTATGATCAAACTTTAAAAAAACCAGAACACTAGAAGCACATTTTATTTGTTACTTGACTACTTTCTGTTCCCAGTTTTCCTTTTTACTTCTGCAGGAGCTAACAGCCTCCCGCCTCGTTGAAGAACTATTTTAGGCATCGAACTTATGTAAAAAACTGTTGTTTTATGTAAACAATGGGTGAAAACTCTTTAGATTCACAGTAACAGGCTCTGTGAAATTGCCATGTTACTCTCACGTCCCTCACGTGCACCAACAGCAAAATCGCAACAAAAATCTTTGGTTTTCTTACATCTCAACGAGTCATTGACAAACTCGCTGAATCTTGCAAGAGATGTTGAACAACAAACACACGACAAAGCATCCAACTGATTCGGCTCGATATTTGTAAACAAACCTCTTACGAAAACAATCTGGGTCGAATATGTAACTACATACACAAGAAAGTTTCTGAATCTGATTCAACAAGAAGTGAAATGCTGTATGTTTTAGGAAAGTGTGCATCACTACAACTTAAAACAAATAACTACTAGTATAACACAAGGCTCAAAAGCGACTAGCATTTGAACCAAAAACATTCTAAGCTACCTGAACGTGTGAATGCTTATGTCTGAATAATGCTTACGTCAGTTGGGTACAACCAGAGGCGGAGCCAGTAGGTGGCTAGTGGGTGCTCAGCCACCCCCAACTGGCCTAACTTGTCCAATTTATAGCTTGAATCTCAGCCAATGTTTTATCGAGTTTCTAATTTGGCACCTGCTATAAGAATCACTTTTATTTGCGACGATAATAATATCGCCTTTATTTTGGACGGAGAACTGTCGAAATGAGATGCAGTTGCAGGTTGAAAAAGTTAATGGAGAAGAAGAATTTGTTGTCATGGCGCTAATAAATGCTTGTTGGTTATTTAGCTTTTGGTTTACCATGGACTTAATTAGTTGTAGTTGCCAGTTTCCATAGTGCACATTTTGATAGAAACAGATGGGATCAGGTACTTTGCAACAGGTCTGTGGGATCAAGATGCATTAAGCTGGTTGACAATTCCACATATGCTTCTCTAAATCTGATTTTAGGGTCCTTAACAGATTTTAAGGTGTGTTAACATATTGCCGATGTGTCACAAATTCAAGTTTTCAACTCCATATTCTCTCTGTATTTGTTTAAGGCACCAAGACTCTATGTGGTGATCGTTGGATTAAAAAAGAGTCTCAAATCTATGTTTATATGAAACGAAAAGTGTGTGCTGAGGTTGGTTAAATCAATTAACATAGACATTCCAGAACATGGGTCTGAGGCCGAATAGATCACAAAAGTTCATGATGCAGATTCTAACGTGCACGGTCAGTAGAATGGTGGGTCAGGCGGGACATACGAACATAAATTTCAAATATTCCTCCCTTAAAAAAACGCACATCCAGACACCTTTTTAGTTAGTTCTTTATCACTTGATCTTACCTTGTTTAGTCTATGTCCGTATGATAGAATGTGATTCTGTTGTTATGCAGGCATATTGGTTCTGAAAGAAAACTCTCTTTGTCGAAGCACATAAATGAAGAAAAAGTTTTAACAGAAAGAAGCATCGAAATAAATACGTAGATAGATTTCAGCCTCTCATTATGTGTGTATACTTAGAGATGGCAAAATGGACTGGCAGAGTAATGGGGCATAATGATTCTGGTTCAAAATGGGCATTTTTCATGGGTTACAATCAGTCGAGTCAGTAGACCTGTGTTTATATCACGGCCTGATCGCATAAGCACATAAGATATGACCACAAGGGGCCCTTTAGAAGCTAAGATGGAACCCACATTACGGAATGGATAATAAATGGTGTCATGTGAACGGGAGCTAACTTAAACATAGTGGTATGACCATAAAGAACTAGCAGGCAGTCGTTGTTGGTCGATGTAACATCCAGAGGCTTACTAGTTTCACTGCTGCTACTACAAGAAGATGCCACAGCTATACTTCCGATCCAGAACGTATCGTACATGAGGCAGACATTGTTATCGCGGCAGCTAGACATAGCTATGATGGTAAAGCTTAGCTTGTTTCATATAAACTTTATGTTAAGTCTAATGACTTCAAATTGTGAGAAAATGATTAACAACTAATATAAGTCCACTTATATCAGACTCTTTTTTTTGTCTAATCTTTTTGTATTTGCCAAATCTTTTTCTCAGATATATCAAACTTATCGATATCAAACTTCTAAAACATGGCGCAAATGGTCCAAAATACGCTACCCGAGAGCACCACAACCACACCGAACTTCACGTTTTCGCGTCCGGAGCCGTCATGGCTGGCCAAAATGGTCTCGTAACACGCGATGAGACGGCGCCATAGACCATAGACGTCATTTTGTTACAGTTTCAACTTTTTTAAGTGGGCAAAAGAAATACTACGTACCAACTGCGGCGGAACCGGAAGAGTTTGCGATAAACCAAACCGAACTGAAGCGAAATGTCAAAACTGAACTAAATCGAACTAAATATTCGGTTTTCGGTTTGGTTATAATTTTGGCTATCTAAAACGATAAATAACTGAATTATATACACATACATTCGTGTTACTCGGTTATGATTTTGGTTCAAACCATATTTAGTCGAATACAGACTGTTTAATTGGCCCATATCGTACTATGGCCCAAGCCCAATTTTCACAAAATTGTTCAAAACAAGCCCAATATGTATTTGTTTCATGCATGTTATGGTAATTTCGAATGTTTTGCAGTGATTTCAAAATGCATGTTATGGTAATTTCGTATCTTTTGCAGTGATCAAACAAAACGAAACCGCAAATCAAACATAACTTGAAATTCCAAAATCAATAACTTTTGCAGTGATTTGGAGTCAATGAGAATGTTTCTTGTTTTGACACGATGGTGGAATATGATGGTTTGGCTTGGGTGTGAAGATATAGAATGCTTTTGGCTGAATCGAACGCTACAAGTAACCACACATTTGAAAGCTCAAGGATTTAAGGGAAGATAACCTAAGGGGGAGACCGGGTTATGAACACTTATATGAGCAATTTCACATATTAATCGAGGCTGATTTACCACCAAGCGTTGTTGATTTAAGGCTGAGGCAAACACATGAGATAATCAAATCAGTTCTAGTTACTTATAGATTACTGTCTTCACTCTTTACTAGTTGCATCATTTGACTTAAAAAAAGTCAAACTTGTGACACATGTGACTACTTTTTTTATCTTCTTCTACATCTTAGAAACCTTTAACATCTATTTATCGTACTACCGGATTTATTCCGTCAAATTAAAAATCGTAGCACGAACACTAGTATAAACCTATGTGCCATTTGCTGAACTTTGACTTTTGAAGTCAAATGGACGTCTGTGACTTCAAAAATGATGATGAATCTCTCAAGAAATTAACACAAGCACGGGCATTTGTAGAAACAAACAGATCCTTTCTTTCACTTTGACTTTTTGAAGTCAACGGACCTTTATAACTAGGAACGTGATGACGATTTTCTCAAGAAATTTAGCACCAATTTATATTTACGTCTTCTGTTTGCTTCAATGTTTGTATATAACAAAATGTTGGTGAATGGTTGGATCGTCCATGGGCTATATGCTGCGGGCCGACCCAAAGTACCTTGGAGTGCAGTCCAAGTCGTTACCTAATATACGTCTTCTAATCTATATATAGCGATTATGATGTATAGATTAGGGATAAGAACAATCGTTAGAGTTTTTTATGTAACCGAATTTTCTCTAATAATAATCAACGTGTTATTGGTTGAATACTTGTTCTATAGCTGCTGTTTATAAGTGGCATCAGAGCCTGCAACCCACATTGTGTATTGTGGTTTGGTTGGTTGATCATGTCGGGAGGCGATGCGAATCCGCCCGCGAAGGAGGCACACACGATTGCGTTTCAGTGCCCGCAATTAACATCAATGAATTACACAATATGGCACATCCGTATGAAGGTCTTACTAGGCATTCATGGCGTATGGGATGTGGTTGATCCGGGTTCAACGGATGCAAAGAAAAACAACATCGTGATGGGTTTGTTGTTTCAATCAATTCCGGAAGACTTGATCCTGCAAATCGGAGATCTCAAGACGGCAAAGGAGATGTGGGATGCGATCAAATCCCGTAACTTGGGTGCTGATCGGGTGAAGGAAGCACGATTGCAAACATTGACTTCGGAGTTCGAAGGTTTGAAGATGAAAGATTCGGCAACGATTGATGAGTTCTCTTCAAAACTATCGGGCATTGCGAGTGTTTCGGCGTCACTCGGAGGAACAATTTCGCAAGAGAAGTTGGTGAAGAAATTTCTTGCAAGCCTTCCTAAACGATTCGTGCACATCGTAGCGGCACTTGAACAAGTTTTGGATTTAAAAACTATTACATATGAAGATGTTGTTGGAAGGCTAAAAGCTTACGAGGAACGGACTAAAGATACTGATAATGCATCCGATTCCGGTGAAAAGCTACTGTATGCAAAAACCGAAAACTCAAATCGAAACCAAGACTCAAACCGTGGCAGAGGGCGCAATACATACAGAAGGGGACGAGGCGGTGGACGTGGTCGTGGTAGGGGTAACACCCAAAGCCATGATAACCAGGTTGATGAAAAGAAAAAAGGCAACAATAATGAGAAGCGTGACATGTCAACAATTAAATGTTACCGTTGCGACAAATATGGACACTTTGTGTCAAGATGCCCAGACCGATGGCGTAACCATGAAGCAAATCTTAATGAAGCTCAAGGAGTGAATCACGAGGAAGGAACATTCCTTATGATGAAACAAGAAAGTGTGTTTCTGAATGAAGACAAATATGTTCCTCCCAAAGTCGAACCAAACCAAGAAAACGACAATGTTTGGTATCTCGACAATGGCGCAAGCAATCACATGACCGGAAAGTATTCTTACTTTTCTGAATTGAATGAACGGATAACTAGAAGAGTGAGATTTGGAGATGGCTCATGCGTACAGATAACTGGGAAGGGATCGATTTTGTTCGAAGGTAAAAATGGAGAACAAAAAATAATGAAAGATGTTTACTATATTCCATCACTTCAAAGCAATGTGATAAGTCTCGGTCAATGTACGTTATCAGGATGTGATATCCGACTTTATGGTGATTTCTTGACGATGAAAGATCGGAATGGAAGGTTGCTCATGAAGGTCCCGCGAAGTGAAAATCGTCTTTATAAAACCCGACTAAATGTTGGAAAACATCTTTGTTTACAAACAAAAATTGATGATGAGTCATGGTTGTGGCACGAACGACTCGGCCATATCAACTTTGGTGCGGTGAACATGATGCACAAGTTGACTAACGGAGTACCAGCTTTAAAGCATCAAGATCAAGTTTGTGAAGTTTGCGTGATAGGCAAACAACACAAGCACACGTTCCCGAAGAAAACGAATTACAAGTCTACAAATATACTCGAAGTCTTACACGGAGATATTTGCGGACCAATTCACCCTCCCACACAAGCCGGTAATGTTTATATATTAGTTCTCATAGATGACTTTTCCAGATATATGTGGTCTTTTTTGTTGAAGCATAAAAACGACGCGGCAGATGTCATCAAAAGATTTAAAAGGTCAATAGAAAAGCGAACCGACAAAGAGATAACAACGTTTCACACGGATAGAGGCGGTGAATTTACTTCAAACGATTTTAATCACTTTTGGAATGAAGAAGGTGTTGCAAGAATGTTAACGGCTCCGTACTCACCCCAACAAAATGGCATAGTAGAACGACGAAACCGAACGCTAATCGAGATGACGCGATGTCTTATGAAAGCAAAAAAAGTTCCAAATCAATTTTGGGGTGAAGCCGTTCGGCATGCAACTTATATAATTAATCGTACCCCTACGCGAGCATTGGTAGGAGTCACACCTTACGAAAAATTCTATGGTCAAAAACCGAATCTTGAAGGGTTGAAGGTGTTCGGATGTGTCGCGTACGAAAGGATTGTTTCGAAACATCTAAAGAAGCTAGATGATAGATCAAGACCCTTGGTTTATTTTGGGAAGGAACCAGGTTCGGGTGGTGTCCGTTTGTTTAACCCGGAAGAAAATAGAATCATCATAAGTTGCAATGTTTCTTACAATGAAAAAATGGCATGGAATTGGGAGAAAGAGGAAAAAGAAATGCGTGATGGCAGTAGCAGAAAGAAAGGTGAATCTGGCTCATTTATAATACCATGGTTTGCGACAAATGAGCATGTTCTTCTAAACCCTACAGCAACCGGGAATGCACAACCCACTGCCACGACACAACAACCACTCGTAGCAAGCCCAGCTGCAACAAGTCGACAGTCACCGACGAGCCCAGCGGCAGAAGCTTCAGCCTCAACAGAATCAGGGTCGAACAATAATCACGAGTCCAACGGGCATAGCGAGTTTGAACATAACCCGGTACGTCGTTTCAATCGTGTCTCGGTGTTGCCTATCCATTTACACGACTATGAACTAAACATGTACGAATTAATGTTAACCTGTGACGAGGAGCCAAGGAACTTTAAAGAAGCCATAATGAAACCCGAATGGCTTAAGGCGATGACAAGCGAGATCGAGTCAATCGAAAAAAACAAAACTTGGAAGCTAGTGTCTCTACCCAAGCATGCCAAACCAATCGGACTAAAGTGGTTATTTAAAATCAAAAGAAATGCAGACGGATCAATCTCACGGTACAAAGCGCGGCTCGTTGCAAAAGGCTATGTACAAGAATACGGGATTGATTTTGAAGAAGTCTTCGCGCCAGTAGCACGACTCGAGACAATACGATTATTGATTGCTCTTGCGGCCGGGAATGGATGGAAGATTTACCACTTAGATGTGAAGACGGCCTTCTTACACGGTGAATTAAAAGAAGAAGTGTACGTGAGTCAACCCGAGGGTTTCGAAAAGGCGGGAGAGCAAGGAAAAGTTTACAAGTTAACAAAAGCTTTGTATGGCTTACGACAAGCTCCAAGGGCATGGAACATAAAACTTGATGGCATTTTACGAGGAATGGGCTTTAAACGATGTTTGCACGAATCAGCAGTATATAAAAAGGTTTCGAGAGGTGAATACATCATTGTGGCTGTGTATGTAGATGATTTATTCGTAACGGGAACGTGTCATGAAATAACAAGCCAATTCAAAAGCATGATGTCTTCAAAGTTTGAAATGTCAGATCTTGGCTTGTTGACTTATTATTTGGGCATTGAAGTTTCTCAGGAAACTGATTGTATAACAATCAAGCAAGCAAGCTATGCTATGAAAATATTGAAAGAAACAGGCATGAAGGATTGTAATGCTACAAAATGTCCAATGGAACCGGGACTAAAATTTTCGAAAGCCGAGGATGAACCAGAAGTTGAAGCCACTCATTATCGGAGGGTAGTAGGATGCTTGCGGTACCTTCTTCATACTCGTCCGGATCTAGCTTACTCAGTCGGGATAGTGAGTCGTTATATGCAGAGTCCGAGAGAATCTCATGGGCATGCGGTCAAGAAAATCCTTCGATACCTTCGCGGTACAATTTCACTTGGGATTAGATACGAGAGATGCGATGAGTTGAAACTTCTAGGTTATAGTGACAGTAGTCATAATGTAGACGTGGATGATGGTCGAAGCACTACTGGTCACATCTTCTTTCTTGGTAAGTCCCCCATCTCGTGGTGTTCACAAAAGCAAGATACCGTGGCCTTATCTTCATGTGAAGCCGAATTCATGGCAGCTACATCGGCAGCATGTCAAGCAGTTTGGCTAAGAGAATTACTCGCGGAGATAACTGGATTAAAGAAGCAAAAGGTGTTGATTCGTAGAGACAACAAGTCGGCCATTGCATTATCTAAAAATCCAGTGTTTCATGAAAGGAGCAAACACATCCACACTCGTTTCCACTTCATTCGAGAGCGTGTGGAAAATGAGCAAGTTGAAGTCGAACACGTGGCGGGAACAAGTCAAGTAGCGGATCCCCTAACGAAGGCTTTAGCACGAGTCAGGTTCGGTGAAATGAGAACGCTGCTCGGTGTGGGTGAATTGCCGCTTCAACCATTCAGGCGGTGATTGTTGGTGAATGGTTGGATCGTCCATGGGCTATATGTTGCGGGCTGACCCAAAGTACCTTGGAGTGCAGTCCAAGTCGTTACCTAATATACGTCTTCTAATCTATATATAGCGATTATGATGTATAGATTAGGGATAAGAACAATCGTTAGAGTTTTTTATGTAACCGAATTTTCTCTAATAATAATCAACGTGTTATTGGTTGAATACTTGTTCTATAGCTGCTGTTTATACAAAATATAACAGAAAACTTTATAATTTCTGGGAAGTCAAATGTTTCTCAATAAACTTACTGTGAACCTCTTTAGTATAAATTTTTTGTTGCACATTTCTTATCCATGTCCTGATTGGTATTTATTCATCTTCAGAACAAGTTGTGTACAACTCTCAACACTCGAGCATAGAGGCTACAAATTGGATGGGTCAAAAAGGTCTGCTTGAACTAACCCATTCTTTTTTAGCTATCACATAATACTTGAATGTGATAATTTTGTTCAGAAAAATACATTATATTAAAAGTGAACTGATAGGTGATCTAATGATTTGATGCATTTGAATATATTTCGGTTGACTTTTAGTCTGTTCCACTCGGTTGGCCCATTTTGTTGGCTTCCACTTTAGTTAGAGCTTTTTGTTTATCCCTTTGGCTTGTTACAGATATAACAGAACCTAGATCAACCACAGGTATACAAATGGGTCAGAACAGTCACCTTTGCTCAAGCTTAAATTCATGATTCATGTTTTGTGTTAAAGTCGAGGCTTATTTATCTCATAACTTAACATTAATTAGTGCTAGGCTTCAACTTTATACTGGTTTGGTATAGCATTAGACTAGCTCTGAGTTATTAGGCATATACTGTTTACTTGCATTATTGAGACTCTTGTCGATAACTTAAGCATATGTTGTCTGTCCGGATATATTTAGGTTGATTGTCAACCCGCCCACTTTACCCTCTTGACCTAATTTGGTTATTTCTATTTTTTAGCAAGTCTTTAAGGTTTATACAGTGATTCAAGTTGGGCGTGGACTGTAAATCGAAGCTTACTTAATTTTGTCTCATTTTGCCAAAGGTTCAACTCGCGACATCTTAGCCGTATGAGCCTTCTCTGCCTGTGATCAAATATGTGTAGTGTTGGTATCCACAACATATCGGGTAGAGAGTTGATAAAAACGCAATTAACTTCATCAGATCAACGTATATTGAAAAGTCCGTCAGTAGACTGGTAATTTCTTGGGTTACTAATATGTCGTGCATCTTCCCTGATAATTTTCTTCCTCGAATTCTGATGATGATAATATCGACTGATAATGTTCACTTGAATCTTCCCAGTATCGTTGCCTGCCTCATTTGCTCTTTGAGCTGAGAGTGAAAACCCACATCTATTGTAGTTGTTACTTGCCCGGGTTGTCACGTTTTTTTTTTCTGTTGTTGACTCGACTCAGTACTGTTGCCTCTCAAAGTCGAACATGTGACTAGTAGTCCTCAATGGGTGTGCACGGTTCAATTTTGATCGGCTTTTGGCTCAAACCAAATCCGAACCGAAATAGTCGGATTCCATAGAACCCACAACTGAAACCATATTGTCGAATACATATTGAGCATTGTCGAATACAAATTGCTATATCGTTAAGTAAACACACATACACGTGAGCACACAAATAAGCTTCAAGACATATATATATTTGACTCTCATTTGTTTATATCATAAAACCGGAACTGAATCAAACTTTCGGTTTTTTTTAAAAATAAAAATTGAACCATCGGTTTTTATGTCCTATCGGTTATTTGGGTTTGGTTTTTCGAATTGGTTTTGATTTTTTCGGTTAATCTGGTCACCCAAGTCCTCGTGTGATGAAGAAGTAATGGAGTGGTACCTGCGTCATTGACTGTAAAACATATTGACACTCACACTCGTAGACGAAACTTGAACAATTTTAGTGGGAGAATCGACATTCTGAAACTATGGGTGAAACTATTATAACTTCGATACAAGTATTACACAATTATATTTAGGAGAGCCTATGGGTATTTCTTGGGAAGGCCAGATACAAAATTTATCAAAAATACCTTTAAGTTTAATATAATTACAATATAAACCCCAAATATTGAGAGGGTCAAAACCCCTCGGGTCCCATAAAGGTCCGTCTATGGTCACACTTGTGCGGAAGAAATTAAGTTTCTTGTAAGTTAGTTCTTAAAAAAGTCACAATTGCACTTTGGCCATGAGCATGGTTAGTGAATGATAGTTGTCCGAAATCATAAAACTTGTAGACGGGATGAATGACTCTACTGACAAGTTACGGTATACGAGCGTCATCCCCACCCCTGCTTATACAGAACCAGCTCAATTACATAGACCCTGTAGCGAGTTGGTTAGGAGGAAAGGAAGCCCCGTCTTTCTTATTTAAAGAGAGTGAAGGCGAGCCAGGAAAGCACCCTGAACTCATAGGCCCGCCCAAATCAGTTGTAAACTATTTTCGGTTAAGCCCATCATGGGATAAAACATTCCATACTAAAAAAACAGGTTGGCCCAAATATTAAAAAAAACAGCCCAAATCCACAACAAACCCTAAAAACTCCATATTTAAAAGCATCTACCCGTTTTATCCTAAAACCCTAATTTTACTTGAAAAAAAACCACAGCCGCCATCTCACTTTCTCAAAACATTTCATCTCGCAAACAAAAAACCAAACAATGTTGGGTCCAAGTGTTTTTGTTGTTGATGAAAACCCTCTGCCACTGTTGTCATATCATATCTATATGAACTAAACTAATTTCATAATTACCGGGTAAGCTATACGTACTCTTTTAGATCTATCTCAAATCTACAGCCTTATGGTTAGAAATATACGGCTTTGTTATGACTCATTCTTGTCTTTATCTTTGGTGTAACTTCACACAGGTTGTGAAGCATCTACCCATGGAGTTCTTGAAGTGGATAGCAAGCCACCGTTTTGGATCCCATCAAAGTCATGCTTGCAAACATCTACTCTCATGTTTCTTCAAATCCAATCAGTGAAAAAGATGTAAAAAGTATGTATCTTACTTCACCTTAATATTTGTTTCTCCAACATCCGAATGACTGGATAATGATATATGGGTCACAAGAAGAAGAAGACATGTGTAGCAATAATGCGGAGGTGTTTGGTATGACTGATTGATGCAAGCCCACGTTAGCAAAAGTAAGTGATATAAATTCATGAGGGCAGATGAGTATGGCCAGAGGAGTGGAATGATGAGTTTGAACAATTCAGACATTTACAAGTCTCTCTACTTACTTAATAAGGGGTGTTTGGATGATGCTATATATATATATGGATCACAAGAAGAAGTGAACAAGAACAAATAAAAGATCATAATAGGAATAGTGTCAAAAGACATGTGTAGCAATAACGTATTAACTATACTTGTTTGTATGTAGTAGTACTAGATTCAGTATTATCTGATGTTTTTTTAGTTAAGAATGATTGATGTTTGTACTGTGGTATAAGATTTCAATTAAATTTCACCTTTCAACAAACAAGTAATGAATTTTTTCTATATGTTATTAGTAGTTTGGCGACTTCGACTCCATGTATGTTAGTCTACAATTCTATTGTGTCAATAATAACTTTATATAGAAGGGTACTTATGCTTAATAATCATACAAAGTGCGTCCTGTAATACCATATGAACAACACACGCCTTAAAGTTTCAAGCTATTGTCAAACTTTTCTAGGTGACGGAAACAAAGAAATTTATATTGGCAAGTGTTATACTTTCAAATTTCCAACTTTTATCACGTAAGCAAAAGCAGTTTTGTTCGTTGATCTGCTTATTTCCAGGTACGATATGTAGCTAAGCAGGTAGGAGGCTGCCTTTTAAAAAAAGCTCTTTTGAGATAAGTATAGTGTTATACTTGTAGGTTTTTGTGAGCCTATAATAAGCTGACCCAAACACTATTTCCTGAAGAACTTATTTTTAAGCGGAAAAATAAGCAATCCCAAACAACCCCTTATACTTTTGTATTGTCAAAAGTTTTGATTGTTGACATTCATTTGCCTAACAATTTCAAATCAGTATAAGGAGGAAAGTCAAAGGTTATTCCATCTGAGGACTAGTAGAAGTTTGGAACTTTGAACTAAGGAAACTTCGTGGCAGATGTGTTGGACTAATGTTTCGTTCAATAGTCTCCCTAATGCCCGGGTTTTTGACGTTCCATATCATTTGTGTTGAATGGTGACGCACTACAATGGGCCGGGACTCTCTTCTCTTAAATTTGAGTTCTGCACGACTTGTTCTGAAAATGAATAAATAACAATCAGGACATGGCTAAGAAATGTGCAACAAAAACTTAAATTTAAGAAAATCGTCATCAGAATTGTAGTTATGAAAGTCCGTTGACTTCAAAAAGCCAAAGTGAAAGAAAGGATTCGTTCGTTTCTACAAATGCTCGTGCTTGTGATAATTTCTTGAGAGAATCATCATCAATTTGTAAGTTAAAGACGTCCATTTGACTTCAGAAGTCAAAGTTCAGTAAATGGCCCAAAGGTTTATACTAGTGTTCGTGCTATGATTTTTAATGTCACGAAATACATCCGGTAGTACGATAAGCAGATATTAAAGGTTTCTAATCAGTCTATCAAAGTCAAACAAATATCCGAAAAGAATATGTCATCTTAACGAAAAAGATGTAGTTAAAACAAAGTGAATGACTAAAACATGTATTAGGGAAAGAACCAACAGGGATTTGATATTATTCATATAAATGTTCATAACCTGGTCTTCCCCTTAGGTTATCTCCCCTTAATTGCAAATAATATGTAATCCAACATTAGATTCCATAGCCATCATATCAAAACAAGAAACATTCTCATTGACTCCAACGTCACTGCCAAAGTTGCTGATTTTGAAATTTCAAGGATTGCACCATTTTTGGACGACTATGGATTCGGCCATTCCACCATTGTTAGAGGAATACAAAACAAGAAATTTCTCAAGAGAATGAACTAAATCATTTGAAAATGGGACGTTAACAGCTAAACCCGAAAGAAATTTCTTACTAACCTTATGCATAATACATAAAAAATACAGGACACAAGGAGTACATGTCAGAGGTTAATGATGCTCATGGACTCATGGTTCCACCTTCCAAACGGCAGCATAGTTGTTGCTAATCAAGTAGTTTGTATAGACCATGATCCAGCACTACCAGTTATGGTTTTCTTCTTCCTGTAAACAAACAGCATCATTAAGAAAAACATCACTAGCAGCATTTCGTCCAGCAAGCGTGTGTGTGTCGTATTTAACAATCAAATGTCAAAGGGTCAGTAACATACATAAATTTGCTAAATAACGTAACATAAATTAGATGATTTAAAGTCTCATGCAGATCTAAGCGTGAAATCTTTAGCATGTTTACTACTTTTGTTCTGCTCACTCATATATTTTTTAAAAAAAAGTCCACCCTCTTAGACAAAGACAGGGCCAAACCTCTCACCATTGTATCTGAGCTTCATGCTCATGCAATTCCATAGAAGCTATATCTCATGTATGGCAACATACCAACAAAGCAATCGGTCCGATGTTTTGACAGAGAGCAAATTATTGATATACTTGTGACTATCATGGTCCATATCGTGGCACTTTGATGAAAACAAAAGTTAATCAAATTCTGTCAGGGGATTGTGATTCGCCTGGCTGTCCCTGTGAGACATTTTATTTATATGAAGAAACAAAATACGAATAACTAAAAAATGTATTGGAAGAACCTACAAACCATACTAAGGTCTGAGGATTAAATAAATGGAAATAAAGGCTAATGTTGAACGAATATATAGTCAATACTGAACAATAGTTAGAGAGGGAACCTAATTAAATAGCACTGGATTTTCGGATCTATAAATCATAAAGTGTTATCATGACGATATGGGCACAGCGTGAAGGTTCTGCCCATGGCTTTTGACAGAACTATGTTATAACAGAGGTTCCATAGTAAATGCCTGTTTAAAACTGATTATTTGACCCCTAAAGGTTTATGTTTTAGTAAGAAAAGAAGTTTGATACACGCTGAAAATTGATAATGTGTTTGGTTAGTTAGATGGATGGCTCTATCGTTGCTAAATTTTCACTGCACCAGGAACTCAGTTTTAGTAGGCGAGGAAGATTTTATTTTATAGCTTTTTCGAAATATCCGAAACCATCAAGCTGTCTTTGCATTTCGAGTTTGTAGCATCAATGTAAGCACGACAAGTTGCACCAGTTTGGTGTAATAAAATAATGAGTGTTTTCAGGGCCATCCCATGGTATTTTGGTTGCCTGTGCGATAACAGAAATGAGGCCCCATTATATCTGTAAATTAAAGAGAAAGTTCATGCGTGTTACCAACCATAAAGGCATAAACAAAACCATCTTACATACTCAGATGGAGATTAACACAGGTGTTCTCTATTCCCTGTAAAGTTTCCAATTACCTCCAAGTCCCCCACACCAGCTTGCGCTTACGCCACATCCTCCCATTACCGGACAGTCACTCTTCTATTATATTGTTACCAGCCAGGCTTGCAGTTAGTTAACCCCAACACACACATCACCTATTCACCTCCAATACTTCTTCAATCAAATAAAAAACCTCTATGGCACTACCAGCAACTTATATCAATGCCGACTCACCATAAGCTATTTTTTGTATCAGAAATAGTCCTCTTGAGACAAATTAAAATAAGGTTTCCTTTATTTTGTGGTGAAGTCGCACAAACTGGAGGCATCAATTACATGTTGTAGCCTTATTTTTCGAAAGCTTAGCTAGTTGGTTTTTGGATGTAGATGTGTTTGTATTTTTGGAAAACTGGCATTTCAGCAGGCATCAAATAACTGCTCATATCATCCACCTCTTTTCCGTGAAAAAAGTTAGGAATATGGGATTACTACTCGACATTTCCTATAAATTGGATTCAGTTAACATGATGGACCGACCTTAATTAACGCGCCGCTTTCAAAGACATGACTAATATCTTTAAGGATGTCGGTATGCGACTGTCTCTTAAAAGAAAATTTGTGTTTGGCTTTGTCTGTGCCACCTGGCACGAAAATATTACCCAAGATAAGCAATATTCAGCAAATGGAATGCAATCCAACGAACATCAAGTTGTCCAGAGACCGGTAAGTGTGATTACAGATGGAAATTTTGAGTCATTGTGAATGGGTTGGTTTGGGTTTACCTATCATAAAATATAATAGACAACTAAAATACAGTAGAAGATAAAAAAAATATGAGTCAAATTGTGATAACAGTTTTCTAAATCGTTTTATTTACAGAAATAGATCTTCATTGTGGCAACAGTGTGTCTGTAATCTTATTTAACGCGTCAACAGTTTGTGAAATATTGCCAAGAAAATGTTTGCGGGTCAGCCCAACCGGTCTGAACCCGTATTAAAAACACTCATTTTCACTTTTTACCAAACCCGCCCAATCAGTATAAATCACCAATGAATGTAGTTACCATTACCTGACCTCTTTGCTCTGGCAGATACAGGATGGAATGGAGCAGTCAGCCATTGAATAGTGCATCTGCTTCTGCATTTTCTGCAAGCCTGGTGCAAATTCCATCTTTTTCGTTTCCTCCAAAACTAGACGGTCCGCATTTCTGATAATCATCAGTCTCGACAGTAAAGCCTTTGCTCAATTGCATGCAGTTTCCTCTCCCCCAAAGATCACAAAATCGTTCACCTTAGAATTTAAGCAAAAATACAATTTATAAGCTCTAAATAACAGCATCACTAGCTGTGTAACGTGTACCTCGTCATCAGATAAAAACATTTCATCTGAGTGATACGCAGAAGCTTTTTCTAGGGTGAATGTTAAATTATCATTGTTGGCAAAAATTGGGAATTCAACATCATCTTCAACACACACATATGCTTGCCTCTAGGAGACAGTTTCTCGACGTGTTTTCGGTTTTCTTAATTTTGGCTCTGCTGCTCAATTGATAACTGCAGCACCGGGTTTGAGCCAACTACCCCTTATCTGAAAAAAAGATTAGGCATATAAAAAAAGAGTGTCTGATATAAGTCTTTCGGCAAGAGGCTCCATCTATTAAGGATGATCAAGTGAGAAAAGTTTATAGCAAATATCGTATCGTTAAGCATAAAAAGTCTGAGTATGTAACCATCCAAACATAAACCTTAGGAACATATATGCAAACTTAGCGTCCAACGGGGTTTTCACCACTTGCATATCATTTTATTCAGAAAATTAAATTCTCATTGTGATACTATAACTTTTATAGTCATGTTTGAATTACTAATAATAAATAGAAAGAACAAAACTTTGGGTAAAAGAAATTCAGCTCAACCCATCTAGTTGGCCCGTTTAAACCCATATCATAATGAGAGCATTTTACCATTTTCAGTCGTTTCCTGAAGATTCAAATGTGCAAAATTGATTAACGTTTATCTAAAAAATCTATTCTTTACCATCGTAGCTTGTCCAGCTGCAACAATAACAATGTCTGTCTAAATCTGACCCTTGGATCTGTTCGTGTCATGTTCCATCTCTAGCTGGTCAACAAGGCAGAATATCTTAAAGTGAACAGACCAAACGGAATAAAAATCACCCACAGTGTACTTAGAATTCGTAAACCTACTTTATAAATGAAAAAAAACAACCTGTCCGTTTTGTTTCTCTAATTTTTTTAGAAATATTGTGGGTTTCTGCTATGTTCTCAGTTAAGGATTTAATGACCTCGACAGGATGCAACATAGAAGCCCCAGCCCCATGACTTCTGCAGTTCATACAGCACCAAACTTAGGTGGATTTTAACTTAACTTTGTTGGCTGGCTTTTGGGACCTAGAGGCATAACTCACTAAAATGTATGGAAGCTACAATGGGCTGTGGTGTATATACGACAGAAAGGGTCAATCAAGGCACCCGATAAGGTTCTATAATTCTATAACATGAAGATTTACTTGATCCGATTTCATGTAGTTTTCATATCTAGTTTTTTGAGTAATAATTATATGCAAACTAGCTTCAAGTTAAAGGGAAGATAAGCTACCGGAACGAAGACTGAGCTAAGAACTCAAATGAGCAAAGTCCCCTTGGTTTGTCAATGTGCACTATGGGAACTGCAACCTATAGCTACTTAAGTCCATGTAAACCGACTTACGAGGTAGATTACTGTTTGAACTTCCATGAACTAAACTCAAAAACATCTACTTGATAAAGGATACAACAGGGCTGCTACTGTTAGGTACTTAAGTGGCACAACAACAAAAAACAGGCAGTGTCCATTCCAGAATCACAAAATTTTGTATGCGAATCAAATGTTGGATAATAACCGCCACAAAAGCTTAATAAACCTGGAGAGGTAGCTAGTATTGTTCAATAGACATGGGAAGAGTGGGGGAAAACTTACGCTGAGTCAAAATTGTTGAACTTCAGTCACGTGAATTTATGTTTCGAAAGAGACTTGAGCATACAACGTTGGTTGAGATGCAACAAAGAAGCTCTCGAACCTAAAATCACTATTCTGTGATGTAAGCATTGTTAGCCATAGCTATGTTTCTACTTTCTACTATGTTATTTTACACTTTTAGCCTTTTAGGAGATCCGTCAAATTTGTCTAGCAATATGCTAGACTTTCCGGTTTTAGATGTTAAATCCAATCACCCTTAACAAGTTAAC
Source organism: Glebionis coronaria (assembly GCA_025667525.1). NCBI lineage: Eukaryota > Viridiplantae > Streptophyta > Magnoliopsida > Asterales > Asteraceae > Glebionis > Glebionis coronaria. The sequence goes on along the minus strand of CM046881.1, from coordinate 590,159,007 downwards.
AGTATTTCTTTTGAAGAAAAAAAAACTCATAACTTTCTCCAAACATCGCCTAACCACTGCTAACGCCTTTACGTCCTGATTTGAAGTACATGAATATCATTTCTTGGTCACACATAAGCATTTACACATTCAAATGTTGCATATTCAACGGCTGAAAGGATTTCTAAAATGTAATGGTATCTAAAAGGCTTGTTCATCATCAATTACACAAGCAATAATACATCAATAAAGACATTCCCAGCTCCCAATAGACCATTAAAGCAAACGAGCAGAAATAACACTCCATGGAATAATAGAAATCAGATTAAACTTGATAATAAAAGTCACTAACCTTGCTACAAAGCACATATTTGAAGAACATTAATTTAGTGATGAAAAACCAAAATTAGATGAAACTGATTTTTAGACACCTTAGCTACAAAATCGGCCCCTCTATCCTCAGGTAACTTGTTCTTCGTACATCCACACTTTAAAACGTGGTCTTCATAATTTTGATCAGCTATAGTCAGAATATATATGTGAATCCGCGTTATCAAGCAAAAGTAGCGATTCCTTGTTAAAGCCCATGAAGAATGACCCATATTGTCCGGAAATCCCAAGGTTCTTGATTTGTTGTGAGGAAGGGTCGTATAGATTCAGTGTGGTAAACCTTCTGTCCCCCTTTTGAGTTTCAAATATAGGTTCACCACTCTTCCTAAACCCCAATATTTTATCTACTTGTGTGGGAATTGTGAATAGTTTTCTAAAAGATGAATCATGCTCCATCACCCATACATCGCAACATCTAGCTCCTTCTACCTTAATAGCCCCATACACAACAAGACACTCCCTTAGCTTAGAAACTGAGCAAATTCTGCACGACTTATTTGTTAAGGCATCCGGCAGGTCTACAACTTTAAATCCCTTCGTAGTCAAATCAAATGACACAACCACATGTTTTATGGTAGTTTCACCATCATCATCATGCATGACTTCCAAAGCACCCCAAAAGATAAACCCATCTATAACAACGTGAGTTGTAATAAATGTATTAAGCTTAACTGATTCACTAGGCAGTTTATCACATGGAATCACATTCCAAACACCCGAACTCAATGTAAAAACTTCCGCATACCGAGGTCCGTAAAAATTATGTGAAACCATAACAACGGTAGGATCACTAGTAACTGGACAAACCCCGAAAACATAATCATACTTTTTATAAGAGTGACCGCCAGGGATAACAATACCAAACGATTTTTGAATCGAAGGGTTCCAAGTAACAACCATCCCTTTCTCATAACCTCTATGAAAACCGTACAAACACAGTAATCCATGAATAGCGCCAACAACGTACGAAACACTATATTGGTTAAGCAAAGGGGACACAAGAGATGGAACAAACTTAACCTCTTGTTCGCGTAACTTAAAAGTTTCGATATCTTCGTCTACTATACAAATGTACCTTAAATAAGAATCGGGAGAATCCAGAGATAAAGCTAGCATACGAGTATGTGGCTGCGTATCGCGGGTGCCGTACCTTTTGATAAACTCATGGCTGTCTATAAAAGATTTCCAGGGTTTGGAAACTGATCGGAATTGAATCAAAGACTTCACATCATAAACCTTTTTGATGATTTCCAATTGGATTTCAAAAGGGATATAGTCTGACATATTTTTGAATTAGGGTTTATGGTAACTTTTGATATAGGTCGAATTAGAGAAAATTGAAAAGTGGGTTTTGAAGAGGAGGTGATTTTGGATCTGGGTTTTCAAGGGCAGAGTGTGCTGTCGTGATACGCCGGAGATGTGGTGGTTGTACGGTGATGTCTGGGTTCAGTTGTGGCGCTTTAAGGTAATGAAGGAGCCGTGTGTGTTTTATTTAGGGATGAGCACGGTATTACGTACTACCTAGTAGGCAGCTACTAGAACCAAAGTCTGATCATTTTTTTTAGCTTGTGCAAAGCTTGACTTTATTATCAACCAAAGTATACAAGATTTGATGTATTTCATTCAAAAATATGACCAACACCAACCAAATTAATTGAAAATTTAGTTTGGTAAGACGACATATAAGATAAGCTGCCCAAAAAATTCAATTCAATGAACTTGTTTCAATTTTTGATGCCCTACCAAATGGTGTACTCTTGACCAACTCTAACTAAAAGTGTAAGGATTTACTCACATTAATTGAAAATTCAATTTGGTTACCCTTGAATCTAATGTTTTAAAAACCGGTTTGACCCGGTGGTTCAACCGGTTGAACCGGTGACCCGGTGAACCGGTGACTCAAGCGGGTCAACTAAAAACCCGGTTTTTAAAAGATTGCTTGAATCACTTTGATGCTTTATTCTAGTTAAATAGTTTACCTCCTATAGTCTCCTACTGTAGTTCTTTTGTACAGCACTAACATTTTTCCAAAAAATGTGATTGCGTGTAATCACTACTACAAAAATGACGTTTTAGACCGGTTGAAAATAGATTTTAGACCGGTGTCACAACAGGTCTGTATTGGGGGAGGTCCAAAAGGTTTTCATCATAAAGACCGGTCTATACACCGGTCTAAAAGATCAGTTTTCAGACCGGCTCGATATCGAATTTAGACCGGTTAAGAGACCGGTCTAAATAAGTATTTATACACCGGTTGTAATCATATAGACCGGTCTATATGTGGTTTTTTTAAGAAGAAAAAAAATCTGGGCTTTTTGAGATTGCTTATTAAATAGCACTTCTAATAAGCAATCCCAAATAGACCCAGGAGATGCACTAGTCTCAGAAGGTAATAAAAATATGCTCTCATTCCTATTATAAGCAGTTTCAAACATGTTCATAAGGAGTTTCAAACGTCTCTTAACTCGATCATGTACCTAAATCGCTAAAACTCAATCACAACAAAAACATAAACGTTATATCTTGAATGGTAACCATCTTCTTGTTCCTCATGTTAGCTAGTCCTTTAAGCAATTGATAACTTTCCACCACTGTTAATCATCAGAACATCTTTGCTGCATACATCAGGCTTAATTGTAAATATTCCTGCAATGACGCCAACAAATAACAAAAGATAGTCTTTTTCAGTTATGCAATTACGGGAATGGAGAAACTTATCGATCATACCTCCAGTTATATTGTAGTCGATCATCATTCATCTGCATTAAATAAGCAAAAATACACAATTAGAATTGAATATTGTGTAGTTTATTTCTTAAAAGATTATAGAACATTCTTTTAACGCAGATCATATACATTAATACATTTTTGTTGATTATGACTGTATTTGTTATGCAAGTGAAATAGTTCACATCAATTAGTCTAAAACTGTTCTTGGGTCTGTTGTTTTTAGTGCTAAACCGTTCGAGACATGACAATTAAGAAAAACTTATTAAGCGTTTTCAATTACGGTTGTAAATGGTATGGTAAGACAAAAGCCCTTAGTCACACATTAGACAATAATGTACTATTAAAGTGAGGTAGTGAAAAACACACCAAGATAATCATACCTTGTCAATCCACTGAAGAGAAACATCATCAAACTCAAAGGAAAGATCATGCATCAGCTAGGATTTAAGATCATTGTTCATTGTTGTTGAGAGTAAAGAATGTGATGTCCGTTTATAATAATGTAGCACATTGTCAAGTCATGCGATAGATGGCCGAGAAAAGGCATGCCAAGTTGCCCCATTTCGATGTAAGATTGCCACCTATCACAACTCTGCAAAAGATTTTAATTTCATTAATTAGTTACTTTAGCTGATTCAGTAAGCAATCAATCCGTATCTGTTAGAGAATGCTACTTACAAACAGATTCTTAGCGAGCTAGTGTACTCAAGTTTGAAGTATGTTTCTCTTTTAGCAACTTAAATGAGGAGATAAAGTTTATGTTGAATAATGAGGTGACGCTTAAGCTTATCGATTGTTCGGAGGCTACAAGTTATTAAGATGGATTCAAGATATACTTACGATGCATAGCCCCTTTGCCAACTAAAAATAATTTTTTACACTTATATCAGTTGCGAAAAGCCGAAAACAGATTACCTCAAATTTAATATCAAAACTAAAAATAAGTTTATTCACTTATATCATTTGGAAAAATTAACAACCACAGATCTCTAAAAACATCAATATCAGAAGGTTAGATAAATAAAAGTTTATCCAAACATGCCCAATTCACATGATACAACCCTAACAAAGCTATTTACCTACCATGCCTTCACTCATAAGTCATAACACTAAAATGTAAGATTAAACAACCAAAAAGCATAAACCCACATGATTTTAATACTAATTTGACCAAAATCAAATTTAGGAATCGGGTTGTGAAGAACCCTAATTCGGGACTCTTGAATGATTGTGTTCCATACCTGATTCTTGATGGATTCGAGATATACTTGTGGTCTGGAAGCTACAATCTTTGAATGGATCCGAGCTGTATTGAAAAAGTTGTATATGGGTTTTGAGTTTTCAAATTTTGTGTTCCACATACCTTATTGAAAGTTACTTTGAATTTTCAACTTTTTGGAGGTTTTGAGTTTGGCGGTACTGAAAAAGTTGAAAATTCATTCGCCCGCCTAATACAAAAGTGAAAACCAAGTTGTTTGGGCCAGGTTATTTATCCACCGGTCTATTAAGCTAGTTATTAAGACCCGTTTCATTAATACTAACCGGCTTAAATAATTTTTTTACATTTGGACCGGGTGTTACAAGTTAAACCTGTCTATATAACTTTTAGACCTGTGGGTTTCAAAAAGGGTCTAAATACGGAGGTTTAAAAGAGGTTTTTTGTAGTAGTGAATGGTATACAAGAAATGAATGACTAGATCTTTTGTCCAATGTGCATTTTATTGTGCATTCAATTCACATGAACCAACTCCACACTTTCTTTCTATATAAAGAGGGCTAGGTGTCATGGCGAGCCACCCTCGCCACTCCAATGTGCCACCTCGCCAGACCTCGCCACCACATTGTCTCCCCTCGCCAAAGGCTCACCAGAGCCTTATTCGCCACCCAAGTGAGGAAGAAAAAAACAAAACCAAACGGGTCCCACTATTAACAAAGTCTCTTTTATATTTACCTTTTCTATTTTCTTTCTTCTTTCTATGATTTTCTCTGGGTTTTTTTTTATTTGCAGGTGTGGCTGTGGTTGAGGAAGAGTTGTGTGGCTGGGGAAGAAAGTATGGTAGGAGATGAAGAATTTTTTTTAATATAAAATAAATTGCATTTAAGACCTTATAGTTTTGTTTAGTTTTAAATTTTCGTTTATTATTTCAATTTTGTTTAAAAAGTGTGTATTTAATTTAATAAAAATATATTTTAGTTTATAAAAATGCATTTAAAATTTGTATTTTTCTTAATTGTATAAATTTTAATTTTATGAAATAAAATTATTTTGGTTAAAAATAAAGGAAAAAAATAAAATAGGTAGTGGTGGAGCCAAAATGAGGAGGGGGTAATATGTCATGGTAACATATGTTTTGTGTGTCAAATGACGTGGCACTCGTGGGACCAAAGTGATGAGGTATTTTTGGTTCACGATAACTAGCCCTCTAAAACTTTCACTCATCATTCATCCAATATCCAACCCAACCTGCAATTCAATTCTTCTAAATGCAGCAGTCTTCTCAATATGATTTCCATCCAACAATGATCTCTAAACCAAGCTTCCTTTGTGTTAACATTTGTGAACTAAACTACTTTCATAAATATACGCAGGTTATTCATTAACTCAATTCTCATACAACGTTTGTATCATGGAGTAATTCTTAATTAGGCATGAATGAATATTCATTAAACTCGAATTTAAGATGCTATTATTATTTTGCAGAAAATAATCATAGATATGCTACGCCATGCAAGAGTAATGAGGCTCCCTAGCATTCAAGCGAAAATGGTAATTTCATCGCGTATGCAAATACTTAAAAAATAATGTAAGCCATGTTTTACTGTTGTCTAGCTAAGAAATGTCCATTTTTTTAGGTTTTCTGGATAAAGGATAACAAGAATCTCAATGGTGCTAGACCACATGTTGTGGCTACATCGTCGGTTGAATTTGTAGCCTGTGAAAACCTCACAAGAAGCTTGAATGCATCAACCACAAAAATGCACAAGTTGATCAAGTCACTATTCCGAGTCATTATTTTTGCTGCCGAGGGAAGGCGAAATAATATAATTGCTGAAGGTATTGAGGAGTCGCAAGGAAATGGAGAACCAAGTGTCACCGATCCAATATGGATCGACCTGTTGGTACATGGCTGGAGAAAGTTTAGTGACTCAGCAAGAAAATACCATATATGGTAGACATATCACCTTGAATTATCTCACTCAAGACGAGCTTGACATGTTAACAACATTTAATGTCGAGAAACCTAGTTACCAGGACCATCGTACCATCGTAGTAAGATAGTGGGTGAACCCAGACTTAGCTATGCAATGCTTGCAATGTGGTGTACTAGTAATATGGTCAAATAGATGCGTAGCAGTTCCACTTGCACTCGTGTACGAAGATGTTGAGTTATTACATGTTGTGAATGATGTGGTGAAGATGAGAGTGAGTAAATTCATTTAATAACTAAGATTTTACTCAGTTAAAAAAAATAAAGTTCGTTGTGTTGGTCTAATCGAATTGATCTGGTTTAACTATGCGACTCAGTCGTTCTTTGGTGGAAACAAATAGTTGTGTCGTTGTAGTAATTAAAAATGCAAGACTTAAAAGTAAATGGCGGTAAATTAAATCTAAGTCTAATTAAAAGTAAGGGTGCAATATTAAAAACTTTGAAAAGTAAATTGATTAAATGACTTAAAATTAAAGCGTGACAGAAATTAAAATTTGAAAAAGTATTAAAATGATAACTTAAAAATTAAATAAGACAAAATAGAAAAACAAACCTAATCGGAATAATAAACCTACCTTCCAATCGGAATGTTGATCGGAATAAACTTACCTTTCTGATCGGAATGTTGATCGGAATTCCCAATCGGAATGCTGTCACCAATAGCCAAATCGGAATAACAAAGCAAAAACCCCAGATCGGAATGTATAATCGGAATAAGTAAGAGGAGAGCTGATCGGAATACACTAAAATGATACTAATCGGAATACCAATTAACACCCCAGATCGGAATGTTAAAGCCCTTTTCCGACCAAGCAAATGAAGCTATGGTCGGAATGTGAAACCCTTTTCCGACCAGGATGGTCGGATTACAGTAAAAAGAAGGTAAATTAAGCACAACAAATAAGCTATTACTCAAATAAGCACTAGACTAAAATCCTAAGCAAACACGTATAAGAAAAAGCTAATAAGCTACAATTTAAAGACTTTTGAAAACACAAAATAAGAAAGATGTACGAAAACAAACTTTATGTAAAAATAACTTTTATAAAAACTTTAAAAACTTAAAGATAAACACAAATAAGCTATAAAAATCAATAATCCAAAACAATCAAAAGCATAAAAACATAACCTTTAATCAAATAAGCAACAGAAAAATCATGTAAACAATAAGATTAAAGCATGGAAAGAAAGGTAGATGAGAGATTTAAACAAGAAAAGTAAAGATTCGATAAAAATAAAAGTAACTTACTTGGAAATTAAAGTGCAAGACAAGGTAATTAAAGTGCAATAAGGTAAATGTGCAAGTAAATAAAATGGAAGAACTAATTGTCACTATTAGCTAACAAAATGAAATGATTAACATCCTAATCTATTTATAGGGGAGGTTAAAGAGTGCTTAGGAAGCTTCCTCCCCTCTTTCATTTCTTCTTAATTGCATGATAAAGTCCTTAAGCCTTTAATCTTTTGTTAATCTTGGACTTTAATGACTTTTGGCTCGGGATTTCTTTGAACTTGTCTTTTAATTCTTCAATAAATAAGACTTGAGTTCTTCGGCTTTAAGTAAACTTCCATCTTTTGACTTTTTCTTCGATAAATCTTCAAAATTGGTCTTGGACTTCCGTTCTTTTTGCACTCTTGACTTCTTGACTTCGTCTTTCATCTTTTTCTTCAATAAAAGCCCGTGAATGCCCGTGTTTTCTCCACTTTTCACCTTTTCGTCCTAAATCACAACAAAAACACAAACCACGCATAATTCCGACATAAATGACATAAAATAAACGTTTTGGCCCGGTTATTATTGTAATTAAGTGGTAAAAAGGATGGGTGTTTACACACCTATCAGTGAGCAGAACTTCAACTCGATTAATTATGATATATGATGTTCTTAGTGGTGATGATGACGTGCATTCGAAGGAAATCTAGTTCTCGAATAAAGTTGAAGGTGTTTATTCATTGTGCGCGTAAATTATATGACTCTATGCCTTTTATCAAGATATGAACTCGATTTTGGTAGCATCATAGGAAACAAGAGACTTAAGGATGTTTGTTTTGGCTTATATAACAATATTTTTGTTATTGTTGTGTTATGTATACATAACTTGTTGGGTAAAAATTAGTGGATGGTGAGTGAGCGTAAAAAAAAATCTTTAGAGTAAGTTTATTCATACTTTTAAAGAATATTTTTTTCATCGAATGTTAAATGGTCATATATTTTGCACCGTTGGGTGGTGTTGTTTGTGCGAAGCCAAGCCAAGACTCAGTCAGATAAGCGGCTAAGTTTTGCCAAACGTCTCTTTTGAGTTCCGTAACAAAGGAGGCCGCATCAGGCCGTCTTCCCTTATTACGGATGGTCGTACCACAATGCTACACCACATTCTCTATAATTAAGTGATGCCTTTAGAGACCAAAATGTGCATTATAATTAGCGTCTTTCCCTTTAATATGACAAATTTGTTCAATAGATTGATGCGGGTAAAAGTAATAATTGAGTTTTCTACCTATTATCCCAAAATTATACCGTATAATATATTAAAATGGCAAAAAGCACGTAGTGTGATTGTATTATATTCTGAGTATTTAAGAGACAAGGTGTCACAACAAACCACCCCTTAAAATTTTGTCTAGTCAGCTGCCAACTCAGCGCCACATCACACCAACACAACTAATAAAAATACACCATCACTCACAACACACCCAACCCCTCATCACTTGGGTCCCACCACTATCTTTTCTTTTTCTTTTTTTTCATTTTCACACAAACTAAAATTTATTTCACTCAAATAAAATATTACAAATACGGAAATAAAAATTACATTGATACGGAAAAAAAAGAAATACGATACAAAAAAATACGAAAATTTAAAAACATAACAATTAATATAAACTACTCATTTTGGGGTTGACGACGCTCCCAAATATGGTCAATAAGACAACGTTGAAGCCTTGAATGTGTCGGCTTATCACGAAGTTCTTTTTGTTGTATTTGACGTATTGCACAACGCTTAACCCATGTCCTTAATATATTTGCCTGTGGACAAACATACATTATATCGCACCCCCCTGATTTTTCAAAATCATGTTGTGCAATATGATGCAGGTGTACATGATTCTACGTAACTTGTTCACAGTAAATTGACGCGCTGGCTGAGCTATAATACGCCATCTCCCTTGTAAGACACCAAATGCCCTTTCAATATCCTTTCGGGCACCTTCTTGACGGTGTTTGAAAAAAGCTGTTTTTTCATCGCGTGCAATACTAAATGATTTCACAAAAGCTGACCATTGTGGGTAAATCCTGTCTGCAAGGTAGTACCCTCTATGAAAAGTTTGTCCGTTTACAACATATGGGGCCTCGGGTGCATCCAAAAGATCACCAAATAAGGGTGAATGATTGAGAACGGTAATATCATTGTTTGAACCTGTAACCCTAAAAAATGCATGCCAAATCCACAAATCGTATGATGCAGTAGCCTCTAGTATTATTGTTGGGTATTTTTTATCCCCACTACCAAATTGGCCATGCCATGATTTCGGATAATTAATCCATTCCCAGTGCATACAATCTATACTACCAAGCATCCCAGAACACCCATGAATCGTATTGTGAGTGGCATATAGCTTTTGAATGTCAGCTGGTGTGGGTTTTCTTAAAAATTCGGTTTGAAACAAATCCATTACGCACATCATAAAGTAATCAAGACAATCGCGTGCGCAATATGCACCCATTTGTAAGTATTCATCTAATGAATCTGGCAGTGTACCGAACGCCAATTGGCGTATGGCAGATGTGCATTTCATAATTACACTAAAACTTTTTAAACCCGTTGCATCAATGCGGCTAGTAAAAAAGTAAAAGTGTTTAGGTAGAGGATTATTTCATTGATTGTAATTTTCAATACCTTGAAAAATCTTTAAGAAAAGAGAACGACGCATTCGATACTGCTTTTAGAAATACTCCTCGTGATACTTTCGATACGGGCCGAAGTAATCTTCCATCAAACGTGCCTCGACGATGTCACGTTGACGGTTAATGTATCTACACCTTTGTATTGCCTCAACTTCTTCTTGTGATTCTTCTTCTTCAAGTTGGGTTATGTAATCTAAATCATCCATATCTTCTTCACCGGACCATTCGTTATTCATTTTTTTGTATAATGTTTGTTGTTTGAAAGATAGATTTTAGTTGTGTGTGTTAAAAATAAGAAAATTAGGATTATATATAAAAAAATATTTTAAATTAAAAAAAGTTACCGTTACAAAATCCAACAGCTATATATGCCACTAACTCTCGTCGTTCATATTCCGCAAAAACGAAAACCTCTCGACGAAATGGAGGGTGGGTGTGGCGACATAGCACGACGAGGGGCCACGTCGGCTCGAGGTACCCCTCGCCCGTGGTACCTTCCTCTCTAACATACCTTTAGTTTATAAATAGTTAGATGGGCCCAATAACTTTTGCTTGTTTCTTTTTCAGTTTTTTCGTTCTATACGTTTAAATGGAGAGAGAAGTAAAAATCACACTCACCAAACACATTAACATATTTATTTTCCTATTATATACTCAATTCTCCAAAATCTCATCCACCAAAACATCATCAATATCAACAGCCCATTCTCACTGCGACTAGTTATCGGATACCACCACTGACGTTGGCGACCACCACCTAGGCATTCCCTCTTGTGTCGGCAAACAATTATTTGAGATATTTTTTGGTCTCAAATATTCCCAGATATATGTAAACTCATTTAGATAATTGCTTAAAGATACATAAATCAATATTGATTTTTAGATCTTGTTAAATGGATCCTAACCATGGGTTTCAAAGTTTCTTGGTTTATATGTGAAAATACGTTAGATTACTTGTTCTTGATTTGAGATTATTGTCACTTATTGCTTTTTCATATTTTCAATTTTCAAGAGGAATTATATTGTTTGTTAGTATAACACAAATAATAAGATTTGCATCAGGGACTCTATGTATGACTTCTCTTCAAAAGCATCTACTGTATTAAACATTGTTTTTAACACAGGGGCAAAAGTGTAATTTACTATGATTTAAAGTTTTTAATGGAAGGAAAAAGAAACACACATTTTCAACTATCATTACTAGCAGACAAGAATCTCATATGCAAATAGACACTATAGGCACTCAGAGAAAAAAAACCGCCCCTTTAGGCTAAAAGGAGTGTTGGTAAACCCATTCACTTATATGTTAGCGTCACACCATCTTTTTATTAAACTAACTGAAACTCACTTTTGGAGGTCCTGACACTCATTACAACTCACTACACATCACTTCCACTTTTTTATTAAATATTTTTTATATATACATTTTATTAAAACACGGGTACATAGAAAATTAAAAAACAATACGAAATTAAAAGACGATACATAGGAAATTTAAAAACAACATTTAAAAAAACATAAATATAAAAAAACATAATAATTTAAACATTGGCAGACAAATGCTCGACCAAATCTACTCGAAGATTGTGATGTTCGAAAAACCTTCTTGAACTCTCTCTCATTACATCTTGGGTTCGCCGAAAAAAAAGACATAACTAACCGATCATGAGCACCTATTCGGTCTCGAGTTATTACATTTCTTGGTAATTGATTAGCATTATGTCTTCTCTTAATAAATGCCAACGCTTTTCTAATAAAACTCAACTTGTGTTTCGCTACGACTTCGACTTTTTCAGTGGCAAAGAGTAACTCGTATTCATCGATATATCTATTTTTGTGTTTTAGGGAGAATGTGTTGTGTGTTTGAAAAATATGAGTTTTAGTAGGTATTTTAGAAGTAAAATAGAGGTATTGATTTCTTTTTTAGATTTAAATGTAACGGATATAAAAACATGTGGGACCAATTTGTATAAACGCGTTTGTTGAGTTTGGTCCAGTTTTTTGGTGAAAGTAAGTAACTCGCGCGCGAGCGACTTCGGGTAGAGGTGGGAGTCACGCGCGACTTATAACCACCTACGAGTGAGTTAAACACCACTTCGTTAAGCCTTAGACACGTCTAATCACACAAATGGTAGCTAAGTTTGTTTTTATTGTAAAATCACAAATACAACTTTTAGATGCCACACTGCAAACCATTGAAAGTTGGAGCAAAGATTCACAATGCGTAGGGCTGTACTTCGGTTTGGTTTTTGGGTTGTTCGGTTTATTTGATTTATGCTATTTGGTGATTTTTTTTAGTCAATCCAAAAATCGAATCGAACCGAATCAAAAACCGAATCTGAATTCGGTTCGGTTCTCAGGTTGACCGAATAACCCAAATCATCCTAATTTTTCTAAAATATACATAATTATTTAAATATTTAGCAAAAAAAAATATTATTTCAAGTATAAAATTTGTACTTATATATAAAGATTAAATTATAATAATTATTTTATGTAAAAAAAATATATATATATTTGTATAACTTCGGTTTTCGGGTCCGATTGTCAAACCCATACCCAACACGAAAACCATATTTGTAGTTCGGTTCGGATATGACCCACAACCCAAATTCTATTTTCGGTTCGTATCTAATTCGAGTTCCATTTGGTTTGATTTTCGGTTTTCGTGGGTCAAACCCAAATAATAGACACCCCTAACAATGCGTATTGAGAGCTTTTTATACAAATTCGTCTTGTTGTTTAGGTGTATTCTTACGTTATAAATTCATTGTATATGTGGTTTCTCAATACCGACTAATGTTATTCGTAGGAGCATGCAAAAAAGTACGCAAAGATTGTTTGTTTAGAAGGTAGAGTATGCAAAAAAGTGCTATCTAACTTTTACATTGATGTTACTCTAATATCACAAACGATAGATACGGTGAAATCAGAGTGGTACGAAATATGGTAAATAATATGGAGTAGTTAAATTTCAAAATTTGACTTAATTTATCTTTAATTTATTTTTTTATTTTTTTTTATTTTTTATTTTTTGGCAAAATTGTTGTATATTGAAGATGAATCACAAAGGATTCAACGGTGAACAACACTTGAAGGATGCAAGATGACATCCTGAATTACATTGGCTTGAGAGGAAAGCAAAAATTGCTATCACTACTTGTGAAATTAGAACTAAATGATATCGACAAGTGAGAGTTGCTAGCTAAAAGTAAGATCATGAAGCAACTTGTCTCGTGAGCACCAAGGATGAAATTGAAAAGCATTCCTTAGATTGATGAACGAACTGTAGCCGAGATTTGATGCAAAAGATTTGTGACCTTGATATGATAAATAGAATGATGTTTTTGAAATATTGCAATTCTTGATCACAAACGGGTCGGTATGTCATTGTTGGCCACCTCAGATAAAAAGTCACTAAACACGTCATGCCTTGAGCGAGCCGGTTTTCCATCTAGAGTGATGCCCAATGAGGCCCCAATGCTATGCATAGAAACGGATTCATCGTCTTCAGAATCACCTTGAGACAATGAACAAACTTCATCATCATCACCTTCATGCACACTGTTGTACTTCCTTGCTTTAACTCTACCTTTTTTCTTGATTCTAGCTGTTGAGATCTTTCCGGTATATCTCTCTTTGTTTTTTAAGATAGATTTCTTATCTTGCACTATCTTAGCGAATCTCAATGCCTTGCTGCAGATCGCATGACATTCAGAAGATTTGTTTATCTTTGATCTGAGTGTGCATGATGTAGATTGTAGTTTTGCTTTAGTAGACAGAGATGAATCTCCAGCTGGAATCAAATTGGGATTTGAAGATCTACAGGGGATAGATAGAGAGCTTGTAGCCTCTATGGTTTGAATAGGTTGTATCACATGTGTTTCTTGAGGGGAGCTAAAAAGCTTAATAGGGTGTGTAGATATGCCACTTTCAAAGAGATTTTCTTAATCAACTATAATAGGTTTATGTTTGACAACATGGGGCTCGTTAGATAAAGCAACTTTAACTCTTTCAAAAACTTGTGAATATAGAGTAGTAGAGGTGGCAAATCTTTCCCATTTTGATACATATGTGCATTTTTTGCCCATTTTCAAAAAAGGATGGGGCACTTTTTGCCCATTCTTTATAATGAACGGGCTAAACGGGCGCAAATGTAAGAAACTAAATGGGCTTAACGGGCGCACTTGTAAAATACAAATTAGTATACTCGACGAATATTTTTTATTAAATTTTTTATCCCGGCTTTCAAACAAGTATTTTGTTTTTTATTTGTATGTTTTTATATGTTTTTTTTCCTTTTTTAACTTGCGCCCGTTTAGCCCGCCCGTTTTGCCCGCCCGTTTCACCCGCGCCCGTTTAGCCCGCGCCCGTTTAGCCCGCCGCCCGTTTAGCTCGTTGCCCGTTTAGCCCGCCGCCCGTGCCCGCCCGCCCGCCCATTTTGCCACCTCTATAGAGTAGGCTGTGAAGTTGACATATCATTAGTAAACAAGTCACTTCCCAAGAAGTTAATGTCAGCCACCAAGTTGTCTTTTTCCATTGGGAACTTTTCACAGTTTATACCGTTGGAGTTCTGTTTCAAATTTGAATTCAAAATTTGAATCTCTTGACCACAATCAGCTTTATGACGAGTATTAAAGGGTTGTTGTTCATGGAAATGGGATTGTAAGACAGGTGTAATATTAGAAAATGGATTAGTATTCTTGGGATTTCCGATGATTTCTGAGACCCATATTGATAGCGAAGTCGTATTGCCGATACTAATGGTTCCATTGTCACGAATGGGTCTTGGATCACAAGTTTCTATGAAACAATGCAAATTAATTACTTTTTGCAATATATTTTTGAAAACATGATTAGTCCTGTAAACTTTTGATTAGACTCAATATATTTTTGTTTTATCATTTTTCTCATATCGTCTTACTCAATTTGGTATTACACAAAATCGACAATTATTCTTTCTTAGACTTGATACGACCAAATTACCAGACCAAACCAACCCAACCCGAACGTTGATCAGTCTGGCCCTCGGTCTCATCTTTCGAACCAACTTGATTTCTCCTTGATAATAGATATGCAAATTGATCATTTTCGTTTCTCCTTTTGTAATGCAATATTTTTGAACTATTTACAATATATATGTAAACTAAACCGATCCATATAAGGTTCACCAAACCGGTTCAAAAGTCAAGGCTTGGTGTGTTGAAACTATTTTTGTGTGCTCTTTCAATAAGAGGGCACTGTACAGTGGCTTTAGCCGTTCGGCTGGCGTCCATAACGCGAGCCCACGACTCGAGTCACTATACCGTGGGTCGCGTTTTCGGCCTCCGAGCCGTAGTTATCAGCGGATGTTGTAGGCGACGGTGCGAAGTACTGTGCATCGCGTTGTGGGTATTCTCGCGCCGTCGTTTTTTTTAAACGCCACATTTATGCCAAGGAGGGTGTTTTTGATGTTATGGTGGGTTTTGAAGTTATGAAAAAAAGTGGTAATGTCGCAATACTTTTACACACGCCTCAAACCGTACCTAGCACTCTAAGCATGATCCTCACTTCAATTGGGCTTCGTTTTAACTCGAAAAATGTATGTGATCAATTTTGGTCTAAAATTCTTCATTTTTCTTCTGCGTTTAGTCCTTTGTATCTACAAGATAATTTAACAAATTTCAAGAGTATATGTAACAAAAATCAAGAGCATTTGTAAACATATGATCTATTGTGGTTGTTGAGTATTGAATAACACTTGACGAGGACTTTCAAAACTACTACCAGTTCATAGTTTTTAAATTAAGATAAAACTATTTGTAGAGAAATTAAAAATTACAAAACTATTAAAAGTTAGCATAGGTGTACCGATTGCAACGGGTCTTAGGAGGTCAAGAATCTAAAATCACTTGAGTAGAGTTGGAATTGTGAATAAAATCTTATCGTCGCTATGTATAGTTTTAAGATTATATTGAGAATTCTTAACACTTATTGAGAGTTTTGAGTTTTTTTTGCCTTTATAAAATTTGTCTAATAGTACGCAAAAGTTAAAATGCAACTTTTTTCTCACAATCAGAGGGACAAACCTCTCCCATCTATTTTGGTTTGATTTAAAGGCGAAAATTAACCAAAGATTTAAAAACACAGATAGACCATTTTTGCCAAAAGGTTCAAAAGTTTCAAAAATCGGGCGGAGGGATTAAAGTTGCCAAAAGGTTCAAAAGCCATTCATTATCAACGTGATAATTTACTAGTGAAAAAACAATGAAATATCACCGATGATAAAATAATTTTATCACTGATGTTATTTCATTATTTTTCACTATTGAAATATCACGTTGATAAAAATCAGTTCGGAAAATTTACAATTTTAGTATTCGGTCGATTTTTTTTGCATATTTTGACATTTTGGCAAAAATGATCCCTCTGTATTTTTTCATTAGATTTAATCTTAAATAATGAATGATTAGAATTAGTCTTTTGCTTGCAAGTAAAAATAAGATTGCAAAATAACTCAACTCTTCTTTGTATTGTGATTTTCTTTCAAAATAATATATGTTTTCATTTTTTAGATGTAATGAAATGTAATCTTAAGTTTTTAGACTTTAGTGACATCAAATTATTACCTTATTAATCATCTCAAGCTTTTGCATGTTTTTATTACATGATGAAAAGTTTTTCTAAATTTTTCTGTGTAATTAATGCCATAAATTTGCTGAGAGCATTAAAGGATATACTCTTTTCGTCTTAATCTATTACTCCACTATTGACTTTTGAGATATTTTCTACTAAATTTTGACCTTAAATTATTATTTTTATGTTATGTAATACTTGATGCAAGTAATACCAAATGAAAATACATCTAAAACTCAATCCATAAATATATTTTGCTTCAAGTATTATATAACACAACAATATTAATTTAAAGTCAAAGTTGAATGAAAAAGATTTTAAAAGTCAATAGTGGACTAATAAATTAGGGCGGAGAGAGTACCAGTTTTTAGGAAAAGTTTTATGAATAAAACTCATTGTAAAAAGTCATTATAAAACCTCCCACTATGAATTTTATAATTAATATTTATGAATGACAAAATAAAAAAGAAAGAAGAAAAAATACTTTTAAGGCAAAAAAAAATAAAGGTAAAAGATAAGGTGTCAGGATGCACCTAAAAATAAGGGCATCCCTGTGGTAAAATTATAAAAAGGTTTATAATCATGAAATACTTAATATGTAATTTTAACTATAGTGGACACTCATTTCATGTGTAGGTAGAATGAAGCGGTCTAAATTGTTGAACTCTTTAAAAGTTTAATTTATTTGTTATATAAAACATTTTATAAAGTCGTAAAATTCATACTATAGTGAATGTAAGGTTTATAATATCAAAATGTTTTAAAACTTAATTATGTACTAATGTATAAACTTTAACTAAAAGTTTATCATAGTAGATGATATAAGTTTGAAGACTTTGAACAAAACAACGCATAATTAAAAAGGCTATATGTTGTCACTTTGCGTATGAAGAAATAAGTTCACTCGACTTTCTATTCTTCAACAAACCATCCATAAAATATAGTATTAGCCATGACTAATTTCACAACCATATGTGGTAATAGCGTATCCCATGAGCCATTATTATTAAGAACCCACTTCTATCTTTATAGATCTCATATAAATAACTAGAATAGTCAAGTCTTCATCAAAATCGATTATAAGCTCAAACAATTTATCTTAGAAAGTCATCATCCAACCCACTCCCACTTATAATACAAAATAAGTACACTCGCTCGCGAAAGTCAACTTCAACTTTAGATAAATGATACAGTAACAAAAATCAACCTCGTGGTCATATCTTGAAGTTAAATCTAAAAGAGAAGCGTTTTAAATGATTTAAATTAATCTTTGATAAGGATCTTTTAAGCAATAAGTGATGTTCGTGTTATTATATTGTGATTTTTAATCAAAAATGACAAATAACTTCGAAAAATAATCATTTTGTCATTTTAATCTCAAAACTAATATCTATAGTTAGAGTGTTGATATATGAACCTAATAGGAAGGCCTAAAAACATACCTACGTCTACGTGTCGTATTGTGATTGGTGGAATGCATGGGGTTCATTATTTCATATTTTCTCTTTCATCTAAGACTTTCATTACTCCACTTGTCTCAATCTTATAATTAGGCTTGTTTTTAGGCATGCGAATTAGGCCTCTCCATCAATTTTCCTATATTAAAGCCCAAATCTAATTTTTAGTGTAAACTTCGTTGGCCCTATCAGCTTCTAACACAAAGGAATCATGGCCAAATGATAAGCGTTTTAATGAGTTGCGAAAAAAACTTTTTAAGAGAAGATGATATATATACAGAGCCTACAAGCCATCTTTAAACTCATAAATGAGCTAAGTAGAAATAAACAAGATGCAAACAAACATAACTACCAACCATTAAACACAAGTTGTCACGCATAAAATTAGTCTTGTTCATCTCGACAAGATCTGCAACTTTATTTTTTGCACCCAAATTTTAATCCCGTGCTTATTCTTTTTTCTGTTTTGTACCCATTTATTTGTTGAATGCATAAAGTAAAAAACGTCTATGCGAGATTAGTTGCACTATAGAACGCGACAAATCAACTTTTTTTTGCAGCCAAACGACATTTTTACTTCTCATATGTATATAGGGTTAGTTGATAAGTTTTTAGAATGTATCATGAAAACTGAAATAGACACTAAATTTCCCATCTAAAACAACTCGTTGTTTCCCACTTTCCTGCTCGATCATATTTAGTTGATCAATTTTTTATTATTTTAAAGTCATTGATTCCATATACGAGTAGTGTATTTATGCTTCAATCTATAAAAAATGGACTTGCAATAGATTGCGTGATATGATAGGAGACACACAATTCGAGATACAAGATTTAAAAGAATTCAAATTAGATTAAAAGTTTCAACCATCAAACATTTCCATCCTTACACTTATGTTTTCTATAAAATAATTGGCAATTGAAAACCAAATTCATACACCAATTTTTTTAGTTTCTCGCCCAAAACCAACTCTTTGTTTCCCGCTGACTTTCATCTACCACCTACTTCACATTAATGACTTTTATCTACCACCTACCATCATTTATGTAAATTTATTTCACCCATTTCACTTAAATTTCACCTACTTCACTTTAATGACTTTCATCTACCATCTACCAGCATTTATGTAAATTTACTGTCATCTTTTTATACATGTTGCTTGATCCTTTTAGAAAATACTCACAACACACATTATTCAAGGTTATCCAACCAAAAGCTACAAACAATGTTCGCCTCAAGTGTTATTGATCAAAACCCTCTGCTTTTGTTTTATGACACAAGAGCAAAAATATTCTTTTCTCGTTGTTGAAATACGTGGTCTCGAAAATAAAAGGTATAATGATCAAATTATTTATTAATTTGTTAGTTTTAATCGCTAAAATATACTATATATAAAACAGTGAATGACTTTTTATTTTTTAAATGTATATGTTTTGACGTATAGACATAGAAGTAGAGCCATATGTATCTTGAGTTATGATGATTGCAGTGCGATTCTTCATATGCTCAACAACGTCGAAATAAACGTTAATTGAATTTGAAGCCAAATATGTAAATCATGTGAACACTTGTTTTCTGCAAATTCTTTTGGTGGTATGGCCTTACTTGGGTTACTTCTATTATGGCGAGTCTAATTTGATTGGTAAATTTTGGGGGTATAGCCTTAACCAACTTAATATAAATATTTACGCCTGAAACTAGTGTAAATTTTAGTGGAAAAAGTGGCTAGTTAATGATAGTGGCCTAAATCACAGAACTTGTAGAAAACCCAAATCACTTGTAGACACCTCAATGTCTGAGGTTTTGACTCCTAGTAGTATATACTTCTTCTCAAAAGCCACTGCCCCATCACACAGACTATGTTTTTAAAATTAATTGTTCCTTAATTAGTAATATTTATTTTTTTAAACTAATAAAAAAAGTTATTTAGGGTACATACTTCGTCGTAGAAGACACCCCACGAAATCACTTATGAATGTCACTAACCAATATACCGCCACATAGTGCTTTCGTGGGGGAAAGCAATTGCGGATATCATGTAATTCCATGTTTACGCTTTTGGTGACGACGGTAGCCGAAGCCTACTATCCAAAAACGGAGCAGAAGTACTTGAAAATTTCTCTTTTGGTTTCCATGCCTATATTTTTTGTGGCAATATGTGGATTTCACAATCATCTCGAGTAAGCATTTTTTTATTTTTTTTTTGTTTAAGTTTTTCTCATAAGTTTTTGTTTTTATTTTTTTATGTTGACAAACCTTTTATATTTTTGTAGCAACAGAAAGAAGCAAAATGATGTTGAGGATCCTACAGCACCTCCTCCTCCTCCTCCAAAAAAGTCACCCATCAAAACACTTTTTAAAAACCTTTGCAAAAAAAGAAGAAGAAGGATGATACCATTACAAACACAAACCATCCACCAACCACAGAAACCAAAACAGTGGAGGATGAAAACACAAGAAAACAAGAACCTTCTTCTCCCACCAACTCAACATATTAGAAACACAAAAAAGGATGCTACAAACCCAATAAACAAAGCATCTCTAAAAAAATATTTCCAGCATGTTCAAGAATGCCCTTAGTCTAAAAGGATGGATTGGTGAGTGGCCGAACAAAAACAAGAAACATGATGCAGATCACAACTCAATTGGGTCACGTTTTAACAAGTTTTTTTTTTTCAAAAATGGCAGTGGATAAAAGAAAAGGAAAAGAAAAGATTGTAGAAGAAGAAGTCTAGAAGGATATTGAACTACAAACTTTCAAACTCAACTGGGAGGCATCCACGTCAGCTAATCCTAATAATAATTTTTCTGAATAGAGTTGATCCTAATTAAGTAGTAAGGTTTTTGTTAGTTTGTTTTCTTTAGTTTTTGGTTCTTTAATTTTAGTAGGCTTTTCTTTTATTAAAGTAGGGTTTTCTTTTCTTTTATTTAAGTTTTAATGTTTAATAAACACAATGTTATGTGTTAATGTTATTTAATTAATGTTTTTTCCTAGTTTTTAAAAAGTGAATGGTTACTTTATACTACTAGAGAACCTATTTGATATATAGAGAGAGTGAGATAGAGATACCAGAGATGTTCCAGCACAATGATTCTGCACTAGCCTGAAAGTTGCATCACCAATTAGAACTATAAAAGCATATCCCTTTAGCAATAAGCAGCTATAGATGAATTAGTATTAAACACTAAAATTGAATACCATAAACTTAATTTTCAAATCACTTTTTTCCAAACACTTAGGATTGAATTTATGTTAGTGCTTATCTACAATACACAACAAACAATAAATTTGTTGACCTTTAACTTCAACTTTGTTTGATCTCACATCAACAAAGGAGCAGCTGAACCTCTTTATTCTAGTTTGGTTTGAGCAAACCTTCATTTCCTCCAGGCTCGCAAGAATATCATACACATGTAGTTTTGGTCAAACGGGTGTGGAAAATCGTGCACCATCAACGTTACCACTTACCAATTTCATGACATGTTTCTTTTCTTTCAGAACCTATCTCCATCAATACCAATCATGTTTGGTGGGTGATTCTCTTTGCCCCGTTGACCCTCCTTGTCGTCTATCATATCAGCCTTATGTAACAAAAACATTATATGTTCCATCATCAAGGCAGAAAAACTAACCAAATTTGGGAGAACAATATGATTTTTGGATACAAGTAGTGACCCCAATCCGAGAAAGCTTTTTCCACCATCTCTCGTACCTAAGATCGTATGTGTTATTTAAATTAAAAAAACAAGTTTTATCATGTGTAAACATATTTTTTCATTTCGATTTATCAATGATAAATGCGAGGTTCAATTTCGCAATCGAATCTTCGTATTTATTAACTAGTTTTATTACGCGTGCACGCACGAGACTTAAATATAAGAGATAGATTAAGTAATAATTTTGTTATTGTGATTTTACGTATATTATATTTTATAAAAACATATAACGTTTATATGTTTGATTGATTATATTGTTGTTTTACTGTGCATCATGCAAATTAATATAAGCTCATCTAAATTTTTATTTTTAAAATTTCATATTATTTTTACTTTTGAATTTTTTTTCTAAATAGTTATATTTTAATTATTAATCAACAAACCATTTATATCAACCTTACATGTACACGATTTATGAATTCATGATTTTATAATACTTAATATTGTTTATAAAACAATATTAAACTTTTAATACTTAAATAGTTACGATACTCACGGACCCACGAGTTTTACATGATTATTCATTATGTGATAATATTAATTGATATTTTGTATAAATATTTGTTGCACAAATGATTTGACTTTGTTTAACTGAAATGTTAGCCATCATTTTCTAGACATTGTGTGATTAGTAACACATAACAACCTTGAAACAATATATGTTGTTGTAATATGTAGAATCTCATCTATTTATTTTTATCTCACACCTATGTTTGAGGTCTTACATTCATTTTGATAGTTCTATTCATGTCAATAATCATTTACGTAGATTACATTACTTGACTTTTTAAGTGTCAAAATAGAAACAGACAATAATTTGTGTTCTTATTTGCAAATTTATAATTATGTGATTTGCTGTTTTTTCAATATATATATGTTGTTTTTTTAAAATATAAAGTATAGAGGGATAAATTTTAAGGGGGTCTTTTGTTTATTTTATAATGTTACTAAAATTATAGGATATTATAATTTTATACTTAAGTTCATCTAGTTTATTTAAAATTCAACCACTAATATTTTATATTGTAAGACTTTCTGTTACTCAGTGATGTTTCTTTCTGCTACTAGTGTTTTAGTATTCCTTGTGTTACCACTCATGTTTTTTTCATCATATAATAAGTCAACTGGAACAAAGTTTATAGAAAAAGTCAGCATTTTATTCAAGATAAGCATTTAAGCCATTACAATAACCCATAGATTACATTCTTCCTCAAAACTACAGACATTTCATTCAATTATCCCAACTAACTTCAATTAAGAAGATAGTACAATACAAACCCCAACCAACTACACACTAACATCATCTTCACTCTCTTTTTCTGTCTTTGATTTGTTGCAACCATAACTTGTAGCCCATTCATGTTTCTAAGAAGACCAGGAATGATTTGAGTAGATCTTGCACACATAGGTGTGTCGTACCAGTCAACAAACCCACAATTTGTGCCCTAATTAAGAAAAAAAATTAGGGTAAATGAATGATAATCATAACAAATTAAGATTAAGAATCGTACCCTTCTTGAACAACAATAAAAACGTCTGCCTGGATTCATATCCGTCCACGATGTTCGAATCACACATACACAGTGACATCTTGGGCAATCCATGGTGGCTGTGTGTTTTTAACCTAAAAGAAATGAGATGGATGGGAGTGAATGGTACCTTATCTAATAGAGGAAGAGATGGAAAGCAAAAGACAAGTTTACCCTCATAGTAAACGGTCAACAGTTAGTTGACTAACGTTTGGGATCAATTGTGTTACGGGTCGAGTGAAATAGGACAAGATCCGATACTTTTTAAAAGTTGGGACCAAAACCGTTATACCCGCCAAACCATGAGGACCAAAAATGTACTTAACTCAAATTTTAATTTGAAGAGATGAATGTAGCGAGGCGTGGTTCAACGGAAGGAACTCAAGGTCGCATGTTTTGAACGCTTTTCCTTTTTACGATTTGTCATTTGCTTGTACTGAAGATATAATTGGCAAGTAACACATATTATAGTCAATATTTTTAAACAAACTATACATCGGTAAATAAGTTTTCTAAACACAATCAATTAAAAACTCAACTTTTGACTTTATTAATTACCAACCAAAGTATACAAGATTTGATGTATTTCATTCACATTTATAACCAACACCAAGTCACCAACTAAAGTATAATGATACTCACATTTAATTGAAAATTCAATTTGGTAAGATGGTAGGTCTTGAAACATATCCATGGATAAAATAATCTGTCAAAAAAGTTCAATTCAATTAACTTGTTCCAATACCAACTAAAGTATAATGATACTCACATTTACAACCACCGTTGTGTCACTTTTGGTCATTTCAACTTTTGATGATAAATTATACTTTTGAACAGTAATATTTTTCCGAAAACCAGCTGTTGTGATGGTGGTATACAAGAAATGAATGACTAGATCTTTTGTCTAATGTATATTTTATTTTGACATTGAATTCACATGAACCAACTCTAGACTTTCTTTCTATATATCTCTCTAAAACATTTCACTGATCATTCATCCAAGTATCCAACCCAACTTGCAATTCAGCTCTTCTAAATGCAAGGTTCTCAATATGATTTCCACCCAACAATCATCTCCAAACCAAGCTTCCTTTGTGTTAATATTTGTGGACTAAACTACTTTCATAAATATACTCAGGTTAGTCATTAAATCAATTCTCATACAAAGTTTGTAACATGATGGAGTAGTTCTTAATTAGGCATAAATGAATATTCATTAAACTCAAATTTGATATGCTATTATTATTTTGCAGAAACCAATCCTAGATATGCTACGTCATACAAGAGTCATGAGGCTCCCTAGCATTCAAGCCAAAAAGGTAATCTCTCATCGCATGTGTAAATACTTATCAAATGTAAACCATGTTTTACTGCTATCTAACTAAGAACTGTCCATTTTTTAGGTATTCTGGTTAAAGGATATTAAGACTAAGTTGATAAGTGATAATAGTTGAAGGGTGAGATGGTAACATTTTTCTTTATTATTTCTTTTGTTTTTCTTTGTTTCTTTTTATGTGCAGGTGTTGAAAGTTGGAGGGCTAATAATAGCAAGTGTGGAAAGTCATTAGCTACGCTAAGCCACTCATCTTTATATACTCGTTTTTATCTCATTTGTTAGTTAGTTGTGTGTGTGAAAAAGTCTCTCTTGTTTTGGTCGCCATTGATATTTATAGTTTCTGTTCTTGATATTGTTTGTGAATCTTGATCTTGGGTTGTAAGATCTTTGATTCACTTATTGGTTTCTTTCTATTTTGTATGTACGATCAAACAACAAAGTATCACATTTGAAGTGATAGCTTTACGCAGTTAATAAAAATAAAGGGAAGGTTGGTTGAATCATACTTGATTCTTGTTATTGCGTTTATAAAATCGTATATGGTATCAGAGCCATTGGTTCTTGATATCTGTTTTAACTGGTTTTTCAAAATATATTGATTAATCTTGTGGTTAATCGTGCTTTGTTTGTGTTTAATCACAAGATTTGATCGATTAAGTTTTTAGGGTTTCTAAAAATTTGGGGGTTTTTCGATTCTTGGTGTTCTGTGGTGATTAATTGTGTTCTTGTGCAATTAATTAGGTTTAATTGCATATCTGGTAAGTTTTATCAAAAAACCCTAAATTTCAGAAATTAGGGTTTTCTTGATTGGAGGTAAGGTTGTTTCTTGTTAGTTTTTTGTTGTTTTATCTTGTTTTCGGGTGAGTTTTTCCGCTGTGCTTGTTGATTTATGAGATCTGCTTGATCTTGTGAATCTTGGTTTCTGATTGGTGATTTGTTGCTACACGTGCATTGTAATACCACTATTCTCTCTTGCTTTTTAGGTTTTAGTTTCTAGTGGGTGATTAGGTGTCGAAGGGATCTAGGTAGTTTTGGAGGTTTGATTAATTGAGAGGTTGTTTGCTTCTTGGTAGTTGTTTGTAGAGGAGTTACAAGGAGGTTTTTTGTTTGTTTATTTTCTTTGTCTTGCATCATGTGTGAGGACAAGAAAAGTGATAAAGATGTCAGTGATACTGATGATGAGAGTAATAATGTCATTCACCCTAATGACCCTCTTTATTTACACCCATCTGATACTAATGGTCACCCTATTGTAACAATTAAATTGTCTGGTCCTGAAAATTATAAAGTGTGGGCTGCTGCCTTTAAACTTGCATTGCATACTAAAAATAAGTTGGGATTTATTAATGGTACATGTGTTAAAGATAAAGAGGATGAGTTTTTCCAAGAACAATGGGATAGGTGTAATGTTGTTGTTTTGTCATAGATTCTTGGTTGTATTTCTTCTGAGTTGTATCAAGGGTAATTTTTTTCTAAAAATGCTAGAGATGTTTGGGATGAATTTAAGGAAACATATGATAAAATTGATGGGTCTGTGATATATAATTTGCATTTTAAAATTTGCTCTCTTACTCAATCTGGGTCCTCCTTATCTGAGTACTATCACAATTATAATAGTCTATGGAGGCAATTTGACTCCCTGGTTAATCTGCCTAATTGTACTTGTGAGGGTGCTCCTCAGCTTAAAAGTCATAATAGTCTTTTGAGATTGATGCAGTTTCTTATGGGATTGGATGACACTTACAGTGTTGTAAGAAGTCAATTATTGACTTCTGATCCTCTACCAGATGTGAAATCTGCATTTGCTACTCTATCTAGGGTTGAATCTCATAAGAATAACTTGATTCATAATTCTTCTGTTAGACCAAACTCTTCTGCTTTTGCTGCTAGGCCATCTAATTGGTCTAATAGTAATAACAACAATTGGTCTAATAATAATAATAATAATAACAATAGTAGGTCCTCTCAAGGGAGGGGAGCTACTAGAAATAACAATTTGGTTTGTAAGCATTGTAATATGACTGGCCATACCATTGATAGGTGTTTTGAGCTTAATGGATATCCACCAGGATTCAAGAAAAGAACTCTTAGTGGTGTTAATTCTAATACTTCTTCTGGTGGTGTTAATTCTAGTTCTGCTTTTGTTAAGAATGATCCAAGTACAGGGAACTCTATGCCTTTTACTCAAGATCAGATTAACAAATTGATGGCTTTGATTGGTTCTAAGCCTGATAATAGTGAGTTGCAGTCTGGTGCTGCTGGTACTTTATCTTTTTCTAATCATGTGATTAGTTTTGTTACATGCAAGTTTTTTAACTACAACACTAACATTAGTACATATAGTAATTATGTTGGCTGGATTTTTGATTCTGGTGCCTCTAAACACATGACTTTTTCAACTGATCATTTAACTAATGTCATAAATGTTTCTCATTTGAATATAACTGTTTCACACCCTAATGGGACTATTGAGTTGGTAAAATTTGTTGGAAATTATAAACTTACAGATAAAATTAGTTTGAAAAATGTGTTAGTGGTACCTGGATACAAAGTCAGTCTTATTTCTATTCATAAACTTGCTAAGGACAATAAGTTTGTTGTTTCTTTCACTGAATCTAAGTGTTTTATTCAGGATTCTCTTCAAAAGTCCCTCCTGGGGACTGGTAGTGAGAATAATAGATTATATGTGTTTGATTTAGGTAGGAAAATTTTTATAAGTGTTTTATTCAGGATTCTCTTCAAAAGTCCCTCCTGGGGACTGGTAGTGAGAATAATAGATTATATGTGTTTGATTTAGGTAGGAAAATTTTTAATAGTAAGATTACTTGTTGTTTGCTTTCTAAGTGTATTTGGCACAACAGGCTTGGTCATCCATCTGATCAAGTTCTGAGTGTATTGAAAGATACACTTAAGATTGATGATTTGGGTGATACTCAGCCTTGTGATGTGTGTCACAAGGCTAAGCAAACCAGATAACCTTTCCCTCTTAG
Organism: Glebionis coronaria; assembly: GCA_025667525.1. NCBI lineage: Eukaryota > Viridiplantae > Streptophyta > Magnoliopsida > Asterales > Asteraceae > Glebionis > Glebionis coronaria. Next base: position 590,131,147 of record CM046881.1, on the reverse strand, counting down.
TGATCATAAGACTAAGCATTTGGGTGATATTATTCATTTAGATGTTTGGGGTCCTTATAAGATTAAGAGTAGGGAAGGTTTTAGATTTTTTCTTACCATTGTTGATGATTACACTAGAGCTGTCTGGTTGTATTTTCTTAAGGGAAAAGATGAGGTTTTTGAAAAGGTGGTAGAATTTTATAATCTTATTAAGAATCAGTTTGACATTTCTGTTAAAGTATTTAGAAGTGATAATGGGACTGAGTTTATAAATCATATGTTTGAAAATTTTGTTACATCTAAAGGTATAATACACCAGACCTCTTGTGTATATACACCACAGCAAAATGGTGTTGTTGAAAGAAAACATAGACATCTTCTTAATGTTGCTAGAGCCCTCATGTTTCAGGGGGCATACCTTTAAACATGTGGTCTGAATGTATTTTAACATCTATGTACCTTATTAACAGGCTTCCTACCTCTGTGCTTTCTGGAAAAAGTCCCTATGAAATGATTTACAATGTTTCACCTAGTCTCTCTTTGCTTAAAAGTTTTGGTTGTTTGTGTTTTGCAACTGTTTTAAATAATTCAGATAAATTTTCTGCTAGGTCTGATAAATGTGTTTTTATGGGGTATTCTAACACTAAAAAGGGTTATAAGCTTTATAATCTTGAAACAAAGAGTTTTTCTTTTCTAGAGATGTGAAGTTCTATGAGACTGTTTATCCTTTTAAAAATGATGTGTTAGTAAAAGAGTTTGTTTTTGAAGAAAATGGAGTTAACAGTCAAAACTTTTTTGGCCTAGTAGAATCAAAGTCAAGTGAACCCTATGATGATAAGAGAGACAGTAAGAGTGATATGGATAATAGTGTGACTCCTGACTTTGTAGATGTGTCTAGTGACACTTCTCCTGATGTTGCCAGGCATTCTAGGGGGTAGTCAAAGAGTCTAGTTTAGACAAGACTGACAGCAGCCTGAATGGTCTAGGTGGCAGTATAGGAAGTTATGAAGGAGATGACATTATCAATAATGATGATGATTATGAGTCTGAGGGTGATGACTTTGTAGAATTTAAACAAATGTTTGAATCTGAAAATGATAATAGTCCAGAAAGACCAGAGCTAAGGAGATCTAGTAGGCCTCTTAAAACTCCTTCTAAATTTGACAATTATGTGATGGATAAAAAAGTTAGATATGATATAAATAGTGTGATTAGTTATGCCAATTTGTCTATGCATAACTTTGTCTTTGCTAATAATTTGAACAAAATTCATGAGCCCAAATCTTATTCAGAAGCTATTAAAAATCCAAAATGGATTGAAGCTATGAATGAAGAGATGGATGCCCTTAACAGAAATAACACTTGGGTAATTGTGGATTTACCACCAGGTAGAAAAGCAGTTGCTTGTAAGTGGTTGTGGAAAGTTAAGTACAAATCTAGTGGTGAGGTTGAAAGGTTCAAAGCTAGGGTTGTGGCTAAAGGGTTTAGTCAGAAAGAGGGTATTGATTATGAGGAAACTTTTTCACCAGTAGTGAAAATTGTTACTGCTAGATGCCTTATTTCTGTTGCTGTTCACTATGCTTGGCCTGTGTATCAACTTGATGTTAATAATACATTCTTATATGGTGAGTTAGATGAAGAGATTTACATGACTCTTCCTGAGGGATATGGGTCTAATGATAATAAAGTGTGTAGACTCACTAAATTTTTGTATGGTCTTAAACAAGCACCAAGAAAATGGAATGAAAAATTAACTATTGTGCTTGTTGAAAATGGGTTCATACAAAGTAAAAGTGATGTTTCCCTTTTCACTAAAAATGAGAATGATTCTTTTGTTGCATTATTGGTTTATGTTGATGATATTATCATAACTGGTAACAATGAATCTGTTATTAATGAGTTTAAGAAATACTTGAGTTCTAAATTTAAAATTAAAGATCTTGGAAAGCTTAAGTACTTCTTAGGTATAGAAGTACTTGATGCTAATAATGGTCTTGTGCTTAATCAAAGATAGTATTGTCTTGAATTACTAGCAGAATATGGTATGCTGGCATGTAAGCCAGCCAAAGCACCTATTCCTGATTCATCTAAAAAGAAAAAAGATCAAAAAGTTATAGAACAAGATGTTCCTATTGATAACAAAACATGTTATCAGAAAATTGTTGGAAAATTGATCTATCTTACATTAACCAGGCCTGATATAGCCTATGGTGTTCACAGTCTTAGTCAATTTATGCATGATCCTTATAAATCACACTTGAAGCTTGCTTTTCATGTTCTTAGATACCTTAAGAGTTCTCCTGGTAATGGTATTTCTTTTATGAAAAACAATGACTTAAGTCTTGCTGCATTTGTTGACTCAAACTGGGCAAAATGTAAGATTACTAGGAAGTCTGTAACAGGATATACAGTTTATCTTGGAAACAATCTTGTTTCCTGGAAAAGCAAAAAGCAGTCTGTGCTAGCAAAATCTTCAGCTGAAGCTGAATATAGAGCTATGAACAGTGTTGCTTGTGAGATAATGTGGATTATTAAGATCATGAAGGATCTTAAATTTGATATATGTTTACCAGTTCCTATCAATTGTGATAGCAGTTTTACAATTCAGATTGCTGCTAATCCTGTGTTTCATGAAAGGACAAAACATTTTAAAATTGACTTATATTTCTTAAGGGAAAAGGTGTCAGCAGGTTTGATTAAGACTTTGAAGATCAAATCTGAAGACAATGTGGCTTATATGTTTACAAAGGGCTTATTAATCAAAGATCACAAGTTTCTGAGTGATAAGCTTAATCTTGTCAACTTATATCACAAATCAACTTAAGAGGGGGTATTAAGACTAAGTTGATAAGTGATAATAGTTGAAGGGTGAGATGGTAACATTTTTCTTTATTATTTCTTTTGTTTTTCTTTGTTTCTTTTTATGTGTAGGTGTTGAAAGTTGGAGGGCTAATAATAGCAAGTGTGGAAAGTCATTAGCTACGTTGAGCCACTCATCTTTATATACTCGTTTTTATCTCATTTGTTAGTTAGTTGTGTGTGTGAAAAAGTCTCTCTTGTTTTGGTCGCCATTGATATTCATAGTTTCTGTTCTTGATATTGTTTGTGAATCTTGATCTTGGGTTGTAAGATCTTTGATTCACTTATTCGTTTCTTTCTATTTTGTATGTACGATCAAACAGCAAAGTATCACATTTGAAGTGATAGCTTTACGCAGTTAATAAAAATAAAGGGAGGTTGGTTAAATCATACTTGATTCTTGTTATTGCTTTTATAAAATCGTATAAAGGATAACAAGAATATCAATGGTGTTAGACCACGTGTTGTGGCTACATCGTTGGTTGAATTTGTAGCCTGTGAAAACTTAATAACAAGCTTGAATGCATCAACCACAGAAATGCAGAAGTTGATCAAGTCACTATTCCGAGTAATTATTTTCGGTGCCGAGGGAGGTCGAAATAATATAATTGCTGAAGGTATTGAGGAGTCGCAAGGAAATGGAGAAGGAAGTGTGACCGATCCAATATGGATCGACGTGTTGGTACATGGGTGGAAAAAGTTTAGTGACTCAGTAAGAAAATACCATATATGGTAGACAGTGGCGGATCTAGGATTTCAACATTGTGTGTGCACAACATTTAATCTCGTATAAACAATTTTGTACGTCAAATTTTTTTCCCGTCTCAAACTTTCCGGGTCAATTTTTTAGGTCGGATGTGTAACTTTTGCTAGTAAAAAAAAGTCAACTGTAGCATGAAACAGTGACTTTTTAATTTCTTTAGGGGAAATTTCACGCTATAGATGAATATACATATGGACATATAGTATAATTGTGAAAAAGATATATATTTTGTTAATTTAAGTTAGAATAAGTTATTGTGTTTTCTGTACATTATATGTTTGTGGTTACATCTAAGGGGAAAAGGAAAAGGGAAATGTTAGAATGTACGGAGTATTTGAAATATACATGAATATATATGTACTTTAAATGTATAATGTATAGAGAAAGTTATGAACGATTTTTTGCCAAAATAGAACGAACAAACATCTTTTTAGCTTAATGACTTGAAAACTTCTAAGTTTTAAATCAGTATTTTAAGCATTAAGCTTTCAAGCCAATGCTTATATCAGAACCGAAAACCCGAACTTAACCGAAAAAACCCGAAGAACCGAAACCTAAAAAACCATTGAAATACCGATGGTTCGGTTTCTGCATTTTGAGAAAACTTCGGTTTGGTTTTAGCATTAAAGAAAACCGATATAAACCGAACCGATCTTTATAAAATAAGAATGGGGAGTGATATATACACGGAACAAATTGATCCGCACACATATAAATAAGATGCATTTACCAATATACCCTCAATATTTCAATTTGATTCTAATAAAATACAATCGTGTTTTCAAAACATCTCCCATGATTATAACTGTCATCATCTCCACTGATTCTAATAAAATACAATCGTGTTTTCAAAACATCTCCCATGATTATAACTGTCATCATTTCCACTTGACATTTTACGCAGTACATGGGAAGCAAAATAAGTTTTAATTTTTTAATGTTTTCCTGAATTCTAACTTCATTTGTTTAAATGTTCGTATGGTTCCTGGCTTATTTAAAATCTGATCATTGTTATACTTGGTACTCGTAATACGCCGGGAAGTGGTGATGCATAGCAGCATAGGTGGAATGGCACCGGATTTTTCATTCTTTCCCGTTTTTTTAAGAGGTTCGACTACCTTTTTTCAGGTCTGATGAAAATATCTCATAAAGCTTCCTATGAATTTAGATTTCTTTTTAAATTATTGGGGAACTTCGATCGATCTATCGATAATGCAAGTGATGACTACTAGAAAACACCTACGTCGAAGTTGATATCGAACAAAACTATGCTCTTTAAAGCTAGCAAAATGGTTGTTATGACAAGTCGTAGCTGACCGATGAATGTTTATGATAACGAAAACGTACAGTACCTACTTAGAAAACATGGGTGATTAACTGATTACTATAAACTGAATTAGCGATAAACTTGATCGGCGCCATTAAGTTTTAAGGCCCTTTTAATGAGCACAAAACAACTCGGGAAAATATGGTTAGGAAATAGGATAAACCAGTTAAAATGCAACAGTAATAACATGAGTGAAAGTGAAAAAGAAGAGTTAAAGTTTTAGTAATCTGGTTTGATTTTCGATAAATAATGAGTTATATTTTGAAATATTGTGGGTATAATGATAAATGCATCTTATTTATGTGTGTGCGGATCAATTTGTTCCGTGTATATATCACTCCCCAATGAGAATATATATAAGTTCACATCGAAGCCAATTGATGATAAATATGCTACGCTAGATTAATTCTATCATGTTTAATAATTAATCATTGTTTCATATGCTTATTGAACATGACTAGATACTAAGTTTTCTTCTCGATTATTTTTTATTAGGTTTTTATCGTTCCTATTGTGTTGATGTATACACATAAATGATTTTTTTAGGATTTTATATAATATTTTTTCTTTATTGTTAATGTTGTATTTCTTGTTGTTATTGTTTATTTAAAACTTTTAACGTGTCGGTTTATGGTATATTCAAAAACCGACTTGTAAAAGCGAAGCTCGATAAATCATATAGGAACCAAAAACCGAAAAACCAAACGGAAAGTATATCGAAAACCGAAAAACCAAACCGACACAAAACCGAAACGGAATGTTTCCTAAAAATCAGAAACCGAAATTTGTTGGTTCGGTTTCGATTTTATACAAAAACCGAACCAAACCGAACAATACTCACCCTATCAGTTATGCTGCTTACACGTTTTGTATTAAATCTGTTACCCTTTTTTTTCTGGCTAAAATAGCCAAACTCATGGCAATTATGTGCTAAAATCGTTAATTAGTCATAAAAGAAGATGAGAAATACTTAATCCACATAAAGTTTACAAATACAAATCCACACAATGATGTGTCATGAATATGATTGGTACTCTCTTTCATATTTTTTTTTCACATATGTGTATCCACTAATTAACTTACACATCATTATGTGGATTTATTTTTGTAAACTTTATGTGAATGTAGCATTCCTCAAAGAAGAAATACTTAAATAAATAGTTTTGTGTGGTGCATGTATTCCATTGGGCATACAATTAATAATACTACTCCGTATTAATTACTCTACTTTTTAGTTTTCCCATACCACCATTTTACCTTCTTCTACCTCCATCTACCTGCAAACTTTTAACCTTAGTTCTTTTCATCATCTAGAATTTCAAACTTTCTTTGATTAGCTTTTGTTGATCTGAAAAATTCTTTAGGTATGCACCACTTATTTTCGTGACTTTTTCAAGGTATGCACCAAAGGTAAAAAGGTATATAAAACATGTATTTTCAAAAAATTTACACTACACATATTTTGAAGAGGGTATGTACGTGCACACCTTCTTAAGGCTGTAGATCCGCCCCTGATGGTAGACGTATCACCTTGAATGATCTCACTCAAGACGAGCTTGACGCATAAGCTTATTAGTGTTTATCGTAGCATGAGCTTATTGTTTTGTTAAAATAAGTTACTATAAAAAATAAGTCTCGTTTGAATGATAAAACTTGAAGGAACTTGTTAAAAAAAATAAGCTCCTAAATGACATGCTAGTTAAAGTAGCATGTAAAAATAAGCTCAAGCTACATGCTCCAATATTTAACTCGAGCAACCCGCTCCAGCGATTCACTCCGGCTCTTAAAACGCCAAACATACCCATAGTAGGTGAAACCTTGAAAGTAGAGTGGTACGAAATATGGTAAATGATACTAATAGTTTAATTTTAAATGGGGTGGTTATTATTGGTACACCCCTTAAATGCATTCTAATACTCCTCTAATTTTTTGATTTTTTTTATTTTAATAATTTTGTTTTTGTTATGTAAAATAGAAAGTGCGAAATAAAAACTATAAAGTTTAACATGTAAAAAACAGTACACTTTAAAAAAATACGGAATAGAAACTAGCAATTATATTGTACTATAACATGGGGACAAAATGTGAGTATTGGAAGTACTTTTTTTTTTACTTTTTGAGATTAGGGGTATTATTAACATGACCCTTTTAAATTTTGACTCTAATTTTTTTTGCAATTTTTATGTCTTTCTGTTCTTTTGAAATCATGATTTAGTATATATGGGTTATGGGCAGGGCCGTCCCGTAGATTTTAAGGGCCCTGTGCGACAACAAAATTTTAGGCCCTTAGACATCTAGTATTACATACTTTGATACTTGTAAAATACATATAATTCATAGACAGTAAAACTTATGATAATTTGAAGTTAAAACATCAACAATTCTTTTCACCTACTTCCCATTATGTTAAAAATAAAAAAAGGAGTCCCAAATACAGAAAGTCAGATGAGACAGAGTACTTCAGAAAGGTGATTTTAATTTTGGAAATTTGGATTTAAGGAGAACTTAGAAACTTTCGGTTAATAATATGTGCTTTTAATGCTTATTTATGATCTGAAATATATGCTAGTCTGCTACTACGAAAAGTGCAATTAAACAAAATGGGTTGTGAAGTGGGCTTTAATCCTATATATAGTTGGGTATAAACTTTTTTGGGAGGCCCCTCAAGGATTTTGGGCCCTGTGCAGTTGCACAGCCTGCAGAGGCCCAAATCCGGCCCTGGTTATGGGGTTTGGTATACGTAACCTTTTTTACCACTTAATTAAACTACTTAAGGGCCTGTTTGGTATATGGGTTAATGGGGTTTTAGATTGATTGAAATACAAAATCAAATGTTTAGTAATAATCTTTTCTCCTCTGATACATGGGTTTGTACCCCAAATCTCCTACCTGGTACATGCCTTTTGTTCAACTCTCTATTATCAATTGCAGTTTCTATAATCTTTACATATATATATAAGTATTAAAGTTTGTACACATTGATATTTAAATGTAAAGTTATTCAAAACTTTCTTTTTAACGTGAAGCTGGAAACTTATAATAAAACTTTATTTTTAGCTTAAAATCGTAAAAAACTCTTATTTTCACTTAGAATTGTTGAAAGCATAATTTTTTTATATTATAAAGCTCAAAAGTTCTCACGACCTGACAAAGCCCGAACATGTGATATCAGTCACGACTCAAGCTTTAGCTAATAATATAAGATCGATTTCGTTGTCTCACTTTTCTATGACTTCAATATATAAAGCAAGTCTTTGAAAAAATACCCAAAATGTCTGGTTTATATATTTAACATTGGGCTTGGCCTTTTTATATTTGGCCTAGACTTATTTCAGAAAATAACCGGTCTCCAAAATTTGATTGTGAGTTTAAAGCACTTAGGCCAAACAAATTTGGACAGAATACTATCTACTCCCCCGTGTCAAATTTATTGTCTATTATTAAAAATATAGTAAAATTTGATAAATTTTATCATATCATTCTTGCTTAAAATTATTATAAGAACTTCAAATGTCTCTTGGTCTAGCAATGTGAGTTGCCCTCTAACCTTAAGGTTGTGGGTTCAAGTCTCGGTGGAGACATGTGAGATATAAATTTAAAAAATTTGAGACGAAATATGTTGCATAATACAAGGTATAAATTAATAACAAAAAAATAAAATAAACCTACAAGTAAAGGCCAAAGTTAAGGCTGAAAACAAAGTGACCATACGCGAATACCCAATTACAAAAACCACATGTCGTTTAAATTAAACTAACAGTAAAATGGGCTCGAAACTATAGTGTACCTACTTCTAGTATGTGTTTTTACATTCCATTGAGTTATACGTTAATTGTCGGGTCAATTTTTCTCGCTTAGCTAGTTTTAATTAGTACGGTTTAACTTTTTTGTCATGTTTTCTTATACCTGGTTTTTCAACTGCGAGTCGAGTAAACCCACGACGAGTACCCTTCTGTATAGCCGGAGTCGGCACATGTGAACCTTAATGGCTACTCCAAATGTATACACCTATTGATTTTTGAACATTAATCTTTTGTTTGAAAGTCAAATACCTTACCACACAGATTGGTTATTTATTTGTGAAGCTCAAGCAAAAGAAACTAACACAAAAGATATTTTGACACATTTATAGTGCTCGAGATCAACTATGCATGACAAATATAATTCACCGATAATCTATTTTAGTTTGATTTGTATAAACCGACTATTTAGATGTTTGATCACACAAGATCACCTCATAACACAAACATTATTGTGATACTTAACATTTTATTGAATATTATTTTACACTTGCATACTATGATTTGCAAAACATCTAGATAAAAACCATACAACTTTTTTGTAGTTCAACTTTTTTTTAAAAGAGGACTCACCGTGATAAAATAAAAATTGAAAGTTTATTTTGTAATTCAACTTAAATTAGGCATATTTGGGACGTATTTTTTCAGTGGCAGAAAGAAGCACCCCGGTCCATTGAACACAAGCGCGGAATGCTCAACCTTCCAGCCACATCAGAAGTCCAAGGTACAAAAAAATATGAGATTATGCAATCTGGAAGAGGGCAAAGTCCCCTAAGCATATTTTCGGGCGGTTGTTCTAACAAGTCTGTGGCAGCCATAATCTTGTCCCAGACTTCGGATTGTGAAATTGTGTCATAATTGTCAGACCCTTATGGTAAACCAACATCTTCTAACGGGAGTTTAAGCTCAAGTAGCTGGATCTTGAGCTTGGCTTCAATTGCCCGTAAAATACCGATAGGCAACAAGTGGAGAGGTGATTATGGTAGATTGGTAATGTAGCACCACGTTGGGCGAGTATGCGGGCAATGTCCACCATAGGTACCATATGGCATTGAGCTGTTATGGGAAACATGACAAAATGATGGTCAGTAGGCGTTTTAGCCATTTCTATATACCTAATTGAGTTAGAAATTTGAAACTGATTATATAATCACATTTCCATGCACTAAAAGGTTGTTTGTAGATCTCATATTTTCAGGCCCACAGGCATCATCAAATTTTTAATGAAAAATTGGCCCAACCCAAATGCCTAGTAAAGTAATTTAGTTTAAGGCCCATGTCTGAGGTACTGATATAAAATGACTACACCACAACCCTAAACCTAGTAGTATATACTTGCTCACAAAAACAACAGCCGCCATCTCAAAACATTTCATCTCTCATCTCTCAAAGAAAGAAAGAATGTTGGGTCCAAATGTTGTTGTTGATGAAAACCCTCTTCTGCTTCTGTTTTACGATACAAGACCAAACCCCACTATTTTCATATATATGAACTAAACTAATTTCATAATCATGGGGTAAGCTATACGAGTACTTTAGATCTATCCATCCTTTTGTTTCTTCAGTTATGATACCGATTTTTGACCAATTTTTGACCCATTTACTTGTGAATGGGTCAAATGAGGTTTTGATTTACCTTACTAATGATGCTCTCTCTTTGTATCTAATTGCAGACCAAAAACACCCCATACAAGTGCTCCCAAGCTTACTTAAAAAACGTTATATGCCGCTAGTCGGAGTGCACTTAAGAGCTTGGAGTACTTGAATGAGGGTGGTGTCTTGGAATCGTTGGGGCTGTCTTTCTGTATTACTTCTAAAAGTGAGCCTTGATACGCAACTCATGTTGGGCACCCGATTCAGTGGTGGGATGATATATATGTGAACTAAACTAAAGTCCTTATCCTCAGCCGCCATCACCAGAAATGGAAATAAAAAACAACAACAACCACCATGTGTATTATATTAAGATGGAAAAGAACCTTAGCTGCTTTTACACTACTTTGTTTCCATCCGATGCTAACACGGTGGTTGTTTACTGGCCACCGTGTTTCATTCATCTCCTCAAGAAAACCAACCAAGTGTACTATAAAGTTTAACTGCTTTGTTATCTTTATAAAAAGCAGAAAGATATCAGTGCTTTCTACCCGCCCAATCCCTCCCATTCCATCACGCTGGCTGTTTACCAGCCACCGTGGAACATACCAACCCCCAGAGGAGCTGTTCTTTTACCCTCTGACTTTGACATGTGTAGCCTCCACAACTTGTGTCTTAACAACCCTCTTCCATACGAGGATTTTTGTTCTCAGCTTTCGTTTTCTATCATGGGTACAAAAATATGAACCTCCTGGCAGATTGATGTTGGAAAGCTTGGTTTTCTTTTTCGGTCTAGATTGGTGGTGGTGGAAGGTAAAGGAAAAGGAATTGCCATTGTTGATGGGAACATCCCTGTTCCAGGAGAAACAGCTGACGTTAAAAAGGTTTATTCATTGTGGTTCGGAGACTTTCGTGGTTTGATATCTGTTAGGGAGGTTAGGGGCGATTGGAACGCCGAGGTGTTCGTGGTTTGATATCTGTTAGGGAGGTTAGGGGCGATTGGAACGCCGAGGTGTTCACCTCCTCTGTGGATAAACCACATGCGGGTGGTTCTGCGTTGGTTGCTCTTTATACCACCAATCTGAGATTGGTTCATTTGGAATATGCACGTTTGTCGATGGAGGACTTTTTTAGCTTCTCGCTCCAGCAAAACCTGAAGATTTTGAAGAACAATGGCGTTCCTCACAACTTGTGGACTACTTATAATCTGATGTGTGATGATACCGCGAGTGTCAAGCAAGAGATCACGGCTTCTAGCGAGAGAGAAGCCATGATGGCAAGGTCCGTGTACCAGATCAAATGGGAGGATGAGAAGAAGAAGCAGCCGGATGGGTCAAAGAAAATTAGTCAAAAATTTTGACCTATGGGTCAAAGGAGAAACCTTACTAATCATGTTCTCTCCTTGTATGTAATTGCAGACCAGAAACACCATACAAGTGCTTCCAAGCTTACTTAAAAAACATTACATGCTGCTAGTGGGAGTGCACTTAAGAGCTTGGATACAACTGGAAGGGTACTTGAATGAGGGTGCTGTCTTGGAATCTTTGGGACTGTGTTGCTGTATTACTTCTAAAAGTGTTATACGCAACTCGTGTTGGGGATGCGATTCAGGGGTGTGGATGATATATATGTGAACTAAACTAATCTCATAATAACGATCTATTAGTACTTTAGATCTATCTCAAAAGAAAAGGTGAAGGGTCGTTTGGAGGATTTGGATCCTTATCTGACTACCAAGAACCAGATTTCGACTCGAATGGAATTGTTACTGATGAATTCCATGTTTGTAAAGGTGTGGGAAACACAAAAATTTATGTACTTATATACTATAAGCTTCCAACTTTTATCACTTGTTTTTATCTAAGCAAAATCAGTTTTGTTTGTTGATCTTCTTATTTTAAGAATGCTTTTTTTGAGATAAATAGGGTAATTTGATCTATCCTGTTATAGCGCGTGTTTGTGTGTTATACTTAGCCTACCACAAGCACTGCCTGGTTTAGAGTCAAAACGTGTGTACTCACACCACCAGCTGATGCCACTAGTAACTGGATGTGGCAACTAGCTAAAATGAGCTGGTGCTAGTAACTGGATCTTCCGGATCCAAGCAAACATGGACTAAAGCTAGTAATTGAAGCCTACCCATACACATGTGACGAGCTCATGATATGGGAAGCCATCTAAAACTAGGTTAAAACTTGCGTGAACCATTACTACCCGTTTGACTAATTTTATTGTTACTCTTCCACAATTCAAAGTTTTACATGTTTGACAGTCACAAACAAAATACAACCCATGGCGGCCATCTCATTTTGGTAACTCTGCATGTGAACGAACTGATGTTCATGTTCTTTACAGTTGCTCAATCTTAATCAAACACTTACAAATATCACAAACAAAATACAACCCCAGGCGACCAATTTTATTGTTACTCGTGCGCTTCCTTTCGCCTTAAACCAACAAGGCTTGGTGGTAAATCAGCCACGATTAAGTTTTGAAAATGCTCATATAAATGTTCCCTTTTATTTAACAGTCAAACTAAGTTAACTTAATGGAGTTAGGGTCAAAGGACCAAACCTTTAACGGGTCAAAACCACGAGACCCCATAAAAAAGTTTTAAGGACGAAACTCATAATACCTTTAACGGGTCAAAACTACTAGGGGTGTCAAGCTCTTATTACACCTGCAATAGGTTGACTTTGTGCAAATATGAAGAGAAACATAGACCCAATTGGACAACATGTTTCAATCAAACCAATATCTATTCCAAGGCACCTCTTATATATGTATTAGAATTCTGGTCCAGTGGTTTGCGAACAAAAAAGTCGACAAGATTCTTGAGGTCCTAGTGCATTTCTTGAGGTCCGGTTGTCCATCTGATATTAAAACTAGTATTCTTACTTCGTTCAAGCAATAAAGCGTATTTATTAGTCTTACATTCAAAAGTGTGTCCGTTTGGGTGTCTTGTTTATCATAAAGACATGGGTTGGTTAAATGTTTTTTGAATGCATGAGTGTGGGTTTAGTTTGTTGTTAAAAGGAAACAAAAAATTAAAAAGAAATTATTTGGTCATTTCACATTGGCCAAGACAAAATTCGCAACTATAAGTTACCAACAGTGGGCAGTCGCTGCACTTCCAAAAGTTTTAAACGAGGGACGGGTGTACCATTTAATGACATGTTTCTGTATCTCAATTTCTTAGGAAGTCTTTGGCTTTTGTAATGGGTCTTTCTTGTTAAAAAATACTCCTAGGAGAGTGATGATGCGGATATAGTGAACGGGTCACATATAATGAGAAAAATGTACTTTCGCGAAGTGAGAGCACAGGTACAAGTGTGGCTGAACTTTGAAATACAGAATAATAGGAGAAGCATGTTAATGGAAACAGCACAAGTACAACAGAGAACATGGTCGAGACCAATGCTAAATAATTAATGAAGATAACCCGCTTATTTATTTTCTTTTGCTCCATTGGTTTATTTTTACCAGATTTATCCCTCAATTTCTGAGTTCTAGCAAAGTGTTGAAAACACTGCTTAAAAAGTAACCTTATGCACAAATAGGTAAGCTTGCTTTAAAATTGGAAAATAGAACACATTGCTGCATATTAGGATGTAAACATATCTGATATATTATCTGATATGTTTCTGCAGCTACATATTAGTTCCTATCTAATGATGAATTATGTATTTCACCATGTTGCATCGATAACTTTCAAATATTATATATTCATGTTTCCATCAGTTTATATGTCTTCATACAAGTTTTTAGTTCACCTTCTTTGCTATGTGTTTACAGGGCCTTGGTAAGAAGCATTGGAAAGGAAGTAGAGGTGGCAAAATGGGCGGGCGGGCGGGCGCGGGCGCGCGCTAAACAGGCAACGGGCTAAACGGGCGGCGGGCAAAACGGGCGCGGGCTAAATGGGCACGGGCGAAACGGGCGGGCAAAATGGGCGGGCTAAACGGGCGCAAGCTAAAAAAGGGAAAAAAACATATAAAAACGTACAATTAAAAAATAAAAATACTTGTTTGAAAGCCGGGGATAAAAAATTTAATAAAAAATATTAGTCGAGTATACTAATTTGTATTTTACAAGTGCGCCCGTTTAGCCCATTTAGTTTCTTACATATGCGCCCGTTTAGCCCATCCATTATAAAGAATGGGCAAAAAGTGCCCCATCCTTTTTTAAAAATGGGCAAAAAGTGCCCATACGTATCCAAATGGGCAAGATTTGCCACCTCTAAAAGGAAGGAAACAACGAAAAACCTCCACTCTATGCTTCACCTCCTAATCTCTCGGCATTTGGAATTATCTTTTTATCGCACATATACAAAAGCCCATGATTCTTGACACCGACAACAAGCAAGTACAAGTTCTCTCTTTGGTTAATAACCCAACCTCTTCTTCTTCATTTGTTTAGAGTCTAATGATGAAGGATTCATCGCCCTCTAATACTATAAACCATATTTTAAGATTAAAACATAGTTGTCGACTATTTCGTGTAAATCTTAATTAAATATGTTCAATGTGAGGTGTAGTGGTGGTGATAATCTGGTGACTTTTCCCGACTTATAGCTACTTGTTCAATGAAGTTTAAGGAGCATGAGAGATAGTATGTTGAGATCTTTCTTTAGTGGTGACTAGTGACTAATGATATGATACATTCTATCTGTTTGTGCTAGTGCAAAAATAACAATTACAGTATTATGTTAGTTACGTCATTGCTTACCCTTTCTGCATTGGAATTTTAGAACATGGTACATTATGTTTTTGTTGCTTTGAAAGTTAAGTTGACTGTATATTATTTGGTGCAAAAACAATATATAATGACTTCAACTCCATGTACGTATATAAAAGGGCACTTATGCTTAATGATCATACAAAGTGTTCTGTAATATGAACAACACACACCTTAAAGTTTCCAGCTTTCGTCAAACTTTTACTTGTGAATGGGTCAAATGAGGTTTTGATTTACCTTACTAATGATGTTCTCTCTTTGTATCTAATTGCAGACCAGAAAGACCCCATACAAGTGCTCCCAAGGTTACTTAAAAAACATTATACTCCGCTAGTCGGAGTGCACTTAAGAGCTTGGATACAACTGGAAGGGTACTTGAATGAGGGTGGTGTCTTGGAATCTTTGGGTTGTCTTGCTGTGTTACTTCTAAAAGTGTTGCCTTCACAGGATACCCAACTCATGTTGGGCAGGCGATTCAGTGGTGGGATGATATATATATATATATATATGTGAACTAAACTAATCTCATAATAACAAGGTAAGATCTATTAGTACTACCGAGAACCAGATTCCGACTCGAATGGAATTCTGTTACGGTGAATTCGATGTTCGTGAAGGTATTTGCGAGAGCCTTGTGTGTGTGGATGAGCTTAACGGTAATGCTTATCTCGATAAAAGGGTGACAGATTGATAGCAAAAGTAAGTGATATCATTCATGAGGGCAGTGACCTTCTCAAATACGACAGCGCGAAAGTTTCATTAAAGGACAAATTTGCTTGGTTACATGACGATGAATTTGCTCGCCAGCGAGTCAGCTTGATATGAAAATTATGGCCCGCAAGAGTCAGCTCTCCGAGAAGAACACAATGTAGGCTATCTCGATAGCATGGCAGTAAAGCAGGTAACATACCTAATCGCATTTTAATATTTCAACTATCCATGTAATTTTTTGCGGGGTTGGCCCTGTATGGCTAAAACATTACTTGAAATGATATCTGACAGGAAATTGAGTAAAAATAAGCTTTTTATAATCGACTACCATGACATATACTTACGATACTTTCTGGATCGGAAGTTTGTGCATGAACGATGGTAACTGTGACATCTTCTTTTAGTAACAGCAGTGAAACTGACAAGCATAAGCCAACAATGTTACTTCAACTAACAATCACTACCTGCTTTCTCTTTATGGTAAATTAATACCACTGCATTTCACTAGTTCCATACAACCCTGTGACACCATTTGTTATTCGTTCTTGATTTTCCGTAATGTGGGGGGTCCCCTCTTAGCTTCTAATGCCCATTTTGAACCGACATAATTGTGCCTCATTACCCTCCATTTCGCAAGCCCGTCCATTTTGCTATCTCTATATTATACGCACATATAATGAGAAACTTTAATTGTTGAGAATGTTATTGTCTTTGGGGTGCAAGGAATATTAAGAGTGGATCTCTGCCTTTCATAGCAAGCTTTCCAATGTTGAGAGGCTGAAATCTATCTACGTTTTTTCTTGACGCTTATTTCCGTTAAAACTTTTTCTTCATTTATGTGCTTCGGCAAAGAGAGTTGAACCAATATACCTGCATAATAACAGACTCACATTCTATCATACGGACATAGACTAAACAAGGTAAGCTCAAGTAATAAAGAACTAAAAAGGTGTCTGGATGTGCGTTTTTTGAAGGGAGGTATATTTGAAAATTATGTTCGGATGTCCCGTCTGACCCACCATTTTTACCACCTGGGCAATTATCAATAATTCTACTGACCGTGCACGTTAGGATCTGCATCATGAACTTTTGTGATCTATTCTGCCTCAGACCCATGTTCTGGAATGTCTATGTTAATAGATTTAACCAACCTCAGCACACACTTTTCGTTTCATATAAACATAGATTTGAGACTCTTTTTTAATCCAACGATCACCACATAGAGTCTTGGTGCCTTAAACAAATACAGAGAAAATATGGAGTTGAAAACTTGAACTTGTGACACATCGGCAATATGTTAACAGACCTTAAAATCTGTTAAGGACCCTAAAATCAGATTTAGAGAAGCATATGTGGAATTGTCAACCAGCTTAATGTATCTTGATCCCACAGACCAGTTGCAAAGTACCTAATCCCATCTGTTTCTATCAAAATGTGCACTATGGAAACTGGCAACTACAACTAATTAAGTCCATGGTAAACCAAAAGCTAAATAACCAACAAGCATTTATTAGCGCCATGACAACAAATTCTTCTTCTCCATTAACTTTTTCAACCTGCAACTGCATCTCATTTCGACAGTTCTCCGTCCAAAATAAAGGCGATATTATTATCGTCGCAAACAAAAGTGATTCTTATAGCAGGTGCCAAATTAGAAACTCGATAAAACATTGGCTGAGATTCAAGCTATAAATTGGACAAGTTAGGCCAGTTGGGGGTGGCTGAGCACCCACTAGCCACCTACTGGCTCCGCCTCTGGTTGTACCCAACTAACGTAAGCATTATTCAGACATAAGCATTCACACGTTCAGGTAGCTTAGAGCCTTGTGTTATACTAGTAGTTATTTGTTTTAAGTTGTAGTGATGCACACTTTCCTAAAACATACAGCATTTCACTTCTTGTTGAATCAGATTCAGAAACTTTCTTGTGTATGTAGTTACATATTCGACCCAGATTGTTTTCGTAAGAGGATTGTTTACAAATATCGAGCCAAATCAGTTGGATGCTTTGTCGTGTGTTTGTTGTTCAACATCTCTTGCAAGATTCAGCGAGTTTGTCAGTGACTCGTTGAGATATAAGAAAACCAAAGATTTTTGTTGCGATTTTGCTGTTGGTGCACGTGAGGGACGTGAGAGTAACATGGCAATTTCACAGAGCCTAGTACTGTGAATCTAAAGAGTTTTCACCCATTGTTTACATAAAACAACAGTTGTTTACATAAGTTCGATGCCTAAAATAGTTCTTCAACGAGGCGGGAGGCTGTTAGCTCCTGCAGAAGTAAAAAGGAAAACTGGGAACAGAAAGTAGTCAAGTAACAAATAAAATGTGCTTCTAGTGTTCTGGTTTTTTTAAAGTTTGATCATACTCCGTATTTCTTTTTTATACAGAGAATGATGAGAGGATTTACATACATATTTATGGTTTTTTTTTTGCTAATATTTGACACAAGTGTTTCGAGTTATATAATACAATATGTAAATGCCGGAACAATTTTGAGTTCATCCTTACCGGCTTCTGACGCATAATCATTCCATCAGTTTTGGAGAAGAACAGCGCACACATAGATTTAGTAGTTTAAGCAATACTCGAAACTATATTTCTACAATCAATGATAAGCTGAGACAAACTTATGGTAACAACAAAACAGTTGCTTGAACGAAACTTTATTGCTAAGGAATTAGATGGGGCTTCGTGAACTCAAGCCCCTTCGACAAATTACGATGTTGGCTCGACCTCTTGGGTCGACCTTAGACAGGCCCTCAAAAGTGCAATGAGGTCACCAACCTAGGCCATGGACCTTTTGGATCATCCATTGGCCGCCATCAAGCACCAACTACCCTTTGTCTTTGCACTCCCACCGATTTGGGATGTATTCAGTCACTTTTAAATTTTAATGAGGAGGGTCCAAACATCGCTTGAACGAAAACTTTTCAAATTTTTTATAAATATACATAGATTTTACATTTTACTTTCATTTTCCGATAATAAAAAAGGCTATTAATTTTAAATAATCTTTTTAACCAAAATATAATTATCAAAAGATCCATGTTATAAAAAGATTGGAGTTCGGTTACAGGAGTTCAAGAGCCATACGATCTAAGGAGTTGTGTGTATGTGCTCATGAGAACTGCGCTCCATGTGGAGCTAGGATCTCAATCTAATCATCTAACCCTTTAGATGCACGGCAAGCACCACCCAACAACCCTTCAAACCAATCTTTATTGCCCCCATTTGGGTCATAGACTCACATTACCAAGTCCGGCAGCAATTCAATTTTATCCAACTCTTATAAACTAAAAAAATATTGTTTCCCCAACCGATGTGGGATTAAAAAAATAGAAACATTATAAACTAAAGAAGGTAGATAACGTGCTTAATAAAGTCTAGCAAACGTTGTATAGACATGTAAGATTAGTATCTTCCATGTCTACCTTCTTTATTCTCAAACTAACTTTGAAAATGCTAAACTGTGTAACTTGAAATCGGCGATTCGAATATCTCATTGGATTAATAACCTGGCTCAAAGTTTTGAATAATGAGTGCGCGTCATGTAGAAGTTTTTATCTTTTTTTAGTGCGTCCTGACCTTTTTAATGAACTAGATACACATAAACCGATAAACCTAAAACATCTTCCTTTCAGCTTCGAAAATATAAAGAGGATTTGTTGTTTCCTTTATAGAACTGATCGAAACACACATAAACAAAACAACAAGACATATGCATGTACTCGAATTTTAGAAGTTTAAAGTCAGAGTTGAAGGCGACAAGAATCATGGAGGTTCGAGCCATCATGGGCCGTTTGCTGGTCTGGTTATAAGTCGGGCTATATCATCAGCAATATAGTGTACTGTATTTTTTTATGGTCAAAGTTCGACTTTCTAACAAAATTGGCTTGACACTTTTTTGTTACAAGACTTTGGCGGAAAACCCAAAACTGTTCCTTTCTTTATCTGAAGGGCAGCTAATTCTTAGTCTTATTTCCAGTTATATGCTTTGAGTTTGTTAAATATTCATCTAAGGTGTGTGTATTTGTCACTCCTTGTCTGCAAATTAAATAATAACACCAGCAACAAACCGCATAAAGGAAACGGGTCATATTCAGATATTACACACGAAAATCTTGCACCCAATGGTCCTGTTGTTAAGATCACAGGAAAAGAAGGGTAATACTTCTCTGGTAAATTCTCTTTTTTTTTACATTTCGGGCTTTTGCTGGGTGAATTTCAGTTGTAGTGATGACTTAGGATATGGAAAACACTGTTCAGGTCCTTCACTTGTATTTGACAGGGAGGAATCCATGATTGCAGCCATTTCTGAAGGCCCCGTGAGCTTTAAGATACAGTTAACTTTACCGATGCATAAAAGAAAGTACCATCCATTTTGAACAAAAGTGCGGACCGTCTAGTTTTGGAGGAAATGAAAAAGATGGAAATTGCACTTGGCTTGCAGAAAATGCAGAAGCAGATGCACTAGTCAATGTGGACGATAATGCTGACTGTGTGCTCCATTCACCCTCCTTGGTATGTCTATTACTCTTTCCTGTTATAAACTGGTATGTGTTCACAGCTGGTAATTATATGTTGACGCATGTTTTTTGTTGAATATTCAGGAAAAACGTGAATGTAAAAGGGAAGGAAGAGAGTACCTGGTAACAATGCTTGATCGTCTTACAAGGTGCAAAAAAACATGGATACGTAACTATCGTGTTGAAAAATGTAAAACAAGTTATAAAAACATGACAACTAAGTTTTCCGTCCCACATTGGTTGAAAACAACAAGTTTTGATTGTTTATATTTTGTGAGTTATCAAAACTGCTTAGAAGATGGGGTCAACAATGATCGAGTGAACGGGTTGATGCAGCGGTGCTCAATTCTGCAATTCCCAGACACACGAAGCTCAAAGTTGCCACTAGTTCTAAGGCCGCGCTACTGGACTGAGCAACCACCATGGCCCAAACTTGTTTTTTAAACATTATTTTGGCTTTATGTTGTGGTGATGTGGGATAGTTTAAGGTTTCCTATTTTTTATTTACAAGACTATTATTCTACACATGGTTGAATGAAAGTGGCTTTTTATGCGCCATTTTTTTACAGTGTAGTAATTAGTTAAAAATCACAGTAAAAGAGTTAGTGTTGGCTAAGAAGGGGTCTATCATGGTCGAGTGAATAGTGCTTATGTACACACTCTTGTCACACACACCCGCGACCCATGATCGCCCCTAGTTCTTTGCCCTCTGAAAGCCTTAATGCCCCGATTTGGGTCACAAGCCCACATAACTAAGCTCAGAATCTGAAATTGTTACAAATCGAGCTAAAAAACACTTTGGTTTTATCTTTTGGTGATGTGGGACAACTAATTAACTTACTTCTAGTATGAATTTATTCAAATACTGTACTGGGCTTTGGTTAAGTGTTGGGCTGATGTTTTATAAATATAAATTGATTGGGCTTTATGATAGAACCATTTATTTTATTCAAATACTGTGTCAGGATTTTACATGTATATGCACCTAAGAATCTTGCTATACATTATATGTATGCACTCTACTTAACCATTAACACTAGTATCCCTCGTTCAGGTTAACAAAAAATGAGCCGGTAATTGTTGCTCATCATAAATCATATGGTAAAACACCTCTACATGTTTGCTCCAGGCTCGGAATTTGGTGCAAGAATTTCATATGGTAAAACACTAGCACCACATTTGTTCTTTAAACTTGTATCTCTATTCCTTTTATCAATATCCTTTTCTATCCGTTGTATCTCAGCTGAAAACGCGTAAAAAGTTTCCACAACCTCAGCATCACGTGACAAAGTGTTGGTTTGTTGTCTTTCACCTATGTACTCCTCATCAGGTGTGTGACTGGACAATCTCCACTACAACCATGTACTTTGTTGATTGTAGTAAGCTTGGTAAAGCTGATAGGAACTACTTTTATGGGTCATATCATGGAAACTTTGATATTCTGGGTCGTTTTCAGCAGTGAGCAACCGGGGCATTAGTGGAGGTCTGGAGGACATATCACATGCAATGGCACAGAAGTTAAGGTGGTCCAAGTGACTAGTGAGGGTAGAAATGTCATCAAGTGTGAAATAATTCAATGTTTGTATACTGAAAAAGTTCATATATTGTGTCGCAAGAACCGCTATAATAATATGTGATCATGTCGTATCCATTAGTGAACCACTATGATACTGCTGTTATCGGACTTTGGATGGTGCACACTACCAAACATTTCATGGCCGAGTCGCTTCTGACAACTATGTGCATAGTGAATACAGATCCAAAATTGTAATAATAGACGGTAAGAACATTCAAACACAATATATAGAACAAGCAACAAGGTAAAAATTCATTTCTTGTACTTTCACCTGTAATTCCTACTTATGGTACAAACAAACAGATCATTTCTTGTACTTTGACTTTTGAAGTCAACCGACTACTATAACTTCAAAAACTGATGACGATTTTGCTCAAGAAATTTATCACCAATCTATATTTACATCTTTTGTATCCTTCAATGTTTAACTAAATCAACAAAATATATCACAACAGTTGATAATTTCCTGGAAAATATGAAGTTTGAAAAGAGGTCACTTGACCTCAAAAAGTCAAATATTGCAAATAAATTCTCTGTGTTACACAATTTTCTTATCCATGTCCTCATTGTTGTTTATTTATTTTCAGGGCGAGTCCGGAGATTTTGTCAAACAACAACAACGGATATTTTGGAACGCTCTACCTATAAACCGTTCTAAAATATATGTTCCAAATAATGCTTTCTGTAGTAGTGCCTATGTCCGGCCTCTATTACCTATTGCCACACAAGGCTTATAACCGAGTGTCGCATTGGTGATGTCGCGCCACATTCACATTATAGGGATGGTAAACCCTCTATACCAAAATGCACCTGGTGAATCTGAAAAAGCAATTACAATGATATCAAATCAACCGTGTGTGAATAACTAAAATTTAGTTTTGGTATTTTCCTTTTTTAGATTTTGGGTCATGGGCTTTTTGGGCCTCCACAATTTCATTATTTACAGATTGACATGCAGTTTATTGTTTAACGATATCAAAAATTCAAGCTGCATAAAAAAGTAGGGTTTTTGATATATTCATGGCGGAACCCAATATACCCGATGAAGTTCTCCATAATATATTTGCTCGTCTTCCTGGGAAGTCCTTAGCACGGTTCAGATGCGTATCAAACCATTGGAACCGTCTGATTTCCGATCCGTATCTTGCAAAGTTATTATCTCGGCCAATGATTCTTCTCCAGTTCCAACATCTTTATACTATGGAAAACAATTTATCCGAACACGACATGGCTCAATCCATGGTAAAAATTCCTTATCACTTCAAAAATATAGATATTAAATTTGTCACCGTTGTTGGAACGTTTAATGGTATAGTCCTTTTGGTTCTTGAAGATACTTCGTTATGTACTCATATGATCCTATATAATCCGTTTACTCAAGAGTACAATAAAGTTCACCATCCACCTGGTATACCTAGTGTTTGGCCCAAACCGTTGCTATGGTTTGACCCTGGCTTTAAGATTGGCTTTGGCGAAACCTCAGATGACTTTAAAATAGTTATATTCTGTTATGTCAAAGATTACCTTAATGTGCCCGAGCGGTATTCTTGCTATGTCTTTAGCGTTAAAACTAATTCGTGGAGTAAGCCAAAATACTTCACTCTGGACTTTGAATTTTGCAATGAGGTTGGTATGTTTCTGAATGGATTATTGTATTGGACAATACGTTCTAATAATACCTGTATGATTTTGGCTTTTGATATCAAGAAGATGCAAATTATGACAATAAATATCCCAAACGGACGCGGCTTCTACAGGTATACTAATTCTACTGAGTATCACAAATGGAGCTACAATGAAGCTATTTTGGGCGAACTACACGGGTGCCTTAGCATGATTAATGAAGAATTCCGCTACGATGTTTTCATGTTCGATTTATGGGTAATGAAGGAACAAGGTGTTGGGAACTCATGGTCGATAGCATGTTCATTCAAATTACAGAAAGGAGACTTCTTACCTATTAGCGTTTTCGATAACAGAAGAATTCTTTTCACGGATATTCGCAAGAAAGTCATTATATACGACACATCTAATGATACATATAAAACATTCAGTTTTCCTGACATACCTAAGTCGAGAGTTTATGGTATCGAATACGTGCAGACTCTTGTTTCACCTTCAAATATGTGTTCCGTTTAAGATCTTATTTGGTTCATTACTTTGTCTTTTATCCTGACAATTTTATGTTTTCAGTATGGAATTATTGTTGGATGTCTCTTGGCAGTTTTATTTCTTTACTTCTGCAAATCACAAATCATGTAACTTGAAACTATACATGTGGTCTATGTATGGAATGAAATGGACTTTTTAGAGGGTACAGTATCATAATGCCCCACTCGGCGTTATGCTTAGGTGGCCAGTGTCTCGTGTTGGCCAATGGCCTTAGGTGGAATGTTAACCCACAGTACATAGTATACATACAAGAACATAAACTTATGTAAAGAATTTTATGGAATCAAGAAGAAAGGTTCAGGTAGTATTTGATGAAAAGAATCAAACTCCTTTACTTCAGGTGCCCAACATACCTGTATAGTGATTACAACTAACAACCTTATAAATGAGCAACTTCACCGCTTATGCTCTTACAAAATGAGTGCTCACTGCCCGGGAATATTCTCAGCTTATGAATTATGATGTCTGTCCTGTGTGGATGAATGAGCTGTGCTGTCAATGATTGATGTTGACTTAAAAGCACACAATGTAGTCCAACCCATATGAATGAAATTAAACAATAAATCAGAACCAAAGAAGTACTATAAGTTATCCAAGAGCTATGTGAATGTGTTCCATTTAACATTCTTGTAACCAGCTAGTTACTTGAATATATGGAGAATTATTTCACTAGGCTTCCTAGAAGTGGGACTGACCTTGGGCTACATGGTTCTGCTGCGTTTGATACAGGCAGCAATAGCCTTATAATTGGCTTAGTCGCCAATCCAAAAACCTAACAAAATCACTAGTTTTAAGGTTTGCATTGTTAACATATATTAATAGATATGCTTTCAAGTGTACAGTTGGTGCTGGGATAGACCATGGGTCAATGACATCAACTGGTTTTCTTGGTGGTGCAAGTAACTCAAGTCGAGCAGCCTCAAGCATTTTACCTTCTAAACCTCCCATATGGCATTGCATCTTCACTTGGTTCCGGAAGCCTTATTGGTGACACTTGTCTATTAATCGAAATTAGAGTTGAACATGGAGCTGGAGTTGAAGCAAGAACCGACTCACAAATAGTGGAGATTTTTCGTTGTTTCCTTCCTTTCCTATGCTTCTTACCAAGGCCCTATACACACATTACACATAGCAAAGAGGTCAAACCTAATATTTGAAAGTTATCGACGCGGCATGCTAAAACACATAATTTATCACTAAATGTATCAGATAATAATGGGTAATATCAGATATCTTTACACCCTAACTGGTCGTGAGGTGTCGGGTGGACCGTGGGGGTGGCCTGAAAAATTGCGTTCTATAAGAAATAGATAAGCAATCCCAAACATTCCTTTCCTATTACTGAATGTATCATCTTGGTTTACTACCACTTCTGTATTTGGAGGTTCAGTGTTTTAGCCACACTTTTATCTCTCCTCTCATTTGGCGAAAGTACATTTCGCTCTTTGTTAGTATAAGACCCATTCACTGTATCCGAATATTCACTTGATTATGCAGAGTTTAACAAATACAAATATCCCTCAAAATGTTGGGACACTAGTTTTTATTCACTCTCCTTGGTATGGCTATTACTCTTTCCTCTTATAAACTGGTTCGTTCATTGCTGCTAGTTATATGTTGACGCATGTTTTTTGTCGAAGATTCAGGAAAGAAGTATAAAAGGGAAGGAAGAGAGTACCTTTTTATCTACATATTTCTCGCAGATATGAGCAAGCAGCAACAGTATTTACAACGTTATTTTTGTATGTAGACTGTAGTGCATATTTTAGTTATAGCAAATTACCAATGTATACCAGTTAGAGAAGACTTGTATGAATTAGTAACCCAGTAACGATGCTTGTTGGAGTTTTTATCCAATGAAGCTTACCATCATGTAGTTTAACTAATGGTTGCTTATAGCGGAAAATGGTTAAGGACATGATATGATATAGCTGAAATTTCGTTTTTGAGGTCCATCCATTGTTCAAACTTCGCGGTCCCTTCTATGGTGGCCCTTGAGAAGGAATGATAACGACTTTTCCTGAAGCTTCAAGGCTGTAGAGATGTAATAATACAACCGGGAAATCTGAACGGGAATACACACAATCTTGAAGTCAAAGACACACCTGCAGCTTCTAACGGTTTCGGAGCATAAAAGCTTACTTGGTCAAGTCCGGCCCTTCTTAGCATGAAATCAAGTTTTTATAGAATATTGGATTTTTTTTTCAATTGTGAGACTTAATCCAATCGACCAAACATTTGTTACAATTCTACACATTCACTTCCAAACAATTTGACACATTACATAACAAACAGATATAAAGAAATGTATGGAGATTAAACGAGCTTAAACTAACCAATGCTTAAAGTACACGCTATATCAGGTCATGTCCAACCCCCACTTCTCCGCTTGCGCACATTAGTTAAACTACGACCAGGTCCAACGAACTCTTCAACGGAAAAATACTTTGGGTAAGAAAATCAATTAACGCTGTCAAAAGTTAATTCATAAAATAAAAAGACATTTAAATTATCCCACATCGGCAGAAGATAAAACCAAAGTGATACTTAAGAGGATCATTTGGGACGGTTCATCTGCTGAGTCCAGTGACGTGGACTTGTGACCCAAGTGGGGGCATTAAGGTTACCGAAAGGAGTTAAGAGCCAGGGGAAATCATGCTTCCTGTGTCTGTGGGGGGTAATCATCTTTCCGATGCCAGGGAAACATGGTTCCTGTGTCTGTGGGGGATAATCATGTTTCCAATGAGGGCACTATACGCCTCCGTCGGACGATTACTACGCCCGTTCACTTCGAACATGGCTGACCCCTTCTTAGCCCGATTGTAACTTTTTATAAATTCAAACTTTTTTTTGACTTTTTATTACATATTTGCAATGAATCTGGTGATATCTGGTAGGTTTGATATACTCGAAAGAAGCAAACTGCTTTTCGGCAATGCTGCACTAGTTAAATACAAACAAGCTCATATTTCTCGTGTTATACTCGAAGGAAGTCATGGTTGGCCGGATTTGATTTCTGTGGTTATAAATGTCGTGTCATCTTTAAGAAAAATCTAGCTCCAGCTCGATTATTGCGTTTGTGTTGAGCATTCAAGTTCAAAGTAATTAAAGGTGTAAAATAATTAATACAGTACTAAATAATGTCTTATAAGTTGTCCCACATCCACAAGAAGAGCAACCTAGTATTAGTTTATAAGGAGGTCGTGCACAGTACCTGTGGGTGACACGCTAAAATCGAGAAATGGTCCAATTTTTTTTACAAAAGCACTGTCGTAAAACTTTGAACGTACAGCGAAATTTTTATTCTATCTTCAAAATCAACAGAGCTGTCATGATAACTTTGAACGGTGATAGAAAACTACAAACAACAGATTTTTCACATTGGTTATCCAAGTTCCTTTTTGTCCGTCGACCATGTCTATAGTGCGAGTAATATTGTTTTTCCTGATCTACATACGAGTTTTTAATAACTTCGAATATATGTTAAACAAATCATAAGACTTAAGCAAATAGGCCATTTTAACTATATTTGACTTATTTCAACTAGAGCTAAAACTCCTTATTTCAACTTATTGTGAACCTTTTTAGTATGAAGTTTTTGTTGCACATTTCTTATCAGAAGTCGTGTTGAACTCATATTTAAGAGAAGAGAGTTCCGGCCCAATGGTAGTGTGTCACCATTCAGCACAAATGGCATGGAACGTCCAAAAACCGGGCGTTAGCAAATGAATGTCAATCAAAAAAGTATCTATAAAAAAATAATAAGGGGTTGTTTGGGATTGCTTATTTTTCTGCTTAAATAAGAACTACAACTAAATAACTGCAGAAACATATCCGATAATAATGGGTAATATCAGATATCTTCACACACTAATTTGTCGTGTGGTGTCTAGTGGCCTGAAAATTTTTCCGCAATTTGTTCTATAAGAAATACATATGCAATCCCAAACACCCTATCAATTCAAAAAGATATATTGAAGTAGCAGCGAAAAATCTATAGCCTTGGGGACTGTATGAGGTATCACGCACCTTGGTCAAGGAATCACTTGAGGTTGCTCCTTAGTAGCAAGAGTAGTGTGATACTTCACATTTATCACCATCTCTGAAAACGGGTTGTCTTCATTAGTGCTTTCTTTAGTAGCACTCAATCTCGACCCTTCCATCACAACTTTTTGCAGCATGTTATCTGATCATGTACTTGTGCTCTCTCCATTAGTAGTCGATTCTGATACATCTATCATTGTCTTATCCTCACTTTCGTTTCGTTGCACATCACTGTCGCCTATTAACATCTTTCATTCCTATCATTGAATGTCATCTTGGTTGAGTACCACTTCTGTATTTGGAAGTTCAGCATTTCAGTTTCAGCCACACTTGTATCTCTGCTCTCATTTGGCGTAAGTAGATTTTGCTTATTGCTAGTATAAGTCCATCTACACCAATTTACAAGGTCAATTACCGTTTAGACTGCAGTGAGCTTAACTCATAAACATCTAATTTACGAGGTAGATTACGAGTGCTACGGTTAAGATAAACTCCATAACCCGAAAACGCTTTCATATAGGCCAGGTATAACATCAAGCGCAACAAAAAACTGATTCTATAACAACAGCAATATCCATTCCAGAATCACAGAAATTTATATAAGAATCAATTGTTGGATAATAATTCCCGCAAAAAAACGATAAGCCTTGAAAGTTTTAGTAAAATTGCCCAGCGGGCATATCAACGCACAGATCCTAAGCTTACAACATCGACCTTAAAAACTACAAAGTAACGAATTACTCTTTACGACCAAACTGGATCTCAAGTATTCTGACTCTCTAGCGTTACTTGAACCTATAACCTATGGATTGTATACCTTTCTAAACGATATCATGATGCCGTTGAGCTACAAAGTCAAAACTCTTTAGTGACATACAAAGTTAAAATTACACTGAACGAGTGATAATACTCTTTTCATTTGACTTACATGTGGTTAGCGTTGACTTACATGTATGTCATTTGACTTACCTATCTCGGAAATAGTTAACATTCACAGTTCTCTGATCAAAGGGCTGTGGATGTTAAGGGTTTCCAAGTTAGGACTATAAGGATTAAAAAAGTCAAAGTACCCGAACATGTAAGTCAACGATAACTACAGGGACGGGCAGTGTAACCACAGAGTCATGGTCCGTGTAAGTTTTAACCCAGTTTTAGATGGCTTCCCATATCACGAGCCCGTCAGATGCGTATGGGTAGGCTTCAATTACCAGCTTTAGTCCATGTGGCTTGCTTGGTTCCGGAATAGCCATACCTCTATATGAACCATCACAGGATGATACTTCATCAGATACGAGATATGTAATATTATCTAAACCTTAAGAAATTATGTTAAACTCTTTAAAATAATATATCCAAAACAGGTGATTTCCGTAGATATATCAGCTCCAAAACCCAAATCCAAACACCCCGTGGATTAGTCGGCCAATGAGTCGGAAATCACGGTTACCAAAAAAAAAAAAAAAAAAAAAAAAAAACACCCCGGAAACAGAAAAGCCTTATTATGTAAGTACCTTCTAACGAGATCAGCAGCAAGACCTACTAAATCAAACTGCCAATGCTAATAATAGCGTCCAGGAGTGAAGCATGCCTTAATGACACCATCAGCGTTGATCAATTTCGGGTGAGCCAATTGGTTGATCTCTAATGTATATATCTCATACGTGGCTCCATAAGCTTATATACAGGGTGCGTCACACTTAATTGTCTATGTGCAGCCAATATAAATGGTTCTGTAGCCGCATGTGTCCTTAAAAAGTGGTGAACCAGTTGATGAGCACTAGCATCATTTTAGCACAACTGGGCTTTAGCTAGTTGCCACATCCAGTTACTAGTGGCGTCAGCTGGTGGTGCGAGTAAACGTTTTGACTCTGACCAGGAAGTGCTGCATATGATTTAGGTCCATCAAGTGCATTTATTCGGTCCAGAAATGGTAAGTATATGTCATGGTAGTCGATTATAAATAACTTATTTTACTCAATTTCCTGTCAGATATCACATAATATTCTGCCAGATATCATTTCAAGTAATGTTTTAGCCATACAGGGCCAACTCCACAAAAAGATTACATGGATAGTTGAAATATTAAATGCGATTATGTATGTTACCTGCTTTACAGTCATGCTATCGAGATAGCCTACAATGTCTTCTTCTCGGAGAGCTGACTCTTGCGGGCCATATTTTTCATATCAAGCTGACTCGCTGGCGAGCAAATTCATCTTCATGTAACCAAGCAAATTTGTCCTTTGAGAAGGTCACTGCCTTGGCTATATTCATTTAGCCGAGTCACCAAATTAGGCAAATCAAGCTTCTTTAGAAGATCGTCTTGAAGGCCTAGTTTAAGAAAGAGTCCTTCATTGTAAAGACTATCGATCTATGAGAAACCCTTAAAAGTCATGTTTCTTAGAAATACTTGTCACCGTTGATGGGCAATAGATTATGCAACACCGCCTTGGTCTTCCTGTGGAAAACGAATTTCCCTTTGACTCCTGTAATTCCTACTATAAAAATCAAAACACACACTCTTGTACTTTGACTTTTGAAGTCATCGGACTACTCTAATTTCATAAACTGGTGACGATTTTGCTTAAAAATCAATCAATCTATATTTAACATCTTCTGTATGCTTCGATATTTTACTGAATCAACAAAATATACCACAACACTTAATAATTTCCTGGAAAATGTAAAGTTTGAAAAGAAATCGCTTGACCTCAAAAAGTCAAATGTTTGCAAATAAATTCGCTGTGAACCTCTCCGCCATAAACTTTGTTTGTTGCACAATTTTCTTACCACCATGCTAAACTCAAATTTCAGAGAAGATTCTCGGCCCAAGTGGTAGTATCTCGCCATATAGCACAGGTGGCATGAAACGCCCAATAACCGAAGGTTGAAAAAAACATTATTCCAGTGGTAGTGTCTCTCCATTTAGCACAGGTGGTAGTGGAAGATATTGATGATCCGTAGCTATATCTAGGGTGAGAATGGATCGATTTGCTTTGGTTTTTGATTGAAACTGAAACCGAACTAAATATATTGGTGTTTTGTTTTTAAAAACCATTCAGTTCGCCCTTAGTCTGATTATTAAAACCTGCAAGAAATTAATGGCTGCAGAACTCAGGCATTCGGTTGTGAAGATGCACAACTAACATACCTTTTAAAGGAGCAACTTCACCGCTTATGCTCTTACTAGGATGCTTTGGTACAAAAAATATGTAACATTCTTGTAATCTGTGCAATACAAGTACTTCCAAGGGTACAGTTGGCGCTGGGATAGACCATGGGTCATTGGCATCAACTGGTTGTCTTTGTGGTGCAAGTTACCCAAGTCAAGCAGCCTCAAGCATTGTACCTTCTAACAAAATATAACAGAACGGTATATATAAAGTCTGTAAACTAGTCACTTGACCTTAGAAAGTCAAATGTTTGTCAATAAACTTACTGTTGCACATTTCTTATCAATCTCCTGATTGTTATTGATTCATGTTCAGAACAAGGCGTGTGCGGAACTCAAATTTAAAAGAAGAGAGTCCTGGCGCAGGGCAGTGTGTCACCATTCAACACAAATGACATGGAATGTCCAAAAACCAGGCGTTAGGGAGACAAAAATCATGGATCCAGGGGTTTAATCAGAGTATGTACAAATATCACATAGAAAGAACCAATAATTGATTACTATTATTTCATTACACAAAACTACAAAAGACGGTTTGAACAATTGACCTCTTGTTTCAATGCCTAGAGAACTGACAACAAGTTTGAAAAGCTTCAAGTAAGTTGCAAATCCTTCACCACAAATTCCATCCATGAAAAGTAAAATTGTAGTCCAAAAAATGGTTCTACAAATTTGAAATACAGCAAGTCAACATAACAAGCATATTTTCATAACTTGCTCCTCACACTTTATCTTTAAAATCAGAATCCTTGGTCTTACTGTTGTCATCTTGAGGTTTTTTCTTCATCAGAATCACTTATTACCTCTTGAGTCTCTTCTTGTTCGCCCTTTGTGGTAAAGGGCTGGTGGTTGCGACTCGTTTTGCTGGTGCTTTCTTCTTTGGAGCTTCTGTTTAAATAACTTGTGTTAGTCACAAACCTGACATATTGCCAGACTGAATGGTTATAATGCATAAATGATTTTAAAAAAGGTTTTACCCTTAGTTATCTCAGGAAATGATTTTGGTGAAGGATATTTTTCCTGCAAGAGAAATTTTTATTAGTTCACATATACATTGTAAAAAATTAGCAAAGAAACGATTTCATTTCTCACTTCAAGTTTGAGTTGGTTATCAAGCGCTTCAAGATCACTTCGCCATAAAGACTTGGAGGTGGCTTTTGTGAGTTCATCAATCTTTTTCTCTTTTTCATCCATTTCTTGTTGTAACTCGTGTAGCTTCTCATTGTTTAATGATCTAGGGTCTATAGACAACAAGTAATAATATCCGGGAACCATTTTGCTGGCATTTCCTTGCAGTTTTTCTTCTCCCGCTGCCACCACGTCCTCCACTTCCAGTTCTTTCTTGAAACCTCTCTTTTCCAACTCATCACACAATTCCTTGTAAGTTCTATTGATCAGTCGAATCTTTCCCTCACAAACAAGACGGAGATAGTCCACTTTGCTTTTCAGTGGCGTTGAAGCTTCCTTTAGCTCGCAAAGCTGAGCTGTCTGTTAGCCATGACCACATTCGGATTAGTACAGAGATTAAACAAGGGCATGAAACCACATCTGTATACATTCGGCCTCAACGAGAAAATAAACTGGAGCAGCTTACCCTCCTCTTTTCATAAAAGTCAAGACGAAAGCCAATGAATTCCTCAAGAACTGCACACAGAAAGAATATGAACAGTCAGTGAACAAATTAAGAATATACATCAATCATTTTGTTGATGGATATCGTACTTACTTTGCTCAGGGGTGTCATACTTCTTTATTACACCATTTGCATCAAACATATGCATGTTATCTGTGCTTAATGTAGTTGTTAGCTTAAATTTCTTCGCAAACCCCTCTTGTCTTGCTGTGTTCATTTGATCTTTAGTCATGAAAATTTCAAAATGCACAGTTTCATCAACATTGTGAGCCGTGTAATCCTGCAAAAAGAACACGGGGTTTTCATATGAAAGCTATAAAGATAATAAAATAAATATACAATATACGCGTTTAACTATTTAAAACTTGTTAATTTACCTGGATGAAAGGTGTGTTGTTCTTCCCATCCTGTTTAGCTGTCTGCAAAAACTCTTCGTAACTGTGGGTCGACTTCCCTACTGGGAGTTGAGTGACAGTAAGAACATTCTGGCCCTCTTTTTCCACAAAACATCCTGTTGCGGTGTAATACTTTGATGCTGGATATTTCTTCTTAATACTTCCTCTGAAACCTTTATACCATGGATTCATAGGCACTATTGCTTCGCCTTTCAGTAGGCATACTAGATTAGCAATTATGTCTCGTGGATTATAATTTGGAATAAACGAGCTCCATCCGATCCCTGTGCCTCCACTTCCGTTTACCAGAACCATTGGTATGATTGGAATAAACCTTGTTAAAAAAACATTGAATGATTATAACAAACAATTCAAAACAATATCATATACTTATAAAAAATACACAGATTATAACACCACCATGCAGGTTCAATGGATTGACCATGGTCTACCAAGTAGTTGAGGAAACGTTCATCAGCCTTGTGAAAAATGGATCGTGTGATATGAGAGAGCTGAGTATTATCTCGACCACCCTGCAAAGGAATAACAGACATTATATTAGAAGATGCAATGTATACAAAAGATTGAATGTTTAAAATGTATCATATCTCACCGTCAGACGTGTACCAAATAGCCTCTCAAGAAGGTTAATGTTGTTACTGCCAACATAGTCTTCTTGGGTCATCCCGACAATGGAACTGTTTAGACTCGCCTTGCGATGATGATATGCAGAGTTCAGAGACACATAATCAATAAATTCAGAAAGTGTAAAATTCTCATTGATGGGCTTCTTATAAGCACAGAATAGGATCTTTCTTTCGACTAGATTCAACCCATCCACATATGATGGGATACTTATTTGGTTTGAAGGCAGAATAAACTCTTTGTTGATGAAGTCACGGTATCGGATGTGCTTCTCTTTTGAGTCAACGGCCTACATCAGAATCCAAATTCCGTCATTGCTAGGTTTTATTTTGATGGATAATGCGCCAGCAAAAATGGTATTTTTTTTTTTTTTTTAGAATTCAATATGGATAAGAAAGGATGATTGTCATGTCTCCCTAATTACTATGTTGTAGAAATGGGGCACTTTTTAACATGAAACATAAGACCAAAAGTTGTCGAGCATGTGTTTATACTACACACAATCCTTTAGAGTGTTGTTGTATTTTGAACTCAGAATTTCAGATAAAGATTGTAGTATACGGAGTAATATTTTTGTAATCATAACTAAATGCATCAGCTATATATTCAGTAAGATTTTGAAAGTTGACCCGACGAGCGGTTTGGCCAATGCTAAAAAAGATCATGCTTTGAGCACAAGTAGTTGAGGGGCATTGCATATTGGTTACATTTTTTTAAAGGAGAGAAAACTGTTCCATTTCAATCATACTAAATGATATATTTTGA
This sequence comes from Glebionis coronaria, assembly GCA_025667525.1. Classification (NCBI taxonomy): domain Eukaryota; kingdom Viridiplantae; phylum Streptophyta; class Magnoliopsida; order Asterales; family Asteraceae; genus Glebionis; species Glebionis coronaria. The sequence continues at coordinate 590,096,452 of CM046881.1, read as the reverse complement.
CCTCAACACAATGATATTCTATCAATCACATTCGACGCCATAACTGTCCATAATTAAGTTGACAAAAGCTGATAATGACCAAACCTGATGTGCTCGAATCCAGTGCTGACTCTCATTGATCTTCATCTCATCGAAGGCAACCTCAATTGCATTACCATCCTCGTCATTAGCCCAAACAAAATCGTTAGTGTAATTATCAAGATCAGCAAAATACTCTTTCACTTCTTCAGTTTCACTCATTCCCAGCCCCTAGAGATAATGAAAAAAATATTAAAACTTGCAAAAACAACAATGTATGTATGTATAGTTATTTAAAATATTAATACACACACCTCACAGTACTTTGTTTTGTAGTTTGTTGCTTCGTTTCCCAATTTTTTCTTCCACGCCTCATACTCGGGCATTGTATAGAACGGTACCATTTTCTGAGTCTCCTTGTTAGAGGCTGTAGCAATTGGTGGTTTGAACTCAAGCAAAAAGTTGGGGACTTTTAGTAAAGCTGGAAAGAATGAGTAAAGGAACTTGATCAATAGCCCTTTGAAGAGCGAACCACCATGATCCTACAAAACACATGTAATGTTCTATAAGACTATCAAAATGGCAGATACTACTTGCTATTGTCGATGTTTAATTGGTACCCACCTGATCAGCCATAAGCATCAAGTGTCCATATCTCAATTCCTTAACATTTTCATAAACTTTTCCATCTTCAAGGCCAAGAATCTTCTTAAAGTTTTGAATTTCAGTGTTTTTCTGCAATTCTTGACTACGTTCTTTCGTCAAATTGAGGGACAAAGGAAAGATACCATAGTAATCTTGGCCCACAAAAGATAATCCAGACATCTGCAAACAATAATAAACATTGTATTGAAAGATTGTTTATGTGAATACACGTATTCCAGAACAAGCATGACAGCTTACTGCAAAAGCTTCGGCAGAACCTCCATATGTCAAAATCAAAGTGCATTCTTCCGAATAATCAGTAGCAGAAAAGTAAGCATCGGCGAGTTGAGGAATATTTATTAGTTTCCATTCCCCTTTACCATTGATTTTCTCAATTACTCCATTCTCCTCGGAAGCTGCATATGATGACAATAAAATGTGCATCACTTCAAAGTTTGCAACTACATAAACATGAACAAGAGAAAATATAAGTTCACAAACCACTAATTTCAGAAATTAAAAAAAAAGAAAAAGAAAGAAAGAGTGGATGTGCATACTTCTTCTAAAAAACTGTGGTGTCAGTTTACACGTCGATCCAAAACTGCCGTTATTAGTCGTCAGATTCTTTATAGTTTCCGAATCTAATGTAGGGTTTTCAATACGAGCATTGACAAACAACCAAAGGCAGCTCTTTATATAATCTGGTTTCAGATTCACAACCTTCCCAAGGTAACAGGTAATCTGACCCGTTATATAGTCGACGTGTAAGCCCCCCTTCGTCGTCGTTGTCGCATTATTCACGAAACTCACCTAATTAATTCATAAGCAATTATGAGCCAGTATTTACTTATAAACTTTAATTGTTCATAAACTCAATACCAAAATTGTATACCTGCTCGAAATGATGCCCATCAGCTATAACAACACAAATCTCCAATCTGTCGTTAACTTGCTCATAAATACTATATAAAATGAGAGATGAATAGCATACAATTAGCAATTGAACTAAATTATAATAAAAGGTAATCATCATAAGTATTAAAAAGAACCTTGAAGTATGAGTAAGTGTTCCGAGATAAAGCTTAACATAGTCTTGAAACGTGTCAAGTCGAACATGTGTTCCATCTAGTTCAACATTCACACCCTTGACGCATCCTGCTATGTCGACCACGCGCCTCTTCATCAAAGAGGCGAAATCATCTTCAAGACCTAAATGAGGTTTATATGAAACCATAGTCCAGTTTTCCTGGATACTATCGTCGCACGTGGTAGTTGGCTCAAATATCATCGTCGTGCTTGTGAAGACCATCTTATGTCGCTTTTTAAGTTTGACATCAGCCGTCTCAATGGTCATCTGAGTAAAAAAGGTATTCGGAAAAAGGTTGGGATGAATAATAGTTAAAAGATCAGGTATAGAATCACCATTATTCCAAACACAAATCAGATTATCGGCAACGTTTATGTTAACTTTGAGTCTGTTCATGGTGGGGTCTCGTTGTTTGTTAGCTGCGTTTACAAGTATCTGGTCGAATACATGGTACAAACCTGGAGCAAAGGTAATTTCTTTTTTTTGCATATAATTGTTTTGCCAGATCCATAGTTTTTCCGTGTGCCTGTCGTCGACGCAGGCGTCCATGTAGGTTTTGGAATGGAGAAGGATGTTTGTTATGTAGTGGAGATCGCTGGTTGTCATGCTTTTTAGTTAGGGTTAGGTTTCAGAAACACACTGAAGGTTTTTTGTTGATGGATTTGAAGCGGTATTCAATTGCCGTTAAAAACGGTGTCCTTTTGCAATGACAAAACCAAAAGATCCTATCAAAAGAAAAAAAAATTAAGTCCTAAAATCAATAAATAAATAAAAAATATTTACAAAATTTAGACTCAAACTATTCAACAAGTTAAGAAAATTAAACTTTCTACAGTTTTTTTATATAAAAACTTTATTTATGGAGTGTGTAAGGTTTATCTACGGATCCATTCATATAGAAATAAAACGATTGAAAAATCTTTCAACTGCGAATAAAACGAGTTGTAACACTTATAATATGCGTATGATTTTGTAAAAAAAAAGGTTAAAGTTTAATGAAAGCTAAATATGTAGCACTGCAAGTAGTATATTAGCTATTTTGCTTCTTATAAAAATAAGTGGTTACACAATTACGAAAATAAGTGGTTACATCTTCGAGAAATAAACATAAACAAACCTACCGCAGCACCTGCGCGTTTGTATCGAAACTAAAAAAATCCCAAACGTAATGTAAATCGATAAGATATTGTGGCATTACAAATGACATCATCGATCATTAAGAAACAAACCAACAAACTTAGACGACTATCCTAACTATAGACTAACTATAGAACTGGAAACAAATTCTTCTTGGCATAACAAATGGACGACGAAGGGTCCAAATAATTTCTAACAATCAATCAAAATCGGCCGTTTAACAAATATAAACGAGAAAAAGTTCAACAAGTTGTTAAAAGCGGCTTCTTTCACCGTCATGATCGTCCTTGATGGCATCTTTATTCATCTAATTCTTTCCAGATACATCCTGAAACTCCTCCTCCTCCTCCTCCCCATCCTCATCATCATCTGATTCGTATAGAAAACGGATATGTTGGTTTTGTTTAACAGTAGGAGCAGTTGGAGGAGATTCATGAATCACTTTCTCCGCCTTCTCCTTGTCCTTGTGGTCGTTTTCTTCTTCTTCGTATCGAACACGAATGTACCATCGAGGGTGAAAAGAAGAACCATTTTCTACAACAGTATGAATGAACAACCTTTTGGTGGGTAACGTTTTAAACTCTTTTTTAACCAAGATACTTCTCCAGAGATCATCGAGTATAGATTCGAAACGATTTTGGTTCCGAGGAAAATCCACTACTACAAAAGAGGCCTTTTAGACCTCCTCATTTAGACCCTTTCTGAAACGAACAGGTCTATTTGTGCAGTTAGGCCCGTCATAACTAATATAAACAGGTCTAAAATAAGAACACCGGTCTATATATAAAAACAACATTTAGACCCCGCCTAATAGACCTGCTATCTAAAACACCCGGTCCAAACAACTTTTTTTCACGTTTGTGTTTTAGGCGGCCAAATGAAAACTTAATTTTTTCATGACCCGCCAAACTGAAAACATTTGAATGAAAATTCGCTCTTGGTTTTGAAGCCTCATTGTTTTCACAAACCCCCAAATGAAACCTAATTAGGATCTCTTTATCCTCTCTCATTCAAAGGGTTATAACTTCCTATCCAAAAGTTTAGCTGGAGTCCATCAAGAATCAGGTATGCAAACTACAAAAGATATCATAATTGGGGATCTTCCCAACCCGAATCCTGAACTTTGGTCATATCAAATTAGTTTTTGGTTACTTAATTTTACAGTACATGTTATGAATTAATATATGTTGGGAAAAATGGTTCTTAGTGTTTCTTGAGAATTGGGGCTGTTTAGTTTAGCTTTTATGAGATGTTTTTTTTAGATGCATGTTTTGTAGAGATTTGTAGGTTCCTGCTTTTCCAAATGATATAAGTGAAAAAATATGTTCGAAGTTTTTATATAACGTTTTTACCCATGTTGCTTCCGACCATTTGCCAGGGTTGTGTTTAAGAAAGTGTCAATGAGTTTATTCTTAAAATTTCCATTAGTGAACAGTTTAAATGATCATTGGTATTCTTTAATTGAAGTTCTTATTGAAACGCCCACCACGTGTTTGATAAAAGTCCTTAGAAAACTCGATAAGTGTTACAAAGCGGATATAGGTTCTTAAAGTATTTTAGCCGCACCACTTTGATCTAAATAAATTCATACTTGCTTCAGAATATTTAATTCAATTTTGTTTCTAACATATAATGTATCTAGAAATCAGTCTCTAGCTATTGTGATAATCTATATATTCAAAGCATTGTTAATAAGTTTTATGATGTATGTCATGATATCATAAGTCAATCTTTCTAATGCTAATGTGGAAGGAGACTTGCTATGCACTTACACAGAATACATCATTCAGTGAAACATTACTATTCACATCATTTAATTGTTCTCGCTCTAAGAGAAGATGGCAACGAATATCTTAAACTTGCTGGCATGTCTCTGTTTTATATATGTTTTTATGGTAGAGTTTTAATTATAGTTAGCACATTTTAGGTTTGGCCAGCCATTGTGGTTAACGCATTTCAGGTTTAGCCAGCCACTGTGATTGGTTATACATAAATCCCCCAAATGATAAAGTGGTGATCTATCTGTGATATTTGATATTTAATTGTGGTTTATCTATTTTGTTGGGTTTTATATCGCAGCTCATAAACTACGTACGGCTCACACTCTATATAATTAGATATCTCGTTAGTTTCTTTCTCTCTCGGGATATAACCATTAAGCTTTGATCAGTGATTGTTATCTATATGTAGGTGTACTATAATTTAATGCGCTGTTTGGTCTATCTGATAAAGTGCGATGATTGAAGAATACGTAATGATTTTTCTCAACCTTTTCAAGACTCGTGTCTCTATTGTTGTCAACCCGGGTAATATATCGTTTTCGTTTTAACGTATAACTGGTTATTAATAACATTTTATATCATTTTTGTTTGACATTGCAGTGTTTGTATTTGTAGATTTGATCGTGAAGGCCTTTTTGACTGTACGGTTGTTATTAAAGAGGACATAGCTGATGGGAAATGTTGGTGTTATTGAACTTATTAGCACCTATATTTGTAATTTAGACGAGTATGTAACTGATCTCGCGCCTAACAGAGAGAATACTTTATATTCCTGTTCCGAAGTTCTTTTAGCACTAATGTATGTTTATGATTATTTTGCCTACTGTTGAGCGTGATGCGCTATCTTAAACAGCCTTTTTGTAAGTAGTTGAAATTAGCAATCATAAATTGCTCTATTTATAAGCATTTTCTGTTAGAAAAATACTTATAGAGGAGGGCTATATGGGATTGCTTAAAAACTGCTTACAAATGGTGCTGTTTGGGATTACATTTTTTTTGAAAATTATCAACATTTAGACCGGTTGAATGTATTTAACCGGTCTTGATAACATTCTTTTAGACCGGTTCTATAACCGGTTCATATGTTATTTACTTTTTAGACCTCCCCTAATACAGACCGGTTGGATCACCGGTCTAAAAGACCAACAGAACCGGCCTAAAAGCCCATTTTTGTAGTAGTGATCATGCGTGATCAAGTACGGTGAGTCCAACGGCAAACCTTTTCGCTCTAACATTCCTCTCCAGATATCGATCGCTACCATCTCGTCATCGTCTCCTGTCAATTTACCGGTTCTTATATCTCTAGGTCTGAACATCTCGAATTCTCGATCGATCGCGTATTAGGGTTTCAGGGTTTTCGTCTTCAGGAAGGATTGTTACTTCAAGTAATTATTTTCGTGATAATTTATTATATTATAAGCCCTTATAAGCCCTTTTATAAAGATGTGGGCTAACGAAAACTTATCACGTACATAAACTTTCATGAACGTGAACAAACCTTATTTTATAATCAGACTTATTTTAAGAAAATAAGATCGATATTAGACATAGCCAATCAGTATAAAACTACAATTAGTACTGTAAACGAGCCGAGTACTACCAACGAGCTCGACTCGAATACTAAAACTCGAGCTCAAAATCGAATCAGTTTGGTCGAGCTTTAAATTTCGAGCTCGACTCGTCAGATAAAACTAAAGCTCGATTATTTTTCTCGAACTCGATGAATACTTGGTATATCAAGCTTGAAACGACTGAATTTATGTGAAAATCAGGTAAATGTTCGTATATAAAAAGGTAAAAGTGTTGTTTAACATAGCTCGCGACTTTTACGGAACCGTATATATTTTAAAAAGACTCGAACTCGACTTGAAAATATACTAGAGTACAGGGTACTAAAACTATAATCCCCACAAAGAAAAGGTCCTAGAATAGAACATTCCCCAAAGACGTACTATATAAGTAATCACATACCTTAACCCATCAATGACAAACGTACAACGATTCCCTAAACCTAACCCTAACCACTACTCCACCATCGCAACCACGCCACCCTCAGCCGTTACCTCTAGCACCTTAACAACGACTAACTTACTACATGTTTCGTTCAACCAAGACGACGCGTGCTTTGCATGCGGAACCTCCCAGGGCTTCCGTATCTACAACTGCGACCCGTACCGTGAGCTTTTTCGACGCGACTTCGATATGGACACAGGTGGAGGAGGTATAAACTTAGTTGAGATGTTATTTCGGTGCAACATATTAGCTTTAGTAGGTGGAGGTGATAAACCGTATTACGCTCCCAATAAGGTCATGATATGGGATGATCATAAGAGCGCGTGTATAGGGGAGTTGAGATTTCGGTCTGACGTTAAGGGGGTTAAGCTTAGACGGGATAAGATAGTTGTGGTGTTGGAGCAGAAAATTTTTGTTTATAATTATATGGATTTGAAATTGTTGCATCAGATTGAAACTTTTAGTAATCCGAAGGGGATGTGTGAGGTTACGCAATGTAAAGGAGGGAGCGGGGATATGGTGTTGGTGTGTTTGGGGTTGAGGAAAGGGGAGATTAGGGTGCAAAGTTATGGGGTGAGGAAGAGTAGAGTGATTGTGGCGCATGATTCAAGGATTGCGTGTTTTAAGTTGGCGAGAGATGGGGGGATTGTGGCTACTGCGAGTATGAAAGGGACTTTGGTGAGGGTTTGGGATACGAGGGATGGGTCGCTTTTGCGAGAGGTAAATTTTTTAATTTGTGATCTTGTTAAGATAATGTTTGATTAGATTATTTGGTTTTTGATTCGTTACTAGTTTACCGTAGTTGGTTATGTACGAAAAGGAATAAAACGAATGAGGTAAATAGATAGAGATTATCCTTGTTTAGGTTACTGGATGAGTCTTTGACTCAAATTTAGGTGGCCTAATCGGGGTATCAGAGTGACAGTTTCTGGCCCTTTCCATGGCCACCCGAATACGTTTACCCGTTGCAGTGTAAACACCTTTTGCGAGGATATTAGGGTGCCTCGCCGAAGGTATGATGATTTCCTTTTTTTAAGGCTACTTAGGCACAGCGAGTCTTTGACTCAGATATACACGGTGGGTATCCGTGTGACTCTTTCTGACCCTTTCCAAGACCATCTCCAAGATCTGTACCTAGTGACGTTTTAGCGTGAGACCTCTTATGAGGACATTATGGTGCCTGACCGCTAGGCCACCTTGGTGGTGATTGTTTGTTGTGGATTATACATTATAGTTAGATATGATTAGTTGTCGCGTTTGCTTAAAATTATGCTGCACATTATGCATCTTTTTTACCTGTTAGATTGTTAGTTATGGCTTTGTTGAGAATTATGAATCGAAATTCGTGTGCAGTAGAAAAATTGGTTAAGATAGGGTTTAAATTCCATTATGCGGCTTTTTACCCATTACTAGTTCACTCCGTCAGGTGTAAAGGGTTTTTTTTTTGAGTTAGCACACCTAATCGCTAATATATTATATACTAAGTTTACCGACATTGCATAGTGCAAGTGAGTCTCTTGCTCTGCTGCAGAAAGCTAAGTTTGTGTTCAGCGGTAAGGAACTGATGTATGCTAGACAATTTGAGGAGATAACGTTTCATTTATGTTCTGTAGGTTCTGAGTTCTGAGTCTTATCCTTAGGATCCATGAATATGTACTACTTTTTGGTTTCCATATCTATTATTACACTCAGACATTCTTAGAGCTCAATCTTTAGGTGTTCCGTTTCTTGATCATCATACGTAATTCTCTGAGCAAAAAAGGAGTTTTGTACTAAGATTTTTATGTTTTACGCGCTTTGCCTAATGCATCATCATTTTTCTTCTTGGCCTGTTTCTGAAAACAATACTAAGTACTAAATTGAAATTTGTACTGTTTGTTGGGCCGATTTCACAGCCCATCAAGATAATCCCAAAACCCAAACTTAGCAGTTATTTGACAGTTGTAAATTGACGGTTATTGGCAGTTATTACAAAACTCCAACCGTTACAATGGTTGATGAAACGATACAACGTTTCATCACACCGCTTAGAAAACTATATATAGGGTATCTATTTGTAAACAACAAGATGATGAATATTTGATGATTATTTGATAACATTTATATCAAAGCTTGATTCAAACAACTTTGCATATTCCTGTATATCTTGATTGAGTTCGAAGATCCAAGACAAAGATTAAATTTAATAATTGGTATCAGAGCTTTTGGTTATAGAACCAAATCATCATATACCATTTTTCGAATCAAAAACAACCCACACAAAAACTTTTCGCAGATCTTTGCACAAAAAAATTAAACACAAATCATAGATTTCATCTCAGTGTTTAACAAAGGGAAAAATCCAACCCACCGCCTGAATCTTTGATTCGGCAGTAAGGGTTTCTTCCTAGAAAACTTGCAAACATCAAAACCCACGAAAAGATTTCCTTGTCTAATCAAAAATTAGGCACGGATTGTTTTTTTAAACACAGATTCGAAAACAAGGAAGAAAACATACCAGGATTCGGATATCACATCTCTCAAAAATTGGGTAAACCCCAATCAAATCCTTAATTAGGACTTGATAACCCAATAGGAATCATCACGATTCAATATATCCGAACAACATACCAGATCCCCAAATTTCTTACGAAAACCTAATTTTCGCAAGAACACAATCAGGAGAATCAAACGTTTTATCACCAAAACGTTTGAATAAATCAAAGGAAGGATTAAATCCACCATTTGATTCACATAGATCCATCACAAAAAACCAAGATAATTTTTTTTTGGTTACAGTGAAACAGGAAGAGAGGGGACGGAGTAAACAAGGAGAAGGAGAGAGAGAGTGCCAGACTTTTCAAGAGAGAAAAAGGCACGGGTGTCACTTATTGACACAAGATAGGCATAAGGACCAGGTTTTAATACCCAATAGGAGAACTGGGCCGATTTATAAATCAGCACAAAAGGATCCACGGGCCATAAAGCCCAAAACAGGTTTTATTAAAAACCAAACTACCATCTTATTATTATTTATAGGTTTTTTTTTTTGAAATTGTTTTTAGAAAACTTATAAACTTTGAAAATAAAATTTTTATTTAGTAAATTATACTTTTAAAATCATAAGTAGATTTTATTAAATAAAAAAACTTAGATATAATTTTTAGTGTTTTTCACTATTTATTATATTTTAGAATAATTTTAGGGAGTAATTAACCTTATTTTTATTCACTATTAAAATAATAGAAATTTCCAAGGAAATTTTTTTTTCAAAAAATTAAGCCTATTAGAATTAAAATAGCCTATTTGGCGATAGAGATCTCATTAGAAAAATAAATATATTTTTCTGGACACCATAAGTGTCAAAATTATTTTAATTAGGAAATTTCTCAGTCACTATCATTAAGATAATTAATAATATGACTAACGAAGATGGAGAAGGATCGAAGAAGGAGGTTAGTACCACGAGTACACCTCACTTCCAATGTCCTATGCTTAAATCCTCGAATTATCCATTATGGGCAATTCGAATGCAAATCATTCTAGAAGCGAATGGTTTATGGGAATTGGTAGATCCAACGGATACTACTCAAACTGATAACAAGAAAGACAAGACCGCAATGGCATTTCTTTATCAATCTTTACCTGAAGAACAACTGCTTCAAATATCGAAGCACAAAACCTCCAAAGAAATATGGGATGCTTTAAAATTAAGGCATATGGGGGAGGAAAGAGTCCAACAAGCGAGATTACAAACGCTCAAATCCGACTTTGAGACGTTACAAATGAAGGAAGATGAGTCAATAGACACCTTTTCTGGAAAATTGACACAATACGCGAACAAAGCCGCTAGCTTAGGACACACTTTTGAGGATTCGACACTAGTACGAAAACTCTTAAATGCTGTACCTGATAGATTCCTTCAAATCGTCGCATCAATCGAGCAATACTCAGATTTAAATAAGATGACTCTAGAAGAAGCGATAGGCCGACTCAAGACCTACGAAGAAAGAATTAAACATAAGAAGGGTAAACAAGTGGACAATCAAGAAAAACTGATGTTCACACGACATGAGAATAGGGGAAGGAATTTTAGAGGACGTGGACGTGGAAATTACAAATCTTCACAAAATAAGAACCACGCAAAATTCAAGGATGAGAAGCAGAAAGAAGAAACTTCTCAAAATAACCAAAGAAGAAACTTCAACACAACAAGGAATAATAATAAAATTATTTGCTTTAAATGCGACAAGCCAGGGCACATAGCATCGAAGTGTCGCACACAAATTAAAGCAAATAACACTCAAACCTAGTCGAAGAAGAAGATTTAGAGCCAACCCTCCTGATGGCAATCTTAGAACCTCAAAATAAGAGAAGACGACTTAAGGATGTTGAAGAACAAGAAGTCTCGCTACACAAAACTGATGTAGGATATAAAGAGACAAACATGGATAGTCAATGGTACCTAGATAATGGGGCAAGCAACCATATGACTGGAGTGAGGGAACACTTCAAAGATTTAGACGAGAAGGTTAGTGGAAAAGTAAGATTTGGAGATGGTTCATACATAGAAATAAAAGGAAAAGGTTCAATCATAATAGAGTGTGATGATGACGAACAAAGAATCATATCACATGTCTACTACATACCAAGCCTAAGAAGCAATCTATTAAGCCTTGGACAATTCACAGAAATTGGTTGTAAAGTAGTAATGGAAAACGATGAATTACGACTTTATGACATGGATAACAAGATCTTCTTAAAGGTCACAAGACAAAGGAACCGACTCTACAAGGCAAACCTAAGGATAGGCACACCTATCTGCCTTTTAGCAAACTTACAAGACACATCATGGTTATGGCACGCAAGATTACGACATTTAAACTACAAGTCACTCACTACGATGACTCAAAAGAAATTAGTCCATGGAATACCTACCATTAAACCTACAACACAAATATGTGATGTTTGTTTAATTGGAAAACATAGTAGAGCGCCATTCCCAAAGAAAGCCAAAACTAGATCTACATCACCATTGAATTTAGTATATGGAGACTTATGTGGACCAATCACACCACCAACACCTTCTGGAAAGAGATACATATTCTTGCTAGTCGATGACTATTCAAGATTTATGTGGGCATATTTCTTAAGTACAAAAGATCAAGCTTTTGATACTTTCAAAGAATTCAAGGAGACAATAGAAAAGGAGCTAAGAACAACATTAAAGATGTTGAGAACTGATCGTGGAGGAGAATTCACTTCAAGTGAATTCACACAATATTGCAAAGACAATGGCATAGCACGACAACTTACCGCACCTTATTCACCTCAACAAAATGGAGTAGTAGAAAGGAGAAATAGAACGATAATGTCTATGACAAGATGTATGATGAAAGCAATAAACATGCCACAAGACTTTTGGGCTGAAGCTGTTAGACACGCCATATACATCCTAAATAGTGCATCAACTAGGGCACTAGAAGATATCACTCCATACGAGGCAATTAAACAAAGGAAGCCAAATCTAGAAACCCTAAAGATTTTTGGCTGCATAGCTTACGCAAAGGTTCCATCACAACATCTAACAAAATTGGATGATAGAAGTATCAAAATGGTATACTTAGGAACCGAATATGGATCAAAAGCATATAGACTATTTGACCCAATAAGAAGGAGAATTTGCGTTAGTAGAGACGTGAAATTCAAGGAGAGTGAAACATGGGATTGGAGCGACTATTTAGACGAGCACATCAACGAAGAACCTGAATGGATCGACTTCATAATAGATAACCCTAACAAAAATGATCACCCTAATCATGAACCAAGGGATGAAGACGAACCACATGACGAAGACGATGACTTTAACAATTTTGACGATGATGGATATACATCACCAACAAATAGCTCACCTACACATTCTCACACGACTCAAACACCATCAACAAGATCATTTCGAGTAAATTCCCAAGCTACACCAAATAACTTAACACACTCATTCAATCAGAGAAATAGCGAATCAAGAGCATCTACAAGCTCTCACTCACGATTTGATCATACACCTATAAGGGGCTATAGATCATTGAATGATGTTTACGAAGATACTGAGGAATTACTACTAGCAGAAGATGAACCCAAGAATTACAAGGAAGCTTCAAACGATCAAAAATGGATAGAAGCAATGAAGGATGAGTTAGATTCTATAAATAGAAATAACACATGGGAACTCACAACCTTACCTTATGGACATAAAGCAATTGGCTTAAAATGGGTGTTTAAGACGAAGAGAGACGCAAATGGGAAAATAATCAAGCACAAGGCTAGATTAGTAGCAAAAGGCTACATACAAGAGCATGGCATAGATTTTGAAGAAGTTTTTGCTCCTGTAGCAAGAATGGAAACCATTAGATTACTGCTTGCCATAGCTGCAAATAGAAAATGGGAAGTGCATCACCTTGATGTAAAATCTGCATTTCTACATGGAGATTTAAAAGAAGAAGTATACGTTGCACAACCTGAAGGATTTATAAAGAAAGATGGAAAAGTCTACAAATTAAGGAAAGCACTTTATGGATTAAGACAAGCACCACGTGCATGGAACATAAAGCTAGACAACACCTTTAAGTCTTTAGATTTCAAGAAGTGTGCATTGGAACAAGCCATCTACACGAAGGCCACAAGAGACTCAATCCTATTGATAGGAGTCTATGTGGATGATTTAATCATTACTGGCACACCTAAGAAGGAAATAGACCTCTTCAAAGCTCAAATGGAAGAAAAATTTGAAATGAGCGACTTAGGATTATTAGCATATTATCTTGGCATAGAAGTCACACAATCAAAGGGTGAAATATCTATCAAGCAATCTGCCTATGCAAACAAGATACTAAATGAAGCTGGAATGATTGACTGCAATGAAACTTGGACACCAATGGACCCTGGAACAAAGCTAGCAAAGAAGACTGAAGACACATTGGTAGACTCAACTGAATATCGAAGCATAATTGGATGCTTAAGATATTTACTACATACAAGACCCGACTTAAGTTATTCTGTTGGATTACTTAGTCGATTCATGCAAGAACTAAAAGAGCAACACATGAAAGCAATAAAGAAGGTACTACGTTATGTAAAAGGAACAAAAGATCATGGAATCACCTACAGACATAATGGAGGAAACCAAATACAAGGATATAGCGATAGTAGCTATGGAGTTAACACTCTAGAAGGCAAAGGAACTACTGGCATTATATTTTACTATGGAGAATCACCTATTAGCTGGAGTTCACACAAACAAGCCACTGTAGCACTATCATCATGTGAAGCAGAATTCATAGCCGCAACTGCAGCAGCAACTCAAGCATTATGGTTAAAAAGACTACTTAGCAAGCTCACTCATACAAGAGAAGAAAAGATTACCATAATGGTGGACAACAAATCAGCAATACAACTAATGAAAAACCCAGTTTTTCATGGAAGAAGCAAGCACATCGACACTAGATACCACTTCATTCGAGAATGCGTTGAAAGAAACGACATACAAGTGGAATTTATAAGTGGCGAATATCAAAAGGCTGACATACTCACAAAGGCACTACCAAAGATACGATTTCTTACGATGAGACAACTTATTGGACTACGAAATCTACAACAACACTGAAGACGCATTTTGTGATTATGGGGGAGATGTTGGGCCGATTTCACAGCCCATCAAGATAATCCCAAAACCCAAACTTAGCAGTTATTTGACAGTTGTAAATTGACGGTTATTGGCAATTATTACAAAACTCCAACCGTTATAATGGTTGATGAAACGATACAACGTTTCATCACACCGCTTAGAAAACTATATATAGGGTATCTATTTGTAAACAACAAGATGATGAATATTTGATGATTATTTGATAACATTTATATCAAAGCTTGATTCAAACAACTTTGCATATTCCTGTATATCTTGATTGAGTTCGAAGATCCAAGACAAAGATTAAATTCAATACTGTTGTGGTCTGGCGGCTTTTCCGATGCGTTCAGATTCTATGCTTGTTTTTACTTTATATATGACGTCAACACTGTTGTAGAAATAGCTCTTGACTCCAAATAGGAACGTCTTTTCTTCAAAGAAGATAAATTTTGTTTCTCAAATTGCAAACTTAAGGAAACCGTATATTGACAGAATCTCTCAGATTACCATAAGCATTGGGAGCTATGACTTCATTCACGCAGTATACTAAAAGCGGTTGATAACTGATGCAGGTAAGACGCGGTGCAGATACAGCTTGGCATTTTCATCTACTAACGAGTGGCTGGCAGTCTCAAGTGACAAGGGCACTGTTCATGTTTTCAGCCTCGAGCCATGTCAAAGAAACCAAGGCAATGACAAGACTGTCGAATCAACAGACCACAATACTCTCCTTTTTTCAACAAGCTCGTATCTCTCTTTCATCAAAGGTATAGTGATTTTAAGAGCTCTACAATGAGCTGATTTCGTGTTCTATTCTTAAATGATTACGTCTAAATATTAAGAAACATACCTTACTAATATTATTTTTCTGGAAAAATTTTCACAGGAGTTTTGCCCAAGTACTTCAGTTCGGAGTGGTCAGTTGCTCAGTTTCGTTTGGTTGAAGGTTCTCAGTGTATTGTTGCATTCGGCCACGATGAGAACACAGTTGTTATTCTTGGCATGGATGGAAGGTGAGTGCCTGAAATGCTTTTATTTTTCTTTTTGTACGAATACAAACCGGTGTTTAATGTTGATCGTGTTAATGCATCATTAACCGGCGATATCTTTTATGCAGTTTTTACAGATGCAAGTTTGATCCTACGACGGGTGGCGAAATGACACAACTGGAATGTCATAATTTTCTCGAGCCTGGAAAGACTCTTGGTGCTAAAAAGCAGTCGAGATATGCTTATTTGAATAGATTGTAAATGCTTTATATTGAGTATAGACTTGTTTGGATTTCAATAGATGTGTACATGGTAAATAATTTTGTAAATATTTACTTTAGGATGAAATAGTTTATGCGGTTAAAAAAATTGAAATCGAGTATAAGTAATGTGTATATTTTTATGTAATTTGTTGTTTCTTTTATAGCATTTGTTAGAAAGCTATTTAGAAAAGTGTCTTACGGTGTTTTTTTCTTGATAAGTTGCCTCAAATAAATTCAAAAAAAAATTGACTTAAAGGATTACTTATTCAATTTATGCGACTTTAAATATCTCGTAACACGTGTTACTTTCTACCATGTGTAAGTAAGAGCCTAAGGTGTCACGGGGAGGAAGCCTCGCCATTTCTAGGTGGCATCTCGTCATCTTTAGCCATCACACCAGGCGTGCTCCTCACTTGTTCGTCAGTTGATTTCTCGCCACTCAGACGACACAGAAAAACAAAAAAAAAGGCCCACTTCACATTAGCTGTTGTATAAGGTATAAAATAAAATGTGTAGTGGTGGAGCCCAAATGAGGAGGGGAGGTTTGTTATAATAACGTGGATTTTTTAGAAGTGGGAGTGTCAAGTGACATGGCACTAGAACGGCGGGTGATAGCTCGAGTTTGGCAGGCCATAAATGTAATTAGGAAGATGGTGGTGGTTATGATGACGAGGCATGCCATTATTAGGCTTTCTAGTTTGAGTTAGGATTGGAGAATGCTGCATCTTCTTATGTATCAAAAATCCTACCCTATTTAGGGCAGACAATGTTCTAAAGCTATTGCCAGTCTAGGGGAGTGAATCCATCTCTCCCTTTAGCGTCATCTCATCATTTCCTAATAACACACTAATTAATAAAACTTTCTCTTACCAAATTAAATGTCGACAATGATTGGGAATTGATTTTCCATTTAGACTAGTAAATATGATATAAATCGAGCGTAACATCTTTTCTAGTTTTGGATAAAATCTTCATCCATATCGCATAATTTCTCGCAGATGACTTCGACCAAAACCACTCCAAAAGAGGAGACATGAGACTCTTTAGATAGGAATCCTCCTTGATCATACACTGGAACACAATATCCATGCGTCCATGCTAAATGAGATAATATATGATTGTGTTTGGTTATCATGACGGAATTTCGATAAACCCAAATCAGACAATATGGATACCCAATTAACATCCAAAAGTATGTTTGCACTCTTTATATCACAACGAATAATCCTTTTCCGCATCGTCTTCGGATCGTGACAGTAGGCTATTCTGTTTGTAGACCCAAGACATGTGACAAGACGTTGGGTTCATTTGAGGTTGGCATCTCCTAGATACTTATCCACGCTCTCCGAGAATAATACTTGTACACAAGTATTCTCTCCTTATTCTGGAAGCAAAAAATGTAGGAGTCTGGTCACGTTATATGTTTCAACTTCCAAAAGTAAGGTTATCTCCTTCTAGATGTCATCATCCCTTTGTCAATGTTTTTCATATAATCGCTTAAATGCGACCACTGTTCCTGTATTCCTTTTTACATGGTGGCGGAGTTTAGTTAAATTTTATGGTAGTTTATGGTGTGTGTGTTTTTTGAAATACAACAGTGGTTTTGTTAAAATAATATTTCAGATATCCAAAAAATTTGATCAAAATTTATTAAAAAGTCGAGATTTATGAATTGCGAAGTATAGAAAACATATATACAGGTTACAAAAAAAATATAGACATTCGGATATATAAAAAAATTACCATCCAAGATTTTGAATATCCGAAACTAAAAAACTTGATTTAAATAATTGAGAATATATAACTATCATCGCGAATCACGAATATACAAATTTTGTGATATTAAATCCCTTCAAAGCGGTTTATGATGGTGTTTTACTTTTTCTTTAGAAAAAAAATAAATACATAAATATATTCATAAATAATTAAATCGCCTTAGATATGTGCATGTAAAAGTATATTGTGTAAGGCACTATTTTATAGGACTTCGAATTATACTTTTATGTGACTTTTACTTTTTAAAATATATTTCATAATTTTTTTTATTTTTACAAAAGAAATACTTGTTCAGAAATTTTTTTTCTAAAGTATTATTTATTTGTATTAAAAATTTTATAAGTTATTTTTATAAAATATATTTTTCAAAATAACTTTTTTATAAAACATCCTTTTATATAAAAAAATATTTTAAAAAGTATAACTTGCATAAAATTACAAATCAAATCATATAAAAATGCATCTTTACACATATATACTTAATGGGTGAAGTTATACATATTCTTTTTAAAAAAACTTTGGTGCACCATTCTTTTTTTAGCTTTTTTATTTTTTATTTTTTATAATTTTTATTGATGTTATAAACACCCCATCAACTAGTAACATTTTCTTCTCATTCTAACTGAATTAAATCTAAGCTTAATCATCACTAATCCTTCCTAACCACTAACTGAACTAAATCACAATAAAACTTCCTTTAGTAATAAGCTCATATTAGCTCATATAATCAAATCCTAACCGAATTAAATCACTTAATCTCATATAATCAAATGATTTAGCAATAACTTAAATTAAGACAAAATTAAAATCGATTTTGACCTTTAAATTAGGGGAATCGATGGCGAGCGATGGTTGGAGACTATGGCGGGCGTCAGTGATGGTTGGAGACGATGGCGCTTGATGGCGGTTGGATTTGATACGGTGAAATGAAAATGGATGTACAAAGTGATTTGATACGATTAATATATGTGTGATTTTAATGTAATATTTTTTTTAAGTGTGTATTTTTTTAAGTGTTGTAAGTTTTTTTATTTTTTGAAAGGTGTGTAAAAATTTAAATGATTTTATGCAAAAAAAAATTGTAAAAAGTGATTTTATGCAAAGTCTATTTTTTAAGAAAGTGATTTTATGCAATGTTAATCTTTTTAAGCAAAAAAGTTTTTATAAGTTTTAAAAAGTGATTTTGATAATAATTTTTGGTAATGAAAAATGAATTTTATTTAAGTTGGATGTATTTTAATATAATTTATAAATAAGATATACGAACAATTCTAACTATATTTCATCTTACTTAACAAAATTTTACTTTACCACACTACTAAGTTTCCGTCAAAAATTCATGGCAAAATGATTTAATTTCCGACAGCTCCTGAAAGTTCAAACATAAGCTAATATTAACAATTTTCGACCAAGTAGCGAAGGATAAACAAATATGCCGGTATTCCGTCGGAAATTAGACGCAATAAAAGTTATTTACCGACGAATTTCCGTCGATATTATTTTAACTCAGAAATCCATCAGAATATGTCGGAAAAACGTTGTAAAAAATGATCCCAACATCCGTCACTAGTATGTCGGAATTTCGTCAGAAATTTGAGACGGAAATATATCAGTCGGAAATTTCGTCGCTGTTGGTCAGTTTTCTAGTAGTGTCAGTTGATTTCTCGCCACTCAGACGATGTAAAAAACAAAAAAAAAAACATAGCCCGCTCCCCATTAGCTGTTGTATAAGGGATAATTTCAAAATAATATGTGTAGTGGTGGGACCAAATGAGGAAGAGGATTTTATTATGATAATGTGGTTTTTTTTAGAAGTGAGAGTGTCAAGTCACATGGCACCTAGAGCGGCGGGGGATAGCCATAGTTTGGCAGCTCGTAAGCATAATTAGGAAGATGGTGGTGGTTATGACAATGATGCCTCCCATTATTAGGCTTTCTAGTTTGAGTCACGATTGGAGAATGCTGCATCTTCTTATATATAAAAAAATCCCACCCTAGTTAGGACAGACAATGTTTTAAAGCTACTGACAGCCTACGAGTGTGAATCCATCTGTCACTTTAGTCCATCTCATTATTATAACACACTAATTAATAAAACTTTCTCTTACCAAATTAAAGGTCGGCAATGATTGGGAATTGATTATCCATTTAGACTAGTAAATATGATATAAACTGAGCGTAACATCTTTTCCGGTTTTAGATAAAATCTTCATCCACATAGCATAATTTCTCGCATATGACTTCTACCAAAACCACTCCAAAAGAGGACAACATGAGACTCTTTAGATAAGAATCCTCTTTGATCATATACTGGAACACAATATCCATGTGTCCATGCTAGAAGAGATACAATATATGATTGTGTTTTGGTTATTATGATTGAATTTCCATAAACCCAAATCAGACAATCTGGATACCCAATTAACATCCAAAAGTATGTTTGCACTCTTTATATCACACTGAATAATCGTTTATAGCGTCGTCTTCGAATCCTGACAGTAGGCTATTCTGTTTGTAGACTCAAGACATGTGACGAGACGTTGGGTTCGTTTGAGGTTGGCATCTCCTAGATACTTATCAAGGCTCTCTTAGAATAATACTTGTACACAGGTATTCTCTCCTTATTCTAGAAGCAAAAAATGCAGGAGTCTCGTCACGTTATATGTTTCAACTTGGAAAGTAAGGTTATCTCCTTCCAGATGTCTTCATCCCCTTATCAATGCTTTTCATTTAATTGCTAAATGTGATCACTGTTCATGTATTCCTTTTAACATGGTGGCGGAGTTTAGTCAAATTTTAAGGTAGTTTATGGTGTGTGTTTTTTGAGATACAACAGTTGTTTCAGGGTTATGTTAAAATAATATTTCAGATATAAAAAAAATTGATCAAAATTTATTAAAAAGTCAAGATTTCTGAACTGCGGAGTATAGAAATCATATATACATGGTACACAAAAAATATAGACATTCGGATATATAAAATATTGCCATCCAAGATTTTGAATATCCGAAAGTAAAAAACTTGGTTTAAATAATGGAGAATATATAACTATCATCGCAAATTTCGAATATACAAATTTTGTGATATTAAATCCCTTCAAAGCGGTTTATGATGGTGTTTTATTTTTTCTTTAGAAAAAATACTAAATACATGAATATATTCATAAATTAATTAAACCGCCTTAGATATGTGCATGCAAAGGTACATACTGTGTAAGGCACTATTTTATAGGACTTCGAATGTTACTTGTATGTGACTTTTACTTTTTAAAATATAGTGTATAATTTTTTTTATTTTTACAAAAGAAATATTTGTTCAAAAAATCTTTTTCTAAAGTATTTTTATTTGTATCAAAAAGTTTATAAGTTCTTTCTTATAAAATATATTTTCAAAATAACTTTTTTATAAAACAATCTTTTATATAAAAGAAATTTAAAAAGTATAACTTGCATAAAATTACAATCCAAATCATATAAAAAGGCATCTTACACATATATACTTACTGGGTGAAGTTATATATATTCCTTTTAAAAAAACTTTGATACGCCTTTCTTTTTTTAGCTTTTATTTTTTATAATTTTATTGATGTTATAAACACCCCATCAGCACTAACATTTTCTTCTCATTCTAACTGAATTAAATCTAAGCTTAATCATCACTAATCCTTCCTAACAACTGACTGAAGTAAATCACAATAAAACTTCCCCTAGTAATAAGCTCATATTAGATCATATAATCAAATCATAACCGAATTAAATCACTTAATCTCATATCATCAAATGATTTTGCAATAAAGTAAATTAAGACAAAATTAAAATCGATTTTGACCTTTAAATTAGGGAAATCGACGACGAGCGATGGTTGGAAACGATGGCGGGCGTCAATGATGATTAGAGACGATGGCGGCTGGATTTGATACGGTGAAATGAAAATGGATGTACAAAGTGAAATTTTGATACGATTGATATATGTGTGATTTAGTTGTAATATTTTTTTAAGTGTGTATATTTAAACTGTTTGAAAGTTTTTTTATTTTTTGAAAAGTGTGTAAAAGTTTAAGTGATTTTATGCAAAGTTTGTTTTTTTTGTAAAAAGTTATTTTATGCAAATTCTTTTTTTTTTAAATTGATTTTATGCAATGTTTATCTTTTTTAGGCAAAAAAAAAATTTTATAAGTTTTAAAAAGTGATTTTGATAATAATTTTTGGTAATGAAAGTTGAATTTTATTTAAGTTGGATGTATTTTAATATAATTTTAAAATAAGATAGACTAACAACTTTAACTATATTTCATCTTACTTAACAAAATTTGACTTTACCACAAAACGAAGTTTCCGTCAAAAATCCGTGGCAAAATGATTTAATTTCCGACAGCTCCTGAAAGTTCAAACATAAGCTAATATTAACAATTTCCGACAAAGTAGCGAAGGATAAACAAAAATGTCGGTATTCCGTCGGAAATTAGACGCAATAAAAGTTATTTACCGACGAATTTCCGTCGATATTATTTTACCTCAGAAATTCGTCAGAAATATGTCGGAAAAACGTTGTAAAAAATGATCCCAACATCCGTCACTAGTATGTCGGAATTTCGTCAAAAATTTGCGACGGAAATATATCAGTCGGAAATTCCGTCGCTGTTGGTCAGTTTTCTAGTAGTGTCAGTTGATTTCTCGCCACTCAGACAACGCAAAAAAAAAAACAAAAAAAAAAACATAGCCGACTCCCATTAGCTGTTGTATATGGGATAGTTTCAAAATAATATGTGTAGTTGTGGGGACCAAATGAGGAGGGGGTTTGTTATGATAACGTGGATTTTTTAGAAGTGAGAGTGTCAAGTGACATGTCACCTAAAGCGGCGGTGGATAGCCACAGTTTGGCAGGCCGTAAGCATAATTAGGAAGATGGTGGTGGTTATGACGATGAGGTCTGGCATTATTAGGCTTTCTAATTTGAGTTAGGATTGGAGAATGATGCATCTTCTTATATATCAAAAATCCTACCCTATTTAGGGAAGACAATGTTTTAAAGCTACTGGCAGCCTACGAGTGTGAATCCATTTCTCACTTTAGCGCCATCTCGTCATTTCCTAATAACACAATAATTAATAAAACTTTCACTTACCAAATTAAAGGTCGTCAATGATTGGGAATTGATTTTCCATTTAGACTAGTAAATATGATATAAACTGAGTGTAACATCTTTTCTAGTTTTAAATAAAATCTTCATCCAAATCGCATAACTTCTCGCAGATGACTTCGACCAAAACCACTCTAAAAGAGAATACATGAGACTCTTTAGATAGGAATCCTCTTTGATCATACACTGGAACACATTATCCATGCGTCCATGCTAGAAGAGATACAATATATGATTGTGTTTGATTATCATGATTGAATTTCGATAAACCCAAATCAGACAATCTAGATACCCAATTAACATCCAAAATTAAGTTTTCACTCTTTATATGATAACGAATAATCCTTTTTTGCATCGTCTTCGGATCGTGACAGTCGGCTATTATGTTTGTAGACCCAAGACATGTGACGAGACGTCGGGTTCCTTTGAGGTTGGCATCTCATAGATACTTATCCAGCCTATCCGAAAATAATACTTGTACACAAGTATTCTCTCCTTATTCTGGAAGCAAATAATATAGGAGTCTGGTCACGTTATATGTTTCAACTTCGAAAGTAAGGTCGTCTCCTTCCAAATGTCATCATCCCCTTATCAATGTTTTTATATAATTGCTTAAATGCGACCACTGTTCCTATATTCCTTTGTACACGGTGGAGTAGTTTAGTAAAATTTTGATGTAGTTTATGGTGTGTTTTTTGAGATACAACAGTGGTTTTAGGTTTGTGTTAAATAATATTTCAGATATCTAAAAAATTGATCAAACTTTAATAAAAAGTTGAGATTTCTGAACTTCGAAGGATAAAAATCATATATACATGTTATACAAAAAATATACACATTCAGATATATAAAAAGATTGCCATTCAAGATTATGAATATCCGAATGTATGAAATATGGTTTAAATAATGGAGAATATATAACTATCATCGCAAATTTGGAATATACAAATTTTGTGATATTAAATCCCGTAAAAGCGGTTTATGATGGTGTTTTATTTTTTTCTTTGGAAAATTTAATTAAATCGCCTTAGATATGTGCATATAGAAGTACATATTGTTTAAGGCACTATTTTATAGGACTTCGAATTATACTTTTATGAGACTTTTACTTTTTAAAATATAGTTTATATTTTTTTATTTCTACAAAAGAAATATTTGTTCAAAAAATATTTTTTAAAGTATTCTTTATTTGTATTACAAAGTTTATAAGTTATTTTTTCTAAAATATATTTTTCAAAATAACTTTTTTATAAAACAACCTTTTATACAAAAAAATAGTTTAAAAAGTATAACTTGCCTAAAATTACAATCCAAATCATATAAAAAGGCATCTTACACATATATACTTACTGGGTGAAGTTATACATATTCCTTTAAAAAATATTGGTACGTCTTTCTTTTTTTAGCTTTTTTATTTTTTTGTTTTTTATAATTTTATTAATGTTATAAAACTAGAAAATAAAGAATACAGAACATAACATTAAAGTTTAATAAGTCAAAATTATTAAGCAGTCAAAAAATACATAACGAAACTGATAGAACGTTGTGTAATAATTCGTTATAAGGGTAGAGAAAGAATCTCATGTACTTTTTGTAACAAAAGAAGTGAGTCCAGAAAGGGTACCAACAGAGTACCATACTTAGATCACAAGGTGTCATGGGCACCAAAATCTCCTCATTTGGGCTCCAATAACAGGTTATTCAGTTTCCCTATACCTAGCTCTTTAGGAAGAAAAACTTAAATTCAAAAAATAAGTTAGGAAATGCGAGAGAGTACTAGGAAATAATTTGAGTTTTCGTCAATAATTAGTCATATTACATATTTGAATATCCAAACAATTTTAAAATGGTTTTATTTTACACACTTTATTTTAGTTAAGTTTTTTCATTTTAAATATTCGAAATTTTTAATGAGAGTTTACCTACGACCTTTGAAGAACTTGTATATGTTGGTCATAAATCCTAAATTTTGTTATAAATTTCGATTATGTTTTGATCATGGGTTGGTTGAGAGTGGAGTGATTAAATACTTTTGTTACATAGTGTTAATATTATGAAGAGCCCTCGTTGTATATCCGAGTATACGCCTTAGACCGAGTCGTTGCTTAACTTTCGGACTATTAGTAGGGGGCTTTGCCTGTGTCTAATGCTTTGGCAAGGGTTGTGTGTAATAATATACTAAACCTAAAAAAATTTAGACAATAAAAATAAGACGAAGAAAAAATCATTTTATTTCAAAAATAACCAAAATGCTTCATTGTTTTTTGAAAGCTCATTCCCAAAGCTTTATACATTGGAGCCACTTTATCAAATTTACAAGCTTTAACCATATTTACCAAACAAAGCTTTTTCTATTAACAAAAACTTTATTTTTTGCAAAAAAAGCTTGAATCTTCTAACGTTGGACCAACTTCTTTTGAAAAAGGGTTATGTTAACTCAAGCAACTTTGTAGGTAATTCTTTCTTTTTTTTAACATTATCCATAATATTGAAATTACATTGGTTATAATTAAGTGCTAAGTGTATCCTTTTTTTTTTATCTTTTTTGAAAGCTATTCATAATTTAGAAAAGAAGAGAAAAAATGACCCATTTTTAAATCAGTAAGTTTATGTTTCTCAAAAACTAAGGTCAGAAAATAATTTAGGACCTACTTGTGACTAATTAACTGTTAGTATGTCAATTCTTACATGGTGTCTAGGGGTGTTTGTTTCAGCTTATATGTAAGCTTATGAGCTTATTTGATTTCGGCTTATATTTCATAAATCTCGATTTTTAGATTTATTCTGAGATTTGCAGACACACGCAGGTTTCTCATGTTATGATAAACTCACATAAACCCACAAGTCTCAAAATAAGTCCGGAAATCAGGACTTATGAAAGCTCATAAGTTCACATATAAGCCGAAACAAAGACCCTCTTGTCTGTATAAATTTGTGATGGTTGTCACATTGCCATAAAACCTAATTCTTGATGTCAACATTTCAACACTGAAAACTAAACCTTATTGCTTTTGCACATGCTTATAAAAAAGCCGTAAACTTGTTGATCGATTCCCCCGACATACTCCTTTGATGCAACAAATCTTTTCATCGTATCATGTACTTTAAGTTCAAAAGCGACTATATATGAGTAGATTCCTATTTCGAGTCGGTGTTTTTAAACACGTCTTTTGACCGTTCATGGCTTTTCTTCTTATCGAAGGTCGACTGATGGTATGTCTAGCTTATCAAGTGCTTGAATGATACTTTTAGTGTCAACTAGTAATATAACTTAACAAGTAAAGCTTTGTACAAAAATTTAACTAGATGAATGTTGAGCTTGGTAAGAGATTTTTTAAAACTTTTTAAGAGCTGTGATCTTTTTGTTAAAAAATAATCACTTATTGCTCTGTTTGGCAAAACAACTTTTTGGAGTTTTAGTTTTTTATTTTAAATAAGTAGCTGTTAAATGAAAAAATGATTCATACAACTTTTTAAATAACCGGCTCTTTAAAAGTTGTAAATCACTCATATACCCTCCAAACATATTATAATTTATCTAAATATGTCATTTTACATATTAATTTTACAATTAACAGTTAATTTACCAAATATTTTTATTCAAAAATAATACAACTTACTGCGAATGTTAACAGCTTTATAAATAACAGTTAACAGCTTACAGCTTACAGTTTTTTTTTACCAAACTTAGCCGAAGTTTGAGTAGGAAAAAAACCCAAATAATCTGAATAAACTGAAGACCTAAACCGAATTGAGTCGAACCGGAAACGATCGAACCACACTAATAACCAAACCGGATTTGTCAAGAACGTACCGAACTACAAATTCAATTTTCGCTAGGTATGAGTTTGGCAATCGGAACAAAAAACCGAATTTATTTAAATTTATATATTTATATTTATATGTATGTAAGGATCATTAAAAAATTTTCATAATATAGAAAAATAATTCTATATTTGAAATAACTTTTTTACTAAATATCTCTATAATTATCTTTTTAAAAGTAAATAGTGTAATTCAGATGATTCATGTGAACTCGAAAACCAAACCGAAAAAGTTTAATTTTTAGTTAGCTTTGGTTAAATTTGATTTTCTAATTGACTAAAAAAATTCACTCGAGTAACTTGATTCAAATATACTGAACAACTCAACTAAACCGATGAACCTTAAAGAAAGCCCAATAAAATTCAAAGGTGAGCTAAAAACATATAGCATTTGAAGTTATTTTTTAAAAACTTTTTTGCTTTTAACTTGTTGCTACATTTTGAAGCTTTTCTTATTAATAAAAGAAGGCCAATACTTCATTTAAAAATACATCCATATGTTTCATTTCGTCATCGAATATTTGCTAAAAGTTAGATGTTAAAAAATAAAATCTTCTTTTCACAAAAGAAAAACAAGATCTCTTTTAAAGTTAAGATTTCATCTCAAACCTTTTTTCTCGAGAGCAAAAGATATGATTATATATTATTAGTTGACAGGATTCTTCTCAAAAAGTAATTTAAGAAAGACTAAAAATTAAAAACAATAAGAAAAGTAAAATTTAAACTTTTGATTCTAACAAGCCCAAACAAAAAGCTGATTTGTAATCCACTACCACCCTTTAAAGTATGAGTAATGCTTTTAGTGGGCCCTTAGTGGGCTCTTTGTGAGCCATCATGAATCTAGTGGTCTATAAATACCAAATATCTTACTTCACTAGCTCACCCTCTAAATTAACTAAACATCCAAAATCACAACTCTTTAGAAACAACAATGAAGCCTCAACATCTCTCCGGTGATAGCTCCGCGATTCACGAGTGCACAAGGATGGTCAAGGAAAGACTTCGACAAGCTTTTCGAGCTACCATGCTAGTTGATGATACTAGAAAAGAAAGTTGACAGACGCTTATTTTTAACGTCAAAGTAACTAAAAGACCTAATCGTGTATTAAACATGGACGTTCCTATTAAAACTATCATGTTCTTGGGATCATGGAGCCATACATGATAATTAACCATCCTAATTATATATACATCTTGATCAATGAATTTTCCGTGTATTAAATGACTTGTTAATCGACCAATAATTATGGAATCAATGATTTATGTAAGTGATAGTTATGAATGACAAAATGTGGTTATGTCTTTTGATTGAGTATTTCAAACGTTGTTACTTTAATAATATGTAGTACATATAAACAAAGGCAATTGTGTTAAAACATGCTACTTTCATTTTAAAATTTTATTTTTTTCGAATTATTTAAATTATTGTCTATTTTTAAATATGGATATAAAATTTAAATCGAGATTATTATATTACCTTAACTTATAATTATAATTACAAATTTTAAAAGAAACTTCTAAATTAATTAGTTAAAATAAAACTGACTTTATTCAAAAAATTAAGAAAAAAACACTTTTATTATAATGTTTTTTAAAACTATTTTTTATCGATAAATAATAATATAAAAATAAAAAGAATAAATTATTTGTATGATTCTTTAATCAAAGAGATAATATAAAAACATATAAATTTGATCAATTATAAATTTATAATATCATGAGGAGGCAAATAATACATGGTGGTGGTTGATATGTCTCATTTGAGGCCCATATTGGACCCTCTAATTTAAATGATTATACGATAAAAGTTAAAGACTATTCTGTTTACTATGAACATGATTTGTGGTGGTCAAAATGTCACCTTTTTGTATTATATATTCATAACCCAAACACCGAAAATGTGCCGACTAGCCAAGCTAGGCTTCTAAAAAGAAAACCTTACTTACTCGATCTTGCGAGCTTTGGAAATTCATTTAATCGGAAACGGACACTCTGGTCGCACTCACGACCGGCCGGTCTCACGAGCAACATTGGAAAGACAAGTCACGTAAAACCGCGATTAAAGAGACACGGTGGCCTGCCTTTAGACATTTATCCACTAACACTGTCTTCATATATCATATTTAGAATATGATAGTAAAACGTAACAGGTGTTGTGTATTATTCATCCAACTAGTGAAACTCTAATAAACTCAACCACAAATCGAACTTGAGACATTTATCCTAGTACTGTCTTAGTATAAATCAATTTCTGAAGCTTTTTTTGGAATGAATACTGTAGTAATTTTACATCAGATTAGTACTTTCTCACTTGATGCACTCGTTTGGATATTATTGTGAATATATAGTGCATGCATGCATTTGGATACTATTATAGTTGTGTCGTTTAAGCAACACACCAAAAGATAAAATAAAGTTTTGTTGTGTATTACTTGTATTTTGGACCATTGCCTTTAAAAAAAGTTGATCAATTCAATTCATGTTTTTCGTTGTTTAATTTCGATCCTTTTTAAAACTATTCATTGTATCAGAATTGCACGACTAAGTTTGTACTTATATACTCGGCTAGTCGTCAAGACATCGACGCCAAGTTTAGGTATGCTCAAACGTGTGCGTTCTAAAATTTTTAGTACCCATAATCTGAAGTAACAAAATGAAGTAATCGTTATGAGCCGTTTGATAGGTACTCGATAACTTTAGCACATGCATAGAAAAGTCTTTACTTTGTGGATACGTCGATCCAAGGATCCAACGTCATTCTTGAAACCAACCACACTAGTGGATCGATCTCCTTTCCAAAAATAAAAGATAGGCTTTTTTTTCCGCCTTTTTTACCTCTTTTCGTGGAAGGTATCGACTGATCGACATCTATCAATTGCTGAATGTAAATATAAATTTTATGAAAACATAGTTTTTCAACAAAAAAAAATTGTTTAGGTATACTTTCAGGTTTAAGCTTAAATATGTGCTTATAGCATATGTTGTTTTTGGTTTATGTTTCATCGGCTCGTCGTTTTTGTGACTTATTTTGAAACTTTTCAGGTTATATAAGCTCATTACATGAAAAACTTATTCATTATAATTACACATATATAAGCCGAAACGTTTCAAGATAAGCTTATAGAGATAAATGTACTCTTTACCGTTTCGCAGATTACATGTATTAGAAGTTATCCTCAAGCTTAAGGTACCACAAGCCAAGCCTTGGCTTGACTTATCCTCGAAAACGTCCCAGGATGACAGAAGCTATACGTTATACTTCGCGTTTTTAAGTTAGAATCACTACCATTACACCAAATGATTTCAAAAACGCTAAATAGCGGCACGAGACCCACATTGCAAGTCATGTTTTCGTATATTTTTCTCGTTTATGGGAAAATGCCAAAAGTTTGGTTAACTGAAAGCACTAGATATGTGATCTTACGGAAGAAGTAATGTTTTTGATGTTGCGATGTATTCTAGTGTTTTAAAAAAAATTATGAAACAATAATTTTCTTATAACACCACATGATGACACGAAAAAATACATAATGCTCTTTGAATGATGTGGTTGCTCACCCTAGAAAATGAAATTTGTATCGATTGAAAACAAAGAAATCACAACTTTATGTCCTAAATCCAGACTATAACAACTAACTAAAAACTGATATGTATCCCACAAATTATAACGCAAAACCATATCTTATATTTCTAGTGGGCCCTTAATGGGTCACCACTATCCTTAGAAGTTTCTATAAATACCAATCCATATTCTTCAACTAAAACTTCACTCACTGCAATCCAACTAATTAACAACCATTCAAATATCACTATACTTTTGTTCCAACAATGAAGCCTCAAAATCTATCTAGTGATCCCGTTGCACTTCACGAGTGTACAAGACTAGTCGGAAGACTTCGACAAGCTTTCCAAGCTACTGTGGCCGTCCATGACGACCACATAAGTGAAAGGTTAGCTCTAAAGAGAAACGTTTCTAGTACCAAAGAAGCTACAAGATTAAAACGAAAAGTAAGCGTCGAGGATCCAATAAGAACAATCATGTTCTTGGCATCATAGAGTCACACATAGTATAGATTTGTACTCGTAGTTGTTTGTGTATGTTAAAAGGTGACCGATCGATGTATATGTCTTGTATTACGTGACTTGTTAGTCGACTTATCACGATTATTTGATTTTAAAATCATGAAATCAATGGTACATGTAATAGATTGTCCATTTGTGGTATCAATAAAATAACAAGTTAGTATTACTCTTGGATCTTGGTTGGTTATATTTGCATATATCGAATAAAATTTTCCTTCCAATCTGCATTTGTACTAATCAAAAAGTATATTTTAGAACGATTTCTGCTTCTTCGAATGGAGAAGATGGAGACGGTGGGATACTGGGATGAATTCGCTGATGTACGAGCTCTTATAGATAGACTTCTTCGGGAAAGTTGCATCATTTTGTTGTAATCTTTTGTATCTGTCACTTTACAGATTTGTCACTAAGATACGCAGTTCGTCAAGACAATGTAGTACCAACTCTATTGGTGAGCTACCGTCGATTTATACAGTGAAAACTAGTTTTTCTATGTTAGTACTGCCTATTTATATATATGTGTTTTGGATAAAAGCTGGTCATCGAGTAATTATTAAGCTATCTTTCTCAACGAAACGTGACCTTTAACGATAAGCCACGACAACTCAGATATACAACCTGGTTGGCATGGACGGGTCGAACCAGGTTTCAAACGTCAAAAGCAGATATGCAACCTATATATGTAACATATCAGGTAGTCACTACGATCATTAGCGCAAATCCAGACATTACTTTGGTCATGACTCATTAACAGATACAATCATCCAATATTCGGAAGTCTGATGAAAACAGAAACCAATATAAAAGTCTACAAAGCGCGTACAAAACAAAACTAAATACAACACGGCAGGCACCCCGCTTAATCAACCTCTTCACCTTTGTTCTCAACAATGTTGAAAAATCGTAGCTCATAAATGTTATGGTCCGTGTTTAATTGAGGCAATCACGCCAAGCCAAACTCTCACGTTTTCTACTTCTTTGTCAAGTATTTTGACCCTCATTTGTTTCACGTTTCATATATTGCAACCGACCTTTATCCTCTCCCGGAGAAACTTCCCAAGCGACGCAATTTCCATTATCTTGTCCTCAACAACAACAATCGATTACGAAGGTTGAGACCTTTTTCTTTCCACCATTTGCTACTCCTGCGCGACTCTTCTTTGTTTCAAGATCTTTCTCCTACGAATTGAAACAGCAAAATCGACAATGAATAGTCTCAACAACTTTCGATATCATAGCATGATCACACACTACAAATATTCAATCTATATAGAACAAGTCAATAACATCAACAACAAACTATAAATTGTCAAAATCTATATTGAGAAGCTTCACAGGCTACATTATTATGAATAGTGCATGCATGCATGCATTTGGATATTGTAATTAACGTGCCAAAAAGATAAGAAGCATACCAAAACAATAAAATTCTATTTGTTGAGCAAAAGAGATTTTAGGGTTTGATGGTATATAATTTGGACCACTGCCTTTAAAAAAAGTAAATCAATTAATCTAATTTAAGTAGTTTCCGTTGTTTCTTCTTCAAAACGACCCATTGTATCAAAATTTCCACGACAAAGTTCGTATATACTCGTCTAGCCATCGAGACATCGACGCCAAGTTTAGCCATGTTCCAAGGTTTTCGTTCTGAAATTTCTAGTACAGTAGTACCCGTTACCAAAAGTTACAAAATGAAGTAATCGTTATGATAGCCGTTTGATAGGTACCCGATACCTTTAGCACATGCATATAAAAGCTGTTACTTTATGGATACATCGATCCAACGTCGTTCTTGATGTAGAAAATCATTTTTCGACATGACTATGTTGTCGATCGTGTTGTTTCCTTTAATTTCAAAAGCAACCGCGCGCACGAGTGGATAATAGATCGATCTCCTTTCTGAAAATAATAGATAGGCTTCTTTTTACGTCGTTTTGACCGCTTATAGCTTTTCTTTTCGTCGAAGGTATATCGAGTGGTCGACATCTATCAATTGCTGAATGTAAATTTAAATTTTATAAAAACATAGCTTTAACAAAAAAATTGTTTGGATGTATGTACACTTTCAAGTTTAAGCTTATATATGGTATATAAACAAATAACCGATAAGTTATTAGAGTGATGTCCGTGTTCAAGGACGTTTCATGATTTTCAAAAGCCCTATACAATTAGAAAAAAGAGACTTTGTTTCATTGTAAATTAAAAAAAATTGCATGTAAACTACAATATATATGGCTCATTTATATTTAATATATAATATATTTATATAAAAACCTAAAAAAAATAAAGCTTTTTATAAATGAATGCAACAACACCAAAAATGAAATATGTATTGATAGAAAACTATGAAAAATTAAAAAGAAAAAGTATGAAAAAAAAAGTTAGTATTCACACTTTAAAAGGTCCAAAATTCAAACTATAAATAACTACCTAAAAACTTATCTATATCCCACCACATTACATAAAGCATAACCACATCTCTAATATTTTTAGTGGGCCTTTAATGGGCCACCATTATACTTAGATCTTTCTGTAAATAGTAATCCATATAATTTAACCAAGGTTGTGTTTGTCAACACGAGCAATAGCTGTGGACAGTAGCAGTGAGTGGTAGCTGTGAGTAGTAGCAGTGAACGGTAGCTGTGAGCAGTAGTTGTGACAGCTTACCGCTCATTAACGCCGCTTCTTAAAACAAGCATTGAAAAATAGCCTTCCTAAAAAATAACACCGCCCCAAAATGCTCGCCGCTCCTGTTGCCAAACGACCACTAAAAATTAAAAAGCTCACCGCTCCTTTTGTCAAACAAGTAATAAATTTTAAAATGCTCTCTCTCATGGCTCATTGATCCAAAATACTCTGTCACCACTCCTCGCCAAACACAGCCTAAGCTTCACTCACTTCATCTCAAATTATCAACAAATTAACAATCATTCAAATATTACTACTTTTGTTCCAACAATGAAGCCTTAAAATTTATCTAGTGATTCCACTGCAATTCACGAGTGTACAAGACTAGTCGGAAGACTCCGACAAGCTTTCCAAACTAATGTGGCTTTCCATGACGACCACATAAGTGAAAGATTAGCTCTAAAGACGGACGTTTCTAATACTAAAGAAGTTACAAGATTAAAACAAAAAGTAAGCATAGAGGATCCCATAAGAACAATCATGTTCTTAGCATCATGGAGTCATGCATAGTCAAGACTGTAAGTAGGTGCTTGTATATGTTAAAAGACGATCGATGTATATGTCTTGTATTATGTGACTTGTTGGTCGACTTAATTATCGCAATTATTTGATTTTAGAATCATGAAATCAATGGTACATGTAATAGATTATCCATTTGTGGTATCAATAAAACTAAAGGAGGTACCCGTGCTTCGCCGCGGTTGTTTTTGGGTCGTTAAGTGGCCTATACTTTTGGTATGAACGTTCGTCTGAAACATACGGGGTTCACTTAGATTAGAAATTTTCAGCCAAAAAATGCCTTTAAGACAATCTTTGTCCACAAAAAAAGGACCACAACTACCTATTTTTCTAAGCAAATTAAACATAAGAAACCATCATGAAGTTTCGTATATGTAAATAACACGTTATAGAAAAACGCATTAGAAAAAGTGTTTGAGCCTCTTCAATTGGGTGCAGCACCTCTAGAAGAAACATGTTCAATCTACATCGCGTGTAATCGTCAATCATGTTGCATATTCAAGTGTGTACCCCTCTAATAAAATGGTAGTAGGTTAACAAAACATAAGCGTGTTCAGAAACATAGAAACATAACACATATTGAATATGAATATTTTAATTTGGGTTAAAAAAAATTTAAATCTGTGCAAACAGATGAGAAGAGAATTCAAGAAGATTGAACCATTTTGTAGCATTATAGATTGAAACATGACAATAAGTTTTTAACCTTTATCTTGTGCCTTCCACTTATTGTTGACTTTTATTAGTTGATTTATGGCGTGATAAAAAATAAGTGCAATCAACCAAACCCGCATTTCGTTTAAAAAATTTGTCAACACAGTCGTCTAAGCATTGGCAGGCAATAAGTATAAGTTCTATACCATAAACCACAAAAGGTCCAAATCACAAATTCCTAGACTCCCTTTCTTCCAAAATTTTGATGACAATGTAGCGCAAAGTCAAGTTGCACTCATAAGGGTAGCTTTGAAAACTCATTGCATTTTTATCTAGTCGTAAAGGTCAACAAACAAACCTTATTGTTCTGAGGTGTTTTGGCTTGTGTTTCTTGTAGCAACAAAGCGTCCAAACCCTCCAATTATGTCAAGTAAATTCCATTAAATGATATTCTTTCCAATCCGTACTCTCCATTAAGCAATCTCCTCCGTTGTGTTCACCTACATTATATAATACGACACCCAAGTCACCCATTTGCAACACTGGTTTATAAATGTATGTCCTTCAAACATATACAAAGAGTTGCAAAATTCATCGAGCTAACCTTCGTCAAGATCGGTGACAACTACAATCATCCATTACAGCAAACACATCACATAAGTACCTGAAAATATATTGAAAGATCGAAAATCAGTAACAAAAATATAGAAACCAGCCACAATGAGTAAATATAGAAAATAACACGTAACATATTGATTCACCGAATCATAGCCAACTATGCTCAAAAGATCGACTACATTCACCATCATGCTAACGAACAACAAACTTTTCTCGCACATATTCCCAAAACAACTTAAACCTGGAAAAAAAACCGCATTGCATCAACATAGTCCTAGATACTGATTTGTTACCTACTTACTTTTACTTCAAAGAAAAGAAAGAAACTTTTACTTGAAAGAAAAGAAAGCTTACTGTTTGTACATGAATGAGAGGATTATCTAATTTAGTCATCCTAGAGACAACATCTGAACCAAACTTTAAGTATAAAAGAGAATATAGCAAATTATTAATTTAAATAGATGTGTGGTAAGACTTACATAATTCAACCGTGAGCTCTCTTTCCCAATGCTTAATTTTCTTACAAGTCACATGAGGTTGCACAATGTTGATTAAAATATTAGAAGTGTAAACACACCTTCGTTTTTATGTTAGGGAGATAGTATGGAAAATACCTGAAAGTTTAAGATATTGAAAGTGTTTCCACCGACAACCTGTGTCAAAGGTACATGAAGGGAATACCTCCGTAAAACCATCGAAGACCACTCAATACAATTCTGGGGCCTAGTTAGTAGAAATCATGTGTCTTTAATATCGTGTAGTCCAATCACAGTGATGCTGAAAATTTTCCCACAACTAATGAAAATTATTATATAGTTTCAATTACGGAAAAAGCTATGGATCCTAATCACGGCCTTATACTTGAATGGAAATAGTATACCAAAAAGGTGTTTTGAGATGATTATGTTAAGAGCTTTTTAATTTAATAACATTTGTAGAAGTCGATAAAGTTTAGTTTTTTTTTCAACTTAGTATGTGTGAATGGGATGTTACCTGGGTCACTTGCGTTATGTTTCAGCCTCTAACGATACATGATTATTCTACCACGGTGTGAGAATCTGTCAATAAACAGCAAAGTCAGATCAAAATGAATGAGTTCCATCTATTGACTAAAATGGATTTAAATAAAAAAACAGAGTAGTTGGCATACCCATATCGATCGTAGTCATCAATATCTATCAATGCTAGCTAGGGGTGTTTAAAAAACTGAGAAACCGATGAACCGAGCCGAACCGCTCAATCCGAAACCGAAAAAATCCGAAACCGAAAAACCCGCTTATGACGGTTCGCTTACGGTTTTCAATTTTAAATATCCGTGGTTAACCGAACCGAACCGCACATATTATACATGAAATTTTTTAACTAAATATTCAAGTTATATTACATGTATTAATTGTTTTAGTATCATACTTTTATTGTGCAACGATTTTTTTGCGCTTAATGTCAACTGTTTTAAAAATGTATGCGTAAATTTAATTAATGTGATCGTAGTTTATAAACATCGAATAAATATTTTTTAGTTAATATGTTATTTATGAACATTCTATTGCACTTTTTGGAACGAAATAATTTTTATATGATTTTTATCTGTTCAGTGTCATTGAATTATACGAAACAACATTCTATCTTCTAAACCGTGTTTTTATTTATAAACTAAAACTTGATGAAACTTATAAAATGGTTAACCGTGACCTGAACCATGAGTAACCACTCATTTCAGGTAACCGGATGTCCGGTTAACTGCCTTGTACGGTTTGGTTACCGATAGTAAATTTAACTACCCGAACCGCGATGGATAGTCAAAATCGTCTAACTAACTGAACCGAACCGACCCGTGAACACCCCTAATGCTAGCTAGCTTCATTTGCAATTGTAGATCCCTGCAAACAACGTAATTTTGATTAAAAACCCCCATACCATGCCTTAAAATGATCTTAACTACATAAAAAAATTCACCCTCGTTTTGTGACCTTCATGTTGTCACAATCAGCATTCAAAAATCCAATCATAAATAAATTAAATTAAACCATAAACCGATGAAAAAAATCTTAAATCAGAAAAATCAAGTCACTAATTAATCGACTTCATCGCAACGCTAATTAATTGTGTGTATGAGAGATCTGTGTGTGTGTGTGTGTGTGTGTGTGAGAGAGAGAGAGAGAGAGAGAGAGAGAGAGAGAGAGAGAGAGAGAGAGAGAGAGAGAGAGAGAGAGAGAGAGAGAGAGAGGGAGATGGAGAAGGTGAAGGTCAAACCGATCAAAATCAGGGTTACCAAGTTAATTAAAACAAAATCATGATCAATAGTAGTGGTAAATCACCAGCCAACTCAATTAAAAACATAAACCCATGAAAAGAAACCAAAAGCAGAAAAATTAACTCATCAATTAACTTGTTTTGTTTGTGTGTAGGGGTGTCGTGAGAGAGAAAGAAAAAGAAATATATGAATGTGTGTTTTAGAGAGTGTTTTCAAGAAAGATCGAGAGGTCTCACACTGGCCCACACATCTCTCACATAGAGGTTATGGATCTAGAACTCTTTGATTTGGGCCATTGTGAGATGACGAATAAAAATAGTTAGACTGTATGAGAGGAATGTGAGTGAGACATTGTTCATTTGAACAGTAAATACTCCTCTTTTATATATAGTATAATAACAAGTTAGTACTTTGATTTTGGTTGGTTATGAAAACAAGTTAGTAGTACTTTGAATTTATAAAAAAAAATTATTTATTGTTACCTTTGAGAAAAAAATCGATTTTTTTCAAATGTAAGTCACATGCACCTAGTATATGTTTTTAGTATCACGGTTCAAAAATTTCTATATACCCGGTAATATTTAGTTTGCCTTTGTTCCCTTTTTCATGAACATTATTGTGAATAGTGCATGCATGCATTTGAATATTGTAATTAAAGTGCCTACCCGACAATATTAATTTTTGAATTTCGTCCCTATTTTCATGAACATTATTTTGTGAATAGTACATGCATGCATTTGGATATTGTAATTAACGTGCCAAAATTATTTTGTGTCGTTTAAGCAACATACCAAAAAAATAAAATAAGCTTTTGTTGTGTCATATTTCTATTTGTTGAGCAAAAGCGATTTTAGGTTGTTGTTGGGAATAAATATAAGTATAGTACTTTATCCTGCTAGTTGGTCATTTGTTCCCCTGCTAGAGTAAGTTCTCCCTGCTGAATAACAAAGGCAGAGGGATTGGTTCCCCTGCTGAAGTCAAAGGCCCTGCTGCTAGAGATAAACTTGGAATAGATTATTACGCGTTTCTGTTACTACTCCGAGATACTTTCCAAGTTTGTTAGTAGTAATCTTGGACGTGAGTCCTTGTGCTATAAAAGGACTCACTAGGTCATCATGCAATGTGTGTCTTTCTCCATTATCTTTCATTTCATACTTTAAGGTTTTTGTAACCCTAATACCATTGTTGGGTATTCGTATATCTTTGATATATTAAAGTTTAACGTTTGCATTAATCATTTGTTCTTGTGCTAAACACTACATTCCGCATCTTGTTTAGTTACTTTGTATTGCAAAGTTTCTCTAGTGTTAGATTGAATTTATTCTCTCTATCACAACCCTTAAACAAGCTAAGGTTTAAGATCTGAGTTTGGGATCAACAAGTGGTATCAGAGCTTGTTGAGAAACTTTGACTAAACCAAGAACAAAACCCTCATTACAACCATGTCTTTAGACTCTTCCTCAAACAACAAAAACCACAACAACCTCAAACTACCCATGCTGGATCCTGAAAACATTGAATTATAGGAATTCAGAATCCAACAATACCTCAAGATGGAACACTATGTTCTCTGGGAGATCATAGAGTTTGGTGATCAATTCCCCAAAACAATGACGGTTGAAGACGGTGGTAAGGGAGAAGATAAAGCTGAAAGCTCTAAAGGTGAAGTCAAGAAGAAATCTGCTGCACTGTGTGACAAGGAAATACTGGCCAGAAGGTATGATGTCAGAGCTCACAGTTCCAAACTGTTGGCCCTACCTGATAGACATCAGCTAAGATTCAGAAAGTACAAAACAGCTAAGGAACTCTGGGAAGCAATAGGAAAAACCTTTGGAGGAAATGAAGCCACAAAGAAGAAGAAGAAGAATCAAATGCTTGATCAATTTGCTTCTTTCAAAGCAATTGGTGATGAAGCAATTGGGGCTATTTACAATAGGCTTCAAGATATGGTGGCTCAGTTGGAGTTCTTTGAAATTGAAGTGATAAGAGAACAGGTGAATACCAGATTTCTTAACAGTCTTTAGAAAGAATGGTTTGTCTACAAAGCTATTTGGCAGAATAAGGATGACCTAGATAACAAGACTATTGATGACATATACAATAACTTGAAAGTTTTTGAACCTGTTGTCAATGAGATGAAGTCAAAAGGAACAATCCCCACCAATTCAAGTGGATCTACTGATTCCCCTGCTAACATGGCTTTCATATCTCAAAGCAGTGGAATCTCCAAAGGCAATGGAATCGAAGTTGGCCCTGCTACTCATTCTCTTGCTACCAGGTCTGGATCATCTTATGATGAAGAAAGGCCTGCAACATTCAGTCTTGACACTGCTTGTGCTTTTATATCATCTCAAGGGCCACAAGGATCTACTGTGTTACATGAAGATCTGAGTCAAATCAGTAAGCAAGGACTGGAGGAGATGGACATCAAATGGAACATGGCTCTGCTTAGTATGAGAGCTAACAGGTTTTACAAGAAGTATGGGAAGAAGATCTCCATCAATCCCTCTGATGTAGCTGGGTTTGACAAAACAAAGGTTGAATGCTACAACTGTGGCAAGAAAGGTCACTTTGCTAGGGAATGTAGAGGGCCTAAGACTGGGAACAGCTATAGGAAGGAAACCAGAGATGATGATTCTGGTGCTAAGGCTATGGTAGCCATGCAGGGGATAGATGGAGCAGGTGGATGGGATTGGAGTGCCATGACAGAGAGTGTTGAAAGAAATCAAGCCTTGGTTGCTGAGGAAAAAGAGGAAGATTTTGCTCTTATGGCCATGTCAAGCTCCACCCCAGATAATGAGGTATACGATGATTCATATTGTACTAAATCTTGTAGGAAAAATACTAAGTCATTGAATGATCAAATAAGAAAGATAAAAGTTGATTATATCAATTGTGACAATGACCTTGATAATTACAAACGTGCTTTAGAACAACTAGAGTCCACCATAAGGGAGTATAAACGAAGAGAAAGTGATTATAGAGATCACATTGTGATTCTAGAGAGAGATGCTAAAGAAAATAATGATTCCATTAAGGAATTGATTGCTGAACTTGAAGTTTTTAGATCTAATAAAAAGATAGATGAAGAAATTGTTGAAAAATTTGGAAAAGCTTCTAAAGATTTAACTAAAGCTGTTGAAATTAGACAATATCCTAGGGACAAAACAGGTTTTGGTGTTAAAAATGAGCATGCTACCATACCACCACCTCCTGCTAATATTCATGCACCTTTTCCTAGAAAAGACATGTCTTGGACTGGACTCTCTTGTTTCAAAAAGCAGGAAGATATTGAATTTGACTTGAGTGCTTACATACCTAATAATCTTGAAACAGAAGAGCCACTAGTGAAAACTAGTATTGTTAGGGACTTTGAAAAGGAACAGATTGCTTTAAAATAATGGAAAATTGATAACCCTGTTCTCTTTTCAAGAGAAGGACTTTTTGGTAGTGATTCTAGTTCTAAGAGTAGTTCACCAAAATCTTAAACAGGATCAAAGTCCTCTAAGTCCACTGTTAAATATATTGGTATGTATAGGTCTGTTAGAGGTAATCGGAGAAATTGGAATGACCAAAAGTCTCACCAATTAGGAGAGGACTTCGTGATAAATACCAAACCTAGTTTCACATGTGGCAGTTTTGATCACACTTATCAAGAATGTCAGGCACCAATGGAAGTAGTGGCTGAAAATCCTTTAAAGGACATACAACCTAAAGCCATTCTTCTGAATGCAGGGGAAAAATCCTTTTCCCCTGCCAAGTATGTTGCTCCTGCCTTGAGAAATAGGGTTTCTGACAAATATGTTGTTCCTCCTCTAAGGAAGGTGAATGATGCATATCCCAAGACCAGATCTTCTATGACCATACCAGTGCCTCATAATGCATATAAATCTGTCTCTAGACCTTACCAACACATCTATAGAGGCCAAAACAAAAGGTGGGTTCCCTTTGCTAAGCATAGGGATTCCCCTGCTAAATCTGGGGTATCCCCTGCTAGCAAAGTTTTGCCCTCTAGGAACATGGGCAGATGGGGAAAAGCTATGAAAGCCTCAGCTCGTTGGGTTTGGGTACCCAAAAGGGGTGCTCAGTCTAATGGTGTATCTCTAGTCTTTGATAAGCTATCCTATATTGATACACGAGGTAGATCCAAGTCTGTAATGGCTTGGGTCCCTAAGAAAAACTAATTTGTTTTTCTTTTTGCAGGTGACAAAGAAGACCAGGGATGATAAAGCATATTGGGATAGTGGATGCTCAAGGAGCATGACTTGACAAAAATCTTATTTGTCTAACTTTGTTCCCCTGCATGACAATTATGGTGTTTCTTTTGGAGATGGACATGGAACAATCACACGAAAAGGAACTATTGTCACCAATGGGATGACCTTTGACAATGTTTACTTGGTGAAAGAGCACAAGTACAATCTCTTCAGTGTGTCCCAAATGACTGATATAAAGAATTTTGTCTTGTTTACAGATAATGAATGTCTGGTGTTAGGAAAGGAGTTTGTCTTACCACCAAACACTCCTATTGTCCTCAGAACACCAAGACAAAAGAACATGTACACAATTGATCTCAAGGACATCTCTCTTCAAGACAATGAAACCTGTTTCATTGCCAAAGCCTCAGTTGATGAGTGTAAGAAATGGCATAGAAGACTTGGTCATCTAAATTTTAAGAACATGAACAAACTGGTAAAATATAATCTGGTTCATGGTCTTCATTCCAAGTCCTTTGTCAATGATCATACTTGTGCTGCTTGTCTAAAAGGGAAGCAACATAGAGCATCTTGTAAATCAAAAAAATTTATGTCCACTACCAAGCCTTTGGAGTTACTACACATGGATCTTTTTTGTCCTACTTCTATGGCAAGCATTATGAAGAAATGGTACTGCCTGGTGATTACTGATGATTTTTCAAGGTTCACATGGACATTCTTTCTGTTTGAAAATAGTGACACAGCTGATGTACTCATTGGGTTCATCAATCAGATTGAACTATCAAAAAGCATGAGGGTAGTGACCATGAGATCAGACAATGGTGGTGAATTCAGAAACCAGAAACTGGACACTTTCTACATAAACAAAGGAATCAAGAGGGAATTTAGTATTACAAGAATACCTTAACAGAATGGAGTTGTAGAGAGAAGGAATAGGACACTCATTGAAGCAGCAAGGACTATGCTGTCAGATTCCAAACTTCCAGTTATCTTTTGGGCTGAGGCTGTATCCACTGCTTGTTATGTCCAAAACAGGGCCTTGGTGGTTAAGGCACACAACAAGACTCCTTATCAGCTGTTCGATGGAAGACCTCCTTTAATTGACTTCTTTAGACCATTTGAATGTCATGTGATCATTTTGAACACAATTGACAATCTAGGCAAGTTCAGTGAAAAGGGGGATGATGGGTATTTTGTTGGTTATTCATTAAACAACAAGGGATATAGGGTCTTCAACAAGAAGACAAGCAAAATAACAGAAAATCTTCATGTGGATTTTCTTGAAGACAAGCTTGAAGATGTTCAAACAGGTCCTGATTGGTTCTTTTATATTGAGGTTCTTTCAAAATCTATGAATTATATACATGTTGCATTATAGAATACTAACATTTCAGGTACTCAAGAACCAACTTGTGTGGAGAAGCCACCATTGAGGTACATGAATGTACCCTCACTATTTCCCATTGAAGCTGCTTCAAAAACAGGTGAAGAAGATGATACCTTGTTTAAAGGAAAGAACAAACGATCTCTTCCCCTGCTAAGTCAACTTCTAAAAGCAGTGGAATGGCTGAAAGCAGTGGAATCCAGGATTCCCCTGCTAGATCAATTGCTTCCCCTGCTATAAAGGATCCAGCTGTCAATGACGTTAATGATGAAGAAAGAGAATCCCCACTCATTTCCTCATCTTCACCCATATCTGATGGTCCTCTCATATCCAGCAGTGGAAGCAGAATAATTAAGATTAGAGGACCAAGTTATTCAGAGCTGCATTCAGCTCATCAGCACCCATCTCTAGGTTATGCTATATCTTTTGGAAGCTCTTTTCAAGAGTTCTTTCCCAATCAAGATAGCCCCATCAATTCTGACTTGGAAGAGGATGAAACAGAAGTAATCATGAGTATGCAGCCTACTTACAGAATCAAAAAGGATCACCCTCTATCACAAATCATTGGTGATCCTGAAGCCCCTAGACATACAAGGTATACAGCAAAGGAGCACAACTTCATTACAAACATCACCATGAAGTTTGATCATGACAACATGCAATGTTGTCTGTTTACTTCATTTTTGTCAAAAGAAGAGCCAAAGAAGATTTTTCAGGCTTTAAATGATCCAAGTTGGGTTGAAGCTATGCAAGAGGAGCTCTTACAGTTTAACATTCAAGAGGTTTGGATTCTGGTAGATTGTCCAAAATGGGCAAGGCCTATTGGGACAAATTGGGTTCTCAGGAACAAAAAGGATGAGAGGGGTATAGTAGTCAGGAATAAAGCAAGACTGGTGGCATAGGGATATACACAGGAAGAAGGCATTGATTATGAGGAAGTCTTTGCTCCAGTGGCCAGGATTGAAGCCATTAGATTATTTCTTACTTGTGCTTCATTCATGGACTTCACAGTGTTCCAAATGGATGTTAAGAGTGCGTTTTTA
Source organism: Glebionis coronaria (assembly GCA_025667525.1). Lineage (NCBI taxonomy): Eukaryota > Viridiplantae > Streptophyta > Magnoliopsida > Asterales > Asteraceae > Glebionis > Glebionis coronaria. Next base: position 590,052,657 of record CM046881.1, on the reverse strand, counting down.
TATGGCATCATTGATGAAGAAGTCTATGTTATGCAACCTCCAGGGTTTGAAGACCCAGAACATCCAGAAAAGGTATACAAAGTGAAAAAGGCTATGTATGGACTTCACCAAGCTCCCAGGGCCTGGTATGGAACTCTTTCTAAATATCTGTTGGATAATGGCTTCAACATGGGGAAAATTGACCAGACCCTGTTTATCAAGAAACAAAAGGGTGACCTTCTTTTGGTACAAGTCTATGTTGATGATTTTCATCTTTCGATCCACCAACTCTATGCTTAGTAAAGAGTTTGCCAAGCTGATGCAGGACAAATTCCAAATGAGTGCCATGGGTGAGCTAAACTTATTTTTAAGGTTACAAGTTCAGCAGAGGAAAGATGGAATATTTATCTCACAAGACAAATATGTGGCTGAAATTGTGAAGAAGTTTGGCATGTGTGAGGGAAAGAAGGTTTCCACACCAATGGACAAGGATCATCCATGGGGCAAAGATGGTCCTGGAAAGCTTATTGATGTCAGGAATTACAGGTCTATGATTGGATCTCTCATGTACCTTACGGCTTCAAGACCTGACATCATGTTTGCAGTCTGTTTATGTGCAAGATACCAAGTGGCACCTATAGAGTGTCATCTCTTTGCTGTGAAGAGAATTTTTAGGTATCTAAAGTGTCATCCAACTTTAGGACTTTGGTATCCCAAGGAATCACCATTTGAGCTCATATCCTACTCAGATAGTGACTATGCTGGTGACAACAATGATAGGAAGTCTAAAACAGGTGGATGCCAATTTTTGGGAAGCATGCTTATATCTTGGCAGTGTAAGAAGCAGACTATTATGGCCACATCAACAACTGAAGCTGAGTATGTAGCAGCTGATGCATGCTGTGGTCAAGTTCTTTGGGTTCAGAATCAGCTGCTTGATTATGGGTATAATTTTCTTAAAGCCAAGATATTTATTGACAACAACAGCACCATTTGCATTATTAAGAATCCTGTCTTTCATAGCAAGACTAAACATATTGAAATTAGACATCATTTTATTAGAGATTGTTTTGAAAAAGGGCTAATTGTCCCTGAGAAAATTGATACAGAACTTAATGTTGCTGATCTTTTGACAAAAGCTTTTGAAGTAGGGAGGTTTCAGTACCTGGTTGTAGGTATTGGAATGGTTTCTCCCTAAAAATTGATGTCTATTGTGTCTTGTATATCCAGGGTTGCTTTATTGCTGTTGTTGTATAAATGTTAGTCAATTTTTCCATCATTTTTCATTCCACTGCTTTTGAACAAAGATTCCCCTGCTAGGGTTCATTCCCCTGCTAAAAGAGTTTTTCTCTTCAGGTGGGTTTGTTCTTTTTAAAAGTGGTTATATGTGGTTTTAGACTAACAATGCAGAGATCCAAATGGTGCATACTACACTCATGGGTGAATTAGGTATATGCTCTATGTTTTAGGGGAGGTTAGGTCACACCTTTAGGATTTAGGGTATCCTTAGGATACTCATATATGATTCTAGATCATATCCATTGGTGAGTAAGGGTTCAGAATGATGAAGACTTGTTGCAAAGCTTGTCAGAATTCTGAAACCTTGAGGCATTGTAATATGTACTTATACTTCTTTATTAAAACAGCTTGCTGTCTAGATTCAGATGTTTGGTACACATTGCCAAGACTAACTGACCATAGGTAAGGGAAAGGTAGGGCTGGTGACCAGGGTATGCTTATTTTCTTGGGTTGACCAGGTGTAGGGTGACTTATGTGTTAACTTTTTATGTTTAGAACATTGCTGAATGGAGGAATCTTGAGTTTCTGTATATCTACCTTGTGTATACAAGGGTGTGCATTAGAGCAGAGCTATTTAGCATTGGTCTCTTCGTGATTAGTCTAATACCCCTAGGAAAGTTTCTCCTGCTTTCACCTTTTGATTTCCCTACTTTATTAACATTCCCCTGTTTGACCGTTGACCGACAATACCGTTACCCTGCTTATAGCCGTTGGGCATGCTTACTAAATTTTTGGTTAGGGAATATTTTATTCTTTTCAAAAGATATTTAAGGCGCTTTCTTCGCTGATTGGTAATCTTTTCTTTATTATTTCGAATAAATTACTTTTTTATCAAGATTTATCTTTGATTTTTTTGCAATTTGAAATTTTGGTCCAATCACAGCTCTTCAATTCACCTATAAAAACTTAATTCCCTTCACCAGCAGTTCCATTTCTCTCCTTTGATCAAATCCCACCTAACTCTCATCATTATAAACCTTCAAAAGTTTTCAACCTTTATCATGTCTCTCAAAATTGATGCTAATCACAATCAAATTGCTTTATTACATGATGAACCAGCAGAATTCGTTGATGCAGTGGCTTTTCTAAAATCTTCATATTTTAGAGTGGCTCTTCTCATCAATCCTAGGATTTACACCTCACACATTCAGCAGTTTTGGTCTAAATCTATGACCAAAACAGTGAATGGAGAGGTAACAATTCAAAGCACAGTAGATGGTCATCCCAAGGTGATTACACTTGCCTCCATTAGAGACAAGCTTCCTCTAGATGATGAGGATGGGATAACCAACCTACCTGAGGCTGATATCTTTGAGGGTCTTGTTAAATTGGGGTATACTCTTTCTAATGATCAAAAATGTAAGTTTGCTAAAGGTCAGTTTGCCCCACATTGGAAGTATTTGATTCATACAATTTTACAATGTTTGTCACCTAAAACCACTGCTTTTAATGAATTTGGCAGTGAAATTACCTCTGCCCTGATTTGCTTAGCAACAGGGTGGAAGTACTGTTTTTCTCAAATGATTTTCAAAGGAATGGTTAAAAATGTCACAAGCAATTCAAAATTTTGTATGTATCCAAGGTTTACAGAAATTTTGCTGAATATAAGTGAACATGGTCCTATCACACACAAAAACTACTTTTCAGCAACCAAGCATACTACTAAACTGTTCACCACACTTCTTGCACCATCTCCATAATTTTCTGGCAGGGCTATTCCACTCACTTCAATCATGATGAAACAAATCAGACAGGACGAAGCCAAGACAAAAACAGCCACACACAAACATTCTGATTCCCTTGCCAAGAAACTACCCCATGCCAGTACTCTACCCCCTGCTGATCCAAAACATGAAAGGAGAACCAAATCCAGGTTTGCCAGGTCTCCCTTGCGTGGTGAATCTTCATAAGTAGCAGGGAGGAGAGCCTCCAAAAGGTTGGATCTCATTAAGGGTTTGGCTGCCACTACTGTCTCATCCTCAAGGGGTGAGCAGGATAGTGACACCATCAGTAAGTCCTCTCCCTCACTCAGTGATACCCAAAAAAGGTAGAAATTCCCTTCTAGGGTTGAGAGCAGCATGCAACCAATGACCATCTTGGAATTGACGAATATGTGCATGAGCTTGAAAAAGCAGAATGCACAACTTCTACAAACTGTCAGAAAGAAAGGTCTGGTTATCAATAATTTAGAAACCAGACTTGCTACACTTGAGGGGAGGAGAAAGCCCAAGCTTATCATATCTACAGATGAGGATGCTTCCAAAAGGGAGGAAGTTCCTAATACAGAAGGATCTACTCGGTGGTATGAATATCCTGGTGGTCAGGATCCAGAACAAGGAAAGATAGCAAGTGTTGAGAAAGGAAATAAGAAAGGAAGTGCTGAGAAAGGAAGTGATAAGGGGAGTGCCACAAAAGAAATTGCCCAAACTTTGCTGACTATGGGTAATCAAGAAGAAGCCCCTGCTTCAAAATCATCCCCTGCTATTGTTGATCCCACTGTTGTAAGTCGTTCCCCTGCTAAGCCTATCACTCAAACTTTTGTTAGAAAGAATAGAAGGCAACCAGCTCAGAAGGGAATTACAATTAGAGAACCTGCAACTAAAGCCAAACCAGCACCAGTAGTGGATCCAAAAGACAAGGGAAAAAGGATCGTGGTTGAACAACCCAAGAGGAAATACAAGCACAGAACTCTTGAACAGCAAATGGCTCAAGAAGAACATGATGCACATGTAGCTCTCAGACTTCAACAAGAAGAGATTGATATGCAGAAACAGAGAATGCAAAAGATGAGGCCTAGAGAAATGCTTAAGCAGACTGAAATCATGCATAGAGAGTTGGATGAAAGGGTGCCTCATGTTCAAGAATTTCTAGATCAATAGGAAAAGGAGTTAGTAAATGCTCCTTTGGAAGACAGGTATGAATTGATTTGTCTAGTTTACAAATATCAAAATGAATATCTGGAAAGAAGGGCAAATCAGATTCAGAAGGAAAAATATTTGAAGTCTTAGAAGGGGAGGCTTGCACACTACAAAGTTTTGCTCAAGAGACATAAAAAGTGGAAGGACAGTGATTTCACAGGCATGCCTTTTGGGGATATAGAGAAGGCAGTCAGACCAGTTTTAAGAGAATTAGATGTGGAAGACTTCATGACTATCAACTCTCCTGAGGAAGCTGAGTATCTTAGGAGACAAAATAAAGTATTATAGAAAGCTAGGGAACCCAGAAAAAGAAAGGCTGAAGGAATAACATTGGAAACTACACAAGCAGGTGCATCATCCCAAGCAGGTGCATCATCACAAGCAGAGGTATCACATCAAGCATGTACAAGTTTTTCAGCAATTGAGAGATCTGTACTCAATGCACAAAGGGCATCCAAAAGACTCAAGAGGATGGAAAAAGTTGGTATAGTTACTAAGGAGTCTCAACGTCCCTTAAATGAAGAAATTGAGAAACATCTAATTGTGCAGGAAAATGATGAAATCTCACCTAGTGAGCTTGGGAAGAAATTTGCCATAGTAGAATATGTTGTTTATGAACACAAGGGGAGGACTTGGTGGAAGCTTACAAGAGCTGACAATACAGCACAGACATTTCTAAGTCTAGATGTCATGTTTCAAACCTTGGATAGTGAGGACTTAGAAGATCTGTGGAAAATTTTGAAGAAGACCTTTGCTGCAAAGCCTCCTACTATGGATGGTGTAGAGAAAGATTGGGTGATCTGGGAGTGCATGCATAGGATGTATGAGCATGAATTGTTTGATCCCATATTTGATGCAGTAAATGGAGCAAATTTGTTGTATTGGAAGCTGTTTACCAATTCTATGGTCTATGAGATAGTTATAGAAGGGGTAAGTGTTTATTTGATCAATCATCGTTACTATCCTTTCAATCAGGAGACCTTGAAGAAATTAGCACAGGCTGACTTGATTGTAGATGCTAAAGCACCTGTTGCTTATGATCTGGTAAGGATGATGTATAGTCAGCTTTGGCCAGGAAGTTTGTAAGCACCCTCATCAGCTAGTATTTATTCAAAAACTTATCTTTAGGTGAAAGCACAAGTTTAGGGAAGGATTGTTGGGAATAAATATAAGTATAGTACTTTCCCCTGCTAGTTGGTCATTTGTTCCCCTGCTAGAGTAAGTTCCCCCTGCTGAATAACAAAGGCAGGGGGATTGGTTCCCCTGCTGAAGTCAAAGGCCCTGCTGCTAGAGATAAACTTGGAATAGATTATTACGCGTTTCTGTTACTACTCTGAGATACTTTCCAAGTTTGTTAGTAGTAATCTTGTACGTGAGTCCTTGTGCTATAAAAGGACTCACTAGGTCATCATGCAATGTGTGTCTTTCTCCATTATCTTTCATTTCATACTTTAAGGTTTTTGTAACCCTAATACCGTTATTGGGTATTCATATATCTTTGATATATTAAAGTTTAACGTTTGCATTAATCATTTGTTCTTGTGCTAAACACTACATTCCGCATCTTGTTTAGTTACTTTGTATTGCAAAGTTTCTCTAGTGTTAGATTGAATTTATTCTCTCTATCACAACCCTTAAACAAGCTAAGGTTTAAGATCTGAGTTTGGGATCAACAGTTGTTTCTTCTTCAAAACGACCCATTATATCAGAATTTCTACGATTAAGTGTGTACTTATATTTTCGTCTAGTCGTCCAGACATCGATCCTAAGTTTAGGCATGTTCAAATGTTTTCGTTCTGAGTAATATAATCGTTATGATAGCCGCTTGATAGGTACTCGATACCTTTAGCACATGGATATAAAAGTGTGTGCTTTATGGATACATCGATCCAAGGATATCCAACGTCGTTCTTGATGTAGAAAATCACTTTTCGACATGAATATGTTGTCGATCGTGTTGTTTCCTTTAATTTCAAAAGCGACCACAGGAGTGGATCGACCTCCTTTCCGAAAATAAAAGTTAGGGTTCTTTTTATACCTTTTTGACTGCTTGTAGTTTTTCTTTGCATGGAAGGCATATATATCGACTGATCAACATCTCTCGACCAATTGCTGAATGTAAATATGAATTTTATTAAACAACTTTAGCGAATGTATGTATACTTTCTGACAAAATCTGTAAAAGCAAAAAAAAACAATTAACTTCTATAAACTCAATTTGTTGCATAACTCTAGCGAGATGACAATAGACTAGCTAGGGGTGTTAGTTTAAGCTTATTTATAAGGCTACCCACAACACAACTCTTTTGTATCGATCGGCTGAAGGGCGCGACCGAATCGGCCCGTTGCGGCGATTCGGTCGTTGCAAACGGTCGCCCCTATTCGGTCTTACCCACGACCCTTTTAGAAAAAAAGAGACGTTGGAAACTTTGTGTTGTGTTTGTGTTTGGGTGTTAGTAAAAAAAATTTTTTTTTTTAAATTTTACCTTCTACCTATATAAATACTTCATTTATTCAACCATTTTTCGCACACATTAAACTTACAATTCTCTAAACTACAATTTTTATACCATCTAAAATAATGAGTTCTCAAATGGCGTGGACTACCGAAGAGGCGGTAGCTTTGTGTAAAGCTTGGGTGGACGCTACGGAGAATTCCCGTGGTCGATCTCATAAGGCGAAAGGGTTTTGGGAAGAAGTACGTGAGTTATTTTATCAAGAAATGGGTGAGCGAAATAAAGGTTATGACTCAATTATCAGCAAATAGAAAAATTCGATTCGTCCTAAAGTTGGTGAATTTTCTGCGATTTACAATTATGTCGTACGTAGACACCCGGTTGGGACTTCAGAAGACACTATTTATCAAGAAGTCGCACTTGAATATCACACTCTTCGTCATATGGATTTTGAATACATTGAATATTGGAAAAGTTTGAAACAAAGTCCCCAATGGAGCATCATTGAAATGAGACACTTCTATAATCTAAGAGTTTAAATTTTTAAGTTTTACAACTTAAAAATTATTATTGTTTTTCGTAATATTTTTTAATTTATGTAATGTTTTTTTGTTTTTATATAATGTTTTTTATTTAGTGTAATGTGTGTTGTATGGAATAAGATGTTTTTTTTGGAATGAAATGTTTTTTTTGGAATAAAATGTTATTTTTATTGAATATAAAATGTTATTTTGTCAAATATAAAAAAAAAATTAAACTAGGTCGCCTTGTTGGGACAAATAGGTGGCCCTAGGTCGCAGTAGAGAGAAAGTTGACGTGTCAAGGTCGCGATCTATTTAGCGTTGCAGATAGCCTAATGCTTATAGCTTATGTGGTTTTTGGCTTTATGTTTCTTCAACTTACTTTTTGTGGTTTATTTAAAAACTTTCGAGCTTATGTAAGCTCATTATGACGTAACTTATAAGCCCAAAACTTTCGTAATAAACCAAAAAGATGAATTTATAATCATAAGCCAAAAATCAAATACGTCATAAGTCCGCTATATAAGCTTTTAAACAAATCTTTTACTTTGTAAAGTAAAATGATCAATGAATATTTTTAGTATTTAAAAAAATAGCTCTTTAATAAGAAATAATCTCTTAAAGTTTAAGAAAATAAAAAAAATTCTTATTTGGAAAAAGTTTTTAAAAATAGAAAAATTTGATGGAGAAAAAAAGAAATAAAAATATACATGTCAAATTTGTAAAAAATAAAAACTTAAAAAGAAGGAGGTAATTAATCAAACTTTTGTGATTAAATTTTAAATAAATTAAAAGAGTTAAATGAAACTAATAAAATTTATATTTTTTTAATAACTTTAAAAAAATAAAGTAATACTCTTTACACTCTATATTTTATACTATACAAAATATCTGTAATACATAGAAATTTATATTGTTTTGTTTAATTATTAGTTACACTAATATTTATAAGATATTAAGCACGATAAATTTTGTATATTTATAAGTTAAATTAAAATATTAAAATTTTGATTTATTTGTAAATTTTATGCGTGCATGATATTAGTAACTAGTAAACCATAAATCAGCTCTTTTAGATTCGTGTAGACTGTACCATTTGGAGGGTTAACATGTTGAGTGATGTCCTTGTTTGCCTTCTTTTTAACAGGCCCTTGTTTACCTTAGAAAACAAAAATAAAATGAAAAGTAGAATCACAAAAAAGAAAAAGTAAAATCACCAATTTAAAAAATTCAAAATCCAAACTATCACTACAACTTAAAAAACTGATCTGTATCCCACAAATTATAAAGCAGAACCATATCTCATTATTTTTAGTGGGTCCTTAATGGGCCATTACTAAACTTAGAAGATTCTATAAATAGTCATCCATATTCTTCAAGTAAACTTCACTCACTTCCTTAATAAATTAACAAACATTCAAATATTAGTCACTATACTTTTTGTTTCAAGAATGAAGCCTCAACATCTATCTAATGATCCCGCTGCGGTTCACGGGTGTACAAGACTAGTCGGAAAACTCCGACAAGCTTTTCAAGCTACTGTGGCGAACGGCCAGGTAAGTGAAAGATTAGCTCCAAACACAGGCGTTTTTAGTACTAAAGAAGTTACAAGATTAAAACGAAAAGTAAGTGTAGAGGATCCGATAAGAACAATCATGTTCTTGGCATCATGGAGTCATACATAGTCAAGATTGTAGTTGTTTGTGTATGTTAAAAGGCGATCGATCGATGTATATGTCTCGTATTATGTGACTTGTTGGTCGACTTATCACAATTATTTTGATTTTAAAAGCATCAAATTAATGGTACATGTAACAGATTGTCCATTTGTGATTAAAATAACAAGTTAGTGGTACTTTGATTTTAGTTAATTATATTTAGCATATATCATTTAAAAAAATATGAGTCGACAATATTAGATATGTTGAAAGACGAAACTAGTAAGGAGACTAATGAATGTTGAGTTATCCTTAATCAATGTATGTCACTTATTATTTATAATCTTGGTTTTTAGGTTACTAAAAATATATGATCAAATTATACAACCTAACCACCTTAAAGTTGACTATATTCATGTAAAAATCAAATTAAGAATGTTAATGTATAAAGAGTATTAAGTTTAACAAATACGCTTTCACAAAGTATATAGCTTTTGCTTATATGACGAGTTCATGAGAGCTTAGAGCAGAAGTGGCAACATGGGCGAGTCCAGAGGGTACGGGTGGGGGACAAAACAAGTAACGGGTTAAATGAGCGACGGGTTAAACGGGAAAGAGCCATATAAAAACGTAAAAATAGAAAATAATAAGCAGATACTTATTTAAAAGTCGGGAAAAATACATTAAATATAAAAAATTCGTCGAGTGATCAACTTAGTATTTTACATACGTGCATTAGAGCGCATTTAGTGTGTTACATATGTCCAAGAGCACATAAATAATAACTGATAGCAAATAGTGGCCATATTATTTTTTTTTAAAACGACTAAAATTTGCCCATAATTATTAAAAACTAACAAAATTTGCCGCCTCCAGCTTAAAACAATAGGTATCATCACAAGCAAAAACTATTTATTTGGGATATTCTAAATACCACGTCATCTAATACTTCTGTTCAAAAAATTTCATTCATCATAACAAAACTCACTTCATAACTTAGGATATCATTCTTATTTTAATTTCTACGAAATATCATTTTAACTAAAATCATTTCGTAAAAATAAAAATACATTACGAAAAATAAAAATACAAAATTATAACTATATTTTTTATAAAAATAAAGATAAACTTTTTAAACAAAATGTAAATATAAATCTAAAATGAAAACAAATCAAACTATAAAGACTTAAAATGTAAATTTACTTTTTATAAAAAAAAACATATTAATCAACTTCTACACTAACTTTTCTTCACTTCAAAGGAAGAAAAAAAAAGTTAATTGCAGAAATAGTCCCTATGGTCGTTCTGGTTTAACGAAAATAGTTCTTTTACTTTTTTTCCCGGGTTTGGTCATATGGTTGTGATTTATAACGGGTTGGTCCTTTGACCAAATTTTATGTTAGTTGACATCTAAGTCATGGTTTAAAAGTTTTAAAATGACACAAATACCCTTCCACGTATTATGGTTTGTGGGATATAACAAATGTAATCCTTAATTTCTTTTTATGAGTGATATTTATTAACTAAAAATTATTAACAATATTAAAAAAATTTGAAAGAAAGTTAAAAGTATCCGAAAATGTTTTGAATTAAGAAATATTGGAAGTTACAAAAAATATATTAGAAAATTCATAATTTTTTTAAAATATTAAAATTCATTTTCCAAATATTCGATTTTTAAAAAAAGTATCTTATAACTTACAAAACATATTTATTTAAAATACTCAAAAATTTACCAAAAAATCATTAAAATAATTGAAAATTTAAAAAAAATTAAAAACATTTGAAATATATAAGAAAATAGAGATAACATTGTAAAATATTAGGGACCATTTTTCAAAAAAAAAAATCTTTAATTCAAAATATATAAACTTCTAATGATTAAAGAATTGTTTGTTGTAAATTTTTGAATATTATAAATAAATTTTTTTTTATAGATTTTTGATTATTTAAAAATATTCGCTTATATAAAAATAAATATTTCAAATATATAAAAAAGAAAATTCTAGATTTCCTAATATAGTTTTTTTAAAATTCGAAATATTTCTGAACTCGGTTTTTTCGAATACATTTAATTTTTGTTTTTAAATTTTATTAATTAAAAATATATTTTAATAATTTTTAATTAAAAAACTACCACTCATATTAATTAAAAAGTTATAAAAAATCAGGGACTAAATTTGTTATATCCCACAAACCACATGACCATACGTAAAAGGGTATTTGTATCATTTCAACCTTCTAAACCATCAGATAACAATCAAATTAACGAAAAATTTGGTCAAGAGATCTAACTTGTTATAAGTGGCAACCACGGAGACCAAATCCGAGAAAAAAAGTAAAAGAACTATTTTAGTTAAACTCGAATGACCGTAGGCACATTTTTACAATTAACTCACCAAGTTTGTCTCTTTCTTCCTCACTGTGAGAGAGCGTTTGACGAAGTGTTGGCAAGTTGAGCCAATGTCGTGACGAGCTAATGATAAGGTCTATAAACATTGGCTAGTGATTTGCACACTCTTAAAAATTATTAGAGTATGTAATTATTAAAGGTATAATTTTCACAACACACATAATTTCAGTGTACAAATAACTATTTGAAATGTGTAAATCAACTCTTATAAACATTAGATGATTTAGATCTATTTGCAACAGTATACCATGATAGGGCCGGAGATGGACATGGCAAACATGGGCTGTGTCATAGGGCCGGCCCATTAGTTGGATTGGCACAAATTTCTCTAAAAGCCCAGCTCATATATAACAATTTATTTCAAACCCAAATATAAAATGCATACTTTTTTTTTTGTGCAGATACATAATTAATTTAAAGCCCAAATAAAGGATATGTTTTAGACTTGTAGCCGGTTACGTATATGGTTAAAGAAAACCCAAGTTCGAGAGTTAGGGCATATTTGACACACTAGCTTACGCGACCTTCTCGAAATATGAGCTTAACTTTTTAAATATAAATTTTTTTAAAAATAAATTTTGTTTGATTGTTATATATTGTATTAGCATGTGAAAAGAAAAGCTAAAATAACGATCTTCTCGGGTAGTATCGGAATAAAGCACCACTTTTAACGGATGCTTGCTCTTTAAAAATTAAAGAAGATAAGGCTTAGAGACATTTGTTGATTTACTTTGATTTACTAATCATTGATAATAATGGATCGGTATATATACTGAATAATCCTAACTTGTGTCACAAGTTGATCACAAGATGAATCCTAGACATAAAAGATATTTCCCTAGACATATAATATATCTTAATTATTAAATAAATATGATAAGGAAATTTTATCCCTAAACATGTCGTATCATTCCTCACTACTTCAAAACCACCATGTCCTCAACGTGACGTCATGATAAACATCTTAATTCCAGGATCCCAAATAGTTCTCCACTCAAATAGTTCTCCAACACGGATTGGTCTTCAACCCAGTTTGTTCTCCAATCGCCCGCTACCGATACGAACACCTTTTTTCCTCTTCTTTTCCTTCTACTGCCTTGGACATAACACAATACCCTTATTTTGCCTTATTTTGCCTACCGCTGCACATGTCCTAATACTCCTCACACCTTCAAAATCCACCTTGCCTTCAAGGTGATAAGAAAAATACGACGATAGGGAGCTCGACATCAATTCCCACGCCTTCGGTTGAACAAATTTGTAGATGCGCTGTAATCCATGAGCTCGTGAACATCACCGATAGCAATTCTTACGGATATATATATGACTTTTCTGTTTTATGATTAATCTTCAGTAAACTGATTCAGGACATGCTTATGCACGACGGATTACTGGAAAAAGTGACATATACAGCTTTGGAGTGTTACCTTTGCAGGAAATAACTGAAATGCATTCAATAGACTAACCTTTACCATGGAACCAATGGGCGAGAGATCAATAAGAGGGACATTCTTGATCTTAAGCTACGAGGGACCCTAGATGCACAAAATGCTGCAGACACTAGTTGTGCCGTTTCTATGCATCAGCCCTCATCCTGGCGAATGGATGTGGTTGCAATGCAATCCGGTGCTCCACCACGAGGACTCGATGACTCCATTCTGCACTTGACCCGTTGGAGCCAATATCTCCAAGTGATCCTCAATAAAAGAAAAGTACATTTAACCAACAGGCAACAGCAAATGTGCAGTCTACAGTAACTTAAATATATGGCCGGCTAGCATAATGACAGATTGCAGAGTCAGAAAGCGCCCTTATTTTTGGAAAAAGAGGTTGTGTACCTGGTCATCTTTGGTGAGAATGTTTCATGTCTTGTGCTAGAAAACATACTACTCTCTGCATATTGATAAGAACTGATATACAAAGGCAACATACGGAGCACCTGCACGTTTGTATCAAAACTAAAAAAATCCCAAACGTAATGTATTTCGATAAGATATTGTGGCGTTACAAATGACATCATCGATCATTAAGAAACAAACCAGCAAACTTAGACGACTATCCTAACTATAGACTAACTATAGAACTGGGAACAAATTCTTCTTGGCTATAACAAATGGACGACGAAGGGTCACAAACCAACAAACTTAGACGACTATCCTACTATCGACTAACTATAGAACTGGGAACAAATTCTTCTTGGCTATAACAAATGGACAATGAAGGGTCCAACTAATTTCTAACAATTAATCAAAATCGGCCGTTTAACTAATATAAACTAGAAAAAAGTTCAACAAGTTGTTAAAATCGGCTTCTTTCACCGTCATGATCGTCCTTGATGGCATCTTTATTCATCTAATTCTTTCCAGATACATCCTGAAACTCCTCCTCCTCCCCATCCTCATCATCATCTGATTCGTATAGAAAACGGATATGTTGGTTTTGCTTAACAGTAGTAGTGGTAGGAGGAGATTCATGAATCACTTTCTCCGCCTTCGATCTCCTTGTCCTTGTGGTCGTTTTCTTCTTCTTCGTATCGAACACGAATGTACCATCGAGGGTGAAAAAAAGAACCATTTTCTACAACAGTATGAATGAACAACCTTTTGGTGGGTAACGTTTTAAACCCTTTTTTAACCAAGATACTTCTCCACAGATCATCGAGTATAGATTCGAAACGATTTTGGTTCCGAGGAAAATCATGCGTGATCAAGTACAGTGAGTCCAACGGCAAACCTTTTCGCTCTAACATTCCTCTCCAGATATCGATCGCTACCATCTCGTCATCGTCTCCTGTCAATTTACCGGTTCTTATATCTCTAGGTCTGAACATCTGGAATTCTCGATCGATCGCGTATTAGGTTTCAAGGTTTTCGTCTTCAGGAAGGATTGTTACTTCAAGTCATTATTTTCGTGATAATCCATTATATTGTGAAAAGTATTTATAAGCCCTTTTATATAGGTGTGGGCTAGAAAACTTATCACGTACATAAACTTTCATGAACAAACCTTATTTTATAATCAAACTTATTTTAAGAAAATAAGATCGATATTAGACATAGCCAATCAATCAGTATAAAATTACAATTAGTACTGTAAACGAGCCGAGTACTACCAAGTTCGAACTCGACTCGAATACTAAAACTCGAACTCAAAATCGAATCAGTTTGGTCGAGCTTTGAATTTCGAGCTCGACTCATCAGATAAAACTCAAGCTCGATTATTTTTCTCGAATTAACTCGATGAATACTTGGTATATCAAGCTTGAAACGACTGAATTTATGTGACAATCAGGTAAATGTTCGTATATAAAAAGGTAAAAGTGTTATTGAACATAGCTCGCGACTTTTACTACGGAACTGTATATATTTTAAAAAAACTCGAACTCGACTTCAAAATATACTAGAGTACAAGGTACTAAAACTATAACCCCACAAAGAAAAGGTCCTAGAATAAAACATTCCGCAAAGACGTAGTGACGTACTATATAAGTAAACACATACCTTAACCCATCAGTTTTTTCCCGCATAATGACAACCGTATCACGATTCCCTAAACCTAACCCTAACCACTACTCTACCATCGCAACAATGCCACCCTCAGCCGTTACCTCTAGCACCTTAACAACCACTAACTTACTACATTTTTCGTTCAACCAAGACGACGCGTGCTTTGCATGCGGAACCTCCCAGGGCTTCCGTATCTACAACTGCGACCCGTACCGACTTCAATATGGACACAGGTGGAGGAGGTATAAACTTAGTTGAGATGTTATTTCGGTGCAACATATTAGCTTTAGTAGGTGGAGGTGATAAACCGTATTACGCTCCCAATAAGGTCATGATTTGGGATGATCATAAAAGTGCGTGTATAGGGGAGTTGAGTTTTCGGTCGGAAGTTAAAGGGGTTAAGCTTAGACGGGATAGGATAGTTGTGGTGTTGGAGCAAAAAATTTTTGTTTATAATTTTGTGGATTTGAAATTCTTGCATCAGATTGAGACGTTTAGTAATCCGAAGGGAATGTGTGAGGTTACGCAATGTAAGGGAGGGAGCGGGGATATGGTGTTGGTGTGTTTGGGGTTGAGGAAAGGGGAGATTAGGGTTGAGAGTTATGGGGTGAAGAAGAGCAGAGTGATTGTGGTGCATGAGTCAAGG
Source organism: Glebionis coronaria (assembly GCA_025667525.1). NCBI lineage: Eukaryota > Viridiplantae > Streptophyta > Magnoliopsida > Asterales > Asteraceae > Glebionis > Glebionis coronaria. The sequence continues at coordinate 590,037,261 of CM046881.1, read as the reverse complement.
ATTGCGTGTTTTAAGTTGGCGAGAGATGGGGGGATTGTGGCTACGGCGAGTATGAAAGGGACTTTGGTGAGGGTTTGGGATACGAGGGATGGGTCGCTTTTGCGAGAGGTAAATTTTTTAATTTGTGATCTTGTTAAGATAATGTTTGAATAGATTATTTGGTTTTTGATTCGTTACTAGTTTACCGTAGTTAGTTGTGTACGAAAAGGAATAAAACGAATGATGTAAATAGATAGATATTATCCTTGTTTAGGTTACTGGACGAGTCTTGGACTCAAATTTAGGTGGCCTAATCGGGGTATCTGAGTGACAGTTTCTGGCCCTTTCCATGGCCACCCGAATACGTTTACCCGTTGCAGTGTAAACACCTTTTGTGAGGATAATAGGGTGCCTCGCCGAAGATATGATGATTTCCTTTTTTTAAGGCTACTTAGGCACAGCGAGTGTTTGACTCAGATATACACGGTGGGTATCCGTGTGACTCTGACCCTTTTAAGACCATCTCCAAGATCTGTACCTAGTGAGGTTTTAGCGTGAGACCTCTTATGTTGACATCATGGTGCCTGACCGCTAGGCCACCTTGGTGGTGGTTGTTTATTGTGGATTATACATTATAGTTAGATATGATTAGTTGTCGCGTTTGCTTAAAATTATGCTGCACATTATGCATCTTTTTTACCTGTTAGTTATGGCTTTGTTGAGAATTATGAATCGAAATTCGTGTGCAGTAGAAAAATTTGTTAAGATAGGGTTTAAATTCCATTATGCGGCTTTTGACCCATTACTAGTACACTCCGTCAGGCGTAAAGCTCAATTTAAAGGGTTTTTTTTTAGTTAGCACACCTAACGCTAATATATAGATTGTATCATTTTATATACTAAGTTTACGGACATTGCATAGGGCAAGTGAGTCTCTTGCTCTGCTACAGAATCATAAGTTTGTGATCTGCGGTATGAACTGATGTCTGCTAGACAATTTGATGAGACAATGTTTCAATTATGTTCTGTAGGTTCTTATTTCCGGGTCTTATCCTTGGGATCCATGAATTTGTGCTGGTTTTTGGTTTCATATCTATAATTACACTCGATCATGCTTAGAGCTCGGTCTTTAGGTGTTCTGTGTTTCTGGATCATCTTTTCATGAAAGAGTTTGGTACTAAGATTTTACTAAATTTGAATTTTTACTGTAGTGGTCTGGCGGCTTTTCATGAAAGCTGTTTGTGTAGCTAGGAGTCTAGGATACACTTGCGATGCCGTTCAGTTTCTATGCTTGTTTTTACCTTATATATGACGTCAACACTGTTGTAGAAATAGCTCCTGAATCCAAATATGCACATCTTTTCTTCAATGCAGATAACTTTTGTTTCTCAAATTGCAAACTTAAGGAAACGTATGTTGACAGAATCTCTCAGATTACCATAAGCATTGGGAGTTATGACTTCATTCATGCAGTATACTAAAAGCGGTTGATAACTGATGTAGGTAAGACGCGGTGCAGATAGGGCGGAAATATACAGCTTGGCATTTCCATCTACTAATGAGTGGCTGGCAGTCTCGAGTGACAAGGGCACTGTTCATGTTTTCAGTCTCAAGCCACGTCAAAGAAACCAAGGCACTGACAAGACTGTTGAATCAACAGACCACAATACTCTCTTTTCTTCAACAAGCTCGTCTCTCTCTTTCATCAAAGGTATATGATTTTAAGAGCTCTACGATAAGCTGATTTCATGTTCTCTTCTTAAATGATTACGTCTAAATATTAAAAAAACATACCTTATGAATATTATTTTTCTGGAAAATTTTCACAGGAGTTTTGCCCAAGTACTTCAGTTCGGAGTGGTCAGTTGCTCAGTTTCGTTTGGTTGAAGGTTCTCAGTGTATCGTTGCATTTGGCCACGAAGAGAACACAGTTGTTATTCTTGGCATGGATGGAAGGTGAGTGCCTGAAACGTTTTTATTTTTCTTTTTGGACGAATACAAGTTGTCGATGAATCATTAACCGGCGATATCTTTTATGCAGTTTTTACAGATGCAAGTTTGATCCTACGACCGGTGGCGAAATGACACAACTGGAATGTCATAATTTTCTCGATCCTGGAAAGACTTTTGTTGCTTAAAAGTAGTCGAGATATGCTTATTTGAATAGATTGTAAATTCTTCATGTTGAGCATAGACTAGCTTCGATTTCTATAGATGTGTGCTTGGTAAATAATTTTGTAAATATTTACTTTAGGATGAAAAAGTTTCTGCCGTTAAAAAAATAAAATCGAGTATAAGTTAGGTATATTTTCATGAAATTTGATTTTTTTTAATAGCATTTGTTAAAGAGCTATTTAGAAAAGTGTCTGGTTTTTTTTCACGTTTTACTTTCTACCATGTGTAAGAAAGAGCATAAAGTGTCGTGGGGAGGAAGCCTCGCCATTCCTAGGTGGAATTTTGCCATCTTTAGCCACCACACCAGGCGTGCTCCTCACTTGTTCCTCAGTTGACTTGTCACCACTCAGACGACACAAAAAAACAAAAAAAATGCCCCACTTCTCATTAGTTGTTGTATAAGGGATAGTTTTTTAAATAAAGTTTATAGTGGTGGAACCCAAATGAGGAGGGAATGTTTGTTATGATAATGTGAGTTTTTTAAAAGTAGAAGTGTCAAGTGACATGGCACAAGAACGGCGGGAGATAGCCCGAGTTTGGCAAGCCATAAGCGTAATTAGGAAGATGGTGGTGGTTATGACGATGAGGCATGCCATTATTAGGCTTTCTAATTTGAGTAGGGATTGGAGAATGCTGCATCTTCTTATATATAAAAAATCCTACCCTATTTAGGGCAGACAATGTTCTAAAGATATTGGCAACTAATTAATAAAATTTTCTCTTACCAAATTAAAGGTCGGCAATGATTGGGAATTGATTTACCATTTAGACTAGTAAATAGGATATAAACTGACCGCCAGTTTTGGATAAAATCTTCATCCATATCGCATAATTTCTCGCAGATGACTTCGACCAAAACCACTCCAAAAGAGGAGACATGATACTCTTTAGATAGGAATCCTCTTTGATCATACACTGTAACACAATATCCATGTGTTCATGCTAGAAGAGATACAATATATGATTGTGTTTGGTTATCATGACGAAATTTTGATAAACCCAAATCAGACAATATGGATACCCAATTAACATCCAAAAGTATGTTTGCACTCTTTAACGAATAATCCTTTTCTGCATCGTCTTCTGATCATGACAGTAGGCTATTCTGTTTCTAGACCCAAGACATGTGACAAGACGTTAGGTTCGTTTTAGGTTGGCATCTCTTAGATACTTATCCACGCTCTCCGAGATTAAAACTTGTACACAAGTATTCTCTCCTTATTATGGAAGCAAAAATGTAGGAATCTGGTCATGTTATATGTTTCAAAATCCAAAAGTAAGGTTATCTCCTTCCAGATGTCATCATACCTTTGTCAATGTTTTTCATATAATCGCTTAAATGTGACCACTGTTCATGTATTCATTCCTTTGTACACGGTGGTGGAGTTTAGTGAAATTTTAAGGTAGTTTATGGTGTGTGTTTTTCGAGACACAACAGTGGTTTCGGGTTTGTGTTAAAATAATATTTCAGATATCCAAAACATTTGATCAAAATTTATTAAAAAGTCGAGATTTATGAACTACGAAGTATAGAAATCATACATACAGGTTACACAAAAAATATAGACATTGGATATATAAAAAATTTCCATCCAAGATTTTGAATATCCGAAACTAAAAAACTTGGTTTAAATAATGGAGAATATATAACTATCATCGCAAATTTCAAATATACAAATTTTGTGATATTAAATCCCTTCAAAGCGGTTTATGATGGTGTTTTATTTTTTCTTTAGAAAAAATAATAAATACATAAATATATTCATAAATTGATTAAATCGCCTAAGATATGTGCATGTAAAAGTAAATATTGTGTACGGCACTATTTTTATAGGACTTTGAATTATACTTTTATGTCCTTTACTTTTAAAACGTATTTTATAAAAAAAATTATTTTTACAAAAGAAATATTTGTTCAAACAATCTTTTTCTAAAGTATTTTTTATTTGTATTAAAAACTTTATAAGTTCTTTTTTATAAAATATATTTTTCAAAATAACTTTTTTATAAAACAACCTTTTATGTAAAAAAATATTTTAAAAAGTATAACTTGCATAAAATTACAATCCAAATCATATAAAAATGCATCTTACACATATATACTTACTGAGTGAAGTTATACATATTCTTTTTAAAAAAACTTTGGTACACCCTTCTTTTTTAGATTTTTTAAATAATTTTAGTGACATTTTCTTCTCATTCTTGCGGAATTAAATCTAAGCTTAATCATCACTAATCCTTCCTAATGACTAAGTGAACTAAATCACAATTAAACTTACTTTAGTAATAAGCTCATATTAACTCATATAATCAAATCCTAACCGAATTAAATCACTTAATCTCATATAATCAAATGATTTAGCAATAACTTAAAATAAGACTAAATTAAAATCCATTTTGACCTTTAAATTAGCGGAATCGACGGCGAGCGATGGTTGGAGACGATGGTGGGCGTCAGCGATGCTTGGAGACGATGGCGCTTGATGGGGTTGGATTTGATACGGTGAAATGAAAATGGATGTACAAAGTGATTTGATACGATTGATATATGTGTGATTTAAATGTAATATTTTTTTTAAGTGTGTATTTTTTTAAGTGTTTGTAAGCTTTTTTATTTAAAAAAAAAATTAAATGATTTTATGCAAAATTTTTGTTTTTGTAAAAAGTGATTTTATGCAAAGCCTATTTTTTTTTAAAATTATTTTATGCAATGTTTATCTTTTTTAAGCAAATTTTTTTTGTAAGTTTTAAAAAGTGATTTTGATAATAATTTTTGGTAATGAAAAATGTATTTTATTTAAGTTGGGTGTATTTTAATATAATTTAAAAATAAGATAGACTAACAAGTTTAACTATATAACATCTTAACAAAATTTTACTTTACCACACTACTAAGTTTCCGTCAAAAATAACTTTGTGGGTTGAGTCTGTTAAGGTTTGTATTCTATATATTTGGATGAATAATACATTGATACCTACGAGTTTATCATAATTCTTACAATGATGACCATGGATATTTTCAGAAATAACTTTGATATATTCTGTATTTATATTTATATTACTCGAAATGGAGATACTAATCAAGTGTTTATTAAAAGGCGAACTTAAATTATAAAAATTTTGTTAGAGTGTTGTGTGTCATAATGTCAAAGTCTTGTTGGTAGCGTTATATATGACAAAAGAGGTCTTCGTTTCCCAGCGCCGTTAGTTTGGATGTTAATCCAATAACGCTCGTTGAAGTTGTCTGAAAAATTCATATATGACGGCGTTGGGAAACAAGGACCTCCCGTGTCATATATAACGCCTAGTATCCAATCCTAACGCCTAGTATCTCGAGTCCCCGTTGAAAAAGGCATAACAAGTAGGCGTGTTGCAGCGGGCCTAAGAAACTATCACATGGTTCTACGATACAAAAGAATCAGCGTGACGAATAGTATCTAAATGTCCTTAGAAATAAGGCACTTCTTTGCAGTTGCACTAAATGTTCTCAGAAAAGCCAAACCAAATCACTTGGAAGCTTGATATTGGATTCTTGTATATTTATGATATGAACAATTGATGCAGGTTTTAATCAAAAGACAAAATAGTAAAAATGTGGCATACACGGCTGAGCAACGGGTCAAAACAAACCGAACCGAAAAAATGACCCGAACCAGAAAGCGACTTTGAGAAAAGCTTGAACCGAACTGAAGCTAACTTAGCAAAATCAAACCGGATCGGTTTTTAAACCGGTTTAGTTTGTGTCGACAAACCGGTTTGACTTAAGTTCGGATCGGTTTGAAACCGGTTTTTGTCTGATCTTTACTCCGATCGGATCTGTTTTAACCGGTTTTCAATCGGATCGGATCAGTGCGGTTTTAACCGATCCCAGCCATTTATTAAACTGGTTACGAACCACCGGATCAGTTTGAGAAAAACCGGTTTTGGTTTTCGTGATCGAATCATGAACCGTTTTTTCTTCACCCTACACACACCTAGGACCCCATCCTGCATATATATAAGACCCGAGTAGGCGGGTTGAATTAGTGTATAAAACTAAAAACCAAACTAAATAATATCCACTATCCCAATATCCATAATCATTGATCTGCTTTTGAATGCCCTGCACATAAAGAAAACAAATTAGTTTTCTTTGGGAACCCAAGTCTCAGAAGACTTGGATTCATCTGGTTGTTCAATAAGAACAGACTTAGTTCTCACAACAACCCCATTCTCATCCCTTTTAGGATGAAATACCCAGTTAACCCCAATTGGTTTTGTAATGACTTTTGAAATATAATTAAACCTGTTGCAAGTCATTGAAATTCCATTATTATTAGGGTTTTGATCCTTCTTGGGTCTCCATGTTAAGCTTGAAGAAGCTTTAGACCCCTTACCTCGTGGCTGCAAATACTTAGGTCTGGTCACGTTTCTGTCAGCGTTGGATTTTGTCTTGTCAACGCTGAAATTACGCTTGTCAGCGTTGAGCCTAGGGTTTGCTACAGGAACCCATTGCCTATTTGACCAGGTATCTGTCTTTTGAAAAGGTCTTTGTCCATGAGTGTTAGACCTTCTAGTAAAGAATGGGGCTGGTCTAATCATTTGTGGACTTTGCTGCACACAAGGTCTGGGTCTGACAACGTTTGACTTCCTAACAACGTTGACTTTCTTCCTATCAGCGCTGAAATTGTTCCTATCAGCGCTGGCTTTGGGAGCGTTGACACACTTGTATGCCAAATGTGAAAAGCTACCACAAGTATAACAGGCTTTCTTAGACACATTCTGAGGTCTAGAAACAAAGAAACCTGTTCCATGATTGTTGACTTGGCTCTTGGGTGACCTATTATTTCTATACATCTCTGCATATTTAATGGTAGGTCTTCTAACAGTGTTGGAGCCTAGGTCAACAGCTTCACCAGTAACTGGGTGAGTAACCTTAATGGGTGGGGATTCATTGGGACTTTCACACAGCAAACCTCCCTTAACAAATAAAGTAGGGTTAGCTTTCTTCCACTCATTTAGGTCAGTCAGTTTTTGTTGATACTCTTCTACTGGGGTGACAACTCTTGGTGGAGGAATGAATTCCTCTTCTTGGCATTCTGGTATACCAGTCCAAGATAAATCCTTTCTAAAGACACCATAGAAGTCACCAGCTGGTGGTGGAACCAGAGAGTAATCATTCTCATTCATCCCAAGCCCAGTCATATCCTTAGGATCTCTTTGTTTAGCTACACAGTCTCCTAGGGCTTGGGTGGCTCTATCAAATCTTTGAATCTTGAGGTCAACATTATCTTTATTCTTAATGGCCTCATTTAACTTAGCCTGTAGGTCTTTATTGACCTTTGACATGATATTTCTAATATCCATACTACCCTCTAGCTCATGTTTTAAGATATTTATCTTATCTTTTAAATCAAATTCCATTTTCTTGTATTCAGAAACGGTTTTCTCAGTTTCAGTAAGAGCTAGTTGGTAATTGGATAATTTACGCCTTTCAGTGCTCATATCCTCTTTTAGTTTTAACACTTCTTTGTTAAGTCTGTTAGTGTTTAACCTACAACCTTTGCTACAGAAAGCATCATCATATACCTCATTATCAGATGAAGAGGAGGAGTGTGCCATGAGAGCATATTCAACATGCTCTTCTTCTTCAATACCAGCAATCAAAGCTTTGTCCTCTTCAACATCCTTAGTCAGATAGCTCCAATCCCATCCAGTACCATCAATTCCTTGAACTGCAACCATGGCTTTGGAGTCTTGAGCTTTAACAACCTGACTTGAGGGTTTACCAGCATCAGATCTTCTAGGAGATCTACATTCCCTCATGAAGTGCCCCATACGATGACAGTTGTAGCACTCAACTTTGGATTTATCAAATCCAGCAGTGTCTTTAGCATTGAAGGTTGATGAGATGGCATTTATACATGATCTCATCGTTCTTTTCGGGCTTTAAATGCATAAAAATGTCATAAAATACCATATATATGCTTGCTTTTGTGTTCATGTGTATTTTAGGTATGGATATCGTGAAAAAGACAAAAGATCACAAGATACACGGAAAAACGGACACGAGAAACGAAGTCGTACAAAGAACCGGGCCCTAATCATAAAATCTTCATCAAATACCCTTGAAGACTTGAAGACAAAACAAAATTGATCCTCCATTAATGAAGAAATGACACTTAAAACCCTTGTATAATAATAATTACAAGTTTGGTCCCTTAAGTTTGTCAAAATTGCAAAAAGGTCCTTCAACTTTGAAGAAATGACAAGATTGGTCCCTCAACAAAATCAAATTGTCAAATATGGTCCCTCATGAAGATTAAGAAGCATTGAAGACCTTTGAAGATCAACAATGTCCAAATTCAGCCCTTGAAATTACTCAAAAAGGCAAAAATGGTCCTTTGAAACCCTTTTCCAAAAGATTGTGCCAAAAGTGTCAAGTGATGAAAGATATTAACAAAGGAAGTCACGTTTTAGGGCATAAAACTTTGTTTGCCAAAAAAATCAAAACATAAGGACTGAAAGTGCCAAGTGAAACATTCAAAAACCAAAAACGCGCCTAACATGTTTATTTCCCCCAAAATCGGATCTAAACAAGTACTGTGCATCTTTTTACCCACCCAGAATTTACCTTCACTTAAACCTGGGTAAAATCTAATTCACCTTGCCCACGTTTGATTCACACATGTGAAAACCTTTCCCATACCTAAAACCCTCAACCCACTCATTGTGGACCCTACCCCCAATTCCCCACTCCACCAATCAGAGAACACCTTAGTCCCCAAGGCATGTGACGTGTCCACAATCAAGGGCCATGATGTATAGCTTACTCACAACGCAAAAATGAACGAAGGAGATCAAGTTTGGACAACTCATTCACTCAAAACCGTCAGGGCATTTTGGGGAATTTCTACTGAATAGGGTTTTAGTTTTAGCCTTCTAGTATGTTCATTAGAGTACTATAAATAGAGGCTCCAACCTGTGGATGTCCCTTGTTCCAGTTTCAAGCTTTTCTCACTTGTAATTCCTTTTTAGAAAAATAAAAGTTTGGTTTTTGATTTATTCAAGTGTAATGCCTTTTTATTGTTTTTAAAAGTTGAGTATTGTGTTGAAGCTTGATTCTGAGTTCCATTTTTGTATTTGGTTAAGTAACTTTGATTTTCAAAGTTATTTTAAGGTTTCTGAAAATTGAGTTCTTGGTAAGGATTTGATTTTCAGGTTTTGGTGTTAAGAAGTTAAGTAATCAGTGATTTAGTGTTATCAAAACGTGTTTGATAAGGTTGAAAAGTTTTTGAAAAAGATTTTAAGAAGAAAAGATAGAAACAGATTATACATAATTGCTTGTATTTTTCTTGTTTTTTCTTATTTGTCATTGAGCAGGTTGATTGTTGCTGATTTGTTAAAGGATCTGCACCAACCCGGGTTGGTAGGAGGTGGATATGCATCCACTAGGTCCTTGGATGTAAGGACCTTAGGTAATCTTCTTTTTCTCTTTGAAAATTTCAGAAAATAAGTGTTCCATATGATCTTGTTTGATTTGATGATATTGTGTGTTTAAGTGCTTGATTTGTGTTTCTCTGTGTTGGTATGCATGATTGGAAGCTATGTGAATCAAGTTGAGTAAGTTTGCAAAGGTTTTGATTTGTAAAAGTTGGTTTTCAAAAGTTAACAGGGTGTTTGGAAACAGGTTTAAGCAGGGTCATAGTGTTGATTTATGCTATTAAAACGTGTTAGAGCTTTTGGTAATAGTTGAGATAGGTGTGGTTATAGTTATAAGTTAGTTTGGAAAGATTTGGAAGCAAGTTTTAGTAGTTTAAAGGAAAAAGTGAGTTCAAAAATCTGCATGAGCATTTATCTTCCTGTTTTGATGAAATTTGTGCATGATCTTTTGATTTCAGTTGAGAGTTAGGGTTATTAAGTGATTGGAATTGCTTGAGCATCATTTTGTGAGGTTGTGTGCAAATTTTGGGTCCTTGAATCCCACCAGGTTGCAAGCTGTTAGCCCTTAAGTCCCCAGACCTTGCTTATTTGTCACAACAACTTAGCATAGCCTGTGTGTGCTTTTGATTGTGAGTTCTTGGTTGCTAGGTGCTTAATTTTGCTTGTTACTTGACTTCTTGTGCTCCAAAGAGCACAAGAGTGCCCCCTTATCCATAATAAGCATCCAAATAAGTCACAGCCTAAGCTCCTCTTGGCTAAAATCCTTAAGCTAAACTCAAAGTTCAAGCTGCTAGTGTTCCAGTGAAGTTTGGCCACGTTTTGGTGATCATTTGGATCAGTCTTGCATTAAAAAAAAGTGTATTGGTTTGAATTAATCAAGTAAAGGTCACTAGTTGGATTGGTAAAGAAAAAAATAAAAAAAGAAAATAAACGTGCAAAAAGGGGGTTGCTAAGCCTCGAACCCTGGTCACCACACTCACACACATCATACTTAACCATTGCGCCCTTGGGTCTTTTACTGACCAAGGGAGCAAAGGTTATTTAGTTAACCTGTTTTCTAATTCCCTTTTTAAATATAAGCCGTGAGCAAATAAGCTCTTTTTGGCTTATTGGCTTATTGTTTTAGCTTATTCTCATTTTTCCTGAGTTGGTTATTGGATTGTTGACTTTTCTAGCTTATTTTCTTATTTTTCCATTTATTAGTTTATTTTCTAGGATTTATTTAATACCCGTTTTTTATAAAGTCATAAAAAAATAGAAAAAATAGTTTTAATTTTTAGGAAAAATAGTTTTTAGCTTTTTAATAAATATTTTGAGGTTTACATTAAGTTTTGGTTTTATAAACTTTAATTTTTAATTTTATATTATTTTAAGGGTTTTTATAAACTTTAAAGATTTTTATAAAATTATTAAAAAAGGTTTTAGGAGCTCTAATTTGTGTTTTTCTCTTAGTTATATTATTTAGGATTTTTAGAAATTTTTTATTTCAAATTTTAGAAACTTTTTATTTTTAGGAATATTTTAATATTATTTTATTAATTAAAAATCAAAATTCTATTTTTCTTTCTTTTTCATTTTTCCTAGGATCTTTATCATTAATTAGGACCTTTTCCATTTTTAGAATATTTTTATAGCTTTTAGATTAATTTTTATAATTATTTTAAGTTTAATTAGGTTTTAATCATTTTTGATCATTTTTAGAGTTTTAAAAATAGTTTTAATAGCTTTTAATTTTTAGAAAATTACTTTTTAGTCTTCTAATAATATAAGTTAAGTATTTGTTCAATAAAATCATATTTTGGACATTTTCATTAGTTGTATTTAATTTTAGGGCTTTAATTAGCATTTAAAATTAAATATTTAATTAATAAAAGGGTTTAAAATATCTTTGTTGGATTTTTATCTTTATTTATATTATTTTAGACTTCTTTTTAGTCTTTTTAATTATTAATTTTGTTTTTGGTCTTAGTATAAATTTTTTAATTTGGGTAGTTTTTCACGGCTTTACGTTTACGTCTTTTTCGTCGTAGTTTAATTTTAACGTAACCGTCTTTCATCTTCTCATCCCCATTCTTCTCAATATTAATCTCAAATAACTACAAGTTAATTCACACACATATACCTCCTTGGGAAACGAATTTTTTCTCTCATTTTATTTGATTGTGGGTCATTTGTGCACGGTTTTCCTAAACCGTCGTACTTAATACTTTCCGCTATTTACGCTCTTTTCCTAAAGAGTAGTAAAACACTACAATCATTTTTGGCGCCGCTGCCGGGGAGGTGTGTTGTGCTTTAATTTGGAAGCTTTTGTTTTTGATATTATCCATAAATAGTATTTGTGTTAAGTGGAACTCCCTTAACACGTATTATCGGTTTTCTTGGTTTTTCTTGTACAAATATTATTAATATATTGTATTAAGTATCACAATCAATATACAATATCTCCAAAAGTGTGAAAACACAACCTTAATTGGGATTTGATCTCCTAATTATTGTATTCGAATCTCAAACAAAAAGAAAAGGCAAAAATAGGTAAATACTTTCGTGAAGCTCGATTTTGAAAAATACAAACTATAAGGTGGGTATAAGGCGGGTATTATAAAATATACCCTAAGGAAAAAGGCTCTTAAGTGCTTCGCGCCGCCTCGTTTCCCCGCTTGCTTGTGAGTATTTTGAGATTGAAGGCTAATCGAGGGTTTTGCCGCCCAAAGTATTAATACGTATACTATATTTGCTTGGTTTTCTTTGTGATTAAACCCTCGTGAACAATTTGGTTTTCACCAAAGTTCTAAAGTCATTTGAAGGCGTTCACTCCACGTGATCGTTTTCATTCCTTTGAGGCTTCTTTAATCAAGAGTTTGATTCGAGGAGAGATTTTGTAGATTGTTGTCTACGAAGATACACCAAAATCCAAAAAAAATTAAATATCATCAAAAACACAAAAAAATTGAAAATTCACAAAACAACCAAAAAGAATCTTCTTTGCTCACCTCCCATTCTTCGTGAAGTTTATGATCACTCGTAATCAAGCAAAACGAGCTCGTAAACGTCTTCAAAAGCAAGCAAATCAAGGATCGTTGATTGTTGAAGAACCTCCAATTGTTGAACCTATTGTAGAACAAGAAGTCGTCATGGCTAATCGTACTATGATGGAGTTGCTACAAGCACCCACCGAGGGTTTTGGAGAGGCTATTGTTATTCCCGCCATCCTTGCGGAGAATTTCGAGATTAAGACGGGTTTAATGTCGATGCTACAAGCAAACAAATTTCGAGGTCACGAGAAAGACAACCCGCATTACCACATTAGGAATTTCAACTGTCTCACCGCTACTAGCAAATTCAAAGATGTTCCACATGACGCCATTAAGATGATGTTGTTTCCATATTCGTTGGATGGACCCGCAAAAATTTGGCTCGAGAAAGAACCGCCAAATTCGATTTTGACATGGGCCGATCTCGTTTCTAAGTTTGTGAACAAGTTTTTTCCACCATCTAAAACAACACACTTAAAAAATGAGATTTCACGATTTGTGCAACGTAACAATGAAAGTTTTTCAATGGCATGGGAACGATTTAAAGAGATGTTACATGAATGTCCTCACCATGATTTTTCGGAATTGCATCAAATTGATACTTTTTATAATGGGCTTAATGATCATGAACGAGATTATTTGAATGCCGCCGCGGGTGGTAATTTTTTGTGCAAGACGACAAATGAGGCTTTACAAATCATTGAAAATCGATCTAAGGTTTATAGCCCTCGTAACACACCGAGTGTTGCCAATATGGGTTCGTCATCTTCGTCACAATCGTCTCGTAGCATTAACGCCTTACATGATGAAGCTAATGAGGAAAATCGGTTTTTTGATAGATTTGCTAATCTAATGTCCCATTGGAAGGCTCAAGAAGCTTCCAATTCCGCTTCGGTTAAAGCGGTTGCTAAGAGTTGTTTATCGTGTGGGGGAGCTCATGATCTTTCCGAGTGCATTACCGCGGATGGTAACACTTCGAGTGCTTATGTAGCAACGGGAACTTACAACCAAAACGGCCAAGGTTCCCGCCCAAATCAAGCTCCACCCAATCAAAATGTTAATAATTATCGAAACAACAACCAAGGTAATTACCAAGGCAACACACGCAATTACAACAAAGGGAATTATCAAAGTGGGAATGGACAAATCTCTAATCAAAACCAAAACCGTGAATTTCAAAACACTACACAAGGTTTTCAAAATGCTCACACGAAAAATTTGCAAGGAGAATTTTTGGATTATGCAAAAGCAAATGATGCTAAATTTGATAATATGCAACGTGAGATGATTAGCTTAAGATCCGAGTTGAAAAACGAGCTTAAAAATGAACTTGCTAATGAACTTAAAACTCATGCAAATAAAATGGAAGGAAATGTCCAACGTCTTCAACAAAACCAACAAAAGATGGAATTAGGACAACATGAGATTAAGCAAGAGTTATTGAAAGCGGATGCTAGGCAATCAAAATTTGAGGACCGAATGGCTAAGATGTTTGAAGCTATCATGTGTAAGCCCTCTTCTTCGGGTGGTCTTCCTAGTGATACCATTAACAACCCGAGGGGAGAATTGAAGGTTGTTGCTACACGAAGTGGTAAAACTTTCAAGGAACCAATCTCTCGTCCAAGTACTTCTAAGGAGAAGGAAATCGAGAAAGAACCCGAGGTGATGGTCGAAAAGGAGCACATTACAATCCCACGAAGTACCGCTCAAACCACACCTACGGTTGAACCAACACCAATTGTGGAACCCGAGTTTCCAAGGCCGTTGCCTAATGACCAACCCACACCACCCTTACCCTACCCTTCAAGACGAAACAAAGAGAAAGCACAAGAAAGGAACAATTATCAATTTGAGCTATTTATGAAAATGTTTCGTGATTTGCACTTTAACATAAGTTTTGCCGATGCTTTAATCATGATGCCTCGATTCGCCGCAAACTTCAAAAGTATGCTTAACAACAAAGAGAAGTTACAACAGACGTCTAGTTGTTCATCGGTTTTTCTAAGCCGCATACCACAAAAAGTCGGTGATCCCGGTAAATTTTTGATTCCGTGTGCTATTCAAGATATGGAGGAATGCTACGCCTTGGCCGATCTTGGCGCTAGTATTAATTTAATGCCTCTCGAGATTTTCAAATCGCTTTCGCTTCCGGCTCTTACTCCTTCGAACATGTCCATCGAGATGGCCGATCATTCTACGATCATGGCATGTGGAGTAGCCGAGGACGTTTTCGTTAAAGTCGGAAAGTTTTACTATCCCGTTGACTTTATCGTTGTAGACATTCCTATCGATCGAAAAGTTCCTCTCATTTTGGGTCGTTCATTTTTGGATACATCAAGAGCACTTATCGATGTTCATGCTCGAAAAATCACCCTTCGTTTCAATGAGGAAGAACTTGTCATCAATGCAACACAAAACTCCAATCTTTCTCATGTATATTCTATTGCAACTTTAAACCATGGTGACTCGACCAATGTCATTTGCAAAGAATTTTCACCAAGAGTTTTAGGGAATGTCGCCAAAAACAATTTACCATTTCCTCCGCCGGTGGAGGTTATGAGTGCTAAGCCTACAAAGAAGAAACCATCAATACTTGAATCGAAAAATCCTTCGCCTCATCTCGAACATTCATTCTTGAAAAGTATTGATAAGTTGCCGGTTTCTACGGAAGATCTTTCGGATGATGAATATGTTGGCCCCGATGGGGAGGTTTTCTTCGTCGATAAACGTTTTGAAAACTTGCCACCACCAAAACCAAAACGGTTTCAAAATGTGAGAATTTTTAGTGTGACTAACATCGTCTTAGAAACACCGAATATTTTCGACATAATTAAAAAGGGTTTTCATAAGGAGAGTTTAAAAGATAAAAAAGGAAATGATCTTAAATGTGATTTAATTGATTTTTCTACAAATCTAACTCCGTCATCACCACGTGATTTGAGTACTACAAACTCGTCTACTCCTTTTGACGATGTTTTGTGTGGTTCTAGTATGGGGGAAGCCCCTTATGTTCCCTCATCCTTGTCCACCGAGGACGAGATATTTGATCCCGGAATTTCATGTAAAGGGAAATCTCGGTCTTCCACCGATGCAATAAATGGAAAAACTTTCTATTTGCTTGGTGCGAGTCTACCTCGAGTAGCTCAAACGTTTGTCTTACCAATTGTCTCACCCTTCTATTTATCATCTATTTTCTTCAAACTCTTTGAGTTTATGGCACATGTTGAAGTGGCGTTGAATTGTTTTTCCAATGGAAACGAGAACGCCATCTTCGACCCCGGTATTTTGCATCATCTAAGGACTTAGTCCTTTATACCGGTTGCTTTTTGGGCCTTGTTTATCATGTAAGCCCCATTAAAAAATTGACCACACCATGATATCCCTAAATGTTCACATTGAGGGGATCGAGTCGAGCTCATGACTCGGTAATCAAAAACGAGGTGCCTCGTGGGGGAGATCCCATGCTTATCTTTATGCTTATTATTCACTAATAAGGGGACTTGTACCCTTCCAACTCGTTGTCTCGTGGTTGTTTGTGATTGTGTTATCTAGATCATCGTCATCGTCTACGATTGAAGACTCTCGTGTTCGTTTACGTGAGCCTCCATCGTTCGTTTGAAGAAGTTTTTTCACGAATCCATGACATATCCTTTATTGTTCTAACAATTATCTTTTAGCATAATTAATAAACGGCTTTAGATATATTGTTGATCACCCTTTCCATGCTAGATCCTAAGCATTCGACTCTTCGTCTCTAGTATGAGGGTGCTCCACCTTTAGACTCGAAACATTGAGGACAATGTTTACTTTTAGTATGGGGGGTGAATAGATACTTGCTTTGCTACGCCCTCACGTGTTCCAACTTTCAATGTTTTGTTTTGCTAATAAGGCTAAAAATGGCCAAATTTTAAAATTTTTCTTAGTTTTCATAAGTGCTTTTAAGACACGAATGTATATTTTCCGATGGGTAGAATAAGAGTTAATTTTTGACTTGATGGGCATTTGGAGCCATTTACATTCCTTAACCCGCTCAATTCAAGTTTTGCTAGACTTTTATATAGGGAGCTTTAAAACGCGAAAGTCTTAATTCATTCGGGTTAAGAACAAGAACTTTTCGCAAGTTCCTATAATTGATTCTAGAAAGTCACTTATCAAGGGAACTATAAAACGCATTCTCTAAACTTGAAAAAGTCCAAGAAAGTGCAAGATCCTATAGGTGGCTTGAAAACCCAAAACTTTGATTTGATATAGTCTTAATGAAAGCTAATCCAAATTTGGCTTAATTTTGACTTGCATGGCTAAGTATTCACGAGTCTCTTTAATTAGAGGTCTTTATATAGTGAAGAACGAGAAATGATAGAGTTAGACAAGTGATCATGCTAAACGTAGAACATGAAAATGTTCTTTCAAAAACTCATATGTTTTTAATTGTGGCTTTTTCTTCCCATAAGATCAATGCATTAGGAATAAATCATAATTGCAATAAGTAAGGTCGTACGATTTGAAAGGTTACTTAGCCTCTAGCGCAAGATCGTTTAAAAGTTGCTCGGGGTTGAATAGAGTTCATAGCCAAGGCAAAGCTTATTGAAGCGGGACGCGAAGATTGGTGATCATCCAAAAAGGCCCTAACAAGGCATGAGGAGCTCTATTTTTGCTAAAGATCCAAAGATGATGTGAAGTATCATTATTCCAAAATCAATATGAAGGATCGAGACACACGACGAGAAGCAATTACTCCCCTAAAGAATGGAGAAAGTCTATCCAAAAAGACCCTAACAAGGTATGAGGATAAATATATCCAAGTCCGAAAAGGAGGCGGATCGTTGTATATCAAAATCCAAAGTAAAGATTGAAGAAAAATGATGAAGTCGTGGTCCTATATGAAGAATCTCTCAAACACGTCAAGTGAAGAAATTCCAAAAATATGAAGAGAAGACCATAATTTCGAGAACGTCTTCCCAAGATTTGAAGTATGAAGTACATGCCAAATATCGGTCCGAGAAAGGTCTCAAATCGTGAAACGAGTTATGCCAAGATATGAACTTAAGGAGATACACGAGAAGCCGTTTTAAAAGATTTTGCCCTTCGACTAACTATTGATCAAATCGTGCTACTTTGCTTTCGGACTAATAACTACTCAAATAAGTCAATATGAATCACTTGTGATCCATGACAAATAGATAAAAAATGCTAGTAACCCATTTCCTTTTATAATAACTAGGATTGCGGGGAGAAAAAGTATTACACAATTTGGACGTATGAGTAGTGTTAGCATTGTGACTTGTACCAACAATGATCTTGTTTTTGCACTTAGCATGGAAGGTATGACAATCAAGGATGACGAAGTTTACTCTAAGGGACATTAACTTGTTTCTATTCTTTGACCCTAAAAGTCACATTATGGTGATGAAAATCATACATTATGTCTTTACACATTCTCGAAGTATGTTGCAAGTCTTTTACTTTTCAAATAAAGGTTAATAAAATTGAACTTTGGTGATGCTTAGATACTTTATTCTAGCATTGCGTGAGGGCACGGCAATGGCTTAGTATGGGGGAGTGATGAGATGGCATTTATACATGATCTCATCGTTCTTTTCGGGCTTTAAATGCATAAAAATGTCATAAAATACCATATATATTCTTGCTTTTGTGTTCATGTGTATTTTAGGTATGGATATCGTGAAAAAGACAAAAGATCACAAGATACACGGAAAAACGGACAGGAGAAACGAAGTCGTACAAAGAAACGGGCCCTAATCATAAAATCTTCATCAAATACCCTTGAAGACTTGAAGACAAAACAAGATTGATCCTCCATTAATGAAGAAATGACACTTAAAACCCTTGTATAATAATAATTACAAGTTTGGTCCCTTAAGTTTGTCAAAATTGCAAAAAGGTCCTTCAACTTTGAAGAAATGACAAGATTGGTCCCTCAACAAAATCAAATTGTCAAATATGGTCCCTCATGAAGATTAAGAAGCATTGAAGACCTTTGAAGATCAACAATGTCCAAATTCAGCCCTTGAAATTACTCAAAAAGGCAAAAATGGTCCTTTGAAACCCTTTTCCAAAAGATTGTGCCAAAAGTGTCAAGTGATGAAAGATATTAACAAAGGAAGTCACGTTTTAGGGCATAAAACTTTGTTTGCCAAAAAAATCAAAACATAAGGACTGAAAGTGCCAAGTGAAACATTCAAAAACCAAAAACGCGCCTAACATGTTTATTTCCCCCAAAATCGGATCTAAACAAGTACTGTGCATCTTTTTACCCACCCAGAATTTACCTTCACTTAAACCTGGGTAAAATCTAATTCACCTTGCCCACGTTTGATTCACACATGTGAAAACCTTTCCCACACCTAAAACCCTCAACCCACTCATTGTGGACCCTACCCCCAATTCCCCACTCCACCAATCAGAGAACACCTTAGTCCCCAAGGCATGTGACGTGTCCACAATCAAGGGCCATGATGTATAGCTTACTCACAACGCAAAAATGAACGAAGGAGATCAAGTTTGGACAACTCATTCACTCAAAACCGTCAGGGCATTTTGGGGAATTTCTACTGAATAGGGTTTTAGTTTTAGCCTTCTAGTATGTTCATTAGAGTACTATAAATAGAGGCTCCAACCTGTGGATGTCCCTTGTTCCAGTTTCAAGCTTTTCTCACTTGTAATTCCTTTTTAGAAAAATAAAAGTTTGGTTTTTGATTTATTCAAGTGTAATGCCTTTTTATTGTTTTTAAAAGTTGAGTATTGTGTTGAAGCTTGATTCTGAGTTCCATTTTTGTATTTGGTTAAGTAACTTTGATTTTCAAAGTTATTTTAAGGTTTCTGAAAATTGAGTTCTTGGTAAGGATTTGATTTTCAGGTTTTGGTGTTAAGAAGTTAAGTAATCAGTGATTTAGTGTTATCAAAACGTGTTTGATAAGGTTGAAAAGTTTTTGAA